>OZ023314.1:45121281-45797380 GCA_964007375.1 Ophion obscuratus
CCCACTCTTATCTCCTTATACCATCTATTGTACCTCGACTCCATTATCTTTTCCCACCTCTCCCTTTCTGCTCTTCTCTATCCTCCTGCTTCTTCCTATTGTACCCCCTCCTGTTCTTGACCCTGTTCCTCCTCTCCCCCCCCCCCGGTCTTCCTGAACTACTCTTTGCCTTTCTCCCTGGTTCTCCAGTTGAGCCCCAGCCCCCTCCTCCGTATCTTTTTTGCATCGCTTCCATCGCCCCTCTTTCTTTCCATCCTCAGATCTCTGCCCCGTAGCCCAGTACCATCCACACCAATGTGTCGATCATCCACATCCTCCTTCCCACGTCTTTCCCAAATTCCCTCTTTCCTATTCCCCCACACCTGCCTCATTACGGTTCCCGCCTTTCTTACCCTGTCTTTAATGTATTCCCATTTCCATATATTCTTCTTGAACATCCCCCCTCCTTCCCTGAAACTCATCTCTGTGGTCTTTCCCCCATTCACCTCCAGCTTCTTGCCCCTCGAAGTACCTGCCAGCCTCTTGATCATGTTCCCCATGTCCTCCTCCCTTTAAGCAGGCACTACCACGTCATCCGCGTGCGCTAATGAGAAAGGTTTCTCCCTCCCCCATCTCCCCCCTCTCAATCCCCTTTTCTCAACTCCTCATTGAGATCTGCCGTCAACACGTTGAACAATAGCGGGCTTAGCGGGCATCCCTGCCTTACCCCTTTCTCCAACATTCCTCTCCAGTCTCCCCCTTACCTTCACCCTGCTCTTCGCCTCCTCGGATATTTCCTTTGTAATTTCCCTTAGCCCTTCCCTTATTCCTCTCCTCACCAACGCCTCCCGCAATGCTTTCCTGTCCACCGAATCGAAGGCCGCTCTCAGGTCGATGAAAAGTGTCCCCAACTTTCCCTTTCTTTTCTCCACCTGCTTTCCTATTAGGTGATTCAGGACATAGATGGTATCTATTGTGCCCATTCCCGTTCTGAAGCCGGTTTGGTTTTGTGGCACCGCTCATTACCTTTCCACGTCCTCTTCCAATCTTTTTGCTAACACTGCCGTGTATATCACGTACGGCGGAGGCAACAGCGTCACCCCCCTATACTCCTCTACCCTCGTCCCTTACCTCTTTTTTATTATTGGCACAATTATCCCCTCCTTCTACTCCTCTGGCCATCCGTCTCCTCTCAACACCGTCCCGCAAATTTCCCATGCCCACTCTACCGCCTTCTCTCCTCCCCATTTCCATGCTTCATTTAGTATTTCATCTCCTGCCAATGCTTTTCCCTCCTTTATCCTTTCGACCGCCTTCCGTATTTCTCTTTCCCTAATTCCTCCTCCTGGTCTTTTCTTCTCTCTCGCTCTGCCCCCGTTTCCTCTCTTCCTTCCGTTGCTCCCAATAACTCGATAAATATCTTCCATTCTTCCGCTTTTACTTTTCCCTCTACTCTTTTCCTTTCCTTTCTTCTCCTATTCACTATTATCCACACCTTGTTCTCCGTCTTTGCTTCCGCTACCTCTCTTATTCTCCTCTCTCTTTCCTCCTCCTTCCTTTCCTCCATTTCCTTAGCTCTTCCCTCATCACTCTCGTCTCTCTGCCCACTTTCTCCTCAACGGCCTTCATGGCCTCCTTCATTTTCCCCATTATTTCTTTCACCACTTCTTGAAACCCCCTTCCCTCCATTCCTGCCTCCTCTATCCTTCTCCCATATTCCTCCTCCATCCTTTCCGACCACTTGCTACATACTGCTCTTCTTTCTCCCTTACTCTGTCTCCTTATTTCCCTCTTTCCTCTTTTCGTCGTCACTATTGTTGGGTGATAGCTCTACGTTGTCCCCTATCCTCATACTCTCTATCTCTTCCCTCGTTTTATTCTCCCCAACACATAACCTATTACGGTCTCCCCCCTTCCCACTGCATATGTGAATTCCCCCTCTTCGTCGCCTTCTATGTTTCCGTTAAATATTTTCTACCCCGTCTCCTCTAACGCCTTAAATAATTTCCTCCCATCCTCCTTCTCCCTCCTCTCCCGTCCTCGCATTGAAATCCCCTCCGATTATGACCCTCCTTTTTTCCTCCTGCTTTTCCATGCATCTTTTCAATTTCTCCATTTTCATCTCTATGGCCCTGTTCACATACACTTAAATTATGGTCCAGCTGTTTTCCCCTGCTTCTACCTTCACCGTTATTATCCCCTCTTCCTCTCTCCTCTCTCGCTTTATTTCCGCCTTAACTCAATCCTCACCTCTATCACCGTCCCTCGCATTGTCCTCCCTTTTCGATTTCTTTTTCCCGCCCATTGTGCCATCTACGGGTATCCTCTAGGAAGCCTTTCTCTTATTCGATCCTTCCCTTTTTCTTCTACCCATGTCTCCACTAACAGCACCACCTCCTAATCCTCCAGTCCCGCTCGCCTCTCCGCGCTCCTACTTACCTTTTCCTTCCAATTCTCCTTACCCGTCGAGTCCTTTGCCTCTGTTTTACCATCTGCCTCGTCTCGTTCCTTTCTCCTTCTACTTCCTATCTTCCCTGTCCTCTGCCGATGCTGTCCCTTTATATTAAATCTTTTAATTATTTTATTTAACATAAAATCTTTATTTTTTTTAACTTCCATCTGTACAGGGATCTTCCCCCTTGATACATAACCCCATATTCCAGTTTTTATATCCCCACCTTGCGGCCACAGCCGACTTCCCCCTCTGTATCGCATTCACCATGACATTTCTGCCGTGGGTATAGGGAAACTGCGGAAAACCTATTCCAATACAGCCGGTCCCGAGTTCGCTTCACAGTCTCGGAGGTAGTCGCGTTTCGTCGAGAAATAACTCACAGGCTACAGTCATACTCGCACGATACACACACGTACCGGTCCGTGTGCGCGACACCCGTGTAGAACTGGAGCTACGTCACGCCTGTGTTTTTATTTCTCTCCGAACGTACGAGACGGTGATTCGAACCCGCGACCTCCCGATGTGTTGATTCCAGAGGCAAGCACGCTAACCACTAGACCAACACATCGGTCATACAATCTTTATATTAAAATTAATTTAATGTAAAAAAAAATATCTAAAAAATACACTTAATTATTTCCAAAACAAAAGACCTTTTAATTGGAAATTAAATGTATATATGTATATGTATTCCTCAGAGGTATCCTTCTAGGGTCCTATCCCTTTTACCATCCCCTCCTTTATTCCTCCCATTCCTTCCGACATTTACAATCCTTCCAGAGTTCCCTTCATTCCTTCCAGAGTTTCCCCCCAGAGTGTTGACCGCAGCCACGCTTTCCCAATGCACTACTGTATCGCATTTGCACGAGGGACCAGAGAAACTGCGGAAAACCTGGGCCGATACAGGCGGCTATATTTGGCTGAGTTTCAGTTGTATTACTATCAGAAACTCAGACAAACTGCCTCCCACTCAGAGGTTGACGCGCAAACCAGTGCACGGGCAAGCGGTCACTGCTCCAAGTAAGTCACTGCTCCAAGGCTGCCTCCAATGCTGCTTAACTTCAGTGACCGCCGAGCCCGCACACCGACCGCGCGCCTATCTCTGTCGGTTGGAAATTAAATGTATTATATACTAATGAAATAATAAGTTCATCAGTGAAGAAGTATATAAACAAATAATCACACTTCATCGACAAAATGCCATTATCGTGCTCTTGCTTCAAATCCAAAGTGATGAGATTTAGAATAATATTTAAAATGAATTCGTCCCAAAGAAATAAAAATATTAGTAAGTCGTATTAATAAAGAAAAAATTAATCTTCTGAATAAATTTACAATTTATTACTGAAATCAGACACATTACTTTTAAATTTAAAATTTTATATAAATTTATATGTCTATAAATTTGCGATTTAATATCTTTTGTAAACTAAAAATGATTCAAACATTATTTTTTTCAACTAATTACAAAGATATTGATATTTTATATTATATTACACAAATAAACTCACGCTTGGAAGTCCGCACCCTCGCTTTTTTTCACTACTCTCACTTCTCACTTCACCTGCACTGATTATTGTATGATTTGATTTTCCATGCTTGTCACGGAATAAGAAAGTTCATCGGTCCGCTTAATTTTTCACTCACTTAAACTGGCAACAAGAAAAGATTTGCGAAAATATAGAGTTCACTTTCGCGTTCTGAATGACGAATGAATCGAACGCGTTCCGTAGGGCGTACTAAAATCGAACGCGTACGATCATTATTTTCAATTTAAGCCCCATTCACATAAAATTACCTATAAGATATGAATAAAATTCATCGTAGTCCTATCGTAGCGATAGGCAGAATCAAAATCGAAACATGACATGTCAACACTAACGTACCTACACCAATAAGTAGACTATATTTTCTCATCTCTCTAGTATACTTTATTCTTTGATTCCTCGCATCACTATAGTATGAGAATAGTATATTGATGAGAGAAATTCTTTCTTAAATGTCACCTAATCACAATCCACCCAGTAGATATGAAACAGTGAACGAAGAAACACGAGCACAGTAAGTACTCTTATTACAAAATTATAATAAGGTATAATATTTTAATTATGATAATTATTCATTCAATTAATTTCTCCCACCACAATTAATCTAGAATTTATCCAGAAGTCTTTTTAATCTAAATACACTCGGCAAAACAATTAAAGGAGCAGAAAAATTACATAATTTTTTCAGTGATTTTTTGGAAGCCGTAATTTGGTGAACAATGGTTGTATCGAGGAAATTAAAAAAGGATTTTGAAGCTTGAAATCTCTAGCTTACGAACCTCGCAATTTTTTTTTTATAGTCACGCTCGGTGCTGTCATAAAAAACAGCGCGACTAAAAAAATTCGAAGTATTTATTCTCTTTCTATATTGTCCACGGGCTCAAAAAAAATCCTCGCCGAATCAACACTTGGATCTTTTAGCCTGATTCTTTAGCTTCAATTTGGTATTTTTTCACTCTCTATACGACCATCCGCGCTGAGATATCGCTTATTGAATGAAAAGCCAGCTTTTTTCTTTGATCATCGATATCTCATGATCTAATGTTTGTATAGGGAACGGAAGGTGAGTATCGGAAACTTGAATATCTCCTCATTAAGTTACTTTCGGTATATTAGAAAAAAAAACAATTTTTCGAGCTCAATATTGATTTGAAAAAGTGCAAAAAAATAACTATTTCTGCCGATTTGGAAAATCCACCACAACTTTGCAAATATTGCGAAAATGATCCATCTTTCCAAGTTTCTTTTAGCTCAATACATGCCCAAAGAATCTGTCATTTTTTTTTAATGGATTGGTTAAACCGTTTTTGTTACCCAAATCGTCAAAGTTTTATCGAAAATTGAAAGAGCACTTTTATTGCTCGTTAAGGGGCGATACCAGGGTGACACTCAAAAAATTGACTTCTTTTTGTTGCCTTTTGCGACAGTTTATACTTTCAAGAATATCCTATAAAAATGTCAAGGCCATATTTCTAATCATGTTATCTTGCAAAAATCGATAGTTAAATCTTTAAACGCGTTTTTCTCGAAATGAGATTTTTCAAATTTGCTGACATTGTAACTCCAAGAGCAAATATCCGATAGTAGTTATAAGCGGTGATGAGGAGACGCCGGTGACGTCATCGGGGGAGAGGTGTATACGCGATGTCTCGCGATCCAGACCGTCTCGGTGGGCCTGTATGGGGAATTGGTGGTGAGGGCCCGTTTTGGGAAATCGGTGGCAAGGGTAGCGGCGGCTAGAGGCGGTATGTGTGGGGTGGGGGGTAGCGGCGGGTTGGTATGCGCGGATACTACCATACCGACGGATCGTTGTGGGTGTTAGAGGATGTACTTTGGTAGATTAGTGGGGGTCAGCAGTCTTCATAATATGCTGATTATTCTTACTGTGGTGCGAAGATATTGCATGGTGGAGAGGGCTATGATTTTCCAGTGGAGGGAGAGTTCGTTAAGCGAGTGACGATGAGTGAGGGTGGCATACCGAAGTGTTTTTCACGTGTTTAGAGCTTACGCAACGACGGGGGTTGTGGTGGTTTGTTGATTAAATATTCGATTTTTAGAAACCGCCACGGTTGGCTTATTTTTGCTGTGATTTTCGAACGGGTTTTTATTTTTGCAACTGCTGGAGTGTGGTTTTATTTAGATCGTCAGAACATCTTTCGAGCTCAAGCTGCGAGGTCTTCTCACTAACCGTGTTTTGCAAACGGTAAAAACTCTCACAAAAAGAGCTATAACATTGGGGTATTACCAAATTAAACTGCAGTGCAAACCACATTAGACCAGGAATTCGGCATATATTGAATCGACCAACCACACCGCACCAGTGACACCAGCTTACGGATTCGTGACAACGAGAGAACCTGGACGCATCTCACTACTAATCTTAAACCACCTACATCAACAAACAATGGCTGGTTTGGGTTTCCCCGTCAAAATTAACAAGATGGACGAGCAGGGTGTTTTATCCGCACCGATATACATACCCGTGTGACTTCACTTTGAACATCAACTAATACAATCCAATGTGTGCCGGTTGTTAAATTACGTTGTCACGGAAAATAATCCTGAAGAAAGCGGTGGTGAATATAAAGTCAAGGGATAACGCATGTTTCGCGTAGTCAGTGGTCGCTGCTCTTTACCCAGCAAAAGAATCCGGACAGAGTAAGTTCGTATTTACACTACTCAACCGTACTGCAGCTTCAAGGCATTGTTTTTCCCGTCGTTTCGATCGAATAAAGACATTTAAATCGCAACACAACGTTTCTATTAATGTATTTACAATGGAAAAGAAAAGCATTATTCCGATTCGAATATGCAACGAAAAGCTGGCCAAACACATCGATTTATTGTACGTGGAGGATTCGTCGAACTACAGTGCGGGACACTTTGTATGGATAAAAAATTTATCCCGGCTCGTGAAAGCGCAGCTGAGCAAACAGCCGGCAAAAAACGCATCAGCGATCGATGAGTAAAACGAAGCCTACTCGAGAATATACATATGAGTAATTATGTACTTCGATAATATAATTCGTTCCATCATTTTGTTACAGGTGTTTGCACTACTTTCACATGGAGGCTACATTGGGATCGCACGAGATGGATTGGGGAAAATCAAACGATTATGCCATTCAATTACGTGATGAAACGGACAAATGGCTAACGTTCGAACACTTTCAACGAAAAGAGCGACTTCCATTTGTCATTTATGCTAATCTTGAGTGCGTTTTGGCAAAGGTTGTCATAAAAAATATACAGCAACATCACCAAGTGTTTAACATCGCGTACTATTTGCATTGTTCGTATGATCATTCATTATCGGGATACTACTCGCGTTGCAATGCAGATTGCATCCCATGGTTTGTTGAGAACCTTGAAAGTGTAGCTTTGGGCATCAACGATATTTTATGGAATAATGTTCCCATGGTCCTTCTACTCAGTGCCATATATGTGAGAAACCATTTGCCGAAGACGGCATACGTGTTCCTGACATAGAGGTCCCACCCACTTTTATTGCAATTCGAATTACAAAGTGTTTTTTTCATACCCGTAGTTTTTCATAATTTGTCCGGCTATGGTGCGCAGTTCATCATTAAGGAACTAGCCACAGCATTCGAAGGGAAAAGCACCGCGGTGCCCATTAACAAGGAGGAATACATTGCTATCATAAAAACAGTTCAAACGGCAGACAAATCACATAAGATTCAATTACGCTCCAACGATTCATACAAATTTCTCAATACAGGTCTGGATAACTGACCTCATTTTTGACAGTGGACTAATTAAAAATGTCACGGTTGCAATTTCATGGCATACCTGCCGACAATTTCATCCTGTTAACTCGAAAGGGTGTCTTCCTCAATGAGTATATAGATAGTTCAAACAGACTGGGAAACTATCACATACCGCCACGAGACATATTTTAAAGTACTTTGACTGGTGACATTGTAAGTGAGAACGAATACGCTCACGCCGAGAATGTATGGGAACGGTTTTCTATTCAAACGTTAGGTGAATATAGTGACTGGTACTTGAAGACCAATGTTTTGTTACTGGCCGATGTTTTTGAGAACTTTCGCAATAGCTGTGTCGAGAGTTACATGCTCGACCCCGCTTATTACTGTACTCTCCCCGGATTCACATGGGGATGCAATGTTGAAACATACATGCGCTAACTTCGAATTATTCACTGACGTTGACATGGTTTTATTTATTAAACGGGGTTTTTTTTTAAGAGGTTTAGCGGGAAAATGCCTCCGCACCGTAGCAAATAATTGCCGTGTGTCGGGCTTGCACCGACTAAAAACCACCGTTCCTCTGTGGCCTTACCAAATTCTCCCGCGGGACGACCGCTGGATATTACATCGTGGGAGAGGCCTTAGCCGTAGCTCTTCCTGCAGTGTTGTCAGACGACCATACATCCCCCGTTCCACTCGAGATGGTATGAGTGGTTTAGGGGTTCGTGTCGCTGATTTAATCTATGACTGACTGGTCTTCCGGCGTCGTCTTCTTCCTCGCGCGTTCTGCACGTTGCAACTCCTTCATTACTGCGGCAGCATAAACCGATATCGCTGTCCATGCGTCTGCTGACTTCAGCATCAACTCAACCAGGTTGTCCGGGGTGATGCGTGTCTCCAGCTGATCTTTGACTATCGCGCGGGAGGCACTAAACCCTGGGCATTGGAACAATGCATGTTCAGCGTTCTCCTCGACTGCTACGCATGCTGAGTAGTCCGGGGAGTTTTCATAATTAAACTTATAGAGATAAGCCCGGAAACAGCCGTGTCCTGAGATCACTTGAGTGAGATAATAGTTGAGCTCCCCGTGTAGACGGTTTACCCATATCTCCACCTTCGGGATTAGTCGATGTGTCCACCTTCCCTTGGTAGAGGCATCCCACATCGTCTACCACTGGTTGAAACTGGTTGCTTTCGTTTCTGTCCTTGCATAACTGGGGTTTCTAGCTCCCTTCTGCTTGTACATCGATCTACGCTCCTCGGCGAGCACCAAAATGGGCAGCATTCCCGCGATAACGTTGATAGCGTCCTCGGAGACAATGCGAAATGCACAGGCTACCCTCAAGGCGCTGACGCGATACGTTGCTGCAGCCTTCCTGCGTTACTCCTGGATTTTCAGTGCATCAACCCATATGGGTATACCATATAGGTGAGCACTGAGGTCGTCACTGATGACAGCAGTTTCCTCCTCTTCTGTCTGGGGCCACCAACATTAGGCATGAGTCGCACCAGTGTGGTAGCCACCCCAGCAGCCTTTCTGCTGATCTGCTTGGTTTGCTCTTTGAAGTTCAGCCTCGCATCGAGCATCACACCCAGGTACCGAATGAACGGTTGGGATGTGATTTCGGCGTTTCCAACCCTGAGCATCACCGTTTCCTTCATCTTCCTACTGGATACGAGGAGTACTTCTGTTTTGTGGGCCGCAAGCTGAAGTCCAATAGAAGACATCCATTCCTTTATCTTGGCGAAAGCTTTGCCGAAGAGTGCGGTGATTTGCTTCAGGAATTTGGCGATGACAATCAGCGCCGCGTCATCTGTGAACGCTACGATGGACACTCCTTTCGGCAATTGTAATAGCAGCAGATCATTGTACATGATGATCCACAGAAGCGGTCCAAGTACAGAGCCCTGAGGAACTCCTCCAGTCACCCTATACGTCTTCGGTCCATCCTCTGTGTCGTACATGAGCCACCTATTACATAGGTAACTCGCCACTATTCTCCGTAGATACCTTGGTACACCTAACGTTTTTAGGGCATTCATGATACACTTCCATATCGCCGAGTTGAAAACGTTTTTGACGTCGAGAGCGACAACTGCGCAGTACTTCTTGGACCCTCTTGCCCATCGTTTCCCCGCAGTCGACTCCTGTGCCTGCTTCACCACTGTGTTAATGGCATCCAGAGTAAAGTGTTCCTTTCTGAAGCCAAACGGGCCCTCCGCCAGTAGAGGGTCCACGACCTTCTCAATCCTGTTATGGATGATGCGCTCGAAGATCTTTCCGGCGGAATCCAGCATACAGAGCGGACGATAGGATGAAGGTTCGTCCGGTGGCTTCTTCCCTTTCGGGAGGAGCACTAGCTTCTGCCACTTCTACTTGTCCGGGAAGATTCCTTCCTTGAGACACGCATTGTACATGCCCAGAAATATTGCCGGTGCCAACTTGATCGCTGCCTTGAGTGCGATGTTGGGTATCCCATCCATGCCGGGGGCTTTATTGTTGCCCACCCTGGCAATTGCCGTAAGAAGCTCTTCTTCAGTAATGGCTAGAATGTCCTCTTCGACATCCTCCTCGAGCTGGTAGTCCTCCTCGGGTTGGTCAAGGAACAGATGTGCAACAATCTTTTCCAGCAGGGCTGCGTCCACAGGCGATGGCATTGGCTGGCTTTTCAGCCGAGTCATTACTACTTCGTACGGCCTGCCCCAGGGAGCATCTTCCACCTCGCTGAGCAGTTCGCCCCAGCTTTCAGCTTCACTCTACTCGATAGCCTTTTTAAGCTTCAAACGCGTCTTTCTGTGCTGTTCTTCCAATTCGGGGAACGCGCGTTTGCCTCGAGCTCGTTGTGCTAGGCGCCGAGTTCGCTCCACCAGTGTACCGCCGGTCGAAAGTCGACATCACGTTTCCGTGGCATTGTGGCATCGCATGCTTCGGTGACCCTCTGCATGACCACCTCGACCTTCTCGGTTGCACTTTCCGCTGCGAGGGGGCTGGTGTCAAAAGTTTCACGAAACAAGTCCGCGTCAAACATTTTCGCTTTCCAGCCCTTCCCGTTTGTCTTCGGTGCTTTCGCTGTTCTGCTAAAGTCTCCGTGAATCTCCCAGAGAATCGCTTGATGATCACTGTGAGTGTAGATATCACTGACTACCCAGTGGCACTGGTTTCCTCTGGCCAGGCTACTACGCACAAAAGTGAGGTCCACTATAGACGAGGCTTCACCTTTAACAAAAGTGGGCGTTGTACCTGCATTAAGTAGTACTACATCCAATAAGGACATAGCCTCAAGCAGGGCTTGGCCTTTCTGTTCGTCACTTTACTACCCCGTTCCACAGCCCACGCGTTGTTATCTCCGGCTATGGCTACCGGGAAGCGTTGTTTAGCGTCTGCGACGAAGTTGTCGAGAAAATTCTCAAACTCATCAGTCGTCAGGCTAGGCGGTACGTAACAACTGTAGAAATAAACTCCTCTGGCTTTTATTCTCACAAAACCGTGAGAATAAAAGCCTTCCATCCGACTCGCAAGATCCTGAAATGGAAGCTTTCCGCAGGACCAAATTGCGGCCTTCCCACTTGCATCAGATTCCCAGGGTTGTGTGTCTAGATGTCTATATGGTTCCGAGAGTATCGCCAAGTCAGGCTTCAGCTCGCGCACAGTCTGCATGAGCAAGTCCTGTGCTGCTTCACAATGGCTGAGGTTGAGGTGGAGTACTCTCATTTGCATCGTTTTTGGAGTGCCTGAAGAGCCTGGAGAGCCTGCGTATACGCTGGACATCGGCTGCTACCTGCGATGTGGGCTGTGGGTGCCCCATCTCCCGCTTCTGCACATATGACACACTTTGCGCTTGCTGTGCATTCGGCAACTTTGTGGCCAGTGTTACCGCACTTGATGCAGTCTTTAGCCCAGTCGATGTTGCTCTTGCAGTTCCGTGATAAATGTCTAAATTTCCAGCACTTGAAACACTTTAGTGGTCTCACCACTTCTCAGATTCTGCAATTACACCAGCCGACTCGGATGATTCCTGTATCCAGAAGTTTCCGGGCAGCATACACCATGAGTCGTACCACCGCGGTCTGAGACTGGATAGTCCGGACCCAAGACTCTCTGCAGCGCTGCCGATATCTCCTCCTTCGTCGCATCCTCTTCCAGGTCCTTGATCGCCAGATCAACTTCCTGGACTTTACACTGGACCGTTGCTGATTCACCAAGAATCTGGAAGATTCACCAAGAACCTTCGAATTGGTTTCGCAATTCCGGTGCGTTGGCTGAGCTCTCCTTATTCAGAACGATCAGCAGATCTCCCGCGTTCGTTCTGCGTACCTTTTGGACGCATTCACCTGCATCCTTGAGCGCCAGATCCTCCTTTATACGTCTCAAGATCTGCGTATAGCTCAAGTCACCCTTGTTGTGGATGACGAGAGCGTTGGGCAGAGTCGGCCGTTTGCGAGGCTTCTGTGGCTTCTTCTGAGGCTGCTTCTGGGATATCTAGTGCGATCTTTTTTTCTTTTGCGCAGTCTGCTACTTCTGCTCTGATCTCTCGCCTCCCTTATCCTCGGATTGACCAGCCAATGGCTCCACCAGCTGCTTCTTCTTCGGCTCCTTTCCTTGGGTCGACGTCGGTGTAACCCGCTTTCTCCTCTTCGCCTTGCTTACTTGCGTCGAGGTACCGCCCACGTCCATGACTTCATCGTTCCTCTCCTTGTTAGGGAGAGTCGATTTCACTTGGTTTATGGCCGGCGTGGTTTGCGTACCTCGAGTCCACGTTGCCGCCTGTGGCTTTGCACTCCACGTTACCAGGTCCTCTATACGTTTCCAAGTACTGGTAAGCATAGGAACCCACCACTGGATCTCTTTGTGGAGGTTTTTCTTCTGCTGGATAGAAGAGGCTCTCCAGCTTCTTTCCGTGCCTCTCCACCAACTTCAAAATCTCCTTTTGATTTCCACCTGGCTCTTCCTTTTCTTCACTTGAAACATTATGCGCCATGGAGGCCAAGTGGCCCACCTCCATGGTACTGCGGTTGTTCGATAACGACGCCCGGGAGCCCGCTTGGTCACTCCCTGGAGGCGCCGGTATTGGGGTTCCGTGCCCCTGCACCCTAATCGGTATATCCTTCATTGTACTTTCCATAATCATTTGCTATCGAGGTTTGTTCCCCGTGACTGTTGGTCCACGGGAGGTATTTTAATTGCCTCCTGCCCTGTATATCCATATAGACATTTCAATATCCATATCTATATCCAGATACATATCTCTATATGTATATCTATATCTATATAGATATTTCTACGTCATTGTCCATATTTATATACGAGGGCCTCCCCCTATCCGCCACCTGGGGACCAGCCACGTAGGGTTTCAGACTCCCCGTGTGGTTATTAAGAGGGAATGATACCTAATCGCGGTCGGTGTGGTAGAACAATTATAGATTCCCAAAAATCTCGAAAACGGCTCTTCAGATCCCGTCGAAACTTTGCCAAACGACGTCAAATAGATAGACGAACAGCGGTCTTCCCCTCAAATTTTCTGAATTTGAGAAAAAAAACTAGATTGGCTTATGATAAGCCAATCTACATTTTTTTTTCGCGAATCGCACCTACTTACTCGACGAAAAATCTCAAAAAGGGTCGTCTGCTGCCAACTCGCATGACAGTAGCGACTTTTTATATTTACGTGCTTATTCTATATACTTGGCCAAATCGATCCCCTTATGTTTCGTCCCGGTGACGGCATTTGTTGATTAACAAAAATAAATTGTTATTCTCGAAAAGAGTCGTGCTGGCCGCACGATTAAATTCACAAAAGGTCGTCTGCTGTGAACCTGCATGACAGCAGCTACTTTTTCAATTCAGCTACTTATTGTTTATAATGAGACGACTATAAGGTCGTCTGCTGCTAACACGTATGACAGTAGCGACTTTTTCCATTTACGTGATTATTCTATATACTTCGCCGAATCGATCTCCCTATGTTTCATCCCGGTGACGGCTTTTGTTAATTAAGAATAAAAAAAGTTATCCGCCATTCGGGTCTCCGTACTCGAACAAAATTTTAGTTTAAAGTCGTCTGCCGTCAACACGCATGACAATTGCGACTTGACGATTTACATGCTTAATCTATATGAATAGACGAAACGATCGACTCATGACTCATCACGGTGACGGTTGTTGTTAAGCAAAAAAAAACATTATTTCCGCCAGACGGAATATATGCGGCTCATTCACGAGCGGTTAAGTGGTGGGGGTAGGCCCTATGCTGCCTCACTACGCTACGACCCGGGCGCGTACAGTCACGATAAAAATGTATTGGGTTCGGGCGGCGCGCGTCTGCTAGGTCTCTCTGCCAGCTTCAGCGTCATGTAAAGGGAAGTGGCGAAGTCAAAATATTATTATGGAATGCTGCAGGAATATTTAAAATTGGGGAAGCGTGGGGGTTTATAGAAGAAGCGGATATAGTAATTTTGCAAGAAACGTGGGTGGAGAAAAAAGATGAGACGAACGCAAGGTCAAAAATGAGTGAAAAATTTAAGTGGATGTTCAAAGCAGCGCATAAGGAAGCAGGGGCTAAACGGGGAAGGGCGAAGGGAGGTCAAGCGGTCGGGATAAAAAAGAGTTGGGAAGGGAATTGGGAAATAAGGGAATGGGCATTTGGTCTAATATTGGGCAATGATAAAATAAGGGGAAAAACCGCAATAATAACAATATATAATAATGTTGGTATACAAAAGATAGAAAAACAGCTGAGAGAAGTAATAATGGAAGAGGCGAAACAAAAAGAGAAAGTACTAATTGTTGGGGATATGAACGCACGAATAGAGTGGGAGCAAGCAATAAACGAGGGAGGGCTGGATGAAAATGGCGGGGAAATAAGAAGATCCCAAGACAAGATATTAAACACGGAAGGAAGGAGAATGTTAAACCTGTGCGACGAGGTGGGTTTGAAGGTGTTGAACGGAAGAGTGAAAGGGGATAGGGAGGGCAAAGTGACATTCATAGGAGGGGGGGGACGAGTGTTGTGGGTCAGTGATAGACTACATAATAGTTGTGGATAGGGGTGGAGGGGATGAAATCAAATGGATGGAAGTGGTAGAGAGAATTGGGTCTGATCACCTCCCAATATATGCGGTATGGGAAGAGGAAAACGTAGGAGAGGACGAAGAAGAAGAGGAGCGTGTACAAGAAAGCGATAGGTTATTCTGGAATGATACAAAGGCAAAAAAGTTTATAGAAGAAATACAAAAAGCGAAAGAAGTTGATGAAAGGAGGGAAGATTGGGAGGGAGTGAAAGAAAAAATCTGGAGAGCGGCTGAGAAGGCGGGGTTAAGGAAAAAATGTAAAAAAACAAAGAGAGAGAGAGAAGGTTGCCAAGGTGGTTCAACGATGAATGCAAAAAGCAGAGAAGTGCGGTATGGGAAAAATTGAAAGCGTTTACGAAACAAAGAAATGTGGATAAAAAACAAGAGCTAGAAAAATAAAGGAGGAAATTAAAAAAAAAATACAGAGGGGCAAAAGAAGAAAGGCGGTATAAAATTTGGGAGGAGGTCGGGAAGGCAAAGGACATGACAAAATGATGGAAAGCAATTAATAAATTCAGGAATAAAGGAAGGGGTACAATTGGTGGTAAAATAACCAAGAAAGAATGGAAAGAGCATTTTGAAAGATTACTGAATGGGGAAGAGAATCAAGAGAGGGAAATGGGCGTAAGGGAAGAAGAAGAAAGGTGCTCGGGAGAGAGAAGAGACAGAAATAAATGAGGCGGAAAGGGAAGAGAAAAGGGAATTTTACGAGGTGTTCAGTTTGCAAGAGCTGGATGGGGCTCTGAAGAAGATGAAAAACGGAAAGGCGACGGGGGAAGACGGGATTAGTGAGGAGTTTTTGAAGTCACTACCAAGGGTACAAAGGGAAGAGCTGAGAGGGGCCTTAAACAAAATATGGTTAAGAGGAGGAATAGCGAAGGGATGGGAAACAGCAAGGATTGTGCTGATATATAAAGATGGAGAGAGGGACAAGGCGGAGAATTATAGGGGGGTATCACTATTAGATGTAGGATATAAGTTACTAACAAAATTGATGACAGAGAGGCTAAACAAATGGATAGAGAGGAACAAAAAATTAAAAGAAAGTCAGGCAGGATTCCGGAAAGGCAGAGGAACAAGGGATCAGATATTTACTTTAAACGCGGTCATCAATAAACAATTAAAAGTGAAGGGAGGAAAGCTATATGTAGCGTTTGTCGATTTTAAGGCAGCTTTTGATCGAGTGTGTAGGGAAATAATGATCAGAAAATTAAAAGAGAAAGGAATAGAAGGGAAAATGCTGGAAACAATAAAGGAAATTCATAAGGATAGAAGGGTAGAGGTGCAAACGAATGGAATAACTACGGAAAGTTTCAGAACAAAGATAGGGGTAAGGCAAGGATGCGCATTAAGTGCGGTTTTATTCGATATATACGTAGATGATTTAGAGGATATGTGGGAAAAGAAAAAAATTTTGCAATAAAATATGCTGATGATGTGGCGGCGATAGCTGATACAGTGGACGGTTTAAGCAGCATATTAAAGGACTTGGAAAAATGGGCAGACAATAATAAAATGCAAATAAATACGAAAAAAAAACAAAGATAATAATTTTTAGGAATGGGGGGAAAGGAAGGAAGAATGGGGGATTAAAGGGGACAAAATCCAGATAGTGAACGAGTTTAAATATTTAGGGTATTGGTTTACAAGCAGAAATTCAATTTGGGCACATGGTAAAAAGCTGGTCGGGGAAACGCAAAAGGCAGCAAATATGGTTTGGGGGATATGGAAGAGAACGGGAAGACGTATGATGGAAGAGAGACTCTATTTATTAGAAACTACAGTAAAAGCAGGAGCCATGTACGGAGTAGAGATTTGGGGAATAGGGGAAATCGGGGTGTTCGAAAGAATACAGAGCAGATACTGCAAAATGGCGCTAGGAGTAAGTAAAACAACCCCGAATTATATTTGGAGAAGGGAGCTGGGTGTGCCAACAATGGCCTATTTGATAAGGGAAAGAGTGTTTAGGTATATAAGAGAGGTGTTGGGAATGGACGATTCAAGATGGCCAAAAATCTGTTTGATGGAGGAGGTAAGGGCAATTGCCAATGGAATGCCCTCAAAGTGGGGGAAGAATTTGGAGAAAGTGTTAAAGGATATGGGGGTAGAGGACGTAATAACAATGATAAGAGAAAAAAAGGGAAAATGGTAAAATAGATGAAAAGATGAAAGAAATAGATGAAAAGATGAAAGAATAGGAAAATCGTCATACAATAGCAACTACAAATATATCGTGGAAAATGACGAAAGGTCATGGAAGTATTGGGCGGAAGAGGGTGTGAAGGGTAGAGATAAAGAAATGTGGGCAAGATTAAGATGCGGAAATACATGGAGGGCGGGGAAGAAGGGGGAAAAAGACTGGAGATGCAGAATCTGCGAGAAAGAAAATGAAACAATGGAGCAACTGATAATATGTGAAAAAGGATGGGAAATTGTAACGACGAAAGCGAAAAAGGAAGCTGAGGAGTGGGTGCAAGCAGTGGATAAGGTGGCGACAAAGGGGGAAATGATAAACATGTTGAGTGGAAAGGTAAACATAGGGATATGCCAGTATTTCAGAGAAATAGAGGAATCATATAAAAAAATGCGCAAGGAGGAAGAGGGAGATGAAAGCGAGGGAGATGAGGAGTAAAGTGACAAAAAAAGAGCAAAGATATGCGGGGTAGAACATAGAATTAAGGTAGACGTAAGGAAAATGTGTTTGAACAAAGCCAAAACTTTTTGTAAAAAAACTTGTAAAGCAAGTTGTGCAAATAAAACTCGATTATTATTATTAACTATCGAAGCAATCATGATAATCCTAGTTCAATCGCTGGCTTATAACATATCAAAGATGCTGTATAAATTTGAACAAGATCGGTGCAGTAGTTTCTGAAATATCGTGGTCACCGTTTCGAAAAATGGTGTTTCGAGAAAAACGCGTTTGAAAGTTCGCGCATGTGATTTATACTAAAAATTTCATCTCACCGTCAATCTGCTATGCCTGGACCATACAATAGGCCTTCCTCTTCTTCTTGGAAGTCACGCAGAGCTGCTCCGTCTTCCCTTTTCGCGATTCGGGCCTGTTTTACAACATCACTCGTGCGCCTTTCTGAACGGTCGATCCGAGAGCTATCATGCTGTTGAACATATCCTTTAGCTTGTGGGCCGATTTTCACTCCCATGGTTTCCAAGGTCTTCAGGATAGATTTGAATCCTTCGTTGAAGATTATGACAGCGAGAAACGTGGCGATTTCAACCACTTTTGGCCCAGAATGGAGGTGCTTCGGAGCAAAAATCCAGATTAACGAATTGAGCGACTCGTTATTATTTTGAGTTGCCGCTCCCAGGCATCTGCTTAACAATTCTTCTTTGGATAAATCCTCATAAATTGGCTTTATAACTTTTTGAACTGCTTCAGAAAGAGGCGGTTTATTGTGTTTGAATTGCTCAGCCTCTCCGAGAAACTCAGCTCTGCGCCATTTGCACCAACTAGATTCGCCTGCAGGACAATTTTGATGCTGTGGATTGCTGTCTGTGGAAATCTTGTGAAAGAATGTTGCCCAAATTTCCTTTCTCATTTCCTCGATAGAATCTGGATGTCTCCGAATAGCTAATCCATAATACGTTGTCATCTCACCAATCAATTTATCAGTGAGTTTTCCTGCACCTTTCCCACCAATGCCTTTATTAGATTTTTTTGCATTTTGGAGCTGAGTCCCCATCCTCTTTTCAACGTGTCCAGCACGCTCTTTTTTTACAACAGTATCTTCTCCTTCGCGCTCCGTATACCTGCTCCGTTCCAGGGCCGTAACTTGTAAACCCCTTCGAATATCGAAAAATCCTTTGGAACACATTTTCTACACATGTTGTAGATGTGGTTTATGAAAAAAAATCGATTTTTGCGACCGGAGAAACTAGAGGATCGCCTTAAATTAGAAAAACGTTACTTCCCTGAAATGGGCATTCCCCGGAGCATCTTGGCGGACAATGGTACGCAGTTTACGGCCGATAAATGGGTCACGGTTTTGCAAAAATATGGTATTCGCGCCAGATTCTGCTCAGTTTGCCATCTACAAAGCAATCCGACGGAAAGGGTAATGAGAGAGTTGGGCCGGTTCTTTCGTGTATTTTGTGCCAGCAGCCATGCGGGATGGTCCAGGTGAGTGTCTAGAGTCGAAAAGTTATTAAATCTTACAATGCATTCAAGTACCGGGTATACCCCGTACGAACTGCAGATGGGAAAGGATCCCCGGAACGAAATCGCGGGGTTAATCGAATTTCCCCCTTCTCCTAGTGAAACATATGAACACAAAGTAATAATAGCCTATGAGCAACATTCTGCAGAGTTTCAAAAGACGACTAAAAAACCCAAACAAAAAACAGCGTCAACGTTAGTAAAAGTAGGTGACCTCGTTTTATTAAGGAGGCCGTATCCGTCCAACGCTGAAGACCGGGTTACCGCAAAATTCTTTCATTTATATTATGGACCGTACATTTACGACCGTATTACGAGCCCATTCAACCATCCTAAGTCAGTAAGCGACAATCTGTCTCGGTTCTCCAGCCCCCGTATCATGTGATATGCGTTCCTATTTTGTATTAAATCTCGATTGTTGAAAGAATGTTTAGTAGTTCTTAAGTGATTCATGCGAAAGTACCCTCGATGGGGAATTTGTGCTATAACTGTATGTATTATAAATGTATGGTCTCGATTTTGTTACATTTTATGGCTGATCGAAGTCTCAATGGAATTCGAATGCGATCAGCCATAAAAAGGGGGATATTGTATTGACTGGCTTGGTCAAAACCCCCCGATTTGAATATCGCGCTACGCAACAGAGTTCAGGGATACTCCCTGAAGTGCCGCGCGCGTCAGCGGACCTTCTGTGGATTTCCCTAGGCGAGGAGATTGGGTTGGCAACGCCCGACGGAAAATCCGAGCATATACACTCGAGCTCTCGCTCTCGCGCTCTCTCAAAAAACGCCAAAGTAGACGTACGCACGGCGAGCGAAAAAAAGTTTCGCGTGTAGAGACGCGCAACCATCGTCCCGGAATATCTGGCATCGTCCTCGTCACGTCCGAAAACCAGCGCTCTGCTTCGTCGGGAACCACCCGAGGGCGCCCAAGACAAGCTGCCATTGACGGGCACGCAGTCGCCTCGTCTACGCGAGCATTCCAGCGAAAAACGTTCATGGGTGGAAAAAGATTCATCGAGCACACGGTCGACGCCAATCCAACGCCCGATCCATCGTGGGCGATGCGATGGATCGCGATGCATTCATTGACCAGCAAGGAGGAACCCGGCGAGTCCGCCGTGTCAGCTGAGTCCGCCATCTTGAACGCGTCCCGATGCCGAACGACGACGGTCCAAGAGCGCGAATACACGAGCATCGAAGTGAGAAAATGCTAGAGACTGTAAGTACTATAAAATGTGTAAAATCGATAGCCCGTCAGCCAGGGGCAAGATAGCGGGCGCGAGCCAAATTGCGATAGAAGATTGTTCGTTGTGAAGTGGAGTGCAGAGATTAGTAGGGAGATGTACAACACTCCCCTTTTCGGCGTGCCTCGCAAATGGCGCTAAATCGCGGCGGCGAGTTCGGGAATATGATTTTGTGTGCCTCGCCTCTGTCGAGGTTGCAGATTGCCTTGTAGCCGCGCGAGTCGTGAGCACCGCTCCAGTCGATATCGCAGCAGCGTGCACACGAATTGGTAGCTCGGTGGGGGAAAAGTCTCTGCCCCTCGCTCAGTGCAGCCAGATCGCGCGTAAAAGTTACCCCCTCTCTAGTCTCTTGCGCGCCCATCACACAATCATAGTAGCGCATGTCCGTGAGCGAGCGACGCTCGGACGCTTCGGGAAGAGCCGAGCGCCGGCAAAGTTTCCCGATCGCGCCTTCGGCAGCTACACCAACACATGGACGCTGAGCACGTTCGTGCGCGGCCAAGCCGAACCGAAGGATTCGAGGGAAAAAGCAATCTGAGCACGACTCGCGCGTGACGTCACCCGACGGCACGAGCGAGGCTTTTAGATGATTTCAATGCTTATTTAGCCCTTGATTCTCTGCGTTATTAATGCATAAAAAAAATGTATCGCACACTCTCAAGGATTATTTTTTTCAGTTTATACGTTAATTTAAATATAATAATAAATCTAAATTACAACTTATGTATCTTCTAAAATATTGTTTACGCTTTACTCACACCCGTCCTTATGCCAAATAAATTATAATTCATAAAAGTAAGCTGAAATATATTTATATTCGTATTATTATATTAATTCTCATAGCTCTCATATGAAAACTCTCATATGAAACTCTTATATGAAAAAATCCAAAAAACCTCAAAACCTTAGATTTCAACTAACCAAGAACATACATCTTCACATTTTCAATCATGACGAATTTTTAAGAACAATATCATCACAAACACATCTGAACCAAAACAATATACATCACCTAAATTATCAAAACATAAATCAAACAACACAAAATCACAACATCTTATACTCAACCCTTACTAATAGACAACAGGACACAAATAATAATCTTTCCACTGATCCTCTGAATAATATAAATTTGACAATCACATTAAATAAAACGAAAGAATGGCTTATAAACTCTCCAACATTGATATTCCGCTACACATTTCCACATTCTTGTCTCTAGGTGAAAAGTTTTGTTTTCCTTACCTCAAACTCTCAAACATAAAAACTCATATCCACAAATCAATCTCCGAACTCGAGTCCAAATTAGACTTTTTACTGGACAAACCTAGACAAATCGAAATTAGAACCAGATTCACTAAAATCTTAAACAAAATAAATATTCCAACATCATTTTCCAACACTAATCAAATTATAAAACACACGTCCTCATTCTTAAAAAACAACCCTCAACGTTTAGTTACACGAGCTGACAAAGGAAATTCAACAGTCATTCTTAACAAATCAGATTACATTACAAAAACTCATAATTTACTCGCAGATTTCTCAACTTACAAATTAACAAATAGAAATCCCATCAACACTCTACAAAAAGGCATTAACAATATTCTCTCCAGATGGAAAACCCTAAAAATTATTGATGAAACAAAATACGAATACTTAAAAGCTGAAAATTGCAACCTATTTCGTCTCTATTGGCTGCCAAAAGTTCATAAAAATAATTATTCACTTCGTCCAATAGCATCATCAATAAATAGTCCAACGCATAAACTAGCTGAATTTATACAATCTAAATCTTCTAAATTAATCAGTACGACTAATTCACACGTCAAAGATAGTTTCCACCTAAAACATTCGCTTTCTAACATCTCAATTCCACTCAACTACAAATTAATCTCGTTTGATGCTGTTTCTCTCTATACCAACATCCCATTACAACTTGTTATTCAAAGCCTTCAAAAAAGATCAAATCTATTTTCGAAAACATTTCCGTTAAACGAAATAATTAAAGCCATAGAATACATCATGTTCTCAACTTTCTTTACATTTCAAAATAAAATTTACCAACACATCTCAGGGTTACCAATGGGCTCACCTCTGGCTCCAATACTATCTAACATCGTCATGATCGATGATGAAACGAATTGTCTGGAAAAATTTACATTTTCGTTACCACTATATAAAAGATATATTGATGATATTATTATTCATCTACCAACAGACAAAATTGAATCCACCAAAAAGATTTTTAACTCATATAACTCAAAATTACAATTTACATCAGAAAATGAAGTAGATAAAAAATCCCGTTTCTTGATATACTTTTAATCCATAAACAAAATTCAATTATCACAAATTGGTATAGGAAACCAACCTGGTTAGGCAGATTCATAAATTTCTTTTCACACCACCCACTTTCCCAAAAAAGGCTATAATTTACATGCTAGTTGACAGAGCAATAAAATTATCTCATCCTCCATTTCACAAAGAAAACCTCAAACTTATTACTAACAAGATGACACAAAATTGCTATCCGATCTCTTTCACAGAAAAAATAATAAAACATCGGCTTTCCACAATCAACAATCAAAAAAAGAATAACAACAATTTTGATTCTTCCAGACTAATAAATGTTCCTTACACAAAAAAAACATTCATCATCAACTAATTCGTCTTTTCCAACAATACAACATAACATTAGTCACAAACAATAAACACAACATTTCATCGATTACTGGCTCCGTCAAAAACAAAATGAATAAGAACCAAAAATCCAACATAGTTTACAAAATCGATTGTAAGGATTGCAATGTCACATACATCGGCCAAACCAAAAGATACCTTGAAACCAGAATAAAAGAACATAAAAATAGCCTAAAACATACTACCACAATACACAGCCTTAGCACAACATGCAATAGAACAAAAACATGCCTTTCAATTCGACAATGTAAAAATTTTGAACAATGAAAATTGGCTCAAAAAAGACTAATCCTAGAAATGATCCAAAGTAAGGCACACTCCAACGTCATAAATTTTAGAACTGACATACAAAAACTAAGCTCGATCTATAACTCTATTATATAACTATTAAAATATTTTACAATACTTTACTTGACATAACAATTTTAAAATTATTGACAATATAACTTAATTTTAAATACTCTTAATATGACGCACCAATTTTATTTCTCTTGATACGTCACTGCCTAAAGGATCTTTCTCGCCCGATTCGCAAAATAGAGACTCTAATAAACTTCATGAAATTAAGACACCACTCAGTTTCTCTCGAACTCTCCGTGATCACACAACTCAATATGTAACTGAGTAATGTAAATTTCGAGTTTTTGTTTATTTTGGAAGAAAATTTAAAAAATCTTAAACTCAATAGGTAATCATCACAGTCATTCATACTTTATTAAAATTTCTTTTAAATCAATCACGTACATTAAATTTTCACAAATAAAACACAAAACTTTCTTATAATTATTAATTTCTTACAAATGATAAAAATCGCTAAAAAACGATAAATTCTTCCATCTGTTGAGTATACTCCAGCACAACAGTACTTACTTCCATAAATACTGTCTTTTGAAATAACCTTCCAAATATCAGCAAAAGCTAGAAACATCAACAACATCGAGGTTAGTCGTTTCTCATATTTCATTTCTTTATAACTCCATAGTATAATAAACTACACACTCACACATCACTCATTTCAAACACCGATGAATAAGAAGAATTAACGCAATACAAGAACTTATGCATATCAAATCAATATAGTTATAACCAAAACAGAATTAACATATCAGTTATACAAAACGACACAACAATTTTATAACACAATCATAACATAAAACATTCGTGTATTTAATTCCTTCAAACTTGATTTGGAAAATTTGTGTATCAAAATTTAGAGAGAAAAATATAATTTCTGTAGAGGACCCGAACCAAAGGGTCGAAACGTAAGAAAGCATAATTTATTTCCATCGCTGACCTTGGAAAACCTCTATTGGTCGGATTGAAGCCGAATCTTCATCATCCATCCGGCCGCGAATCGTCAGTATCAGAAAGTGCACATATTCTACAAGCGATGAGATGGTCTCGTTGGTAGCGTTCCTGGCTTCGGTCCGCAGGGGCGCGGGATCGTTCCCCGCGCTCAGTACTTTTTTTTTAAATTTATTATTACTATTAATTCTTATTTGATTAGTTATCATTATTATTTTTATTAGTTATCTTATAGTGTAGAAAAATGTATCGTGCACTCCGATCGCTTATTTTATTAGATTGTACGTTAATTTAAATGTAATAATAAAACTAAATTACAACTTATTTATCTTCTAAAAAATTGTTTACGCTTTACTGACACCCGTCCCTATGCCAAATAAATTGTAATTCATAAAAGTAAGGGGAAATATATCTATATTCGTATTATTATATTCATTCTCAAACTTTCATCAACCGATGAAGCATTATTCCCAAAAACAAGTCAACCATCCGGCCGCGAATCGTACGTGCCAGAAAGGGGCATTTTTGTATGTTTTTACATTTACAGGTAATTTGCATTGTAATGGGGTGAATTGTTTATTTGTGAACACTCATCATTGACAGAACAAAAAAAAATTTAATCGTAAAACATCATGAGCAGTTTTCCTATTTTCAGAATAATGTTCTTTCAATGAGCGTGTTTCACGTATAAACAATTCGCCCCATACAAAAAGAAAATAATAATTAAAAAAAACAGATAAGCACTGAGCGCGGGGAACGATCCCGCGCCCCTAAGCTAGGAACGCTACCAACGGGACCATCTTTAATGTACGTGATTTGTGATTTGAAATGTGAAATTTGTGAAAATTTAATGTACGTGATTGATTTAAAAGAAATTTTAATAAAGTATCGAATGACTGTGATGATTACCTATTGAGTTTAAGATTTAAAAAATTTTCTTCCAAAATAAACAAAAACTCGAAATTTACATTACTCAGTTACATATTGAGTTGTGTGATCACGGAGAGTTCGAGAGAAACTGAGTGGTGTCTTAATTTCATGAAGCTTATTAGAGTCTTTATTTTGCGAATCGGGCGAGAAAGATCCTTTAGGCAGTGACATATCAAGAGAAATAAAATTGGTGCGTCATATTAAGAGTATTTAAAATAAAGTTATAGTGTCAATAATTTTAAAATTGTTATGTCAAGTAAAGTATTGTAAAATATTTTAATAGTTATATAATAGAGTTATAGATCGAGCTTAGTTTTTGTATGTCAGTTCTAAAATTTATGACGTTGGAGTGTGCCTTACTTTGGATCATTTCTAGGATTAGTCTTTTTTGAGCCAATTTTCATTGTTCAAAATTTTTACATTGTCGAATTGAAAGGCATGTTTTTGTTCTATTGCATGTTGTGCTAAGTCTGTGTGTATTGTGGTAGTATGTTTTAGGCTATTTTTATGTTCTTTTATTCTGGTTTCAAGGTATCTTTTGGTTTGGCCGATGTATGTGACATTGCAATCCTTACAATCGATTTTGTAAACTATGTTGGATTTTTGGTTCTTATTCATTTTGTCTTTGGTGGAGCCAGTAATCGATGAAATTTTGTGTTTATTGTTTGTGACTAATGTTATGTTGTATTGTTGGAAAAGACGAATTAGTTGATGATGAATGTTTTTTTTTGTGTAAGGAATATTTATTAGTCTGGAAGAATCAAAATTGTTGTTATTCTTTTTTTGATTGTTGATTGTGGAAAGCCGATGTTTTATTATTTTTTCTGTGAAAGAGATCGGATAGCAATTTTGTGTCATCTTGTTAGTAATAAGTTTGAGGATTTCTTTGTGAAATGGAGGATGAGATAATTTTATTGCTCTGTCAACTAGCATGTAAATTATGGCCTTTTTTGGGAAAGTGGGTGGTGTGAAAAGAAATTTATGAATCTGCCTGACCAGGTTGGTTTCCTATACCAATTTGTGATAATTGAATTTTGTTTATGGATTAAAAGTATATCAAGAAACGGTTTTTTTTATCTACTTCATTTTTTGATGTAAATTGTAATTTTGAGTTATATGAGTTAAAAATCTTTTTAGTGGATTCAATTTTGTCTGTTGGTAGATGAATAATATTATCATCAATATATCTTTTATATAGTGGTAACGAAAATTTTAATTTTTCCAGACAATTTGTTTCATCATCGATCATGACGATGTTAGATAGTATTGGAGCCAGAGGTGAGCCCATTGGTAACCCTGAGATGTGTTGGTAAATTTTATTTTGAAATGTAAAGAAAATTGAGAACATGATGTATTCTATAGCTTTAATTATTTCGTTTAAAGGAAATGTTTTTGAAAATAGATTTGATCTTTTTTTGAAGGCTTTGAATAACAAGTTGTAATGGGATGTTGGTATAGAGAGAAACAGCATCAAACGAGACCAATTTGTAGTTGAGTGGAATTGAGATGTTAGAAAGCGAATGTTTTAGGTGGAAACTATCTTTGACGTGTGAATTAGTCGTACTGATTAATTTAGAAAGTTTAGATTGTATAAATTCAGCTAGTCTATGCGTTGGACTATTTATTGATGATACTATTGGACAAAGTGAATAATTATTTTTATGAATTTTTGGCAGCCAATAGAGACGAAATAGGTTGCAATTTTCAGCTTTTAAGTATTCGTATTTTGTTTCATCAATCATTTTTAGGGTTTTCCATCTGGAGAGAATATTGTTGATGCCTTTTAGTAGAGTGTTGATGGGATTTCTATTTGTTAATTTGTAAGTTGAGGAATCTGCGAGTAAATTATGAGTGTTTGTAATGTAATCTGATTTGTTAAGAATGACTGTTGAATTTCCTTTGTCAGCTCGTGTAACTAAAAGTTGAGGGTTGTTTTTTCAGAATGAGGACGTGTGTTTTATAATTTGATTAGTGTTGGAAAATGATGTTGGAATATTTATTTTGTTTAAGATTTTAGTGAATCTGGTTCTAATTTCGATTTGTCTAGGTTTGTCGAGTAAAAAATCTAATTTGGACTCGAGTTCGGAGATTGATTTGTGGATATGAGTTTTTATGTTTGAGAGTTTGAGGTAAGGAAAACAAAACTTTTCACCTAGAGACAAGAATGTGGAAATGTGTAGCGGAATATCAATGTTGGAGAGTTTATAAGCCATTCTTTCGTTTTATTTAATGTGATTGTCAAATTTATATTATTCAGAGGATCAGTGGAAAGATTATTATTTGTGTCCTGTTGTCTATTAGTAAGGGTTGAGTATAAGATGTTGTGATTTTGTGTGGTTTGATTTATGTTTTGATAATTTAGGTGATGTATATTGTTTTGGTTCTGATGTGTTTGTGATGATATTGTTCTTAAAAATTCGTCATGATTGAAAATGTGAAGATGTATGTTCTTGGTTAGTTGAAATCTAAGGTTTTAAGGTTTTTTGGATTTTTTCATATAAGAGTTTCATATGAGAGTTTTCATATGAGAGCTATGAGAATTAATATAATAATACGAATATAAATATATTTCAGCTTACTTTTATGAATTATAATTTATTTGGCATAAGGACGGGTGTGAGTAAAGCGTCAACAATATTTTAGAAGATACATAAGTTGTAATTTAGATTTATTATTATATTTAAAATAACGTATAAACTGAAAAAAATAATCCTTGAGAGTGTGCGATACATTTTTTTATGCATTAATAACGCAGAGAATCAAGGGCTAAATAAGCATTGAAATCATCTAAAAGCCTCGCTCGTGCCGTCGGGTGACGTCACGCGCGAGTCGTGCTCAGATTGCTTTTTCCCTCGAATCCTTCGGTTCGGCTTGGCCGCACACGAACGTGCTCAGCGTCCATGTGTTGGTGTAGCTGCCGAAGGCGCGATCGGGAAACTTCGCCGGCGCTAGGCTCTTCCCGAAGCGTCCGAGCGTCGCTCGCTCACGGACATGCGGTACTATGATTGTGTGATGGGCGCGCAAGAGACTAGAGAGGGGGTAACTTTTACGCGCGATCTGGCTGCACTGAGCGAGGGGCAGAGACTTTTCCCCCACCGAGCTACCCATTCGTGTGCACGCTGCTGCGATATCGACTGGAGCGGTGCTCACGACTCGCGCGGCTACAAGGCAATCTGCAACCTCGACAGAGGCGAGGCACACAAAATCATATTCCCGAACTCGCCGCCGCGATTTAGCGCCATTTGCGAGGCACGCCGAAAAGGGGAGCGTTGTACATCTCCCTACTAATCTCTGTGGAGTGTGGAGAAGGGATGACGGGAGAAATTCCCCGTTGGCTTCCCGTCGTCGAAATCAAATGTGAAATGTAACTCGTGGTTAGCGTGCCAGAAAACGTCAATGCCTTGTTGAATATTTTTATGAAATGTACCTCGTGGTCAGCGTGCCGGAAAACGCTAATTTCTTGTGATATTTCTGTGAACTTTCTGTAAAGCGCGGGAGAAGAGGCCATCCGACGTGGCGGAAATTTGTAAACGTAGCCTTAAATTATTAGCAAATTTTATCGTGAGAAGGGTCCTGAGGGGACGAACAAAATAAAGCCCTAGGCAAATGAATAAATGTACTAAATAAAACCGAAAGAAGTTATTACAGTATAGCAATTTAAAAGCATTCATTTGCGAGAATCTCAATCGTGCATTGAGAAATGAGGCGTGAATACAATTTAGGCTACGTACTGATTGTACATGGATCGATATTCTTTATAACATAGTAGGCGGGTATAATGATTCTGTACACTATACCATAACTCAGGTGAAACTGAGGGGCGCCAACGTTGAAAATGAGAAGTAGCTGCTACAACGTGCTTTTTATAAGAGTCCATTAAAAAAAGCATCATCATGAAAGTAAAATTTTGCGACAAAGTGAGTTGAAAATCAGTAAATTTAGGAGTGTTTTCTGAAAGGATTACACACAGAAATGGACGGCTGAAATATTTACCATACATCTCATAAAAATCATAAACATTATCTCGGGAAGTGTTTTTCCGTCAGGTGAAACATTCCGAGTACTCTAAGTCAACCTCAAGAATGTAACCGTTCAGTTAATCTAGCACGATCAACGATAAATCGAATGTCGACGAGTCATTGACCCATCGAAAACCACCATAGGTCAATAGTTGACAGATTTCCCATCCATACGAATTATTTACATCGAAATACATCAAGTACGATGAGGACCATGATTCGAACGATGCCATGTACTTGGTATTGGCGCATGCATACCTATTTGAGCCTTCTTTCGGTTACGTGCATGCATACCTATATGTGCCTTCTTTCGGTTATTCCCAATATCCTCATTTGCCCTGTCACGTCCGAGGAAATTCTCCAAACCTTTATTATTTTTCGTTTATCTTATTCAGACGGTCCGCCTCGTGTTATAACCTCGCATTTCTTCAACACTTAAATATCAAACTCTCAGAAAGAAATACGAGGTACCACTCGAACGATACGAGAAGACTTTGCCTCTAGCCTAAATAAGTCTCGGCCGATAAGTATTTAGCATGGTGCCGACAGGAAACGAGAACTCGCCAGCGCTCGATCTCTTCATGCACCCGATATAATCTACAACATAACACGGATCATGCGCATCCTTAGGTCTCAGATACCGAACTCCATATCCCATGCGCTTTTTCGCCGAAACACGGGACAAAGGTCTCCTACCTTCCACGCGTGCAAATTCTATGTAAGGAATAATCGAGATCAATTCTGCGAATTATGAATGTCGCGACCAATCACGCTAAACCTTAAAGTTCCTTCTCCCACAATTTATCCCCTCCTAATTTTCATATTAAGAAAGACTTCCTTCCTGAAGTCAGTCTTCCAACAGTTTCCATCGCGTTCAGACCAAGTCTTCCAACAGTTTCCATCGCGTTCAGACCAAGTCTTCCAACAGTTTCCATCGCGTTCAGACCAAGTCTTCCAACAGTTTCCATCGCGTTCAGACCAAGTCATCCAACAGTTTCCATTGCGTTCAGATCTTAGTCTCGCAAAATCTTCCATCAAATTAACTTCACTTCTAAATCTTGTTCTGACAGAATTCGAAGTATAGAACCGGTAACATAGAGTTTCGAATATTATACATCTTCGGGTTTTGACCGAAACGTCGTATAAAAGTTAGTCGACTTTCGCGGCCTCGAGTCTATAAAACAGTTCAAGAGCTGTTTACTACGCGTGTATACATAAACACTCTCAGCGTCCCCGAAAGTCTGGTGCTGGGATCCGCTTTCTGAACGATAAGCGTGGCGTCCGTCAACGAGACTCTTATCTGCGAGCGACAACCGATACTCTTGCGAGCGAGCGTACCTACACATTGACCCACTCACGAACACAGCGACCAATGTAAGCGACAAATCTCATTTTTATGTTAATCCGATTGTTCCCCCGGCATCACCGTTATTTCCATTGTCAATTTTTCTGTTAAAACAACTTTATTTATCCGATCACTTATTTGTAATAAACCTTTAGTTAAGTTTGTACAAATTCGTTAGATTATTTCCAAATGCCAATCACTGCATGACTTCCTAATTTCTAACTCATTCCAAGCACTACCCCTTTTTACCCTCATCCCGTGCTATTGCGCTTGTCGTAGGGGGCCGTCCATATATTACGTCATCGATTTTTGCTGATTTTCGACCCCCCCCCCTACAATCATCCTATCGTCATTTCCCAATGACCCCCCCCCCTCTCGCAAAATTGACGTCATTACCAGTTTGGCAAAATTAAAACATTTGCGGATTTGAGAAAAATTGGGTAACATTAAAACATTTTGTTATAGAATCATCTTTTATTATTTTGTACTTTGGCAATGTTTATTAATATAATAATATTATTCTTCCCTATTCTTTAGTTTTCTTTGGATAGCTCCCACATTTTGTTATAGAATCATCTTTTATTATTTTGTACTTTGGCAATTTTCATTAATATAATAATATTATTCTTCTCTATTCTTTAGTTTTCTTTGGATAGCCCCCACGGAGTTTTCACCCATTCTTGCAAATCCTGGATCACGGGTAATATCTCCGTATCCTCCCCATATTCATTTTGGCTCGATCGAACTATTTTCATAGGTACGCTGTTATTTGAAGTTCTCGAATATAATGTAGACAAACCTTATGTAATAAATAAATAAATAATGAGTTCAATAATTAATACCATTAGGTACTTGCAAAATATTTTTCATCACTCATGAGGGGAAACCACCCTAGTTGTACAATATACTATTGTACATTTTGAAGTAACTGGTATCACAAGAATGACGTCAATTTCGAAACGCCCCCCCCCCCCCCCCCCCTCATCCGTCATTTACCGTCATCCGCAGACAAACCCCCCCCCCTATTTTAAAATGACGTAATTTATGGACGGCCCCTAGGCAAAAAAGGAGGGAATCTAAAAATATGTGCCCACGTCCCTTCAGGACGTGACACTGACTCAGGCCACCGCGTATACCCCATTTAACAAATAATACCATGTCAACGTCGGTGAACAATTCGAAGTTAGCGCATGTATGTTTCAACATTGCATCCCCATGTGAATCCGGGGAGAGTGCAGTAATAAGCGGGGTCGAGCATATAACTCTCGGTACAGCTATTGCGAAAGTTCTCAAAAACATCGACCAGTAACAAAATATCGATCTTCAAGTACCAGTCACTATATTCACCTACCGTTTGAATAGAAAAATGTTCCCATACATTCTTGGCGTGAGCGTATTCTTCCTCACTTACAATGTCACCAGTCAAAGTACTTTAAAATGTGTCCCGTGGCGGTATGTGATAGTTTTCCAGTCTGTTTGAACTATATATATACTCATTGAGGAAGACACCCTTTCGAATTAATAGGATGAAATTGTCGGCAGGTATGCCACGAAATTGCGATCGTGACATTTTTAATGTGTTCACTGTCAAAAATGCGGCCAGTTATCCAGACTTGTATTGAGAAATTTGTATGAATCGATGGAGCGTAACTCAATCTTATGTGACTTGTCTGCCCTTTGAACTGTTTTTGTGAGAGAAATGTATTCCTCCTTGTTCATGGGCACCACGGTGCTTTTCCCTTCGAATGTTGTGGCTCGTTCCTTAATGATGAACTGTGCACCATAGCCGGACAGATTATGAAAAACTACGGGTATGAAAAAACCCGTTTGTAGTTCGAATTGCAATTAAAGTGGGCGGGACCTCTATGTCACGAACACGTATGTCGTCTTCGGCAACTGGTTTCTCACATATATCGCACTGAGAAGCGCTTCGAAGTTTTGTCCACTCAACCGGAGTTAGAAGTACCATGGGAACATTATCCCATAAAATATCGTTATTGCGCAAACCTACATTTTCAAAGTTTTCAACAAACCATGGGATGCAATCGGCATTGCAACGTGAGTAGTATCCCGATAACGAATATTCATACGAACAATGTAAATAGTACGCAATGTTGAACACTTCGTGGTGTTGCTGTATATTTTTTATGCCAACATTCGCCGAAACGCACTCAAGATTAGCATAAATAACAAATGGATGTCGCTCTTTTCGTCGAAAGTGTTCGAATGTTAGCCATTTGTCCGTTTCATCACGTAATTGAATGGCACAATCGTTTGATTTACCATAATTCATCTCGTGCGATCCCAATGTAACCTCCGTGTAAAAGTAGTGCAAACACCTGTAACAAAATGATGAAACGAATTATATTATCGCAGTACATAAATACTCATATGTATATTCTCAAATAGGCTTCTTTTTACTCACCGATCGCTGATGTGTTTTTTACCGGCTATTTTGCTCAGCTGCGCGCTCAAGAGCGGGGATAAAATTTTTATCCATACCAAGTGTCCCGCATTGTGGTTCGACGAATCCTCCACGTACAATCCTTCAACGAATCCTCCTGAATACCTCCATTTGATGTGCTTGGCCCGCTTTTGGTCGCATATTTGAATCGGAATGATGCTTTGCTTTTCCAATGTGAATACATTAATGGAAACGTTGTGTTGCGATTTAAATGTTTTATTCTATCGAATGTGATGGGAAAAACAATGCCTTGAAGCTGCAGTACGGTTGAGTAGTGTGGATACGAAGTTAGTCTGTCCACCTTCTTTTTCTCTGGGTAAAGAGCAGCGACCACTGACCACGTGAAACATGCGTTATGCCTTGACTTTATATTCCCCACCGCCTTCGTCAGGATTATTTCCCGCGACAACGTAATTTAACAACCCGCACACATTGGATTGTATTTGTTGATATTCAAAGTTAAGTCACACGGGTATGTATACCGGTGCGGACAAAACACCCCGCTCGTACATCTTATTGATTTTGACGAGGAAACCCAAACCAGCCATTGTTTGTTGATGTAGGTGGTTTAAGATTGGTAGTGACATGCGTCCAGGTTCTCTCGTTGTCACGAATCCGTAAGCTGGTGTGACTAGTGCGGTGTGGTTGGTCGATTTGATATATTCCGAATTCCTGGTCTGATGAGGTTTGCACTGCAGTTCAATTTGGTAATACCCCAACGTTATGGCTCTTTTTGTGAGAGTTTTTACCGTTTGTACACAACAACATCAAATTCGGAGATGAGGTTTGAAATTCGAGATTCGGTTTTTCTCGTACGGTTGGTGAGAAGACTCGCAGCTTGAGCTCGAAAAATGTTCTGACGATCTAAATAAAACCACACTCCAGCAGATGCTAAAATAAAAACCCGTCCGACAAACAGCAAAAACGCGCCAAACGTGGCGTTTTCTAAAAATCGAATATTAAATCAACCAACCACCACAACCTCCGTCGTTGCAAAAGCTCTAAACACGTGAAAAACACTTCGGTATGCCACCCTCACTCATCGCCACTTGCCTAACGAACTCTCCCTCCACTGGAAAATCATGGCCCTCTCCTCCATGCAGTATCTTCGTACCACAGTATGAATAATCAGCATATAATGAAGACTGCTGACCCCCACTAATCTATCAAAGAACATCCTCTAACACCCTCAACGATCCGTCGGTATGGTAGTATCCGCACATAGCAACCTGCCGCCGCCCCGCCCATAGCAACCCGCCGCCGCCCCGCACATACCCACCACCAATTCCCCATACAGGGCAACCGAGACGGTCTGGCTCGGAAGACATCACGTAGACACCTCGCCCCCGATGACGTCACTGGGGTCTCCCAATTGCCGCTTATTACTACTTCCGATTGACTTGAAATGTGTACTCTTGAATATTTTTACTCTACAATGACATAGGATATTTTTGATTAGATGAAATTTGACGATTTGGCATTGAAAAAAACGACCATTTTATAGGCAAAAAAACAGACTTTTTTATAACTACGCCATTTTCTTAGATTTTGATATTTTTCGAAAATCCTACGTCATTGTACAGGAAATACCTTCCAGTTTAACGACATTTTTTTCCTTTTTCGGTTTCAGCTACTCAATCGGCCGGAATTATGTTAGTAGCGGAGGAACGTTTTTTTGGCGCCTCCGAAGGCAGCGCATAAGTCGCTTGGATCTCAATATTTTTCTATGAAAAAATTATGTAATATAAGTCAAATATAGCCAAATATATTCTTAATTTTTCGAAACATTTAATTGTGTACTTTACTTCCAAAAAATTCCCGAAAATCAGCCAAATTTTCAGCGTTCACACTGGTATAGCCCCTTAAATGTCAATTGATGATGGTTAAAGTTAAAACATTTTTTTCCCTCATTTTTCTCTTAATTTTGCATTAACTAGTCATTAAATCTCAAGAAAAAAAATTCACTTTTGAAGGGAAAAAAATTTCCAAAATTTTGATGAAAAAAAATACATTTCTTACAATTTCTCAATAACTATTCATCAAGTGTAAAAAAAATTACTATTTTTTTAAAATGTCTACAAACAAATTTACACGCATCGCTATACTATTTTTCAATCAATAACGGATTCTTTTTAAATATGATTTTTTTTTAAACCTTGACATTTTTGTTCACGATTTGATGAATAGCTAATGAAAAATTGTGGAATAAATAACGATTTTATTTCTCTCTTAACCATCATTAATTGACGTTTAAGGAGCAATAAAAGTGCTCCTTCAATTTCTAATGAAACTGAAGATCCGGGTAAAAAAAGCGATTCAAACGAACCATTAAAAAATTTACAGGGTCTTTGTCTTTTGTCTTTGAGCTCGAAAAATACCTGCAAACATTAATAATTTTCGCAATTTTTGCACATCTGTGGTGGATTTTTCACAGGGGCAGAAAAAGTAATTTTTTGTACGTTTTTAAATCATTCTAGAGGTTAAAAAATTCTAATATACCAAAAGGAACTTATAGAGGAGTTATTCAAGTTTCCGAAACCGACCTTCCGTTCGCTGTACGATCATTAGTTCATGAGATATTGATGATCATAGAAAACAGCTGACTTTTCATTCAATCGGCGACATCCAGCGACAAATGATCGTATCAAGAGCGAAAAACTACCTAATTGAAGCTAAAGCTAAAATCAGGCTTAAAGACCCAAGCATTGATTCAGCGAGGAATTTCTTTTGAACCCGTGGACGATGTTGAACAACAAAAAAAATAGAACTTTTTAGTCGAGCTACTTTTTATGACAGCGCGGAGCGTGGCTGTAACAAAAAATTGTCCGCGAGATTCTTCAACTAAAGATTTCAAGCTTCAAAATGCTTTTTGAAGTGAATACTTCTAATGCGACTGTATTAGGCCCCGCCCCCAGCCGCGTTGTAGCACCGGACAAGAGAATGAAGGAATAGAAGAAGAGAGAGAGAGAGAATGATGCATGAGCCGTGTGAGTGCGAGTGAGAGCGAGCGAGTCAATGCAGAGAGGGGGTAGGATCGCGTGCACGCATGCGCGCCGTTCTATTCGTAGCGGTTGCCCGTGTACGTGTGAGCCCACAGCTGGCACAGCTCTGTGTGTGTGTTCGAGTTCGTACTGTGTCGTCGTGCCTCGTGGCAAATTTTGTGCTATCCGTTAAACAGTGCGAATTTTTAAAGTGAATTATATTATTGTTATTTGTTGGTGCTGTTTTTGATAGTTCTTTGCGGTAGTGTATTATTTTAATGCGGGAATAAATGACAATTCCAAAAAATGGATCCCGCAGTGGATAAATCGTCGACAAACCCCCCAGCTAACGAAGGTATGTATTCTTGATATATATTTGAACGTTTTAAATAACGTTTTAAGAAACAAAAATATTCGAGCCATTCGAAGCGAGGTTATGTACGAGTAGCATGGCTCGTACATAACCTCGCATGATACACGTGCCCCGGAATGCCTCTCTATATATATTCAGTTTCAGCCTCTCTGTTGTGTCTCCAGACACACACAGATATATAAAATTTCGCAAATTAATACTCAAAAATGAATAAAAATTGAATAAAAATTGAAAAAATAATATACATAAAATAATAAAATATTTAAACAGTATTCAAGGGGTTCGAGGCGAGGTTACGTACGAGTCAGCATGGCTCGTAAATAACTTGCACAATACAAAAACTTTTATATAATCTCCGCTGCCCCTTTACAAGTTTCTATTGCTGACTCCACTGACTCTCTATTCCTTCTCCGCTGCGTTCACTGACTCTATATTGCTGACTCCGCTGATTCCACTGACTCTCTATTCCTTCTCCGCTGAGTTCGCTAACTCTATATTGCTGACTCCGATGACTCTACTGACTCTCTATTCCTTCTCCGCTGAGTTCACTGACTCTATATTGCTGACTCCGCTGACTCCACTGACTCTCTATTCCTTCTCTGCTGAGTTCGCTGACTCTATATTGCTGACTCCGCTGACTCCACTGACTCTCTATTCCTTCTCCGCTGAGTTCACTGACTCTAGATTGCTGACTCCGCTGACTCTCTATTGCTTTTCCGCTAACTCTCTGCTGGCTCTCTGCAAGCCTTTCCTCAGCCTCTCCGTTGTCTCCAGAGGCAAACACAGAGATGACAAAAATTTAAAATAAAAAATAATTTTTTTTTTCAGTTCCATCTCAATCGGGGTCAACACACCGAAGACTAAAGGATGACAACACCATTGCCGAAATATTTCATTTCATACATATTTCATTTCATATTGATAAATAAAATAAAAAAAAGTCAAATATAAACATTCAGGCTACTTTTGATTTCCTTGCCAATTCATAATTCGATCACTTACTTTTCCTCACCTCTCCTCTCCTCCCCTTCTCTCTCTCTCTCTCTCTCTCTCTCTCTCTCTCTCTCTCTCTCTCTGCATACGTATTCACTTCTTTTGCGTGTCGAACCCACACGCACCTTTTTTTTTAAATTTCCCCGATACGACCATTTTTCACTTTTTAATTATGGCCTATTTTAATTATGGCCTTTAAGCCATAATTAAAATAATTGTGAAATTTTTCTGCTCCTTCAAATGTTTTGTTGATTGTGTATATATATATATATATATATATATATATATATATATATATATATATATATATATATATATATATATATATATATATATTGTGATGTCGGGATGGACACTTTTATTATAATTTTGGAGGAAAGGAGTGATTGACTGGCTCCAGAACTCGGTTGTAGGACGGAATAACTCGGTTAACACGGATTGAGCAAATGAGACGGACTTATTCAAATCACTGACGGACAGAGGTTCGGCGTCGTACAGTATTCGGAGACTTACTGACTATCTTAGCTTAGAACAGAGGTAACTTATAGGGATGGAGTGTGGGAAAATCGAGATGGTGGGAGGAAGCGCCTACGTGACGTTAGGAACGTTGGCCCTGGATCCTTCTAGAAGATGCAGGCAAGGGTCTTCGATGTCATTTTCACAAGAACTTGAAAAACCATATTGTGGAATGAAAAGTGACGGCATTCCTAATGCAGCTGGCTGGACATTATAAACAATATGAAAGCGCCGCTCACGAAGATCCAGGCGCATCAAGGAGGGCCTTCGTTATAGGTTTTCCAAGAATTTGGAAAGCCATGCGTGGGAATGATATTCCAAATGTAGGTAGGCGGATGCTATAAATTTGGTGCAGGGCTCCTTGCACAGATGCATCAGCAGTAAGGATCGTGGGAAGAAAATAGGGAGAAGAACGACCAAGGAAAATTAGAGTCCCTCATTACAATATATACAGGGTGTCCCAGAAGTAACGTATGCCCTTTTAGCATTTGGTAGGAAAAAAATTCTGAGACGAAAAGTCCTTAGTCATTTTTTGATCAGACGCATAGATAATTAATTATGAATTAAAATAAATAGCCAATCAGGTGCGCGCTACAGCGGATAGGCAACGTAGAGGGGAGGAATAGGGGAAAGCGTTGTAATTGCGTGCACCTGAAAATGTGTGCGGAGGGAAAATTCCGAAAGCATGTGTGCAAGTGCCCACACACACACGCGCGCGTGTGCGCACGTACACTCACACTAGGACACACACACTTGCACAAACACTGTGCGTGAGCTCGCGCGCGCGCGCGCACGTGTGTGTGTGTGTGTGTGTGTGTGTGTGTGTGTGTGCGCGCGCGCGCGCGTGTGTGTGTGCCTGCGGGCGCGTGTGTGTGTGCGTGTACAAGGGTATGCCAGTATGTGCGTATGTGTGTGTGTGTGCAAGTGACTGCAAGTATGTGCGTGTGTGTGTGTGGAAGTGTGTGCAAGTGTGTATGTGTGGCGCACGCAATTACAACGCATTGCCCTATCCCTCCCCTCTACGCTGCCTTTGCGCTGTAGCGCGCACCTGATTGGCTATTTATTTTAATTCATAATTAATTATCTATGCAGCTGATCAAAAAATGACTAAGGACTTTTCGTCTCAGAATTTTTTTTCATACCAGATGCTACAAGGGCGTACGTTACTTCTGGGGAACCCTGTATATATGTGTATATACAGGGTGTTCAGATAAAGTGTTACAGAGCAATAGCACTCAAACTATTGATCACCACAAACGTTTGGGACAAAAGTTTCAGTGTTCGAGAAGACCGTCATACTGGACCACCCTATTCTTTTATCGGTGGAGACGCTCAAGCTACGTCAAGATTGACTCCACTTTTTTCAATGGAATGGTACTGTCTTAAATCCAAAGTACAATGCGGGTTCTGACATCAAACAGAAAGGCAATGCGGGTTCTGACATGAAATAGAATCTCAAGGCTGCGATCATTAGGGTAACCGTTTCAAGGTCATGTGACGATTCTTCGCGAAGATGGTGACCATCGGGGCGGGGGAAAATGGCGTGCGTGCGTTGACCGGCCCCCCACCCCCACCCCCGCCCAGGCTATTCGCTCGAGACCCTCAAAGCAGTAACCTCGCGTCGAAGCCTTCGTACCCTAGCGAGTCATAAGTGATCAGTTTTTTTAAGGGCGCGCGAGAGAGAGAGAGAGAGAGAGAGAGAGAGAGTCGTTGATAAGGTATGAGGTTTAAGCACGAGTTGACGAAGCAGGTGGTAGAGGAGTGAGAGGGGTGGGGGTAGGAGAAATTGAACGACGACGCTACACTGACATTTTACATTTCTTTAATTAAACACATTACAAGTGGTGGTGGGGGGTAAAGATATGGCCGCCGCTGTTTCACAAACGCGTTCGAACTTGTCGCGCTCAAACCGCAGACGTCCTGTTATTGAAATATTTTCGCGTTTGAAATTGTCGCGCTCAAACCGCAGACACCGATCATTCTCTCGCAATCGCGTTCAACATTTTTTCACGCTCCCGAAAAACAAATTTACACACACACTCACACACACACACATACACACACGTTGTCGCGCTCAAACCGCCGACGTCCTGTTATTGAAATATTTTTGACAGACGTCCTGCTGACCTAAGATGTTTTTTTTTCAATATTGCGAGGTCGTCTCGGTCAAACCGCAGTGGTCCGACGGATGTGTGGCACGCGTCGTAGCACATGGCGAAGCACGTGTTACAATTATAATAAACCTTTTTATAAAGTATACCGATGTTTACCGACCGTGTCCGAGCACGCGTTTCAGGTTAGGTTACGTCACCACAGGAGTTTTTTATTTTCATTTTCAATGTAAAATTTTAACCAGTTATTAAATACTTGTACTTCTATCGCTGCACAATGTATATTGGCATCATTGTACGACTTCCTCGGTGCGATATGAATTTTGCAGTGAACGTTGCGGTATTCGTTAAATTTAACATCGCGGCTTAATCGTTGTATTTTGGACAATTCAAGCATTCGAGGTTGAAACTTTGGATCATTATCCCATCAAGAAGATCCTTTTCAATGTGGCCTCCTTTGTATGCAACGATTATACGTTTTTCATCACAATCTGTTATCAATTGGTTGCGAATAATTTTCTGAACATCATTTTGATGATAACGTTCGAAAGGGAAATTTGCAAATTGAATTTCATGAATTTTGCGACTAACGTAGGTAGCACTTTTTTATCAGCGTCATTTAATTCGCTGAATTAAATACCAAGGCGGAAGGAAACTTTGAACAGACTTTCCGTAGAGAAAGTGTATATAGCTATTTCTTTATAAAGAATTTTTCGATTGGCAATAAATCCTTCGATATCCATGATATGCGTTATGTTGTTGGGTAGAATTTGATCCTATAAAAGAATTTCAACTGATTGTAATGTATTTTCAAACAATTTCGTGAAAAAATATTTTCGAAGAATATTTCGAAAAGACTTACCGCCATTTTAAAATGTTGTTGTACAAGTCTGTTGATGCAATACGGTTAAACGCTGGAACTTTCCTAATTGTAATTTTTTCGCTCTCGCAAACGATTTATATGGGAAGTGAATACAGCAGTAGAGGGGATGCTTAGTCATTTTAGTTTGTCACAACGGAAATACAGTGTGGTAGATTATTTTTATTTAACCTCCATATAGAAATACATTATATGATTAAGCTAATTTGCGTACAATATTCGATAACGGATTATATCCTACGATGCGATCATGTATGATAAGACTGTATGAAGTTGTATTGTCAGGTATATTTTCCGAACATTCAAATTCAAGTTTCACATCAACGGTACCGGTTGATCAACGCCCAGGTCAAGCATTGGCGTTGCATTTTCAGTGTTATAGTACACGCTTATAAATCTACGATAGATTTCGTAAAGAATAGAATAACGTTGATGATTATCATCAGTTTTAAAATCTAAATTGAGTTTATCATATGGATAAAAATGGGAATTGAGGAACAGCGTCAAATCTTGAAGTTTGCAATGATCAAATTTCGATGCAGTGTTAGTGAACATATTCTTCCGATTAGTCTGAAGCGCTACGATTACATATCGCGATTTCTCCAACTGAGCAGAAGTTTTAACCGCCCATGTATGTCGTTGCGTTGTAGGTAGTAGCGGATACTCATACAGATCCCACGAACGAAAAGCCATTGCAATAGTTCGATCTTCTTTGAGTATGCGTAAATATTGTAGTTTTGTATATTCATCAAGCATAATGTGTGGCATCCTCCATTGAACTCTGGTTAATTCTATTTTTGGAGTCTTTATTTTGTTAGAGGGCTCGTATAAGGCATTTTTACCATCGCGATCTCTTATCAACACGAGTTCATGTCTAGCATTCATGACCACTCGTCTATAATCTTCGAAGAATCCCATCAACATACATAGTGGTACACAGTAATTAAAGCCCGTTTTATTCATTGTCTTTGAAGCACTTTCCCGTGCAGCATGTTTTAAAGCAATGTTCTCAACACTAGTCAGTGTTGCGTAATTTTTTAATGTGGTACTTATACCAACGTTTTTGCAACGATCAACTTCTACACCATTCATTTCGTAACGAATTTGAATAAAAATGGCATTGCATTGTTATCGAGGAAAACCACATCACCTGGGGTGGCAGTAGCATCTCTGACACCTTCAATCACTCTTCCCTCAATGTATGGATAACTCTCAGAAGGTAGTACAATTAGATCCTGCTGTTGTATTGGTATACGTATTTCATCATTGTAATCGTATAATGAATTTGCATATGGATTGTATGCATGTGATTCGATGTTGGTAATACGATTATCCTGGATCGGACGTGCTTCGATGTCTAGCCAGTCAATCAAAGATGTCGTCATTTTCGGCATTGTGCAAGCTCCTCTTCTTCACACCCTTGATCTTGAAGCCCAATGAGTGTAAAAAGTCAATATTCTCAACTTTTAATCCAAGAATTCCAAGAAAGTATGATGATGATGATGATCATGACGATGATGATGATGATGACGATGACGATGACGATGACGATGACGATGACGATGACGATGACGATGACGATGACGATGACGATGACGATGACGATGACGATGACGATGACGATGACGATGACGATGACGATGACGATGACGATGACGATGACGATGACGATGACGATGACGATGACGATGACGATGACGATGACGATGACGATGACGATGACGATGACGATGACGATGACGATGACGATGACGATGACGATGACGATGACGATGACGATGACGATGACGATGACGATGACGATGACGATGACGATGACGATGACGATGACGATGACGATGACGATGACGATGACGATGACGATGACGATGACGATGACGATGACGATGACGATGACGATGACGATGACGATGACGATGACGATGACGATGACGATGACGATGACGATGACGATGACGATGACGATGACGATGACGATGACGATGACGATGACGATGACGATGACGATGACGATGACGATGACGATGACGATGACGATGACGATGACGATGACGATGACGATGACGATGACGATGACGATGACGATGACGATGACGATGACGATGACGATGACGATGACGATGACGATGACGATGACGATGACGATGACGATGACGATGACGATGACGATGACGATGACGATGACGATGACGATGACGATGACGATGACGATGACGATGACGATGACGATGACGATGACGATGACGATGACGATGACGATGACGATGACGATGACGATGACGATGACGATGACGATGACGATGACGATGACGATGACGATGACGATGACGATGACGATGACGATGACGATGACGATGACGATGACGATGACGATGACGATGACGATGACGATGACGATGACGATGACGATGACGATGACGATGACGATGACGATGACGATGACGATGACGATGACGATGACGATGACGATGACGATGACGATGACGATGACGATGACGATGACGATGACGATGACGATGACGATGACGATGACGATGACGATGACGATGACGATGACGATGACGATGACGATGACGATGACGATGACGATGACGATGACGATGACGATGACGATGACGATGACGATGACGATGACGATGACGATGACGATGACGATGACGATGACGATGACGATGACGATGACGATGACGATGACGATGACGATGACGATGACGATGACGATGACGATGACGATGACGATGACGATGACGATGACGATGACGATGACGATGACGATGACGATGACGATGACGATGACGATGACGATGACGATGACGATGACGATGACGATGACGATGACGATGACGATGACGATGACGATGACGATGACGATGACGATGACGATGACGATGACGATGACGATGACGATGACGATGACGATGACGATGACGATGACGATGACGATGACGATGACGATGACGATGACGATGACGATGACGATGACGATGACGATGACGATGACGATGACGATGACGATGACGATGACGATGACGATGACGATGACGATGACGATGACGATGACGATGACGATGACGATGACGATGACGATGACGATGACGATGACGATGACGATGACGATGACGATGACGATGACGATGACGATGACGATGACGATGACGATGACGATGACGATGACGATGACGATGACGATGACGATGACGATGACGATGACGATGACGATGACGATGACGATGACGATGACGATGACGATGACGATGACGATGACGATGACGATGACGATGACGATGACGATGACGATGACGATGACGATGACGATGACGATGACGATGACGATGACGATGACGATGACGATGACGATGACGATGACGATGACGATGACGATGACGATGACGATGACGATGACGATGACGATGACGATGACGATGACGATGACGATGACGATGACGATGACGATGACGATGACGATGACGATGACGATGACGATGACGATGACGATGACGATGACGATGACGATGACGATGACGATGACGATGACGATGACGATGACGATGACGATGACGATGACGATGACGATGACGATGACGATGACGATGACGATGACGATGACGATGACGATGACGATGACGATGACGATGACGATGACGATGACGATGACGATGACGATGACGATGACGATGACGATGACGATGACGATGACGATGACGATGACGATGACGATGACGATGACGATGACGATGACGATGACGATGACGATGACGATGACGATGACGATGACGATGACGATGACGATGACGATGACGATGACGATGACGATGACGATGACGATGACGATGACGATGACGATGACGATGATGATGATGATGATGATGATGATGATGATGATGATGATGATGATGATGATGAAGATGACCAATGTGAAGTTGTTCTTGGACTAACAACCAAATCGTGCAAGGTCCTCAATTTATGTACTTTATTGACGCCAATGTTGTTACCACCACCACCATTATCATAATGAACTCCATGAGTAATATTATGATAAATTAACATTTTCGCAAATTAAGTCTCACAGTTATGTCCTCATCACCAAAATCTACTATATTATTGTCTTGATCAACTATTCGCAGAGTGATTCGATCTATGACTCGCACGATGATTGGTACATAAATGACGTTCGATGGTGTTTCCGATATTTTATATCCTGGTTCAACATTGGCGAAAAATTCATGAATTATATGCATCATTTTTCCATTGCTATAGGCTCCAGATGTGATGTTACACTCAATTCGTAGTATATTAATTTTTATTATTTTCACCGGTATATCTGATTCATACCATCGGTTTGCTTCGAGTATACGATTATCGGAGAACCCTAGAATTCGACCAATGCTGTTTATGAAACCAGGTTTATGAAAATTACTTTCATATTTACATTTAATTTCACTTTTCAACGTGTTATTATTTGCACGTAAAATTAGTACATCTTCAGGCTCTTGCTTAACATCTCGAGGTATATTTTCTTGCAAATACTTGTTGTTGGCCGATAATTCGTAAGATCCTTTAGGTATTGTAACAAGTTTATTTGTATCAAAGTTAAATTTATTGTTAGTATCATCGACGTTAGGGATTACGTGGAACGTTTGAAAATCCACTAGGCCGAGCTCATAATTATCAGCGCTTAAATCTATAGGTGGGAAGAACTCAGTCGTTAATGTAGAGTATGTTCCCGAAAATGTTATAGTAAACGATGAAGATGTTGATGCTTTTGATGAGCACACCTTTCGCACACTGCTTGAACTGCTACAATAAGGTATTTCTCTGCAGAAATTTAATGCACAACTGACCACAATTACTCTTATCATATGATTGATATGAGTGATGATTGTAGGTTATCATAGAATTCGAGCCGAAATATGTAGTTATTTCCAATAGTGGTCGGAGATTTCCAAACGAGTCGAAATATTGAACTCCATTACCACGCTTCACGTAAGCAACCCAATGTGTACCAGGACCTTCAACATTATCAAGATTGACAATCCCACATTCGTTATACAATGAACGTTGTGGAAGATCATTGCGCATAAAAATTCCGCGGTAATTTGGAACATCAGTCATTGGTCCATTAACATGACTTAGAGATTTTTTTTCCCTTGACGACCCCTTTTTTTAAACCTCGTCCGGAACGCCTAAAAGGATTTAGATAAAATATCCGCCCCTCCATAACGCGATTGTGACGTTGAAGTTCTTCCAACTGACGTTGCGCCGTTTTAGTTTTGTTTACTGCACTAGCTACACCTGCTGCTCCAACTACCAATGATCTTAATGCTCCAAGTATTGGTAGCAATGGTAGAAATCCTCCGCGTTTTGCAGTTCGAAGTTTTCGCCCATTTTTCCATTTATTATTTGTTCGCCTCTTAATACCTATTCCTATTTTTCTTTTCGCACTCATCGCAACCCAAGTAGCAGTTGCAGCTGCGCGTTCACCCAACTTTGCGTCTTTTGCAACAATTCGCTATTTTGCACGATCAGCTAATATTTTATCAGCTAGATGTCGTCTCCCAAGATCTTTATATTTAGCATACGCAATATCATGTTCCCGACAAGCAGAGTCCAAAGGATTGATACCTTGATCGCCTCGAGACAATCTTTTCTGCAAATGCGTTCCTGGACCGCAAAACTGATATCCCGGAATATGAAGTTCGAAAGGTAGAGCGTTAATTGCACTATTCAATAATCCACTACACAACTTTTTTTCCTTTCTTACTTTTAATACAGTGGTTCGACATGCTCAACGATTTGCATCAAACTGAATATTTTTTTCTACAACAAGTCCTTTTATTAACATTAGGGAGGGTGGGAAATAATGAGGAATCCATGCTAGATTTTTTTGTTTCTATTCATCGTCACATTTATTTTCAGAAATGGAAGTGTCCCCAAGGTAATGTATTTATACAATCTGGAGCAGCACATCGTTTATCATCATACGGATCGAGTGTAAGTTTTTTCTGTTATAGTATACACTTGATGCAACTTAGATCTAATACGATTTTGCCTACTTTTTTAGGCTTACGATTCCTTAAACAGTCTAAATAATCATCGAAAGTTATTTCTCGATTCACTGTGGAAGTTAAAACACCTTTAGCATTTTTACATCAGATTTCCCCCAGACTTTCAATGCACACATTTTAGAGCGTAAACCAATAAACTCTTTCATAATCAGTCCACTATTCTCATCCTTCATCAAACCCAACTTTTTTTATTAACTCTAGGCATATTGTAAACATTGTCACTAGAGTAATCACTTGTATCAAATCGTTCAATATTTCTTTTCATAATGTCATACACATCATCGCAGTTGATTTCGTAGATAATACTATCAGTATCAGTGTATAATATTTTACATCGATCCGCAAATTCTAGTTTCATATAGATATAATGGAAATCGTATAGACACACTTTAGAAACATCTAATATTGACATTCCAACGTAAATGGGTCTATTCATCACTACTTTCAGTTTCCCCATATGAATGGCGATGAAATTAGTGTCAAATATAACTCTACGATGGAAATTTGGTGTCAATATATATGCATTCGCACCATAGCGTCCCTCCCATTGGGTAACTAATTTAACATCAATATGGTTGCGACCGTTCTCCATGGTTTTTGTCCAAAATTTGATTGCGCCAATGTTCGTAATTGCGTATAAAGGGGCTACCCCCACTTGCGATTTTGAGAAAAAAAAAATTTTATTGCATTTTTTTGAAGTATAAGTATCTGAGAATATGTCCTGAAAATTTCAAGTCCATCCGAAAAAAATTGACTGGGATATGAGCGTTGAAAGAGAAGAATCCGTTGTGTAAACGACCGGCTAGTCTGCCGTCTGGCGCGCTCGACCCTCCCTCCGACCTTCAATGTATTGTTCGATGAAAAGGGTCGTATACCTGGCATTCACAACGTTCATATAATAGACTGGAATTTATAAAAACGTATTTTCATTGTCTGTTATGGTCTAAACTCGTCAGTGTAGCTCGAAAGTTCGACTATATAAGACGTATATTCCGCCGTTCATAATATTATAATCGCAGTTTTTATTCATTTTAGTTTAATTTACGGAAATCTCGACCAAAAAAAAGGAAGAGTGTTTTTAACCCCAACCTGGCCGAAACGGAAACTGAAAGTTTCAGCACGTCTGCGAAGAAACTGAAAAATAATATTGATATGACTGTGAATCAAAGTCCTAATTTTGAATATCGGATTTTGAACTTTTGGGTTGTGTTTGCTGCTATTTCAAATTTAGTGAAGTAAAAAACGTGTAATGGAAATATTACATTTGAAACGGCAAGTGCAAGAGGACTAGGCTTCAAAATCGTTGTGAAATGTGACTCATGTGCAGATAATTTGCCGTTAATAATAACGGCAGAATATTGCTGTTGGACTATTCAACGAAGGTTCAAAATCATTATTATTTTATTTGAACTCAATCGGAGTGAGCTGTGGACACAACGCGCACGAATACGCTGATAAAATGGACGAAGCACGGATTGCAGTGGCAGAGAGACGTGTGGCCGAGAGCACTCGTGAAGGAAGAATGTTACGAAGGCAACACCAAATTTCCGTTTTGCAAGCGGCATCGTCGGCGGAAGAACTTCTGTATGCGCCCGGAATAGATGACTCTATGTAAGTTTACAAAAAAAAATATTTTCTTCGTGTAAACTGAAATTAAAACTTTAAACGCATTTTTCTCAAAAAGGCATTTCTGAAGTCGGTGACCAAGATTACTCGAACACTAATGTTTATAGCCAAAAAAGGACCGTTATTTTTCGTTAAAATCGAACCATTAACTTTGACTGTCCGCCATTTTGTGAAAAATGAATATTTTTTAAAATCCTTCGATTAAAGACTAGTTTATACTTATATTTGACTAAATCCATCCGCATTTGTTTTTTCACATGATCCACTTCGCCGCAATGTTGGTCACCGCAAACCGTGTATATAAAAACATTATTGCATTGACGGCCATTTGCCACTAAACAATGTAATATTTTTCAATAAAAAAATTACTGAAAGTTCTTCAAGATGTGTTCTTTAAGATGGTATATTGATCGATAAAAAAAGTTTTGTAGTTTTCTTTTAAAAAATTCATGAAAAAGGCCTTTTTTTGCGCAACAAGTGGGGGTAACGCCTTAAGATCAATATAATTGCGCAACCATGTTGATTGATCGAACTGTAAGACTTTATTAATCCTACGTACACGCAATCCCTCACGCAAACATTGCTGCAAGGCGCGATAATGAATAACGTAACTTTCCTTATCGTATAATGTAGCGAGAAGTTTCTGATGTGATGCATTCGGAGCTCGCTCATGACTTGAACAAAATGAGAGATCAGCGTGTGAATTGTGAATTTCTTTAGGATATTCTAAATCAACATCTAGGATATAGCCTATTGAAAAATTGAGAGGTACTGTTGTCACATCGAAATTAATACAATTTTCCAGCCAATTAAAGTTTTGATAAGGCAACGGTTGCGGCATCGCCCATCCATACAAATTGTTAACATCATAATACATTAAATAGATGGATTCTTTACACCAATCGTATGACTCATTCATATATTTGTTGTTTGCTATCGCATGTCGATGAGAACATTGACTAAGTCCTCCGCGTATACCTCGTTCGATAAACATCACCATATCAATGTCGGTTAATAATTCCAATTTAACCTTGGTAAATTTCAACATTGCAGCCATGCATAACCGGGGAGAGTGAAATAATATGCTGGATCCAAACCATAACTGTTTAGACATTTCAATCTAAAAGTTTCGAAAACGTCAGCTAACAATATGACATCAGTTTTCAAATACAAATCACTGTATTCCCCCAATGTTCTAATATTAAATGGAGTTCAAACATTTTTAGCATGTTCATATTCGACGATTTCTATATCACAATTTCGCAATTTACTGTACAATTTTTCACGAGATGACAGTACTGTCTCGTTTAACTTTTCAAAATTACAAACATAGTCGTATGGAAAGACTCCTTTCCGTGTCAGTAAATTGAACATATCGGTGTTTAGTTCGGTGAAATTGTCACGTCCCCATAAACTTTTAATGTGTTGTTCAATGATATCAATAATTGGGTTTTTATTAACGGGTTTAACTTTCATTATTTTCCGACGACTACGTCGCCTCGTCGTCAAAAACCCCCACCGGAGTGACCACTTCGGGAGTGAGCAACTTTCCGTGGACGTTGTTAAAAACCCACACCGGACTGGTAACTACCGAGCCAACATCGGTCGGGTGACGGTGAGTATTTTCAGTTCCCATCGGCAGGGTGTCAACTCTGCACCGTGCAACTCGCCCCTGTGTCAAGTCGCCCTGTTCAACTTGCCTCCTCTTCAACTTGCCCCGCGGGCAACTCGCCCCAGACCCAAGTGGACTCCGTAGCAGCCCGCCATTTCCCCGACGCTCGCGTATCCCCACTCCTCAGATTCGGGCCGGGCATTTTTTGCTTCTGTGTGAACTCGCACGGTGTCTCAACTCGCCACGGGTAGTGTGCTCAACCTACGTTTCCATACCCGGGAACGAGAAATATACAAGCAAAATGTTTTCACATGTACCGACTACCCGCTCTGTCAGTTCTCTAGTTTATCGACTGATTTTGAATGGAAATTTCACGAGCGGTATTTTGTTATAGCTTTATTCCTTAATAATGCCACGAACATATATGTAGTCTCCTAAAATTTTAATTCTTCCATAATTCGCGGAAAAAGCGTCATTTTTGAGTACTTGAGAATAACGATAAGCAATACTAAGAGAACTGAAAACTCATATAATAATCGTGTGAAACAAAAACTGGTGGCCTCGTACAGTTGGACAGATTTTCGTTGCCGTCGAGAGGAGGATTTTCGTTGCCGTTGAAGAGGATGTTTAATTTTGTTTTGAATTTCATTTCTTGTGGCTCTTGATTTATTCTTAAAAATCATTGTGCACCGTCTACATTTTATAATCAACTTTTTAATCATCAAAAATATCGATGAAAAAATCATATGCATTTACAAGAAATTAATATCATGAAAAGATTCCTTTCATTACAGATTGAAACGTCCACATTATTATTATCCATGTTGTTCATATACTTAATGCCAAAGAACAGTGCATGTCGGATATATTTATTATTCATTAATGTGTCACATATCGTCTACTATGTACGAAAAAATTGAATCATCGTACAACATGAATACGCTGTGTTGAAAAGCATAGAATCATTAAGGGAGTAAGGATAATTTGCTATAAAAAAAGTATATTTTCGATATTTTTTGTTGACGACACTGTTTATATATATTCATTTATATAATTAGTATAAAATAAAAGGACATTTGAAGAGTATTCTGTGAAATTTTCGTTAATAATTGTGCAGAAATGAGCCAGTGACAGCAAATCTTCTCAGACGCCACAAAAAAAAGTTACATTGCGGTGAACTGCATAACTCACCACTGGATCATCGTTGAAAAAAAAATCCCAGAAGATTGTATTAGTTCATAAGTTTCTTGAGGTAACGCTGTCGAGTTTTTATTTTTATTTTTTTTGTTTTAAATTTTTAGTCACACCTAGAAGACAAAATAGCGAATTAAAATGATGAAAACAAAAACTCGACAGCGTTACCTCAAGAAACTTATGAACTAATACAATCTTCTGGGATTTTTTTTTCGACGATGATCCAGTGGTGAGTTATGCAGTTCACCGCAATGTAACTTTTTTTGTGGCGTCTGAGAAGATTTGCTGTCACTGGCTCATTTCTGCACAATTATTAACGAAAATTTCACAGAATACTCTTCAAATGTCCTTTTATTTTATACTAATTATATAAATGAATATATATAAACAGTGTCGTCAACAAAAAATATCGAAAATATGCTTTTTTTATAGCAAATTATCCTTACTCCCTTAATGATTCTGCGCTTTTCAACACAGCGTATTCATGTTGTACGATGATTCAATTTTTTCGTACATAGTAGACGATATGTGACACATTAATGAATAATAAATATATCCGACATGCACTGTTCTTTGGCATTAAGTATATGAACAACATGGATAATAATAATGTGGACGTTTCAATCTGTAATGAAAGGAATCTTTTCATGATATTAATTTCTTGTAAATGCATATGATTTTTTCATCGATATTTTTGATGATTAAAAAGTTGATTATAAAATGTAGACGGTGCACAATGATTTTTAAGAATAAATCAAGAGCCACAAGAAATGAAATTCAGAACAAAATTAAACATCCTCTTCAACGGCAACGAAAATCCTCCTCTCGACGGCAACGAAAATCTGTCCAACTGTACGAGGCCACCAGTTTTTCTTTCACACGATTATTATATGAGTTTTCAGTTCTCTTAGTATTGCTTATCGTTATTCTCAAGTACTCAAAAATGACGCTTTTTCCGCGAATTATGGAAGAATTAAAATTTTAGGAGACTACATATATGTTCGTGGCATTATTAAGGAATAAAGCTATAACAAAATACCGCTCGTGAAATTTCCATTCAAAATCAGTCGATAAACTAGAGAACTGACAGAGCGGGTAGTCGGTACATGTGAAAACATTTTGCTTGTATATTTCTCGTTCCCGGGTATGGAAACGTAGGTTGAGCACACTACCCGTGGCGAGTTGAGACACCGTGCGAGTTCACACAGAAGCAAAAAATGCCCGGCCCGAATCTGAGGAGTGGGGATACGCGAGCGTCGGGGAAATGGCGGGCTGCTACGGAGTCCACTTGGGTCTGGGGCGAGTTGCCCGCGGGGCAAGTTGAACAGGAGACAAGTTGAACAGGGCGACTTGACACAGGGGCGAGTTGCACGGTGCAGAGTTGACACCCTGCCTTCCCATCTAGCGACGGAAGTAACCTGGTGTTGGGGTATAACTCCGGCCTAAAGCAAGTCGCGATCCCAGACTCCCGCGAATTCACGGGTTCGCGTCTGTCAGTCTTCGGTCGTTAAAACGGTGTCGCGAGTACCGCGTCCCTTGGTTGTTTCCTGGGCACGGATTCCTACTCGCGCACAAAGCGTTCCGCGGCAACCATAATTCCCTTGCATATGGGCGGTGGATAGTATCCCCTAGTGAACCTGGTGCAAAGGGTGGTTGCACAGGATTATGAGACTTGTGCGTAGTCGACACCGACGCGATAGAGACGCAATAATTATTACATCTTATTCCATTCTATCAAATAGCAAACATAACACAAGCCGCGCCGTTCAATCACTGTGTATCGCCACAGGTTCTACATTGTTAAAATTAGTGAGTGTGTATGCATGGTGTGTGTGTGTGTGTGTGTGTGTTTACTCGTTCAGGCGTCAACAAAATTGTAAGTCGGCTACTATTAATAAATAACCCACGTTATCATCGGAAGCATTAAAGTATTCTGGCATTCTCCCCTTTATCCTCCCAGAGAACTCGGGCCCGTATGGGACGAGCAGAGCAGCCCACAAATTAATAATTCACTCGGAAAACCCGGGGTACCGTTCGATACGTAACAAAATGGTGGCAGCAGTGAGATACTGCTACTAATGGTTCTCTGATAGGATTGGTGCCAGAATCCCCGCTTGTTCGTTTAAGAAGTGAGGTCTAATTGGCACGTTAAAAAAGGCCTTTTTCTGATTTTTTTCGGCCAAACCATAAAATAATTTACAACAAAAATTCTTCCCTTTAAAAGATATATATTTAATGTAAACATCATAATTTTTTTAAAGCAATATGTTTCAAAATAAGTCGATACGTATCAATGGCCGAGGACGCTGCAAAAAAAAACAGGTTTTGCGGTGATCGCTCTCACGCTGTGACGGATTATCTGAAACCAACAAAACAGGGGGGAATCTTTAGTTAATGATATAATGCTCCGGTTGAACGAAGGGTTTTGAAAAATTTCCATTTTTCACAAAATGGCGGACGTTGAAAGTCAAAAGTGTTGTTTTGACCAAAATTTCACTTACAAAAATTGACTATAAAAAAAATAATTGTTCAAAAAAAATCCTTCGTTCATCCGGAGGAAAACTATGTATAGAAGAAGTGATATAAATTTCAACCCGATCGGTAAAGCCGTTCTCGAGTTACATTGATCACCGACTTCGAAAACATGGTTTTGAGAAAAACGAGTTTGAAGTTTTGAGTACGATTTGCATGCAGATAAAATTTTTTTTTTTGTAACTTACGTAGAGTCGTCTATTCCTGGGCGATATAGTTCGCCTTCCTGCGCTTTATTAATTGCATCTGAAGCCATTTTCAGTTGCCGCCGAGCTACCCTCGCCTTTCGAGTGTTTTCCAGGGATCGCCGGTTAGCTTTCTCGACTCGAATACAATCTTCGGCCTTGGCAAACGCGTGGGCGTGTGGTCCCAACTTTATCCCCATGGCATCAAAGACTGCTAGCAAACCGTATGTACCCTCGTCAAAAGTGCAGGTAGCGATGTAAGCGGCTATGCTGACGGTAGTATAGCTGGCAGGTAATGTTTTCGGCATGATCTTCCAAACGATTTGGTTAAAACTTTCGTTGCTGTTCTGTGCGAAACCTCCAATGCACCTTTGCAACTATTCATCGTTTGTGAGACTTTCATAAATAGGTTTTATTGCATCGAAGACTTGCTTCGGTAACGCAGTGTAATCGTGTTTAAAAGACTTCAACTTCTTCTCGGCCGTTGCTTGTTGATATTTGCACCACGAGTCAGCACCTCGTAGACACTTGTGATGCTCCGGTTTCTCGTCGGTTGAAATCTTGTGATAGAGCGTAGCCCAAATGGCATCCTTCATTTTTTCAACCGAATCAGAGTTGTCACGAATAGCCTTGCCAAAATACACAGATAATTGGTCAATCAATTTAGCAGTCAGTTTCCCTTTACCGCCGAGTTCTTTATTATTTTTTTTACACGAACGTAGACAGGTTCCCATCCGTTTTTGAATATGACCAACACATTCTTTTTTCGTCACTACAGTTTCTCCATAAGGAGCAGCTGTAACAATGCCAGAGTAAGAGTCTTTGAATCTCCATCCCCGACGTAATACAAAAATCTCACTCCAAGATTTTCCCACGAACGACGAAACATTTCGATTACAGCATCGTCATCCATCTTTCCCGCACTGCCTATATGATTCGCCGAACAAGTTTCTTTGTGTGTTTCATACTATTCTTCAAATTCTTCCGTGTTTTTTTTATCTTCCCAAACTTCACAAGCCTTGCAGTAAGAACTTTTTACAAGTACGTCAAGAACTTTGCCAGTAAAATGTCCTATTAGCGATGTGACGCCAAACACAGACGAAAATCCGCGTTTGTGCCACGTTCCATCACCGGACACAATCAAATCAGTATTCTTACTTTCACTGGTAGTAGAATTCAAGTTTATCTCTTCTTTAGAAGCCTTCTTCATAAAAAATTGAGCCATATTTTTACTCGCTTCACAAATATGCTCCAGTAATATGTAGTACGTAGATTTAGCTAACCATGGCGGGAAGTCCATCAATGCGCAAAATTTGTTTGCACCTTTACAACCAACGCCTATGACACGCATACCCGAGTAGAAAAATTGTCAGGCTGGTCTGATATTTGATCTGCGCCTGATCACCTTGTAGTACGAAAGCCTTATTTAAGTTTGCCTTAATTTGCCTGATCAAGCTGGGGTCAGGCGGTGGTCAAGCAACTGGATTTACGGCTTACTTCAATTCGCCTGATCCAGCTAATTCAAGCAGTCATCATGTAACTGGACTTCTACAGTTTGGCGCTAAAAACGTGCCTAACCTCATCTTGTCAAATGATACACAGACACGAGAGAAGCACGAGACATATTATTAATCACTTTATACATTTTTACATAAAACGTGTACGTTGTGAATAAGATGGACGAACACAATCGGAAGAAAATTGCGCAACGACTGCGTCTGCGTGAATAGCGGGCTCTAAATAGGGGGAAAAACGAAGAAATAATACAGCAGCAGGTTAGTATAACAATTAATTTTTTTCAAAGGCTTACAATTCTTAAATATATAAATATTAATTGGATTAAATCTGACTATAAATTAACCATACACCAAATTATATATGCATTGGTTGAAATATTTATTATGATACATTTGACAGATCCGGAACAGATCCTCTCAGCAAGGAACAACTCGAAATTCCTGAGGATTGGCATGTGTTGGCGCTACCACTATGTAAGTAGATTTATATTTGTTTTGTGTATCGCTTTTATTTTCCTTTACTTGGTCCGTCTCTTTTGTCAGAGGGGAAAAAGACACAGTGTAGGCCAACCAAATAATGGTAAGCTGACAGCGTAGTTCAATCTGATAAATGTTTTGCCATCGGTGCTGATTAGCCCGGACAGCATAGGCTAACCGAATAATGATAAGTTAACTACATAGTTCAGTTAAGTGAAAGTAATTTCATCGGTGCAAGTTAGCCCATAAGAAATGCACTTCGGATCGACATTACATTCACTGAACTGACTACGCTGTCAACTTACCATTATTTGGTTGGCCTTCGCTGTACGGGCCTGGACAGCGTAGGCTAACCGAATAATGATAAGTTGACTGCGTAGTTCAGTTAAGTGTAAGTAAGTCCATCGGTGCAAGTTAGCCCATAAGAAATGCACTTCGGATAGACATTACATTCACTGAACTGCACTACGCTGTCAACTTACCATTAGTTGGTTAGCCTTCGCTGTATGGACCCGGACAGCGTAGGCTAACCGAATAATGATAAGTTGACTGCGTAGTTCAGTTAAGTGAAAGTAAGTCCATCGGTGCAAGTTAGCCCATAAGAAATGCACTTCGGATGGACATTACATTCACTGAACTACACTATGCTGTGAACTTACCATTATTTGGTTGGTCTTCGCTGTACAGGCTCTCCTGCTTTGATTCTAATTTTCATTAAAAAATGACCGCTTGCAGTTGTTGCGACAATTTTTTTTCTTCTTTAAGGTAGAAGGATGGTGAGAAAAAGGAAAAAAAATAGAGCTCAAATTTGTGCCACCCTAATAAAATAATGTGCATACCTTATATAGATATATATGTAGACATTGAATTCTAAGTGGGATACACATTTTCATATTTTTCAGTGGCTGTCATTTCGAAATATAGGGAACACGGAATAGAAGTTCTATCGAAGCAAATTGGACAAGTCGGTGGAGCGGTATCAAGGCCTGATTAATTCAGCAAAAGACTGGGACAAGTTTCGAGCGTCGCGGAAAAAAACGAACAGAACGCCCAATGTAACGTTTCCTAGAAACGCCTGGTCATAAAAACGTTGAGCTCTTTTTACTTTATTCACGAAGTTTCTTAAGTTTTTGTTTAAAAAATATATTAGTTTATTTCGGGATGATAAGTGGAATATTATACAGTGATATATCTTAGTTTATTTCGAGTTTTTGTTCTATGACAAATACGAAAAAAATGATGTTTGTTTTCCACATAGATATATGTGAAAAATATATGTGATAGATTTTATATTAAGATTAAAAAATAAACGATCAGCGTTATTTATAAAGTCGTGCCTTTTTCTCTTTTGTGTATGCGTTGTATTTTTTATTTCAGGAATAAATCGGTCATCCGGAGACGTGAATAATCATGATTTTTCACTTTGATCAAGCCGTGAAAAATGAAGCTCTTATCAGGCCTTAATTTTTTACACTGATTAGGCCTTGATCTTTTACACTGATCAGGCCTCGATTTTTTACCCTGATCAGGCCTTGATAGTTTACCCTGATCAGGCCTTAATTTTTTACCCTGATCAGACGGAAGTCAGGGATTGTGTTTCAAAAATGATCAAGGCTTAATACAAAATTCTGATCAAGGCTAGAAAAAGATATCAGGATGCCTCATCAGGTGTTTATTGTAGCTGGAGCAAGATTTCTACTCGGGTATAGTTAATGCGAACTTTCGATTAATTTCAAAAGAATGGTTAATACAATCGCATGACGGTATGTATTGAGGAGTACACTTATCACACACAATAGCAATTTTGAACCCAAGTCCACGTTCGCTTACTATACCAAATGATGTTTGCTGTTGCACTTTGCACATTTCACAAGACCCGTGATCGCCGAAAAACGGTAAAAAAATGAATTATTCTGTAATCAACTGCATCCGTTTTTGGCACATGGTATTCATCCTGATCTCTCAATTTTTTTGCTGACGTACTCGCTCCGCCATCGCCAGTGTCCGCAGTTTTTGGATTAAAATGCTGTTTCCTTTTTAAGGTTCGCAACTTATAAATTCGTCAATTTTTCCTGCCTTCTCGCGATACTTTTTTATCCATTTTGCACTGAAAAACTCAAGAACCTGTTCCGAGTATAAACGTTCGCACGGTTCAACGTTTCGAATCTAGCTGCTTCTGAAACAGTATTTCGAACTACAATGGTTGTTATTATTTTATATATATATATATATATATATATATATATGTGTGTGTGTGTGTGTGTTTGTATTTTGGCCAGTTTGGAGACATTCTTTGATATTCATTGGACACTTCCGTGACTTTTGGTCACTTTCGTGACAGTCACCGTTAAACTTTCATTCTAACTGCGTTTTTCCGTGACTGTCATCAAAATATCCAACAAATCTTCAAGAGGATATTTTGATGACACTGATAAGAATCAATATACATTCTGGCAAGGCGATCAAAATGGCCACATTATATTTTCTAGGCATTTTCGTGACTAAAACTTATAGTGGCCAATTAATTAGATAATAAACTCAATAATTATCACATTTAATTCAATCCCGTTAATTGAACGGTTTCGCATTATCCACTTGAAAATTCCCACATTGAATTTTTCTTTTATGCATCAATTAATACGACAATTAATTAACCGTTCGATTCTTTTGATAATTGTTGAACTGAAATTCTTTCTGGGAATATATGAGCGATCAAATCTTATCCAACTGTAAATCGACACAGTGTATTTTGCCCATTCAATCCTTTCCATTTCGATATCATGATCGCATGCATACCAGATCGTAAATAATTGATATTGTTTGGATACTACAGCGACGAATGTCGTCGAAATAACCATAATACGTGTCTTATATAATGTGGTTATTTTAGTGACCGGTTTTATTTTAAAACAATGCAGAGTCGAATACTGTCCATCCAGAGTATATAGACCTATGATTTTGTATCCGTGATGAAAAAAGTATACTTACATTCTTGTAAATTTCTCGGAGGATGAAACGTTATAATTTATAAAAGAAAAATGGAATGTGTCATTTTCATTGAATAGTTTTGCATTATCCACTTGTAAATTGACGCATTGCATTTTCTTTTTATCAATTATGTTTTCATCCTCCGAATTGACGAGCATGTAAGTATACTTTTTTCATCACCAATATGAAATTATAATTCTGTATACTCTGGATGAACAGTATTCAACATTACATGGCTTTTTCAATCAAATTGGTCACTGGAATGACCACATGATATAATATACATATTATGGTTATTTCGACGACATTCGTCACTGAAGGAACCATACGATATGAAATATTTTCGATCTGGTATGCATGCAATCATGATTATGAAATGAGAAGGATTGAATAGGATAAATATACTGTATCGATTTTTAGATAGATAAGATTTAATCGTTCTTATATTCCCAGAAAGAATTTGATATTGCCAATTATCAAATGAAGTAAACAGTTAATTAACTATCGAATCCATGGGCTTTTGTGCATAAAATGGCAAAAAAATACCAAATACGGTTACTTTGATGGCTCACGAGTCATCAAAATAACCATATTGTATTTTTAATGTAAATAAACTAGCCAAATTATACATTTCGGACTTATGATTTCGTATCGGCGATGAAAAAATATATACTTACATAATCGTTAATTTCGCGGAGGGTCAAAACATACACTTGATACAAGAAAAATACAATGTCACAATTTTCAAGCGTATATAGCAAAACCATTCCATTAACGGGAATGAATGGAATATAATAATCATTAAGTGACTAGTATAATTTGGCTAGTTTGATGAATTAAGAACTACAATACGGTCAGTTTGATGACTCCTGAGCCATCAAAATAGCCATATTGTATTTTTCGGATATCTTATGCACAAAAACCAATTAATTCGATAGTTACTTAACCGTTTGATTCACTCGATAACTTTTTAATTCAATTTCTTTCTGGGAATATATGAGCGATTATTAGGTGTACAAATAAGTTTTAGGACAGTTTTCAAAAAATTCAAGATTTATTAAAAAAGAAGTAAAACACAGTTATTCATCGAAGTAATCTCCATCGCACCTTCAGCCATCTCTCAGGTAACTCGCGGATGTCTTTCGCAAAGAAACTTTCGTCTTGCGAGGTGAGCAATTTAGCGACCCATTTTTCCACTTCTTCAAATGTTTTGAATCGCACGTCAGACAAATCGTTCTGCATTTTCCGGAATAAATGATAATCGGATGGGGCTAAGTCTGGTGAATACGCCGGGTGTGGTACAGCTTCCCATCCAAGCGCTAGTAACGTATCCTTGACCGGTTTACCCACATGAGGCCGCGCGTTGTCATGGAGCAGTTTTACTGGACGTTTTCCTTTACCAGAAAATGGACGTTTCTTCTCAATTTCTTGATTCACTTGCATCAATTGATGACAATAGCGATCGGTAGTAACTGTTTGACCAGATTTGAGAAGTTCATAATACAGTACGCTTTTCATATCCCACCATATGCACAGCATGACTTTGTTACAATGAACATTGCGCTTTGGCGTGGATGTTGTCGGCTCGCCGGGGTCAACCCAATGATATTTGCGTTTCGGATTATCAAAATAAATCCACTTTTCATCGCCGGTCACAATTTTCCACAAGAAAGACTTTCTATGTTGCTTGTTGTAAAGACTCACACAAATGTTAAGACGGCTGTTTTTATTTTCTTGAGTCAGAAAGTGTGGTACCCACTTTGTTCCTTTTCGAATCTTACCCATTGCTTTTAAACGATAAGAAACAGTTTGTTGAGTTACTCCAAGCTGTTCCGAAAGTTGTTTCTCCGTCTGACAAAAGTTTTCATCCAGCAACGCTTGCAGTTCCTGATCGTCCACCTTTACAGGAGGCCCCGTGCGTTCACGGTCACTAACGTCGAAATCATCTTCTTTGAATCGCTTATACCAATACTCACATGTACTTTTAGATACAATGTTGTCTCCAAGAACAGAACATATCGATTCACACGCTTTCCTAACACTTTTTCCTTGATGGAATTCATAGCGAATGCAGTGTCTAATAAATAGCTTATCGGTCTGCATGTTTAATTTACAGAATTTATAGGTTATGTTTATGACTCCTTTACATTTCGATACTACATATCAAGCGCCATCTATGATAAGTGAGCGGGACCTTTGAATTAATTTAGAATAGCTGTTATGATACAAAATCGAAGTGTCCTAAAACTTATTTGTACACCTAATAAATATTATCCAACTGTAAATCGATACAATGTATTTTGCCCATTCAATCCTTTCCATTTCGGTATCATGATGGATATTTCGATATCGATATTGTGGATATTTCGACGACGAATGTGGTCGAAATAACCATAGTACGTATGTTATATAATGTGGTTATTTCAGTGACCGGTTTTATTTGAAAACCCATGCAGAATCGAATACTGTCCATCCAGAGTATATAGACCTATGATTTTGCATCCGTGATAAAAAAAAGTATACTTATATTCTTGTAAATTACTTGGAGGATGTAACCCTACAAGTTATAAAAGAAAAATGCAATGTGTAATTTTATTGATTGGCTTTGCATTATCCACTTCTGAGTTGACACATTGCATTTGTCTTTTATCAATTATATATTTTCATCCTCCAAGGAATTTACGAGTAGGTAAGTTTTTTTGCATCGCCGATACGAAATTAATATTCTGTATACTCTGGATGAACAGTGTTCAACGGTACATGGTTTTTTCAATGAAATTGGTCACTGAAATGACCACACGATATAATATACAAATATAGTGGTTGTTTCGACGACATTCGTCACTGAAGGAACCGTACGATATGAAATATTTTCGATGTGGCATGCATGCGATTGACTTCGAAATGAGAAGGATTAAATGGGAGAAATGCACTGTATCGATTTTTGGTTGAATAAGATTTAATCGTTCTTATATTTTCAGAATGAATTTGAATTTAATACTTATCATGTGAAATTATCCGAAAAAGAATTTGATATTAACAATTATCAAATGAATTGAACGGTTAATGAACTATCGAATTAATGGGTTTTTGTCCAAAAAATTTCAGAAAAATACAATATGGTTGGTTTGATGGCTCAGGAGTCATTAAACTAACCAGATTGAATTTTTCGAATATTTGAAAAACTGTAATTGAAGAAGCATCTCATTCAGCCACTGCGTTTATTAACTTTCTGTAATATTTATATGGTGAAGCTGAAAAGCGATTGATTAACACATGATCAATGAGAAACAATAAACGAATTTTATTCTACCAATTCTCTTTACATCTGTTTACATTTTTACAGACTAACTCAAAATCTAAAAAAAAGTAATCATATCAACCCAGATCATTTTTTTTCTGTTTAGTGAAGAAAATACAGAACATTTTTAAAAATCGATTCATTGAACTTTGAATTAAAAAAAAACATTTCACATCAATAAACTCTTCGTTAGTGTTTTACATACTAAAATAATAAATTGTTCTTATCATTTGATTTTTACTCCAATGAATAATAAAAAATAAAAAATTGACATAAATTCGCCGAAATTCTCGGTGGTCTTGGAAACTGAAATTATAAATTTGTCTTATTACTCCATTAATTCCGAAGTACGAAAAAGGATTGAAGTTTCTTAAAGACTGTGATGAGTAATAATCATGGTATTAATACTTTTTTCAAGCGAGGTGAAACCAATATTAAAATTGATATCACTAATCCATGTTCCATTTTTTCTTCTCATTTGATGCCCATTTGCGTACTTGATCGATCGTCCATTGAACTACTTTATTTTTCTGTAGAAAATTTTTAATATCGTTCGTGGAAGGTAGCTTATTGTTTTTTATCATTGATCGCAATGCATATAGAGCAGCATCTGTCTCATTTTGAGAACATCGTTTTTTAGATTTTTTGACGCTTATGTCAGAAGTAGCAACGAACCGACTTTTGATGTTAACAACGTACTGTGAATACGTCATCAAAAGGACCACTTCATATTAAGAAGTTTTCATCAGTGAATAGATAATATTCAATATTCGATGGTCACTTCGGTGACGTTAGCCGCTGATATAACCATTTAATATGAAATTTAATCGCGCACAATCTCTCTCGACGATCTTTCAAACACACGATCGCGATATGAAACAAGAAATTATGTTTTTGACTTCCACATTTTTTCCGCTCTCATCTTTTCTTAATTTTTTCATTGAAATGAATTTGAAAAAACCAAAAATAATGAATAAAATCTCGAAGAAGTAGCAGAGAACCGGCTTTTCAGGTTAACTACATATTGTGGATACGTCATCAAAAGGACCAGTTTTTATTGAGAAGTTCTCTTCAGTAAATGGATAATATTCTATATTCGCTGGTCACTTCGGTGACATTAGTCGCTGATGTGACCATTTAATATGAAATTTGATCTCTCACAATCTCTTTCGACGATCTTTCAAACACACGATCGAGATATGAAACAAGAAATTATTTCTTTTTTGACTTCCACATTTTTTCCGCTCTCATCTTTTCTTTATTGTTTTATTGAAATGAATCTAACAAAAATCCAAAAATAATGAATGAAACCTCGAAGAAGTAGTAAAGAACCGACTTTTGAGGTTAACTACGTATTGTGGATACATCATCAAAAGGACCACTTCATATTGAGAAGTTTTCTTCAGTGAATGGATAATATTCTATATTCACTGGTCACTTCGGTAACATTAGCCGCTGATATAACCATTTAATATGAAATTGAATCGCGCACAATCTCTCTCGATGATCGTACAAACACACGATCGAGATATGAAACAAGAAATTATTGTCCACGCATAGTCAACTGATTTCGATCATACTTACTGTGACAGAAAATGTTTAATGTATTTTTTCCTCACTATGCGCAAAACAAAATTATCATAACATAGAACAATATATTAATTTAACAATATTTAAATTTATCACGAGACGTTGATACACCGTTCGAACACTGTACCGGAAAGTGCGTAAGAGTGAGGCACACGCGACGCAACCACAAGACGCCACCAACATAACTCGGGGAAAACCGCTACAATATTGTGGGAACATACCCGGGGTACCAACCTTGAATACAAAAAATCCCTATAGGTGTTAAGTTCGCATCACGGTTTTTCCCCGCGAGTAACTTCACTTCAACATGAGAATAGAATACAGATATATATATATACAGTCGGTAGAAAGACCAGGTATTATATTAAATGTCGGTAGATATTCTTTCACTTTGAATTCTTTCATTTATATTATCTGGTCACTATCGTGACTCTATATAAGTTATATATGGTCTCCATAGTGACCTGATAGAGTACTCGAAATGTATACGCAATTATCATATATTATGTGGTCACAATGATGACAATTTTTATCATATATAGAGTCATCATTGCGACCACATGATACATTGCGAGTGTTACCAGAGTATCCATTTTACATTATTTTCGATATATATCAGGAAATATTAAGAATTTTTAAAAATCCTTCCAACACAGCTTTATTTAGGGTTAAATAGACATTTTAGGAAGAAAAAGAAAATGTGTCATGAAAGTGGCCAAAAGACAAACATATATATATATATATATATTGTCACGTGGCAGAATTGAAGACCCCCAAAGCCACTCTCATGGCGGCCCTCTCGCTCGGATTTCATCCTCGTACGGGAGCCCGAGCGTGCCGTTGTCCTTTATTATTTATTTATCTTGTCCCTTGATATATTTATTCTTTTTATTGTATAATTATATTCTTTTTTTTTATTATTCGTTTGTGCGATATGGTACGATGGCGCGCGGGAAATGGCGGTCGTCTCGGAAATCTCGAGATCCTTCCCATAGCAGCGGCCTCGTATCTTCCAGTCGGGGCGCGCCTCGTCGATCTTGCCCTCGCTCGAGAGTTCGAAGCGATTCTCCTCGGCCCACGTTCTGGAACGCTCCTCCACCACGATCGGCGGAGTGAAGCGGTATGTGATCGGCAGGCGTTCGACTACGCAACCATCGAGGCTGACACGTCAGGCAACCAAAGACGCCGAGGCCCTCTCCGCCTCGAACGTATGGCGTATCATAAACGAACCTACGGCGGTCGGCTAGTCCTCAATCCCTCTCGGTCGGTAACGCCGCGTCTGCCCGACCTTGGCACGTCGCATAAACGCCGTGGGCACGAATCGCTGCGCTGGACACTCGATGCGCTGGGTAAGATCGACGGGCAGAGACTGGGCCTACGTCACCTGTCAACGGTCATCGTACTCGCCATCGTCATCGTTATCGTTACCGTCATCGTCACCGTTATCGTCATCGTCATCGTACCCATCATTTTAATAAGTTCTAATATTTAATTTTGGCGCGGTAACGGCTGACGCGAATGACGGAGAGGCGGGGATGAACGGCGGAGACGGAGACCTCGAGTCAACCGTCTCGCTCGCGGGAAAGGACTTGACCACGGAAATCCGAGCGAGACGGTCGACGAGTAAAATAAATTGTTGGGGACTAATCAAGTCGGTCTGTGGAATGTGGCCGCCCCCGGCGTAAAGGGAAAATTTACCGTCGAGTTAAAGAAATGTCTCCGTCATTCGCGTGTGCATCGTTTCGGGTCGCGGTGCAGGGAGGAACGTGGCTGGTCCCTAGCGTATTTTTCGTGTTGGTTGTGTTTGTTATCCCGTTGTGAAAAGAGTGAGAGAGAAAAGAGATAGGCCGGCCGGCGGCATTATATAATTTTTATATCGAGTCAATCGCCGAGAAAACGCTCGGGTCAAATAAAGTGTGCTCTCTCTCTCTGCAAGTGTTTGTTTATTTATTTTGTTGTTGTTTTATAAGTGTTAGCCCCTGACCCCGCCACTCTACCTGATGAAGAGCTGAGCCAGTCGGACAAAACGGTTGTCTCGACCAACCGCCCGGCGAGCCGCTAACGCGGCTGGCGCCTCGGGAAAAATCGCCAGGCGGAGGCGCGACGACCTTTTGTGACGCGAAGGGTGTAGCTTTGGAATTTTCCGTCACAATATATATATATATATGTCGCATCGCCATGGGAATGGCTTTTTCAACAGCGCTTTCGATTTCTTGACGATGTTTATGGAGAGTCAAGTGGTGGGCATCGAGTGACGAAAAGGCGTCAAGGCGTTCGGAGAAGAACCTACCCCGGTGGTAGTGCGTGGTGTATGATCCACGAGTGTGTTGTGTTGCATAGAGGCCTAGAAGAAGTGGAGTGGGAGACGTATGCGTTTCGGGTCACGAAGTCACTCCTTCTCGGGTCATTGGGTCGAAAGGACTAATTTTCGAAAAGGCTCTGTGTAACACACCTCACTAGCACTGCTATCCGGTGATTATACTTTGTACCGAATATTTTATTGTATCGAGACACCAATAAATCGTGTAAGCCGTGTCACTGCGGCAGTCAGTGAGATAGACATTGTTCTCTAATTCATGAACGGAATTCCTGGCTCTCTCTATATTCTTGATATCTGACATCAGAAGTGGGATAAAGAACGTTTAATCCAGAGTTTCGGGCGATAGAGTTCACGTGAAAATTGTGTCGGTGAAAAGTTTGAATACGACTATGACGAAAAACGGTGAAAAAAGTGTGAGTGAGACAAGCAGTGTGTTATCTGAGAATCGGAAGAGAGATTATTGTCCAACGTCATCGGAATCGGAGTACAATGCTGATGAGTCCGTGCAAAAGGCAAATAAACGGAGGAAACGTGCTTCAAAACTGAAGAAGGAGAACAAGCGATTGATTACATTGCTTACCCAACGAGATCAAGCTCCTATGGATCTTGTAAAATTTGACCCGAAAAATACCGACGCAACTGGCTGGGCAAAAATGGTCGATGAATGGATTCGACGTTATAAACCGGACGATTGGGAAGTCGTCCAGCATCTGGCTAAAGCCTTTAAGGACGAAGCAGCTCAGTGGTTCACCGGTATGGATCCTTCCGGGAAAACCTGGACCGAAATTCGTGCTGAATTCATGAGCGCGTATGCGAAGAATAAAAACGTCGCTTCAGAACTTCATACCATTTGGACGGACGACGCCGAGTTCACGCTCGAAAATTTTATGAAGAGGGGAAGGAAGATCAAAGCGTGGCTCAAGGAACGGAAATCGGTGGACGAGACCGCTGCCCAACTGGCCGGGTTGTCATACTCTTTCCAGAACCGATTTGTGCGGAACATCTTCGTACGCGAATCGCCTCGTAGTTTGCAAGAAGCAATGTCGTACCTCGATGGACGAACGACCGATCACCATCGACCGCGTGCATCCTTCGGAGCCCTTGGTCCACATACTAAACCTTCGACGCCGCGAGATGGGAAGTCGCACCGTTCGGAAATCGAGTGCTACAATTGCGGAAAGAAGGGACATCGTAAGGCTGATTGTAAATCATCCTCGAAGTCGCACAGCAGTCAGCCACGGGACAGCAAGGGGTCGTATTCCAGAAAGGTGGTGACTTGTTATAACTGCAAGGAAGAGGGTCATATCTCCGCGAATTGTCCAAAGAAGGACGAGAAAATCGTGAAGCTTTGCAGCTCAACCTCTACTGAAGGTACTTTGAAGCTGGCAGAAGGTAAGGTGTTGACATTTACCTTTGATTCTGGTTCGGATTGCTCTCTTGTGGGAGAGACATTGGAAGAAAGATTGCCCGGTAGGAGACGATGCGTCTCTACGCGGCTGAGAGGTATCGGAAATGGATACGTTGATTGCTGTAAGCTAATCTCTGTGTGGGTCGATCTTGATGGCATAAATGTTGAGATTGACTTATATGTGGTACCGGATGAAAATTTGTCTACAGATTTACTTTTGGGTAAAGAATTGTTAGCAAAAGTCTCAGTCAAGTTGGACGGAATCACGATTAAATTTTCAAAATTAAATAGATTTGTTGGCTCGTGCAGCTTGGAGATCGACGTCAATGCTGTCGATTGTGACTCAGTCGAAATGAGAAAACCATTGATCGAATTGTTGAAACTGTATTCTCAACATATGAGTGCGGAGGCTCCTAAGATTCGAGTAACTTCGGGCAGGCTTGAGATAAGATTGAAAGACGTAAACAAACTCGTGCAGAGAGGCCCTTACAAGTTAGGTACTGTAGAGCGAGAAACTGTAAGAGGTTTGGTTGACAAAATGCTCGAGGCCGGAATCGTTCGGGAAAGTAAAAGTCCGTTCTCCAGTCCAATCATTTTGGTAAAAAAAAAAGATGGTTCAGATAGATTGTGTGTGGACTTTCGAGAATTAAATTCTAACACGGTAGCAGATCGTTATCCGTTGCCGTTGATTCAAGATCAATTAGATCGCTTAAGTGGAGCACAATATTTTTCGTCGTTAGACATGGTAGCTGGGTTCCATCAAATACCCGTCGAAGAAAATTCGATAGAGAAACTCGCGTTTATTACACCTGACGGACATTATGAATATTTAACGATGCCATTTGGGCTGACGAATGCTCCTTCCGTGTATCAGAGGGCAATTAATAACGCGTTGGGAGACTTGAGATATTCTTACGCGATTGTTTATTTGGATGATGTGCTCATACCTGGAAAAACTGAACAAGAGGCCTTAGATCGACTGAAAGTTGTAATGGAAAGACTCGCCGCTAACGGATTTTCGTTTAACTTAAATAAGTGTAAATTTTTGAAAACACAAATTGATTATCTGGGATACACTGTATCGAAAGGAGAGCTGAGGCCCAACCTTCGAAAGATCGAAGCCCTGGTGCAATCGCCCATCCCTCGAACGCAGACCCAGGTAAGGCAGTTGTTAGGGTTAGCATCTTATTTTCGTAGATTTGTACCAAAATTCTCACAAACAGCAGCTCCTCTGTATAGACTGACGGCAGGGAATGCAAAGACAATAAAATGGACAAACGAACACAATGAAGCTAGGACTAAGCTCGTCGAGTGTTTAACGTCAGAACCGTGTCTCCGTATATTTGACCCTAGCCTACCGATCGAATTACATACTGACGCTAGCGCCCTTGGATACGGCGCTGTGCTCCTTCAACGCATCGAAAAAAATAAACATCCAATCGCATACTACAGCAAACGCACCGTAGACGCTGAAACTCGTTACCACCCATACGAACTCGAGACCCTTGCAGTCGTAAACGCGATAAAACACTTTCGACAATATTTGGTTGGCCGGAAATTTTTGGTGGTCACGGACTGTAACTCACTAAAGGCTGCAAGCCTTAAGAAAGATTTAACGCCTCGAGTGTATCGATGGTGGGCATTCCTACAATCTTTTGACTTTGAAATTGAATATCGTGCGGGCGAAAGAATGAAACACGCGGACTTTCTATCGCGTAACCCCGTTCTTGAAGACAAAGTATTGAAAGTAGTTAAAAAAGACATGAACAAAATAACAGAATTGGCAGATGACTGGTTAATCGTAGCTCAGCAGAAAGACGATGGAATAAAAACATTATACCGCGAAGTATTGGACGGATCAGAAACCACAAAGACTTACTCGATAAAAGACAAAATCTGAATGCGAACAATAGAAAGAAAGGCTTCGGGAACACCGAGAGCTAATGGTCAGGTTGAAAGAATTATGTTCACGATGAGGAATATGTTATCTATAAGCAAAGCTCAAGGAAAGCAATGGCAGAACGAATTAGGAAGAGTACAGCTAGCAATAAATTCAACAGTTCATAAAACGTTGGGGAAAAGTCCCGCTGAGATTTTGTTTGGTACAAAAGTAAACTCGATAGAAATCGAACGCGTGAAACACGACAGCGTGATAACTCATAGCGTTGATTTGAGCGAGATTAGAACTGCAGTTACAGATAGAATGAGAGCCGAAGGGGCAAAAGAAAAGGCAAGGTTTGATAAGAAGAATAAACCGGTAAACCCATTTAAAATTGGAGATTTTGTGATGGTTAGAAATAATGATAGAATAAAGACAAAATTGGATGCCAAATATCGAGGTCCAGTTGAAGTTGTTGCGGTGTTACCGAACGATAGATACCTTGTCAAGAAGGTAGGCTCTGGATTACGAGACCGAAATAGTATCAAAGTATCTCATGACAAACTGATCGCAGCTCCAGGAAACGAGGCGAGTCAGGATAGCTATGTCGGAGAGAAAGAAAAAGGTGAGAACAAAATTGTACAACAATCTGTTTGATGTGATTTGTAGAATTATTTCAGTGCTTGATCGTGAGTGCAAACATGGTGTTTGGCAAAGAGAATCGAGACTATGAATTATGAAACAGACGCAGTCTGGTTTTATTGGTTGTTGAATGCTGTTGAGGATTCGCATAGAACTTCTGGTTCTAATTGAGGCGGATTTATATGTAGAAATCCGCAGGGTGCATGAGACTGTTGGTTTCCATTGTTTCAATTTAAGAGTGCGACTTTGGCCCTCGATGTTCGCTGGACTTGATCACCCAGAACCCTCGAACCCAAAGCCTAAGAGTAACTTAAGAATGATTCAATGTAAACTTGTGGGCATTATAATAGTTAGAAAATGTACGGATGCACAAGGCATGCCTACAGAGCTATTATGAACAGAAGATAATAGTTAGAAAATGTACGGATGCGCAAGGCATGCCTACAGAGCTATTATGAACAGAAGATAATAGTTAGAAAATGTACGGATGCGCAAGGCATGCCTACAGAGCTATTATGAATAGAAGATAATAGTTAGAAAATGTACGGATGCATAAGGCATGCCTACAGAGCTATTATGAACAGAAGATAATAGTTAGAAAATGTACGGATGTGTAACACATGCCTGCAGAGCTATTATGAGTAAAATATAATAGTTAGAAAATGTACGGATGTGTGAGACATGCCTACAGAGCTATTATGAGTAAAATATAATAGTTAGAAAATGTACGGATGTGTGAGTCATGCCTACAGAGCTATTATGAGTAAAATATAATAGTTAGAAGATGTACGGATGTGAAAGACATGCCTACAGAGCTATTATGAGTAAATGATAATAGTTAGAAATTGTATGGATGTGTAAGACATGCCTGCAGAGCTATTGGTGCCTTGGAGATCGAATTTGTGAGAAATTCGTTTTGACACTTTAAAAAAAAAAAAACTTGCAGTATGACTGTACAATACTGATGGCAAAAAAAAACGGGAAACGATACACATGGTTGCACACGTGTATGGAGACAGTAAAAGCCTGTAGGGCAATAACGGATTTGTAAAGTCAGGAAAGCCGAACGTAAACTAACGCTTGTTTGTTCGATGCCTGTTTTATTTCAGAAGTAAACTAGACGGATAGATGCTGGGCACTCGAGACGCGTGCTAGTCAGTATGGCCGTGTCGCATCGCCATGGGAATGGCTTTTTCAACAGCGCTTTCGATTTCTTGACGATGTTTATGGAGAGTCAAGTGGTGGGCATCGAGTGACGAAAAGGCGTCAAGGCGTTCGGAGAAGAACCTACCCCGGTGGTAGTGCGTGGTGTATGATCCACGAGTGTGTTGTGTTGCATAGAGGCCTAGAAGAAGTGGAGTGGGAGACGTATGCGTTTCGGGTCACGAAGTCACTCCTTCTCGGGTCATTGGGTCGAAAGGACTAATTTTCGAAAAGGCTCTGTGTAACACACCTCACTAGCACTGCTATCCGGTGATTATACTTTGTACCGAATATTTTATTGTATCGAGACACCAATAAATCGTGTAAGCCGTGTCACTGCGGCAGTCAGTGAGATAGACATTGTTCTCTAATTCATGAACGGAATTCCTGGCTCTCTCTATATTCTTGATATCTGACATATATATATATATAGGTATGAAATACAATAAAGACCTTCAGCGACCCTTTGAAGTCAAGCGCACAGCTGCCGCTAGCTGTTTACTTTATATGGCTCAAACACGGCGTCCTTCAAAGTTATGTACACTTTGCAAAAAAATTTAGGGAGCAAGAAAAAAATCCAAATTTTTGGGGGATTTTCAACAGGCTGTGACTCATACAAAAATGGTCGTACAGCAAAAAAAAAAGCAAATTGTAGCTCTAAGTGTCTAGTTTTTGGATCTGTGTTTGAAAATTTTTTTTTTTATATTTTTCGAGTAATCATAAGAAAACCACCGAAAAAAAAATGTTCGAAATTTTTTTGGTTTTTTTTTAAATCTACGGACGTGGAATTTTTTTTTTCGACTTAACCTCTATATGGACCGGATAGCTTGTTTATTCAGCTTTAATTTGGTTTTTTAAAAATCTCGATACGAGCATTTCTCGCTGAGATATCGGTGTTTGAATGGAAAAAGATCATTTTGTCTTTGATTACTAATATCTCAGCAACCAATGATCGCACAGAAATTTTGAGGTTGGTTTCAAAAACTTGAATAAATTCTCTACAAGGACTGGCAATTGAATTTTGAAAAAAAAATTTTTTTTCAATCATTACATGAATTTGAAAAAGCGACCAAAAAAGGGCTTTTTGTGGTTTTTTTGGAAAATCAAGCGCCCAATCAAAAATATTGCGGAAACCACTAATGTTAAGTGTGCCTTTTACTGTTCAATATACCCACAAAAACCCTACGAAGTTTCAATTTAATCCAGCCAACCGTTTTTTTTTCCCACTTGAAATTCAATTCAACTTCAAAATTCAATTGCCAGTCCTTGTAGAGAATTTATTCAAGTTTTTGAAACCAACCTCAAAATTTCGGTGCGATCATTGGTTGCTGAGATATTAGTAATCAAAGACAAAATGATCTTTTTCCATTCAAACACCGATATCTCAGCGAGAAATGCTCGTATCGAGATTTTTAAAAAACCAATTTAAAGCTGAATAAACAAGCTATCCGGTCCATATAGAGGTTAAGCCGAAATTTTTTTTTCCACGTCCGTAGATTAAAAAAAAACCAAAAAAATTTCGAACATTTTTTTTTTCGGTGGTTTTCTTATGATTACTCGAAAAATATTTTCAAAAAAAAATGTTCAAACTCAGATCCGAAAACTAGACACTTAGAGCTACAATTTGCTTTTTTTTTTTGCTGTACGACCATTTTTGTATGAGTTACAGCCTGTTGAAAATCCCCCAAAAATTTGGATTTTTTTCTTGCTCCCTAAATTTTTTTGCAAAGTGTATTTCAGCGAATAATGGTCTGATTTACATTCAATTAGTCGGAAAATACTCGTAAGATATTATACTTTTAGAAAATGAAAAAAACAACCGATTTTTTGAAAATTCTAACTAGACCTCCCTCCTTAATTGTAAAGTTTCCGAATTACAGTGTTCCCTCCGTGTTCGGATTAATTCTTGAATTTCTTTCAAAATTATATATTTCTAAATTTCCAAATTTTTCAATTAAAAAAAATGCGTAACTAAATTTATATTCCCTCATTTCTATTGAATTTAAATTACCGCCCCATTGGCTGTCGAAATCCCTTCGCGACCGGTCATGACAAACCCAACCTTGCCAGAAAACATGTCCCAAATAATGTCCCCCACGATCGAACATATGTCTGCCGTCATCAGCGGCAAGAATCTCTCGATTCGGTTGGCGGGTATTCCCGATTTTGACGGAAATTCCGCATCTTTGCGGAACTTCCTCCAAAGTATCGTGAACGCAGCGGCGTTTATCGAGCCGGCGAGGGAACGAAAATTTATCGCCGGAGTATCAACAAAATTGCGATGGGAGGCACGTCTCTGTGTCCAGGGGGAAACTATCGTGTCGATCCCGCAGCTAACATCTATCTTAAGGCGGTCCTCTAGTTGCTCGGGTCGAAAAAATCGATTTTTTTTTCAGAAATCACATCTACAACCTGTGTAGAAAATGTGTGCCAAAGGATTTTTCGATATTCGAAGTGGTTCACAAGTTACGGCCCTGGAACGGAGCAGGTATACGGAGCGCGCGCCGGGCTGCTCCGTAAGCCGAGCGGCGCTGGCCATTGCATTGATATCCCTAAATCTAACTGCTGCTTGAACCTTTTGTGAATTAGGCCCGAGTAAAGGGGAGCCGAGACCGTTGACAGACGCTTTCGAATATTGACTAAGACGCCGTGAAGCGTCGGTTAGTTCAGTTTTGCTGTGGCAGTTGCGAAGCGTACTATATTTTCTCTTGCGAGTCGCACGTAGCTGAATTGACAATAATTTTTAAAATGTTAAAGAAAGGAAGTAGAGACGCCCCGGCTCGTTACGATCGACCTAAAAAGCGAAAATTCGCAGGCAACCGACACACTTTTGAACAAGACAAGTCGTTTACATCGGCGTCAGCGAAGAAACTTCGTCGTAATAAAAAATTTCAAGTGAACGTTAAACAGACTATTTTGTATTGTATTTTGAATTTTGTGAGTGTATTTTCAACCATTTCTTCGGCTGTTATTTGTAAAGAGTGCAAAAGTACGGTGACTTTCCATCAACGTGATATACGAGGATTGGGCTTTAAAATTTCTATGGCGTGCAAGTGTGAGAAAGAAAAAGAAATAGATTCATGCCCAAAAATCGGTAAAGCCTACGAAATAAATCGTCGCTTAGTTTTCGTGATACGTTTGTTGGGAGTCGATTATGAAGGCTATAGAATGTTCTGAGGACTGATGGATATGGGACAAGGTATTGCTTTGAACACGTACTATTCCATATTAGAAAATATTCACTCAGCTTCTTCGGCCGTTTTTGATACAGTGTTGTCGATTGCGTTAATCAAGAAAAGGAAGTCCTTCAAGAACAAGGAAAAGCAGAAAATGAATTCACCGTATCTGGAGATGGCACATGGAAAAAAGAGGATTTTCATCTTTATTCGGAGTTTCAACTTTAATTACCAAGTACACCGGTAAAGTGGTTGATGCGTGTGTAATGAGTAGTTTTTGTGCTGGATGCAATTTGTGGAAAAATAAAAAAATAGTGATCCAGTTGGATATGCAGGATGGCTCGCTGATCATGAAGAAAATTATACTCGAAATCATACTAGAAGTTCTGGGAAGATGGGAATAGATGCAGTTGTGAAAATGTTTTCTCGTTCAGTAGATAAACATCAAGTTCGATATACGACATACATAGGAGATGGTGACAGCAAGACATTCAACGGTATTTTGAAGGCAGAATATATAAGATATATAAAAGAGGATAGGGACTCGGCTCCGAAATACAAAAAAATCTAATAAAGGCATTGGTGGGAAAGGTGCAGGAAAACTCACTGATAAATTGATTGGTGAGATGACAACGTAACATGGATTAGCTATTCGGAGACATCCAGATTCTATCGAGGAAATGAGAAAGGAAATTTGGGCAACATTCTTTCACAAGATTTCCACAGACAGCAATCTACAGCATCAAAATTGTCCTGCAGGCGAATCTAGTTGGTGCAAATGGCGCAGAGCTGAGTTTCTCGGAGAGGCTGAGCAATTCAAACACAATAAACCGCCTCTTTCTGAAGTAGTTCAAAAAGTTATGAAGCCAATTTATAAGGATTTATCCAAAGAAGAATTGTTAAGCAGATGCCTGGGAGCGGAAACTCAAAATAATAACGAGTCGCTCAATTCGTTAATCTGGACTTTTGCTCCGAAGCACCTCCATGCTGGGCCAAAAGTGGTTGAAATCGCCACGTTTCTCGCTGTCATAATCTTCAACGAATGATTCAATCTATCCTGAAAACCTTGGAAACCATGGCAGTGAAAATCAGCCTACAAGCTAAAGGATATGTTCAACAGCGTGATAGCTCTCGGATCGACCGTTCAGAAAGGCGCACGAGTGATGTTGTAAAACAGGCCCGAATCGCGAAAAGGGAAGACGGAGCAGCTCTGCGTGACTTGCAAAAAGAAGAGGAAGGCCTATTGTATGGTCCAGGCATAGCAGATTGACGGTGATATGAAATTTTTAGTATAAATCACATGCGCGAACTTTCAAACGCGTTTTTCTCGAAACACCATTTTTCGAAACGGTAACCACGATATTTTAGAAACTACTGCATCAATCTTGTTCAAATTTATACAGCATCTTTAATATGTTATAAGCCAGCGATTGAACTAGGATTATCATGATTGCTTCGATAGTTTTTTTTTTGTACGAGCGAAAAACGTAAGAAAAAATCAGTAAAAAATAGAATGTAATTTTCAAAAGTGTATAAAAAAGTCAATTTTTGTAATTTAGAATTTACTCTAGTTTAATCGCTAGTCTTAAATATGAAGATTAAAATGCCGTTTGGTTTTTTGATTTCAGATAAGCAGAACAGCCGCAATCTTGGTCACCGTCAAGCACCTCTTTTACTTGATGTCTTCCTGTCGGCCACTATAACTTTTATTCTATTACATATTTTGACTTCAAAACATTTGTAAAGCTTATTTAAATGTTAATAAAGATTATGCAAAAACAATGAGATTGATTATTTCGATGCTTTGCCCGTAAAAAATTATTGAAAAAGCCGTAAAAAAACAGCCGAGAAACTAGAGGACTGCCTTAAAAGAAGGGCTTTCGCGTTCGCGGAATTATGACGACTGTATGTCCGATTTCAATCGACTGCGCTTAAACCAGGGCGAAACGGTACGGGAATCGTATAACCGTACCAAAGCGCTCGCAGATTTGGCACGCAACGCATGGAAGTCGGACTATGGTTACGATATTCCGACGGATCCGGTTGACTCCATCACGGTGACCGCGGTCAGGTCCTTTCAGCGGGCCCTGCCAACACGCCTAGCGGAGTTGCTAGTCGTAGCGGCACCTAAAACTCTAAAAGACGCGGTTGAACTCGCGGAGCGAATCTCGGACTCTGTGTCGTCATACAATGTCCACGAAAAAAAAATTCGAGGAGTCCCGGTCATTGAATCGCGATACCCTCGCGTTAATTACACAAGGCGAGCCGAAAAGATCGCAATCGCGCTCTTCTTCGCCCCGCAACCGACGGGAATCGACACCTCCCCACCTTAAACTACTTCGTCGCCGAGCTCGTTAAGGGACAACACCACTGTGGCGGCTTCAAAAAATCGATTTTTTGAAAACCATCTAGAAAAATCTAAAATACATTTAAGATTAAGATGCCGTTGGACCCAGGTCGAAAAAATAATTATTTTCAGAGATATTGAATATTTTGAGGAGCGGTGCAGCGCTCCGTGACGCTCGGGGTCCCGCGCAGCTGCGCGCTTCAGGGTCGGCATGTATACCGGGCTTTTCCCAGGTCCTGCGGGTCTTTCCCAGGTATTCTTTTGTCTCCCTTCACAAAAACCGGCTATTGTTATAAATATAGTTTCGAAAAAAAGCCATAGGTGGCGATAATTGAAAAAAATTTCAAGGCAGGTATAGGGATAGCGTCATAGCGTCAGTTTGCGAATAAAAGCGACGCTACTCGTGTCTAAACGCTCCGAATCGTTTCGTTTATAAATATCGAACGCTCAGAATTATTCTTTGCACATCGAAATGGATAATCCGAAAGTGTACGCGGGGAAAAAGGGAACAAAACGGAGCTATGTAACGAGGAGTCGAACGAAAATTTCGAATCGAAAACCTCCGAACCGTTATAGCTCCGAAAATAGTTCTGCAGAGTATGTAAGCACGTCGACGAAAAAGTTAAAATCGTCGGACGATTTAGAGGTCGGTGTTACTTACGATTTCGGTTATCATATAGTACACCTCGTCAATGCATTGAACATTATATCTACGTTAGTGAAGTGCAAAGTGTGTGATCGCGATATAAAGTTTACTGAAAAAAGTTTGCGCGGACTCGGATTCAAAATCGAGGTCGTTTGCGGCCATTGTGAAAAAGTCCAAATCAATTTGTGTCCTATGATTGACAATGCATACGAAATAATTCGTCGGATGGTATTCAATATGCGTCTTCTTGGCGTCGGATTGAATGGCCTGATGAAGTTTTGTGTATTTATGGACCTACCGCGCCCCATATTTCAGTCTTTCTACGATCGAATCTTAAATTCGATTTCGAGTGCCACTAAAGCTGTGAGCACAGTGAGCAAACAAAAGGCTGCACTTGAGGAGGAGACAATTTCGTTGGAAAATGGGGTGGAGGACGGAATTATCGTTTCAGGCGACGGATCGTGGCGTAAGCGCGGTTTCAGCTCACTTTTCGGCATAACATCGCTAATCGGCTGGTACACTAAAAAAGTGATCGACGTTATGGTGAAATCGAAATATTGCAAAGCTTGCGAGCATTGAGAAAAAAAAGAAACCACCGCGGAGTACTGGGAATGGAAAAGTACCCACGACGATGAGTGCCAGGCGAACCATAGCGGCTCCTCCGGAAAAATGGAAGTCGACTCAGCTGTCGAAATGTTTCAACGGTCTGCAGAGCTCTATGGCATAAAATATAAATATTATATTGGTGACGGCGATTCTAAAACATTTCTGGGCATATCGAATAGCGATCCATACGACGGTTTCGAGATAATAAAAAAAGAGTGCATCGATCGATCATGTCCAAAAACGTATGGGGACGCGCCTCCGCGAAATCGTGAAAAAACAAAAAGGATTGTCTGGCAGAGGAAAGCTTACCGGAAAATTGATTGACGAGTTGAGCACATATTACGGCTTGGCTATTCGGAGGAACACCGATGATGTTGAAAAAATGAGGAAGGCAATTTGGGCAACTATCAAACATAAAATATCCACAGACAGTGCGCCACAACATGACGATTGCCCAGAGGGAGCCGAGTCGTGGTGTTCGTGGCAGCGAGCGGTCGCAAGCGGTAATATTTCTGAATATCGCCATAAGCCGCCTCTTCCTGAGGAAGTATTGGAGGCAATTACGCCAGTCTTCGAAAATTTGAGCAGAGACGATTTGCTGCAGCGTTGTTTGGGCGGCTTCACGCAAAACAACAACGAAAGCTACAACAAATCAGTTTGGGCAATAGCCCTCAAGTGTCAGTCCGAGAGCAAAAAAATCGTCGATATTGCAGCTGATATCGCGGTATTATTATTCAATGATGGCCTGAGAAGCCTCATGAAAGTTTTGGAGACGTTGGGGATAACTATCGGCCCAAATTGTTTCAATTTTTGCGTTGTAACCGACGTAACGCGGATCGAGCTGGCGGAGCGCTCGCTCACAGACGCTGCAAAAGAGGCAAGAAGAGCCTCTACAAGTTCGAGAAAAGATGCTAGGGATAATGATTTGCTTCTTGAAGGCCAGCTATATGGTGCCGGCATCGCTAATTAAAGGTAAAAAAATGTTTTCCAATTTATCGCATAAATTAACAAACCTAAAAGTTTGAACGCGTATTTCTCAAAACCACTTTTTTTAGTGCGGCACGCAGCAGAACTCGAGCAATTTTTATTCAATCGACTTCAAAATTGGACTGCATCAATAAAACTAGATTATGTAAAGAAGTACATAGGATTTTTTCGATATCTCAATAATAAAAAAAGTTATAGCCTATTTTCGACGAGAAATTTTGCTCGAAAATCGTTCTTTAATTTCAAAAGCGTGCCTATTTTTTAAAAATCAATATTTTTCAAATCCCTATGTACTTCTCTTCAAAATATCATATTATTAACGAAAACACTCGGTATTTTTTTCAGATCAACTTTGAAGAGAGTTCTGCTGCGTGCCGCGAACCACTGCAGAGGCAACAATGCGTGACGCGGGAGCTTCCCCAGCGTCACCATGGGGCGTGAAAAATTTGAAAAATTTGTTTTACGTATCTTCAATAAACAACGAACGAAACAAAATTTTTTTTTCGAATATCTCTTTTTTCCCACAAAAAAAAATTCTTGAAAAGTGGCAAAAAACAGGGGGTCACAGTGGTGTTCTGCTTTAAGCGGCAATCACAGATTCGCGAGATCGCCGGGGACAACCTGAACCGCTCAAAGGAACGATCAAAGGCCTTTGATCGTTCCTTTGTATATACCTTTGAAAAGGAAAATTCGACAGCCAATACCACGGTCCTTATACAGGGTGCGCCAGAGAAACTTACTTATTTGAAAAAATTCCTGCGCGGTGAGTTGGGCGGGTAGAGGGGCGAGAGGGGGCGCATCTGGAGGGGGAAGTTCCCAAGTTTGTTTCTCCCTCCAGTCAGTTGCCATCATGCTCTGGTCTAGAGAGCAGCGGGCCTTCGCAGTCGAGAGCTTCTTTTCTAACGGTCGCTCAATTGTTGCTACGCAACGTGCCTTCCGCGCTCGCTTTGAAATTCCTCCTCACAGACTCGTTCCTGGCCGTAATTCGATTCTGTCGTGGGTTAACTCATTTCGGGAGTGTGGAAGTGTCGCTAAACCCAGAAATGGACTTCAACGGACCATCAGAACTCCGGAAAATGTCGAAAGAGTGAGGCAGTCAGTTGTGCGTTCTCCCCGGCGTTCGGCTCGCAAACACGCAGCTGCTATGGGAATTTCTGACACCACTGTTCGACGAATTCTCCATGAAGACCTTCAATTTCATCCCTATAAATTGGCTGTTGTGGAAGAATTAACTGAACGCGATTTTGTTGCCCGTCAAAATGCATGTGAAATGCTGGTTGACAACCTGCCTGAAGACGCGGTCGTTTTTTTCAGTGACGAGGCTCACTTCCACATTTCCGGCTGCGTCAACAAGCAAAACATGCGTTATTGGTGTGGTGTAAATCCACGTGAGCTTCACCAGAAGCCACTTAATTGTGAGCGAGTTACGGTCTGGTGTGCGATGTTGGTAATGAGAATAATTGGTCCTTATTTTTTTGAAGAAAACGAACGCGCAGTTACCGTGAATGGAGCTCGTTACAGGAACATGATCGAGGAATTTTTTCTTCCAAGACTCGAAGAAATGAACGTTAGGAACGTGTGGTTTCAGCAAGATGGAGCCACAGCACACACAGCACGAGTCTCAATGAATTTGTTGCGACAACATTTCCCCGACCGCCTCATCTCTCTCAGAGGCGATCTCCAATGGCCGGCACGCTCTCCAGATTTGACTCCATGCGATTTCTTTTTATGGGGTTATTTGAAATCTCTGGTTTATGTCGATCGACCACGGACCATAGCACACCTCAAGAACAACATTCGCGACGCCATTGACAACATACCGATTGATATGCTACAAAGAGTGGATACGAATTTCAAAAATCGACTTCATCAGTGTATGCGCAATGGGGGTCGCCATTTATCCGATGTCATTTTCAAGACTGCATGAAAAAAAATTGGGATATTGTATTCTCAAATAAAAAAAAATTTAAAACAATAATTGAAGTACTTTTGTTTTTATTGACCTTTCAAATAAGTAAGTTTCTCTGGCGCACCCTGTACTATACAGTCGATCACGGATGGGAGTAACGTCCTTTTGGAGACCAAAAGTGGGGAAAGATTCCGCAAACATGTCGATAAGATTAAGCCAGCGCACGCGTAGGAATATTGAGTTGGAATAAGCCGCCGGAACGTCTGTTACAAATTATGCGGGACCTCTACTCCGTCCTTCTGCTGCTGAGTTGCACCCACTTTGAGTCCGCAATGGAAGAAGCTCATCAAGTCACCTCTATCACCGACAGCCCGGGCCTGTACTTCGAAAAGGCAGCGCGGTACAACTACAACAGGCAGACTGGCTCATGACAATCTGTCACAGTTGCCAAATTTCCCGAGTCCTTCCCGAACGATGAGGAACAGCTCGGCTAGATAGAGAGGGAGTGCCGTAGACACAACACTGTCCTTGCCTGTCACCATCTGCTACGGAAGGACTACCTCCTCACTCGCTTCACTCACGCGAGGCATCTTGTGGGTGAGCTATGGGGACTAACCGATCGATCGGATGTACGATTGCCCCTTCCCCCACTACGATGAAGAAGAGATCCGCTCCATTCGGATTCGATGGGAGTGTGAGTAAATCGCTTTTCGGGACGCTCAACGAGGATGATGCCCATTACATCACGGGGCAGATCGACAGGCTATTCCACGATCAGAGTCGGATCACGCAGTTAGTGGGACATCAAATGCACATCGTATCAACCCACCTCCAAACCCTGCAACGAGAACACGCCGAGGAGACCCGCCGTATCAACAACGTGTATGGACTCGTGGCACGGGTGCATCAGGAATTGCAGGCCTTGACCAACCAGTCTGCTCTGGACCAGTACAATCTGACTCTCACCAACTACGCTAATCGAGTGGAAGCAAAACTGGAACGGTACATCGACGTGTGTTCTCGGTACGTTCGGACCATTGCCGCGGCTGCCGAAGGTCGACTCGACCCCGAGGCGGTGACGAAGGACCAGCTAATCGCCGTGGCCAAGGAGATGCTACTCAACGCCGACGGGGTGGAGTTCCCTCTCCCCCTGGACCACTTGCGCTCGGAAAATTTTGCGGCCCTAGTCCAAACGGACCTACTGTCCTACCGGGATAAGGTGTTGATTGTAGCGCACATCCCGCTACTTGACCGCACTACGTATGACCTCTATCGGATGCATCCCTGGCCGGTGCCGCAGGCGTTCAAAAATGGGACGGGGTTTGCCCATATCCTTCCTGTGGCTCACTATATCGCCATCACCAGTGACCACCGTACTTACTTCCTCGCCGACCGGGAGTATCACTCAGGATGTAGGAAAAATGGATGCCGTCTAATCTGTTCCGGCGGGACGCCGATACAAATTGCTCTCTCATCCAAGGTCTGCGAAGTGCAATTCTCGATGAAACCCACGGCTGAGGCGTTCCAACATTGCGACGTACGGGTGCATCCGGATCACTCAGACTACTGGAAGTACCTACCAACCCGGAAAAAAAAGTTCATATCTGAATATATCTGAATCATATCTGTAGAATCAGATATGATCAGATAAGAAAATTGGCAATATATGTTCATGTAGTGTCATGACAGATCATGTATGCTTATATCTGAGCATTTATGATCATATCAGAGCCATTTTGATCATTTTGAGAGCAGACCAGTCCACATCGCAGCAGGTCCAACCAGATGCAATCCCCAGGCAAGATCTGACCCCCATGGAAATTTATATACGCAAAAATATACTACAAATTTATTTTATTAATAATTGTAATATATGTGAAATGTATGCCATATATTGAAAATATATGTTGCATATATGTGCCAAATTCTAATTTTCGTAACGTTTTTATATATGAGATATATATGCGTGGTATTACTGCATAAATGGTACATATATGCCACATATATACAGATATGCGTAGCATATCTGGTACGCGTAGCAAAGGTACAAGTGCCTTTCTGCTATTATATTATATACCCCTTTTTTTAATATTTCGATTTTCTTTTTTTTTTCATACACATTTACGTTATGCGTGTGCGAGATGCATTTCGCGTGAATATGACTCGCGGATTTTATGAGTCAGCTGTTGCCTTGCGTTTAGCAGCTCGCGGTCTAGCCGGAGCTACGTCAGCAAGGTCGTCGTTCGGCGATGTAGCATTTAAACGTCGCCGTTGCAACGCTTTAATTCCGAAATACGATATAATCATTGCGAAGGGAATCATTCCGCTGAGGGCGTAATTCCCTATGATGTGACTGTGTTGTCATATGATCGTAATTTTTGTTTAATTTTGTTTTCAATATTTCGATTCGTTCGCCAATTTTGTTAACTTCGTATGGATCATTAATTATCGTATGAGAATTATTTTCCAATATTAAAGGTTGAGGTAATTCGTTTTCTGTAGTCAGAAAAGATAGGTTGAATGGCGGTAAAAATTGAAGGAATTTTTCGTGTACAGTTTCCTTCAAATTTTCAATCTTAAAATCTATGGAGGTGACGGAACATTTCCCATCCAAAGCCAATAATCCTGTTCCAGTAATTGTCGCATGAGTTGTCGCAGAGTTTTTGCAGTTTATCGTGAGAGTTACTGTCTATGGGGCTACATATATCCATTGCCCTTCTTGTTCCAGAGCAATGACCAAAGAATTTTCTAATTTAACTAAACGATGTGTACAATTCGCCTTTTCGGGGTCTTTTCCTAAAAATATCGATAGTTCGCATGACGCTCCTGATCGTAATATTCGTCTTGCGTTTTTCGGATGACAGTAATATTGATAATTTTGTCGTTTACATTTGGATAATTCGTTTTCGGAGAATGACAGATATTTTCGATGCTCTCGATCAATTATAACTTTTTTACGGTCGTTTCTATGAACCGAAACGTGTCTTTTTCTACTTTTACGGGTAGGGGATAGACTTTATTCACATTGAACTCGTTGTTGTTGATTAATGGAATGTTTATCATAACGGTGAGGGTATTTTGAATACTATATGTGCCTAATTCAGAAATTTCCAGTAATTCGTTAATTTTTTCTGGACGTATTTTTGTCGGAAAATTCACTCCTTTTGGTAGATTTGGTAATGCTTCTATTAGATACGCGTAGAGTTGTCTAGACGGCAATTTTGTAGGATTAACGATTCCTTTTGGCCAGCCTACTAAAAAGTTAGATAATTGACGTATATGGTTTAATAAGGATTCGATTAATACGCTAATAGGTGTTAATTTCTCGTCCAATTGTTGACGTGTTAAAATATATATTACGAGATTTTGCATTCCATGGTGTAAATTGTTTACTAAACGGTCTAGTGTTTCTTCGTTTGCCGCGAGGCGATCCGTTCTCCGATTGAACATTTCCAGTGTAATTTTCTGGATTTGCAATTTTTCTTTTAACGCATCTTCTGTTGTTTCTTGTTTTTTCGTTATCGCTGTGATTTGCCGTTCGATGTTCGCAACGTCATTCGCATCTAAGTTACCTGTTATCGATTTTATAATGGATCCTAATCTGTCTATTAATCCTCTTTTATTTATTCTACCTTTTGTGCCAGTTATATCGTAAATAGACTGCATTTCGGAATTTATTTTTCCTTTCATGTTTTCGAGGGAACTCGTTACGAGAGAACATAGCTTGTTCTCTGACATCGTTTGACATAATTTTAATAGCTTTTCCAGCTTTTCCCTAATACGCTCTTCTCTAACTGCTATTGGCAGAAGATTCATGCGGATCACCAGTTTCCACATTTCCTGAATCGTGTGCAGTTTTCCGATTTCCTCGTAATAAATTTATGGGGTTGTGGAAAATTGCGTTGGGTGGAATTCTGCATTTTCCTTTCTTTCATTAGTAACCGATGTGTTGGTCCAGTGGTTAGCGTACCTGCCTCTGAAATCAACACATCGGGAGGTCGCGGGTTCGAATCACCGTCTCGTAGTTTCGGCGAGAAATAAAAACACAGGCGTGACGTAGCTCCAGTTCTACACAGATGCCGCGCACACGGACCGGTACGTGTGTGTGTCGGATGTGTATGGCTGTAGCCTGTGAGCTATTCCTCGACGAAACGCGACTAGCTCCGAGGCTGGGAAGCGAACTCGTGACCGGCTGTATTGGTGTAGGTTTTCCGCAGTTTCCCTATACCCATGACAAAAAAAAGGAAAAAGAGAGAGAAAAAAAACGTCATGGTGAATGCGATACAGAGGGGGAAGTCGGCTGCGGCCGCAAGGTGGGGATCGATTAGGGATGTGGACTGTGGAGAAAATGGAGGGAAATGTAAAAAGGGGGAAAATCCCTGTACATGGAAGCTAAAATTGGCGCAGCGTTCGCCGTAGCAGATACAATTAAAAAAAAAAAAAAAAAAAATTTCTTTCATTAGTCCTTTCTGTCGTCCTAACTGTTGAGATTAATAACCTACAAAAAGGGTTTGCCTTTTCATTTTCAATAAATTTTTCTTTCTCGTTTCCCTATTTCTACGTGCAATACTTTTCTTCCTTTTTTTTGCAACTTGGAATGTAACCATATACAAAAGGTTTGGTTTATATTTGCTTTTCCTTTAATTTCGTCTCTTTATTTGATTATTATTTTTCTATTTATTCATCAATTTTTGTTGTTGTATTTACACGAAAAATTTACATGCATATTATTCATTTTTATTTTAGACTCGCTATCTTTAGTTTATTTACCTTTTTATTTTCTTTCGTTTATCATTCGTTTTGTTTCTCTAGAAATTGAGAGCTCTTCCTATCTTTCGTCTTGTAAATTTTATTTAATTTATTTATTCTCTCTTTTCGACTATTTCATTCGCTTATTTTTGTTATAGATTCTTTCATTTATTTGAACGTTATTTCAATTTGTTTTATTAACTTTATCTTTCCATTGACTTTCATATTAGTTCATTTGTTCATTTATTCTTTTATTTTTATTATTGTATTTCATTTTCTTTTATTTAATGATTTCGTTTTATTTTTATTTACACCTTTTTTTGTTGAACGGGTGGCAGCTCGCCACCCGTACGCGAATCCGTCGCGTGACCTTGGTCGCTCGGCCATTGCTTGGCAACGGCGAGACACGGGGAGGCGTTGATCGACGCCTCGTGGGCTGCTCGCGGGCCTCCGCGGGCCAGACGAGTAGTCTCTCCCACTCTACCGGTCAGTAGGTAACGTAGGGTTTAATCCGGTCTACATGTACCCGGACTGCTTTACGTCCACGGCCGATAGTGTAGTTCACTTCGGAATCTTTGTTCCGTGCTGTGTAAGGCCCTGTCCACTTGGGGGAAAGCTTTGATGATCGGCCTTCGGCGTACAGTAGTGTCGTGGAGTAGGACTCTGTCGCCGGGACGGTATTGCACCGTACCAGCGGTGATATCATGCCCTTCTTTTACCCTTTCCTTTCCTTTTTCCAATCGTTCATTTGCCACTTTCCATGTGGCTCGAAGCCGTTCGCGTAACTCGGAGACATAATCGTCGTATGAGTACGTCTTTCGTGGTGCTTCTTTAAGCGCCGTTGGTAAATCGGCTACTTTTCCAAACACCAACTTGTACGGAGTGAAACCTGTCGTTGTGTGCGGGGTGGTATTGTAGGTAAACATCGCGTATGGCAACCACTCATCCCAATCCGTTTGATCCTCTTTAATGAAACATTTCAGGTATTCTGCGAGAGTTCGGTGTGAACGCTCCAATGCTCCGTTTGATTGGGGATGGTATGCCGTCGCTTGAATCTTTTTTATTCGGAATAATTGGCACATCTCCTTGAAAGTTTCGCTCAGAAAATTCGTTCCTTGGTCTGACAATAATTCTTTTGCAGTGCCGTACTTGCAAACAATTTGGGTTGCAAATCCGTTGGCTACTTCCTTGGCTTCTTGCGTTTTTAGCGGTATAGCTGCGCTATACTTGGACAATGCGTCTTGAAAAGTCAGGATGTATTTATTCCAGGCTTCGGTCTCGGGTAAGGGACCTACTATATCGACTGCACATTTGACGAATGGTGTCTTGGGTGAGTCGGTAATAGTCATGGGGGCATGCTTGCGTCGCGTGATTTTATTTTTCTGGCATTTGTCGCATGATTTTACGTAGTTTTCTATTTCTTTATTCATTCCAGGCCAGCTGTACTTTATCTTTATTCGTTGTTTCATCCCTTTTCGCCTGGGTGGCCTCCAAGAGGGGCGTCGTGGTATTCTTGCAGAATCGTACCTCGCTCCTCTTCACTCGGGCACTCTCGATCTCCTATTTCCGTCTCTGTCTCGCTATCGCTTGTTGTCTCGCTTGTGCTCGAGTCTTTTTCTATTTCCTTCTTTTTTCCGCTCGGGCCTGCTACCTGGTCCGCCTCCACTGGTGGGAGTGGCGGTTCGTTCTCGCTCGCGCGGGCCTCTGTCGCCTTGCGTGGGCATTCCTCTCTAGCGGGCTGCATTGTTTTTCTCGGCCGGCCACGTGCTCGCGGGACCAGCTGACCACGGCCATGCTGGCTCGGGTCTGTTGATGCTGGCGGCGGTGGCGCGGAGCGGGGGGACTTCCGCGGCCTTCCTCTACTGCGCTGCTCGGCGTCCTTGTGACGTACCTCCGCCTCGGGTCCTTGCCGCGTCAGCAGCAATACATACATACGGCTTAAAGCATCCGCATTCGTATTCTTCTTGCCAGCCCTATACTCTATGGTATAGTTGAACTCCTCTATTTTTATTCTCTAGCGCATCAGTCGTGATCCTGGATCTTCTACGTTGAAAAGCCATGTGAGGGGCTTATGATCCGTCACAATGGTGAATTTTGTTCCATATATGTATGGTTGGAATTGCGCTACTGCCCAAATTATTGCTAGCATTTCCTTCTTCGTTGTTGAATAATTCATCTCTGCCTTGTTCAGAGTGCGACTCGCGTAACAGATGGGTAGATCTTCATCGATTTTTCCTTGCGATCAAATCGCGCCGATTGCCTTGTCAGAGGCATCAGTTATCACCACGAAGGGTTTTTCGAAATCCGGATACTGCAGGATCGGTGCGGTGCTGAGAGTTTCCTTCAATTTTTGGAAAGCTTGTTCGCAGTTTTCGTCCCAAATGAATTTGTTTTCTTTCTTAATCAGTTCTGTTAACGGCTTTGAAAGTTTTGAAAAATCCTGTATGAATTTTTGGTAATATCCGGCTAGTCCCAGAAATGATTGCACCTCTTTTACGTTATTTGGGGCTGGAAATCGTTGTACAGCCTCTATTTTTTTCCCGATCGGGTTTTACTCCCACTTCGGTAATAATGTGTCCCAAGTATTGGGTTTCTTTTCGTAGAAATCGACATTTCCTAGGTTGAACCTTTAATTGGGCTTCTCTCAGTCGATCGAATACTTCTGTCAGCCTTTTGTTGTGTTCTTCGAACGATGATCCGTATACTACTATATCGTCGAGATATACGTAGCATTTTAGTCCTTGTAATCCAGCAAGCACAGCATCCATCAGCCTTTGAAAGGTTGGTGGGGCGTTTTTTAATCCAAATGGCATTCGGTTGTACTCCTAATGCCCAAGAGGAGTGGAGAAAGCGGTTTTCTCCTTGTGTTTTTCGGCCATTGGGATTTGATGAAATCCCGATGCCAAATCGAGAGTCGTGAAGTATTTTCCTCGTCCCAATTGGTCCAATATTTCGGTAATATTAGGCAATGGATACGAGTCTCCTTCCGTTGCTTCGTTGAGTTTTCGGAAGTCTACTACCACTCTCTTGCGTATATTTCCGTCGGCGTGAGGCTTTTTTGGAACGACGAGTAGAGGAGCATTCCATGGGCTCTTGCTCGGTCGAATTATTTCGTTTCTTAATATCTCTTTTTTCTGCGCCATTACTTCTTGCTTGTGGACTTCTGGTAATCGATATGGACGAATTTTGATTGGCGTTGTCCCTGGTCGTACGCTTATGCGGTGCTCCACTATAGCGGTGCACCCAAGCGACTCTTCCTCCAAATGGAAGAAGTCAGCGTATGCGTCAGCAAATTCGCGTAGGAATTTTTCTTCTTCTGGGTTTAAGTTCGAATCTCCTTTGATTTCTTCCCATATTTTGTTTTTTCTTCTTAATTTTTCTTCGATCGTTACAGCACTTATTTCCTTTTCTTCGGTTGGCTGTCCTTCTTTAATTTCTTCAATTTGCATCGTTGGCCGTTCTATTTCGATTTCTTCATTGTTTGAGTTTCGCACTACTATGAGACAGGAATGCCCTTCTGGGTGGACGTAACATCCGCCTATCTTTATTCCTGGTCGCACTTCTTTTGCTTCGACACATCCTATTTTTGCCGTCAATGTTTTTGCGTATAGCATTTGCTCTGTTCTGGGAGGTAGTTTAATTTTATTCGTTCCATCCAGCATAGGGATCGGATGTCCGTATATTTTAATATGTCTTCCGCGTAGGATGTCGACGTTGTGCTCTCTCATGAGGTCCAAGCCCATTATTCCGTCTACTTCCAGTGGTACTGCGTCATCTATTACGTAGAATCCGTGTTTCACGTTTACTGCGGGTGTTTCGAGCACGAGCATAATTTTACACAGTGCGTAGCATTTTTTTCCTCCGATTCCTTTGAGTTCGATCGTTTCTTCTATTATTTCTGTGTCCGTTTTTAATACACTATTTATTATGAGATTACATTGAGCTCTGGTGTCTCCTTTCAACGTGAGGATTTTGTCTTTAGCCTGGGGAGACGCGATGTGGAAGTCGCTAGCGGCTCCTCCAGAATTGATCGTCGTTATCCAGTACGATTTTATTTTCTTCCTTGAATTTTTTCTTTTGGACGGACCTGTATTCGATGCTTCGATTATTTTTCTGACGTTGCGTTTTTTGTCTCCGCTCGTTGTCGTTGCCATATCGAGCGAGAATGACCTAATTGTTTTCTTGTTTTCGCTGTCCTTGCGGTTTTCTTCTCTTGGCCTGTCTACGTTTGTTGCCGTTATCATATCGAGCGAAAATGATCCAATTGTTTTTTTTCTTTTCGCTGTCGTTGCTATTTTCTTCCTTCGGTCTGTCTTCTTTTGGCCTATTTTTATTTGCGTTCCAGTGATACTGATTTGGGCGCCCTGGGGGTCCACTCTTGTTGTAGTAGCTGGTTCCTTGGCCCTGCTGATAATTAGTTTGATGATTTTGATGATACCCGTTTCCCGGTGCCTGTCGGTATTCGTTTCCTTGTCCTTGTTGCCAATTCCTTTTTCGGCAATCATTGTACGCGTGTCCCGGTTTCTTGCAGTAATTGCAAGTGATGTTGAATTGTTGCACGCTTTTCGATGGAGCTGGCAGGCTGTATCGTCCGTAAGACGATGTGTTGGATCGCCAATCCTTTGCTAAATGTCCCGTTTTGTGACATTTATTGCACGTCATCGGCGTTCGTTTTTCCAGATGAGTCTGCCTGTTTATGGATTCACCTCCTTGTAGCGATTTTTTCTCTTCCATTGCTCCTTTAAGGGCTGATCCGAGATCCTTGAATCCTCGAGCCTTTACAATGACTTGGTATTCCCTTCGAAGTCCTCTTTCGAAGTTGTATAGGGCTAATTGCCTTACATATGTCTCAATTGTTCTTTTTTCCGCAGGCGATCTTGCCTCGGTTGTGCTGGCTTCGATTAATTCCATCATTATGGCCTCGAGTCGTTGACCGTATGCTAACACGCTCTCGTTGTATTTTTGCTTGCACGTATTAAAATCGACTTGTAACGCGGCTACTGTACGTCGTGTTCCATATAATGCTGTCATTTCTTCTTTAAATTGTTCGTACGATTCAATTTCTTTATATCGGGTACCTTTTCGCGCTTTTCCTATTACTTTTGTTGCTAATACCGATTGCAAAAGGGAATGTCTATCGGCTGCTGCAACGCACGCGTTTGCATAGCCGAATGCTTCAATTATGTCGTCGACTTCTTCAGGTTTTTCGCCATCAAATCAGGGAATGAAGGTTCGCGCCTCCTTTAAGGTCATGAAACCATTTTCTTGCGCCATGTTATCTGAATTAAGTTGGAGTAGGGAAAATTCTTCAATTTCTATTTCGAGACCATGCCTAGTGTCTATATTTTCTGGGGATTGATCAGAATTTGTTGATTGATCAGAAAAATGAACAGTTCGATCTGCTGCGGATTGAATTTTGGTACGTTTCGCAACTGTCGGCCTATTTGAGGAATTTTGTGAATTTGGACTGTCGTCTGAACTTGTTGCGGATCGAAATCGTTTTTTCCTAGGATCCTGTAGTTCTTGTTCGACTGTTTGATTCTCAGGACGATTTCTTGCAATGAGTTGGTCGAAAATTGAATTTAATGAACGCGATAATTTGTTGTTACCCGGTAATCGGTATAATTTACGACGCTCATCTTCGTTTGACATTAATGTTTAATTGTTTGGCTTTGGAGGGTGTTTTTTGATTAATGTTCCGTTACTTACAGTACGATGATGCGCCTCATGTTGATCGATGCTTCATAGTCGGTTGTTCACAAGATGTTGACCTCGTTCTCGTAGCTGTTTGGCAGGAAGTTGCCAGTATTGTTCCCTGTTGTCGTGTTGCTTTGGTTTGCTGTTCTCGTGCGCTCTGTTGTTCCGTTGTAGAAAGTATTTGGTGACTGTTCGTACTTGGATCGGTCGGGTATCGATGATCCTCGAGATCTGGTTGCTTTTGGACAGCTCTGTACGGTTGACTCGGGCGCAGTGCAGCCAGATCGCGCGTAAAAGTTACCCCCTCTCTAGCCTCTTACGCGCCCATCACACAATCATAGTAGCGTGTGTCCGTGAGCGAGCGACGCGCGGACGTCTTCGGAAAGAGCCGAGCGGGGTCGAAGTTTCCCGACCGCGCCTTCGGCAGCTACACTAATACATGCACGCTGATGAGCACGTTCATGTGCGGCCACGCTGAAACGATGGCTTCGAGGGAAAAAGCAATCTGAGCACGACTCGCGCGTGACGTCACCGACGGTACGCGCGAGGCTTTTAGATGATTTCAATGCTTATTTAGCTCTTCGTTCTCTGCGTTATTAAGGTATACAAAAAAATGTATCGCGCACTCTGATCGCTTATTTTTTTAGTTTATACGTTAATTTAAATATAATAATAAATCTAAATTACAACTTGTTTATCTTCTAAAAAATTGCTTACGCTTTACTCACACCCGTCCTTATGCCAAATAAATTATAATTCATAAAAGTAAACGGAAATATATTTATATTCGTATTATTATATTAATTCTCATATTTTCATCAAGCGATAAAGCATTATCCCCAAAAACAAGCCATTCATCCATACGGCCGCGAATAGTCAGTACCAGAAAGTGCACATGTTCTACAAGCGGTGAGATGGTCCCGTTGGTAGCGTTCCTTGCTTCGGTCCGCAGGGGCGCGGTTCGTTCCCCGCGCTCGGTGCTTTTTTTTTAAATACTACTATTAATTCATATTTGATTAGTAATTTCTATTAGTTATCATTATTATTTTAATTAGTTATCTTTTAGTGTCGAAAAATGTATCACGCACTCCGACCGCTTATCTTATTAGTTTGTACGTTAATTTAAATATAATAATAAATCTAAATTACAAGTTGTTTATCTTCTAAAAAATTGTTTACGCTTTACTCACACCCGTCCTTATGCCAAATAAATTATGATTCATAAAAGTAAGCGGAAATATATTTATATTCGTATTATTATATTAATTCTCATACTTCCATCACGCGATAAAGCATTATCCCCAAAAACAAGCGAATCATCCATCCGGCCGCGAATAGTCAGTACCAGAAAGTGCACGTATTCTACAAGCGGTGAGATGGTCCCGTTGGTAGCGTTCCTTGCTTCGGTCCGCAGGGGCGCGGGTTCGTTCCCCGCGCTCGGTGCTTTTTTTTAATACTACTATTAATTCTTATTTGATTAGTTATTTCTATTAGTTATCATTATTATTTTAATTAGTTATCTTTTAGTGTCGAAAAATGTATCGCGCACTCCGACCGCTTATTTTATTAGTTTGTACGTTAATTTAAATGTAATAATAAATCTAAATTACAACTTGTTTATCTTCTAAAAAATTGTTTACGCTTTACTCACAGCCGTCCCTATGCCAAATAAATTGTAATTCATAAAAGTAAGCGGAAATATATTTATATTCGTATTATTATATTCATTCTCATACTTTCATCAAGCGATAAAGCATTATCCCCAAAAACAAGTCAATCATCTATCCGGCCGCGAATCATAAGTGCCAGAAAGTACATTTTTAGCATAAGCGATAAGATGGTCCCGTTGGTAGCGTTCCTGGCTTCGGTCCGCAGGGGCGCGGGATCGTTCCCCGCGCTCAGTGGCATTTTTGTATGTTTTTATATTTGCAGGTAATTTTCATTGTAATGAGATGAATTGTTTATTTGTGAACACTCACCATTGACAGAACAAAAATGTTTTACAGTAGAACCTCGATTATCCGAACCTCGATTATCCGAACCTCGACTATCCGAACCCTCAATTATCCGAACGATGGCTTAGTTTATCCGAACGCTCAATTATCCGAACGTTGGCGCGAAAGATACGTTGTTGCTCGCTGCCACTGCCGTGAGCAACAATAAGCAACCCAACGCAACTTCTCTTTCTCAAACGGCTGCGAGACTTAGCCGCTCAAAAACGCGTTACGGCCGTTCGTCAATTAAAAATGGACGATTTTATAAAAAAAAATATTAAAAAAGGCATTCGACTTTTTTCAGGTGTTTAATATATATATATATATATATATATATATATATATATATATATATATATATATATATATATATATATATATATATATATATATATATATATATATATATATATATATTAAACATATATATATATATATATATTTTAACACCTGATATATGTATGTACCCTAAAGGTACATAGATATATGTATAAAAACAGTACATGCATATATGTATGAACTGTTTTTATGTAAAAAGGTGTTGTTTATGATCCCGTCCCAAATAACCCACATTTCGATTATCCGAACTTTTGATTATCCGAACTAGTCTCGGTCCCGATTGGTTCGGATAATCAAGGTTCTACTGTAATCGTAAAATATAATGATCAGTTTTCCTATTTTCAGAATAATGTTCTTTCAATGAGCGTGTTTTACGAATAAACAATTCGCCCCATACAAAAAGAAATTAATTATTCAAAAAAAACAGGATAGTACGATCCTGTTTTTTTTTAAATTATTAATTTCTTTTTGGCATGATAGTACTATCCTGTTTTTTTTAATTAATAATTTCTTTTTGTTTGGGGCGAATCGTTTATTCGTAAAACACGCTCATTGAAAGAACATTATTCTGAAAATAGGAAAACTGATCATTATATTTTACGATTAAAACATTTTTGTTCTGTCAATGGTGAGTGTTCACAAATAAACAATTCATCTCATTACAATGAAAATTACCTGCAAATGTAAAAACATACAAAAATGCCACTGAGCGCGGGGAACGATCCCGCGCCCCTACGGACCGAAGCCAGGAACGCTACCAACGGGACCATCTTATCGCGGCCGGATGGATGATTGACTTGTTTTTGGGGATAATGCTTCGGGGTCAAGCTTTATCGCTTGATGAAAGAATGAGAATGAATATAATAATACGAATATAAATATATTTCCGCTTACTTTTATGAATTACAATTTATTTGGCATAGGGACGGGTGTGAGTACAGCGTAAACAATTTTTTAGAAGATGAACAAGTTGTAATTTAGATTCATTATTACATTTAAATTAACGTACAAACTAATAAAATAAGCGGTCGGAGTGCGCGATACATTTTTCGACACTAAAAGATAACTAATTAAAATAATAATGATAACTAATAGAAATAACTAATCAAATAAGAATTAATAGTAGTATTAGAAAAAAAAAGCACCGAGCGCGGCGAATGAACCCGCACCCCTGCGGACCGAAGCAAGGAACGCTACCGACGAGACCATCTCACCGCTTGTAGAATACATACACTTTCTGGTACTGACTATTCGCGGCCGGATGGATGATTGGCTTGTTTTTGGGGATAATGTTTTATCGCGTGATGGAAGTATGAGAATTAATATAATAATACGAATATAAATATATTTCCGCTTACTTTTATGAATTATAATTTATTTGGCATAAGGACGGGTGTGAGTAAAGCGTAAACTAATTTTTTAGAAGATAAACAAGTTGTAATTTAGATTTATTATTATATTTAAATTAACGTATAAAGTAAAAAAATAAGCGATCAGAGTGCGCGATACATTTTTTGTATACCTTAATAACGCAGAGAACGAAGAGCTAAATAAGCATTGAAATCATCTAAAAGCCTCGCGCGTGCCGTCGGTGACGTCACGCGCGAGTCGTGCTCAGATTGCTTTTTCCCTCGAAGTCATCGTTTCGGCTTGGCCGCACATGAACGTGCTCATCAGCGTGCATGTATTAGTATAGCTGCCGAAGGCGCGGTCGGGAAACTTCGACCCCGCTCGGCTCTTTCCGAAGACGTCCGAGCGTCGCTCGCTCACGGACACGCGCTACTATGATTGTGTGATGGGCGCGTAAGAGACTAGAGAGGGGGTAAATTTTACGCGCGATCTGGCTGCACTGCTCGGGCGTTTGCTTACGCCGCACGTTTTCTTTTTATTTGTACGGTTCGACGGTCGTCGATCGGATCACTCGTTGACCTCCTTTTCAGCAATTGCTGCGTTCAGTTTATTTTGTACTTTGGATAGGATGTTTCCATCTTTTTTTTGAAGTTGTGTAATGCAAAGTTGCGGTATCTCCAACTCCGGGAATCCCACCGCTGCCACCAATGTTGTGCCCCGGCGTCTGACGATGCGCGGAGAGCACGGAATTTCGCTCTCGAGTAAGTTGACACCGTGGGTTGTCGGATGCTCGAGGGCGAGGGTATGTGGGAAGTTTTCCCGTTCCGAGTAAATCTCCAACTCGGGATATCTGCAACTTGAACAACTTATATTTTATTCAAAATTAGGCAACAATATTACAATTCCATGTTATGCCTTGAGACCGACCTCCTCGGCTTCTGGCCGAAGACTGCCTTTCGAATGATTCTTTCGGCTAATTGTTAACTCGGGTTTTCAGCGTTTTTCCGGCTGAGTCGAGCGGAATATCGGGCTTGTGAATATCGGGCTTGTGAAATATCGGGCTCGATATCGTCGCTTGGGGTCTTTGAACCTCATGCGTTAGCAATATGAAAATTCCTGTCTCTTCAGGGTACAACAGGGGGATCTTGTTGGACCAGATTTGATTTTATTGGGCCAGATCTGATCATGTCAGGTATGACTCCGACTATATCAGAGCAAATGTTACCTTGTTGAGACAGATCAAATCTTGTTAGTGCAGTCATCAAGATATTAAAATCTTTACATATATAGAGCGGGGTTATTAACACTCCATCACTTGACTTGTTAATAACTAACAATATTATAGTAACTCACATGATCACATATAATACAGTCAGGTGAGGGGCCATATCTGATCGGATATCGTCTCATATCCTCATACATCGTTTCATATATTCAGATGTTTTCATGTGTGAACAACTTAACTGCATATACGACAAGGTATGAGTGTATAAGACTTCGTATATTTTCCAGGTTTGGTATCGTATCTGATGGGATAAAATTTTAACTGAACGTGCCTGCTCATATATCACATCATATATGTTCAGATATGGTTTGACGCTGCCAACTCGCCTTGGTACCTGACCAGATAAAAACATATATGAGACCTATATAGCGGAGTCTGGTACCGTATTTGGTCGGATATGATCTTATACGAATAGATGGGTTCACATATCACGTCATGTATGTTCAGATACGAATTTACGGTACCAACTCGCCTTGGTACTTAGCCAGATATAAACATATATGAGTTCATATATGGTCAGGCCAGATACTGTATTTGATCAGATATGATCTTCTATATGCATATGTGATGTGGAATATGATCAGACCTAATCATATATGATACTGTAAAATGTCAGATATAAATATATCTGATACATGTATGACAATATCTGAAACATATATGAACATATCCACTCAGACATGAACTTTTTTTCCCGGGAACCCAAGGAGGATGGCTGTTTTATCTCTCTCGCCCGACAGCCCTCCGTATAGCCTGCTCGGAAAGGCCCCCGCGCGAAGTAGTCGTACACGGGACCGGAGTACTACAACTCCACCCTAATTGTGTCGAAACGACGCGTACGACTACCCTCACCAGCCTACGGGTGTATGCGAGTCGAGAACTGTACTACTATAAGCCTGGTCTCGCTCTCAACGTGTCGGTCCTCGCTCCGATGCTACAGGCGGAAGGAACGGAGGACTTGCTGACTCCTCTGTCCACGCGACGTGATAACCCAGGTTCCTCGGAGGGACAGGATACGAACGCCCTTCCTGCGGGGAACTCTCTGCGCGCCATCGAGAGAAAGATGTACGACATCGGAAAACACCGGCGAGAGGACAACACCAGATATTGCCACACTGTCGCAAGCTACGCCAGTCAGGCCTGCTTAGCACTGGTAATCGGATTTTACCTTTCCCGTGGTTGCCTCAAGACCGCATGCACACGTATGGCAGAATTTTTGCGAGTCCGTCTGCAACGAGAAATCGGAGGAAACGTGAGCGAAACGGAGTCTCCAAATTATGCTGAGGTCAACAATCTTACTGCAGAATCCAACGTTGCGGCAACAGGGCGGAGTAACGTGATCGCCTGTCAGCACATTCGAAGTCCGCCAACCCTAGCTCCACGATCCCTCCCTTGGCCAGAACCACAGGTGCCTTGAGGTGCCAACACCGGACTATCGCAATAATCTCTCGATATGGAAAAAAAACTACCATATTTAGGTTGAAAATTATAACCGTCGACGAGGACGTCGACTATTCTCAAGGGGAAGTGGGCGTCACGTCTCCGTAAGCTTTTAATGTTTTGTTTAATAATATCAATAATTGGGACTTCGGGAGCGAGCAACTTTCCGTGGACGTTGTCAAAAACCCCCACCGGAGTGATAGCTACCGAGCTAACATCGGTCCGGTGGCGGTGAATATTTTCAGTTCCCATCTAGCCACGGAAGTAACCTGGTGTTGGGGTATAACTCCGGCCGAAAGCAAGTCGCGATCCCAGACTCCCGCGTCTTCACGGGTTCGCGTCCGTCAGTCTTCGGTCGTTAAAACGGTGTCGCGAGTACCGCGTCCCTTGGTTGTTTCCTGGGCACGGATTCCTACTCGCGCACAAAGCGTTCCGCGGTAACCATAATTCCCTTGCATTTGGGAGGTGGATAGTATCCCCTAGTGAACCCGGTGCAAAAGGTGGTTGCACAGGATTGTGAGACTTGTGCATAGTCGACACCGACGGGATAGAGACGCAATAATTATTACATCTTATTCCATTCTATCAAATAGCAAACGTAACACAAGCCGCGCCGTTCAATCACTGTGTATCGCTACAGGTATTACATTGTTAAAATTAGGGACTGTGTATGCATGTGGTGTCTGTGTGTGTTTACTCGTTCAGGCGTCAACAAAATTGTAAGTCGAATACTATTAATAAATAATAACCCACGTCATAATCGGAACCATTAAAGTATTCTGACATCCTCCCCTTTATCCTCCCAGAGAACTCGGGCCCGTATGGGACGAGCAGAGCAGCCCCCACATTAATAATTCACTCGGGAAACCCGGGGTACCGTTCGGTACGTAACAAAATTAACTCGCATAATTTTCATATTGTTCTTATCCAAGGTTGAAACAAGTTTATCCAATCCAGCATTCAAAAATCTATACGAATCGATGAATCTCAACTGCAATAGTAGTTTCTCACTCATTTGAATATTCTTCATAAAAGCAACATATTTTTCAACAGTTGTAGGAATAATCTGCGTATGACCTTCGAACTGTGAAGCTACTTCTTGTATCAAAAAGTGCGCATCATAATTACTCAAATTGTGAAAAATCACCGGTATAATTCATTGATCTTTGTAATTTAGATTACAATTCACATGTGCTGCACCCCTATAATATCCCGTGAAATGATTGTGATCACGCACTCGAACTTGTCCATCGATAAACCTTTCTTCACATATGTGACAATGTGTTGCCTTATCAAAACGATTCAATCGATCACGGCGCATCATTTTTACAGGATTTCTGTAGAAAAATTTTACGTTCTCAATGATTTTCTTCAACTCACATACAAACCATTCTCCACAATTTGTTCCTCGATAAGCGTTGTATTTACACAATGTTTGATTAAAGTTTGAATGAACATAATAACCCACGCTGTAAGGCACATGTTTTTCATATGTATAAGTATTGAGATTATCGTTAGCATCATCAATTTCCTCTAGAAGACATTCGAAGTCGGCGTAAATGATGAATGATAGAGGCTCTTTTCTTCTGAAATTCTTGAATTTCAACCATACTTCATCAATGGTTTCCTTCGTAGGTAGATTAATGCGACACTGATTTACTTCCGCACAATCTACATAGTGAATGTTCAGTTGCCCTATACTTCTGAAGTAATGTAAACATCTGAAAACGAAAAAACAAAAAGAATTAATAATATGTTTATTATAACATTTACATATTAATGTTTAATAATCATACCTATTGCAAATATGTAATTTGCGTTTGTCTTTGCTGAGTTGTGAAGCCACCAGTCTGGACAAATTTTTGATCCACGCATAATGCCGATTACCGGTCCGCTCATCCTCGTATAATAACATATTGATGTGCTTATCATATGTTTGACTTGTTGAACTCAATCGCAACGGTAGACATTCATATTTTTTTCCGATGACGTTTTAGAGTGTAAACATTGATTGAAAACTGATTGTTCCTTTCAAAAATTAGAATTTATTTTAGCGTCATTGGAAACTCAATGTTTTGTAAATTCAGCACATTTGTATAATGAGGATAAGAACTCATTCTTTGCTGATTCGATTTATGTTTTGGAGGATATAGCGCGGATACTATAGCCCAAGCGAAACATGCTTTATCCGTAGAATGTACGTTGACTAAAGCATGTTTACGAATAATCTCTTGAGGTATTTTTACGAAACACACACCATTCATTTGTTGACATTTGTTAATGTTTATCATTAAATTGATGATCTTGAATAACACCCATCCGCTGTCGCGCTCTTGGAACTCTTAAATAACCTGTTAAAATAGGTTCAACCACCTTTCCAGAATACCATTTGTTAAGATCCGTCGTTGGCATCAATGTCGAATTTTCCGTTGCAAAACTTTTGACGTCAAATTCTTCACTTGTTGCAGTCTAATCGCGTGAATTATGATCATCAACTCTCGTATGTGTAACAATATATTCAGCATTGAATATACTGTTTACCTTTACACAATTGTGTACTTCAAGGTTATGCTTCATACTTTCCAAGACCAATCTCTTAGAATCCAATAAGAATTGAAGAGGATCGATATGTGCAATATTTATCACCATACCAGTGGTAATACGGTGTTTAAATGCCGATTCTAGATTTTGCCATTTAAGAAAAGATTCCACTATTGTTGGAGGTGCCGGTCCTACTGCTGCTGCTATTGTTGTTGTTGGTGATGATGATGATGATGTTGATGATAATGTACTAGCCAATGTTTGCAACGATTTTTTTTTTATGTAGACCACTACCACTTGAATGCATATTATATTTTTCTCTCTCCTTCAAACATTTCAATCGAGCAATTAACGCAATCATACGCTGCTTGTATCCTGTTGAACTGTCTTTATTATCGCGTAAATTTTGTGAAAATTTATTAATACATTCATCGCATTGTTCCAACCACTTTTGTCGATTAATATCGTTTTTAACAAACTTTAATTGCATAATCAAGTTCTTTTCCATTTGACGCGACAATCTCACTTCCAATAAGTTTGATATTTTTCATTGCACGCTACCCGAACGGGTACTACTTCAAAATGCTTGGAGCATGGAATATATACGAACGCACGAAAAGAGAGTTGGTAACTTACAATACATTTAGAGCGATAAGAAAACCGCGGAACTAGTGGAAGCATGCGGCAACGTATTCGCGCAAATCATTAGAGATTGGAATGAATGTTCTTTTTTTTCATTTGAATACGTTGACGATTTTACATTATCAGTTCCACTGTTGTAATTCTTTTTATCATAAAAATATAATAATTTCGATATTAGAAGTATCAATTTGGTAACAACATCCTCTACAGGACACTCAATTCCGAAGATGGATAAATTAAATATTCCTGATTTTACGAGAATATCATTAAATTCATCATACTCGTAATATATATCCTCAGCAATAATATATAATCTACCATTGGTATATCTAAAGATTGAAAATTTTGTTTCCAGAGATAAGCCAAGACCTTTGAAAAGATCTGGTGCAAAAACATATTTTCGCGGTGTGAAACTACAGTCATCCATTTCCAAAACGTAGAAACTATCGTAAAAAATATACGTTTTACCAGTATTTATTACCACCTCTGATTTTACACCGTTGTATTTAAAGTTTGAGCCAAACATGCTTTGATATGATTTTGGCCAATAAGGTAAGAGTTTTAATGTATTTCGATCAAAAACGTAAATGTAATTATCTGCAAACAATACTACGTCACCGGATGATTTTTCAAATATAGCTGTGATCTGTGTAATTGTTCGGTAAGAATTGAAGCCAATTACGAATGCGTTGAGGTTTATCATATTTTTCATTCGATACATTTAAAGGCCAAACCCACTGTTCTGATAAAATGTATAAACTTTTTCGTAGGATGAGAAATTTTTATTTCAATAATTTTATTTGACAAATCGTCCTTTGGTATTATCAAATCTTGTTTCTTATTACTCCTCATTTCATTTTTTGGTGAGTTAATACCATTCCAAAATGTAATCGCTTTTTCCCCGGGTATAATCATTGTGGTGCTCATGGTAGTATTCGCACATTGTTTTCTGATGGCGTTGGTGGTGATGGTAGTCGTTGGTGTCGTAACTCGTTTTGGAACGATTGTGGCGACGGTAGCCGTTGATTGTTGAGGGTATAAATATTGAATTACATCTATATCATTTTCATTGAAAAAGTATGAGTTGTTCCAATGTTCAAGCCAAAAAGGTGTCAGGTTGATTGTTGGGGGTATAAATATTGAATTGCATCTATATCATTTTCATTGAAAAAGTATGAGTTGTTCCAATGTTCAGGCCAAAATGGTGTCATGATGGAATTTGTATAGGCCGAATGTGGTAAACCCAACGAATAGCCAATTTCATGCAACGCTACCTACAGAAAACTAATTCTCAACAAATCCGTCGTCATCTTTAATCCCATATCCCAATTGACGTCTTTCGCGAAATTAATTTCTGTCACAATATTTGGTTCTTTAGGATAAAATGCATGTCCTAATAAACCTTTACCTGATGGATAGTCAAATAGTTCTCCTGAAGAAATGTGTGAATGATTTAATGTCTCTCCAAATGATAAAATCAGATCAGCCTGCGATTTTCGAAATACGCATTTAAAAGTTAATCCACATATGCTAGAGCATTTTTTTTAAAGCTTCCCTCACTATTATTCGCGATTGAGCACTGTTCGTAGAAAGGAACCAATTTAAAGTTTGTTTATGCCACCTTACACGTACGGATGTGACGTAATCCGAAAGCCGATCCATGTTCTCACATCGTGGACGATGCATAAGATCCCACGTTCGTGGATTCATCTGCGCAGCGGTTGGTAGATTCCAAACTTCTTGAAACGTTCTCAATGCTTCACTAATTTCAGCCTTGTTTATCGATGAATATATATTGCTACTAATGTTGTGACGATCTAAGTATCTATATCGATACAGGTTATCAATCGTTTCGTGAGGAAATGCGTTATTCCCGAATAGGATTGTGTTGATAATGAATAATCAACGTAGTAAACGCATATTTGCGGTATTGAATCTCGATCTTTTTTATTTCCACTCCAACAATTCAATCAGTTGATGTACTGAGTAATTTAATCAAACGTTGAATGCGTTTTATATAATTTCCCTCACAAATGTTTATTACATATAATACGCAGTAATGAATTATGTTACATATAATGCACAGTAATGAATCATGCTACATATAATGCGCAGTCATCAATCATGTTGAGTGGGGGATAGTGTAGGATAGTGTGGAATATAGTATTAAAATACAACTTTACACTGAGTATGTGTGCTACGATAAGATATACAATACTATATATAATCCGCAGTGATGAATTATGTTACATATAATGCGCATTAATGTAGGATAGCGTAGAATATAATATTGAAATTACAGTTTCCACTAAGCATGTGCGCTACAATAAGAGCGGTTCTCGACGCATAGACCAGTGAAGCGGTTGGAGCATTAGTTGTGAGCTCCAGTTCTCATTTGAGAGCATGAGTTTGAATCCTTCACCTGGAAAACATATTTTCACTATAATGATTTACTAAAAATATCAATTATACTGTGTAAAAAAATATAAAAAATATTTACCTAAACATTTTTTGTACTATCACTGCTTTTTTTGCCAACTCCTTCGTTGATGAAGAATCAATCGAACCCTTCAATTTCTTATGATTTTTTTTTCATGCTCTTCTTATTCGAATTGTTGTCGCCGCCGTTGTTGTCGTCGTCGTCGTTATCGTCGTCATTACCACCACCCCTCTTTTTTTCATTCACCACCGATTTTTCAATGTGCTCATTTGAAGCATCGTCAGAATCATCATTACCATTATCGCCATTGCTCTCGTATCCAGATTTTGTCTTTCCAGAAATTTCCTCAAAAACACAATGGTTGCCTTTAATACCTTCAGTTAAAACTTTAACGCGTAAACGTTTAAGATTAGGTAGCTTCTCGATTGTTCCATAAAATTCCGGATCGTTGTTGAGAGTATCCGATATGTGGATCGGTAGAAAGATTGTACATTCGTCATTCAAATCCATAACGACCTTCTCCCCGTAACGTGTAGTTACCTTCCGTACATCGCTCACATTGTACCAAAAATTGAATTTACATCTCTTATGAGGAGTGTCGGTAAAAACGGCTGACTGGTTGGAGGTGATTTCGAGATTTCATTGAGTTTTTCTATAGAAGTTTTCAAATAAAGTCGTCTTGTTGAGCGAGCACCGTGCTTCATTGTAAGTACAAAAGATTTCCCGAGCAGTAAATCTATCAACTTTTTTAATACCACGTATTAGACTTCAAAACTTCACGTATATTTACTACTATCCCCTCCCTATCCCTCATGTAAGAAATCGGTAACCTAAATCTGATCGTCTCCTCGTAGAGGATATAGCACTAACCACAGTCTTTATCAACCACTAGCTTCGTTAACTACGACTAAAGTGCAGTGCGAAATTAACACAGTACATAAAAAATGGAGCATCATCGTCGTGGAAAAATTGCTCGCGTTTGCCATTACATTTCAACTGATATCCATATGGACAGTTTACTACCTCGTTTAATTGAAACAGGGGTTTTTAATGAAGATGATGTAAACATCCCTCGATGGATGGTATGTATTTCAGTTTTCAATGATTTTTTTCATGAAACTGCATTCAGAATAAAGCTCCATAATTTCAGGAGCAAATGACTGATTATGTGGCAACTGAACGCGATATCTTGGATACGATAAAAACACGTGGACCTTGTGCATTTGCTAATTTATTGCGGAGTTACGTCAAAGTGGGAGTCACCACCGCAGAGTTGCGGACATTCTCGAAGGAGTGGGAAGGAGACTTCCGCACTAGTAGTGAATGGTGGAAAGGCTGAGACATTGCATATTTAGATGATAATTATTTTGGAAACAGATGAAGATGCCCGGCCTTACGATCGCATTATATTATGAAGAGCAGTCGACTTTAGTATTTTACATCGAAAAATATAATATTGTAATAGAAATACCGCCTGCGTTCGAATATTTAGGCGACAATCAGATCAGTGAATTCATCGAATGGATAGAATGTATATTGGACACGGGTTGTCAAAATCTTCCACTATTTGACTTTGACATACCTGAATTGGTATAGACGGATTTGATGAAATTGACATCTTCAAAATTGTTCAAAGATGAGCACACTTTGATTGAACACTTCAAAATATTGTAAATACAATATAAAATATTTTTACTCTTCCTCCTATTCTTTTACTACTGATAAACGTTTGAAAAAAATATTTTACATATTTCAGATATTATTAGTTGAAAGGACGGTGAAGTTTGCGAATCAATTAACACCGATATTTTCAATATGCATTGGATTTCACTCCCCAGAAGTGGAGTTAGAGTTCTCGTACCGCCAGAGTTTATAACTCGATCGCAAGAGCAGCTCAATGAAATTATTGATCAATCCGATTTAGCTTGTGAATATAATGTTCGGAAAGCTACAGTATTCGTTGTACCACAACTTGGTATATATCAATTTGCTGGGGATAGCTTAAGAATTGTTCAACGATCATAGAATGGATCATGCTGATGTTCTGATGAAAAAGAGGTGAGTTTTTATTTATTATTTCGCCTCAGATTTTTTAATCTCTTACACTAGTTTTCAATGTTTTCAGAAACGTTCTACAGGGCTTTTTTCTCCCGAATGGATCGGTTTCATCACCCACTTCCCAAACTCTACCGACCCCACACCCCTTTTCATCATTATTATTCAAAACATATACTATCGGTCTAGCTGTAGCCAATTATACAATTACAATTGTAATGATGAGCTATTACTCTCACTTATCAAACTCTCCCGACCCCACGCTTCTTTTAATCATTATTATTTAAAACATCCTATCGATCTAGCTGTAGACAATTATACATATACGGCGAGCTATTACTGTATATAATATTGTGAAAATAAAAAATAATATCATAACTCTATGTTTACGACCTATACCCTCCACTTTCCTATCAGAACGGATCTATAAATAGTTTCCGATGTCCCTCTTTCTCGCCAAAATAGTATACTTCAGTTGACGAGATAAAAAAAAGGTGATGTTTAAAAATGCGTTTCGTTAAACAATCATTATCAATTAACGTGGCCAATAAAAATAGAACGATGTTTGAAGATTGTGTTGAATGAAAATTTAGCCGACATGGTGCTCTATTACCTGACTTAATACGCGCTATTATTTGCGGTCCTTCAAACTGCGGCAAAACTAACTTATTAATAAGTCTCATTGAAAGTCCGAATGATGTGCGTTTCGAAAATGCTTACGTATACTCAAAGTCATTACAACAGTTAAAATATCAATATCTTGAAAGAATTTTACAACCGATAGATAATATAGGCTACTTCACGTTTTCTAATAATAATGATGTGATTGAACCTAATGATGTTATGTCAAATTCTATTTTCATCTTTGACGATGTAGCATGTGATAAGCAAGATATGATAAGAGAATATTTCTCAATGAGTAGACATCGGAGCATTGGCAGCTTCTATTTTTGTCAAACATATGCAAAACTTCCTAAACATTTAATTCGCGATAATGCAAACTTCTTAATACTTTTCAAGCAAGGTGCTTTGAACCTAAAACACATATACAATGATCATGTAAATACTGATAGAACATACGAAGATTTTCTACAATTGTGCGCCCACTGTTGGGGAAAAAATATGGCTTCCTTGTAATAGATAAGGATACTTCTATGCAGAAAGGTCGCTATAGAAATGGATTTAATAACTTTGCAATTATCTAGTCACGCATTCATGTTACATCCGTTCGTGCGTATAGTGCTCCTCAACGATTCAACGATTGATAATAATGGCTGATAACTTGGGAAAAACGAGAAAAGATAAACTTTTGAGAAAAATATCGGAAACAATTGACGTCATACGTAAAAAACATAACGCTCTAAAGTTGGGTAAAATAGAAACGCATGAATTATTGGAAGAATCGTATAAACCAATAGTTCACCCGCTTCAACAGTTAGTTCAGAAAACTATCTCCAATAAAAAAAGAAAACTTTTGAACAATAATATTTTTAATGAAGGTATAAAAAAAAAAAGAAGAAACATTAGACAGTGATGGAGAGCAGGAGGGGGGAGAAGATGATACGTACTTGGAAAATAGGAACGAAGGTGTAAAAAGTGGGAGAATGGATGTGTTGAAGAAATCAACCGTTTATCATAGTACACCAGAATCAACATATCGGACTACTGGACATAGAAGTACGGCCACATCCGCACCGTTAACATTATCATCACCACCACAACCACCGTCATTGGAGGAATCTCAATCGACTGATGACGCGGCTGAGAAATCGCTTCGACAAATTATTCAACATCCTACACCGGAAGTTAATCAATATGCTAATGAAAATCTGGGAGTTTTAGCACGAAAATACCTCACCTTCTTCTTTGGAAGTGATTCTGAACAAACGATTGATAATGTTTATGGGGTGTATTTCAAGGATAATAAACTAATGCTTGGTAATGCAACATTCGATGTTAATAGAGCTGATAATATTATTATAAGCGGCATAAGATATCGTGGTACGCCTGGTATTTGTGAGCTAATTTTCATAAAAAATCCTAAAAACTATAAACAGAATGATTTCGAAAAATATCGTGACATGTTAATCATGACTAATGCGCATCGTCGAAATCACTCTTCACAGCATCAGATAATGGGAAACAAAGGTGTTAAGTATAGAACAATTATCGCATCATTGTTTCCTATGCAGCAATCTGATATAGGAAATGGGCTGATTCTTCCTAATCAAATGACCGTGACTACTTCCCCCGTTAATTACTTATACTGGGACGATATGAATGAGCTTGTTGAGCGATTAAGTCTCTTAATTGCATCAAAAAATGTCGAACACACGGGTCATGATAATGAAATAATGTCAATTGTTGAGGAATTGCGTGAAATTGGAATGATAGTACAGGGTGCGCCAGAGAAACTTACTTATTTGAAAGGTCAATAAAAACAAAAGTACTTCAATTATTGTTTTAAATTTTTTTTATTTGAGAATACAATATCCCAATTTTTTTTCATGCAGTCTTGAAAATGACATCGGATAAATGGCGACCCCCATTGCGCATACACTGATGAAGTCGATTTTTGAAATTCGTATCCACTCTTTGCAGCATATCAATAGGTATGTTGGCAATGGCGTCGCGAATGTTGTTCTTGAGGTGTGCTATGGTCCGTGGTCGATCGACATAAACCAGAGATTTCAAATGACCCCATAAAAAGAAATCGCATGGAGTCAAATCTGGAGAGCGTGCCGGCCATTGGAGATCGCCTCTGAGAGAGATGAGGCGGTCGGGGAAATGTTGTCGCAACAAATTCATTGAGTCTCGTGCTGTGTGCTGTGGCTCCATCTTGCTGAAACCACACGTTCCTAACGTTCATTTCTTCGAGTCTTGGAAGAAAAAATTCCTCGATCATGTTCCTGTAACGAGCTCCATTCACGGTAACTGCGCGTTCGTCTCTTCAAAAAAATAAGGACCAATTATTCCCATTACCGACATCGCACACCAGACAGTAACTCGCTCACAATTAAGTGGCTTCTGGTGAAGCTCACGTGGATTTACACCACACCAATAACGCATGTTTTGCTTGTTGACGCAGCCGGAAATGTGGAAGTGAGCCTCGTCACTGAAAAAAACGACCGCGTCTTCAGGCAGGTTGTCAACCAGCATTTCACATGCATTTTGACGGGCAACAAAATCGCGTTCAGTTAATTCTTGCACAACAGCCAATTTATAGGGATGAAATTGAAGGTCTTCATGGAGAATTCGTCGAACAGTGATGTCAGAAATTCCCATAGCAGCTGCGTGTTTGCGAGCCGAACGCCGGGGAGAACGCACAACTGACTGCCTCACTCTTTCGACATTTTCCGGAGTTCTGATGGTCCGTTGAAGTCCATTTCTGGGTTTAGCGACACTTCCACACTCCCGAAATGAGTTAACCCACGACAGAATCGAATTACGGCCAGGAACGAGTCTGTGAGGAGGAATTTCAAAGCGAGCGCGGAAGGCACGTTGCGTAGCAACAAGTGAGCGACCGTTAGAAAAGAAACTCTCGACTGCGAAGGCCCGCTGCTCTCTAGACCAGAGCATGATGGCAACTGACTGGAGGGAGAAACAAACTTGGGAACTTCCCCCTCCAGATGCGCCTCCTCTCGCCCCTCTACCCGCCCAACTCACCGCGCGGGAATTTTTTCAAATAAGTAAGTTTCTCTGGCGCACCCTGTACAAAATCACTGCTAATATTGATACTATGTTTAGTACACTTGGACACATGGATATCTGCGTATATCTAAACATTGTTATCTGAAATGTTTATCGATAAATTTGGAAATATTAGTAGTCGCGAAGAATTCAACTATAAAAGTGCTGCGAAAAGAAAGTATGCTGCGCTCCCTTGGAGCGTCACAGATTTAGCATATAATGCTAACGATGCAAAAATAATTCAACTTGCGGACCCTACCGACAAGGATAATGCAGTTAACAAAAAATATGTTGATAACCGTATCATAAATGCTGATCAACGATTTGAACAGATGATCAATGGGAGGATTGCATCGACAACGCGCATGGTTGAGATAAAGATTAATAGTGCAATGTTAAACTGTATTACAAAAGCTGAAATAATTCAAAGTGCAGCGAATAAAAGAATTGATGATACGCTAAATGACATATATAAAATACAGGATAAAATTGAGAAAATGGCTGAGACCCGGAAATACCAGGACGAAATGAAACAAGCTGATTTGCAACAAATGCTTGATAGAATAACATTTCGTCAGGTAGAGGAAATCAAATCCGTTTGGAGGAAATTAGAAAAATTTGATGATGACTGCAAAACACTTAACAAAAACATTGAAGCTCTCAACACATCAATTATGGAGATACATAAAAACTATGTAAACTCGGAGGTGCTCAGAAGTGTTCAAACAGGTATAACTAACACATCTGACAATATACTGATGCGAATTGATTCGTTAGAGCAAAAAGTACATCGGGAATAATTCACTATTTTATTAGTTCAAGTATGAGTAAAGAAAAAAGGCAACTGGTCAACGAGCTTTATACGCCTGCGAGAAAAAACTTTCCTCGAAGGAATGTTATAGTTTGAGGGTATGATGATCTGTGGCAAGCTGATATAGTAGACTTGCGCGCATATAGTCGCACGAACGCTGGTTATCAATACATTCTCACAGTCATCGATCCATTCTCAAAGTATGCATGGGCTGAACCACTGAAGTCTATGAGTGGTCAAGATGTGGTTAAAGCGTTCCGCAAAATAATAACGCAAATTGGCGCAAAGCGAGTATATTGTTCTCGGAAACCGCAAAATCTTCAGACCGATGATGGTAAGGAATTTTACAAGGAATTTCAAGAGTTAATTCGAAAACATGCTATTAATCATTATTCAACCTATAATGTTATGAAAGCATCAATTGTTGAACGTTGGAATAGGACATTGAAAAACAGTATGTGGAGAGCATTCACACTGAATAGTAATTACAAATGATTGACCCTGTTACCCGTGCTCGTCAATGATTATAACAAGCGAATGCATCAAACAATTGGGATGAGACCGATTGGGGTAACATCACAACATACAACAAAATTATTATCAACTGCATATAATAATATAAAGATTGCCGCTCCAGCTAAATTCCATGTCAACGATTACGTTCGCATCAGCAAATACAAAAATCTTTTCGCCGAGGGATACACACTGAATTGGACAACGGAAATCTTCCAAATTGCACGTGTTCAACGAACCAATCCAGTTACATATTGTCTACGCGATATGCATAACAACGATATAAAAGGAGGCTTCCATGAACAAGAATTGTTATCAACGAGACAACCAGACGTTTATCTAGTGGATAAAGTGTGCGTAAAAGAGGGAATAAAGTATACGTGCAATGGTTAGGACTTAACTCATCGCACAATTTATGGATAGATAAGAAGAATATCTTATAGATATGACAATGATAATGCTTCTGTCGATTGACTCCTGCGGCGACGTAACCTAACCTGAAACGCGTATTCGAACACGGGTGGTAAACATCGGTATACTTTATAAAATGTCTCATTCTAATGGTGACATGTGTGTGTGTTTGTGTGTGTGTGTGTGTGTGCGCGGGTGTGTGTGTGTGTGTGTGCGCGCGGGTGCGTGTGCGTGTGTGTGTGTGTGTGTATGTGTGTAAATCTGTTTTTCGGGAGCGCAAAAATGTTGAACGCGATTGCGAGAAAATGGTCGGCGTCTGCGGTTTGAGTGCGAAAGTTCAAACGCGAAATATCTCGGATCACTACCAAATATTTGGTAGTGATCCGAGATATTTAGATTTCTATTTCATTTTAATAAGTGACCTTGAACGACTTTGACCGCCTAATGTTTCTTATACGGCTTAAGGTACTCCACGAGATGGTTGAAAAAAATGTACCATTCCATTTTAAAAAGTGGATTTGACCTTGGCGGAGCTTCAGCGTCTCCACCGATCAAAAAAATAGGGTGGTCCAGTATGACGGCCTTCTCGAACACTGAAACATTTGTCTGAAACATTTTTGGATATGATCAATAGTTTGAGTGCTATAGCTTTGTAACACTTTGTGTGCCTCACCCTGTATATATAGACAGGGTGGGGAAAAAGTATGGATCCCCCTAGAAATTTCGGAGGGTTGGTTAAAAAAAAATATTCAAGGTGAGGTCTTGCGTAATTTTCAACGAAGAATCCAATGGTGACCTTTAATTTGACCTTGAACCGCATCTTCAACGTTATTTCAAGGTCAACCTTTTTTATGGCAACCCCTATTTTAACATCGGCAATCGAAAGAGCGGAAAATTTTACGTTCAAATATGTACTCAGGTCATTGGGCAGGTGTGACCTTGAAAGTCAGCTGAAGGTCATTTGAACTTGAGAAAGGTCTGGGTCAGGTTAACGGGACGGTCCAGTATTTTCTCAGGTCAAGATGCTTCTTGGAGCAATTTTCAACGAAGAATCTAATGGTGACCTTCAATTTGACCTTATACCACATCTTCAAGGCGAAACCACTATTTTGGAGATCGACAATCGAAAGATCGGGAAATTTTACGTTAAAAAATGTTGATATATTTGATCTTCACAACGACCTTTATGATTACCCACAAACCCTAAATCCACAAACCCCAAACCCTCAAACCCCAATATTCTACTCGTAGACCAAGTTTTATTTAATTCGGTGGGTTTCACTTGGGTAGGTTTAATTGTTAGTAATTTTTCATAAATGAAGCGTTAAAGCAGCAGCTATTTCATTAGAAACCATTTTTTTTACTTCATAAAATACATTTGTCAACCGTTTACTATAGTAAAAAAATTAATTACGACTGAATAAATTTCCGGCCAAAGAAAAGTTCAATCACATTTTTTTTAATGTCTCTGCTACGACGAATATTTCGCTTATTATCCCGTTAACCCCACACAGACCTTTCTTAAGTTCAAATGGCCTTGAGCTGACCGTCAAGGGCACACCTGACCGATGACCTGAGTACATATTTGAACGTAAAATTTCCCGCTCTTCTGATTGATGATGTCAAAAATAGGGGTTCCCATTTAAAAAATCGAAGTTGACCTTGAAATAACTTTGAAAATGAAATTCAAGGTTAAATTTAAGGTCACCATTGGATTTCTCGTTGAAAAATTACTTAAGACTTAACCTTGAATATTTATTTTTTTAACCAACCCTCCAAAATATCCAGGGGTTTCCATACTTTTTCCCCACCCTGTATATATATATATATATATACTTAATTTCAATTTAGAGCGTTTGGAGGTTTCGAGAGGGAAATATGTGTCGAAGTAAGCCGAAATATGTGAAGTGAAAGAGACAAGAGGGGTGATAAGAAGTGAGGAAAAATAAGGTTTGAAGAAGCGTGGAGAGCAAAAAGTATATCAGAATGGAAAAATAAGAGGGCATAAGAAGCAAAATACGAGTGAATTAGAAGAGTCAAAGTGTTGAGGTTAGGGAGAAATAAAGCGCGAAGAGAGCCGTGGCATAGCGGGAGAAATGGGGGACGAGAACGACAACTGGGAATCGGAGACCGACGCTGCATCCGAGGGGGACACAGAGATGGCGCCTGAAGCAGGAGAGGACTACAATACCCACGGGAAGAAGAGAAAAGGAAGACCGTTGGGAAGGAAAAACAAGCCGAAAGCAAACGCAATGGAAAGCCAACAGAACCGAATGGAGGCGTATGTATTTGGTGAAAGAAATGTAGTGATCAGATCGCCAATAGACATTAGATCAAAAAATAAAGTAAGTTCGGACAAAGAAAAGCAGCGACACATCGAAAGGGAGGAAGTGAAGCAACAGGGAGAGAGGAAGATTTATCAAGCGGGCATTAAGCTTAGCGAAGAAAATAGATGGGAACAAAAAATTGAGAAAATGAACAGAGCAATGAAAAAAATGATTGAAGGAATGGAAAGTAGAATATTCAGGGGGATAGAGAATCTGAGCCAAGAAATTGGTATAATCAAAAAAGGATGCGGGAACTGAACAACATATTTCAAGAGCAAACATACCACATAAGAGCGGCCTATGAAAGCAAGGAGAAGGAATGGAAAATTGAAAACCCGATATTAAGGACAAGAATAGGGCGATTGAAGGAAAAAGCGGGACAAAAACAAGAAGGGGAAAAAGCAATTAAAACATTAATAGAAACGGAGCTGAAAAATCAGTTGGCCGATAGAAGAGTCTCAATAACTGAAATACAAAGAGAAGAAAGTTGGATGCAGAAAATTGAGGAGGAGGTCACAAGGATAGCAACAGAAAGCAGCACGGAAGAATCGAGCAGGGCTCTAGCGGTCATGGATGACAAAACAGAAAAAACAGAACGGCAGATAAGAAGAAGCAACGTGATAATAAGAGGCGGGTTTTTCGGAGGCAGTGGACTTAAGGCAAAGGTGGAGGAACTCTTCACTCATAAACTCGGAGGTGGAGGTAAGAGTGAAAAAGGCAATAACGATCGGGAAAGCAGATAAAGATAAAGGAGAAACAGTACTCGTTCATCTATTCTCCCTAGAGGACAAGAGGGAAGTTATGAAAAAAAAAAGTAACCTGAAAGGAACGAGAATATACATAGGTGACGACCTCGCGAGAAGGGAAAGAGAAATCCAACAGCAGATAGGACGGATCGCAAAGGAGGAAAAGGAGAAGGCAGCCCGACTGAGAATGGGGTACATGAAGCTGCATATAGATGGTCAATGCTGGCGTTGGAACGAAAGTAGAAAACAACTGAGAGGTCCGAATTTTCGGCGCTAATCAGAGGAAAGCCAAAGAGAGTCAACATGGTAGTATCTAATGTAGCGGGAATAGGAAGACTGGAAGAAGCGGAGGAATTCTTGGAAAAAATTTCGATAGTGGTGCTACAAGAAACATGGGTTGAACAAGAGTCACTGGAAACGGTTAAAAACAAGTTAAGCAAGAACTACAAATGGGAAGCTAAACCGACAGTCAGGAACAAGTCAAAGGGAAGAGGGCGTGTGGAGGGCAGATGGTGGGATTGAAAAAAGATTTGAAGGAGGCGACGATTCGAGAGTGGGAGTACGGTTTATTTATTGAATGGAGGATGGAAATGGAGAAATGGAGGGTTATAACGATCTACAACAACGCGGGCGTGGCAAAAGTACGCCCGTACTTAGACGAACTCGTGTATGATGATATAAAGAGTGATGAGAAATTGTTAATAGTAGGGGATTGGAACGCGAGAATTGGGGAGGAGTATTGAAGACAGGATGAAACGGAGGATAATGGCTACGTCGATCTGAGGACAAAATTGTGAACTCGGAGGGAAGACAGCTGATCCAAATGTGCGAAGACTGTGGACTTATAATTTTGAATGGGAGGATGAACGGTGATGAGAGGGATCAGCTACCATATGTAGGGGCAAGAGGAAGTTCGGTGTTAGATTACGCAATAATCTGTTATAAACCAATATGCAAATTGAACACATGGAGGTAATAGAGAGAATAGAGTCAGACCACCTACCAGTGGTGATACACTTTAGCGTGCGGCTCCAGCAGGAAGAAGAGGGAGAAAGGAGAATAAGGACCAAAAAAGAGGAGATTTACATATGGAAGAAAGAGAAAAAAAACTAGACCATGAAAGGGCAATGCAAGGGAGATGGAACGAGAACCTAAACCAGGGCACACCGGAGGAGAGGTGGCAGAAGTTGATAGGGATAATTAAGGAATCCGCAACGGCAGTTGGGATGACTCAGAAACCAGGCAAGAAAAAAGGAAATCCTTCGTATGACGAGGAATGCAATGAAAAAACGACGAAGATTTGGACACAAGTAAGCACATTTCTTAAAACAAAAAAGGAGACAGATAGGAAGAATCTGACTAAAGGAAAGCGAGAACTAAAAAAGCTATATAGGCAAAAGAAACAAGACTGGGAGAGAAGTAAGTGGGAGGAAGTGGAAGGAAGCAGAAACTTGGTGGAATTTTGGGAAGCTATTCGGTGGTTCAGACAAAGAAGAAGGGCAGCAGGCACAGGTATAGCAAAAGCGGAATCGCAAGCGCCCTTTGAAACATTATTAGGAGGAGGAGAAGAGGAACAAAGGGAGGGGAAGAAGGAACACGACATCGAAGACGACTTCACGGAAGGGGTACTGAAGGAATTGAACAAAAATATAGAGATGGAGAAGATTACGAATGTAATGAAGAACATGAAAAATAATAAAGCACCCGGAGAGGAGGGGGTTAGATTGGAATTCCTAACAGGGATAAATGCAGACGGATTGAAGGCATGGCACAGGATCATAAACGACTTCTGGAAGCAGGTCAAAATAAACCAAAGTTGGAAGACAGCAAGAATCTATCCAGTATACAAGACGGGAAATATGCAGTGCGCAGCGAACTATAGAGGAGTTTCACTGTTAAATGTGGGCTATAAAGTGATTACGACAATTATGGCAAATAGATTAAGGAAATGGCTGGAAACTAACAACAAGCTGCATGGGAACAAAAACGGGTTTAGATCAAAAAGAGCGACGAGAGATCACATATTTGTATTGAACGCGCTGGTGGGAAAAAACTTGAGGGAGAAAGGCGGGAAGCTGTATGTTGCTTTCGTGGATTTCAAAGCGGCCTTCGACACTGTGGATAGGGAGCTAATGATCGAAAAAATGGAAAGGATGGGAATAAGAGGCAGAATAGTGAAAATGATAAGAAGGATATACAAAAGAACGTTAAATGAAGTCATCACGCAGGAAAGGTGTACAGAAAGGTTTGAGACAAAGAGAGGAGTGAGGCAAGGGTGCCCGCTGAGCCCTACACTGTTTAATAATTTCTTAAATGACTTGGAGGAGGACTGGGTGAGACGTAATGAAGGGGGAACTGTAATCGGAACCCAAAAGATTTTCGCGCTGAAATTCGCGGATGATGTCGCGTTGTTGGTAGAAAATAAGGAAGGACTAAATGGGATGCTGAGACGGCTGAAAAGATACGACGAGAGAAACGGGCTACAGGTAAATGTGAAGAAGACGAAGGTATTGATATTTCGAAAAGGAGGAAGAAGAAAAGTGGAAATTTGGGGATCACGAGATTCAGGAGGTCAACAAATACTGGAACTGGAAGGAAAGGATTTAAGGAGGAGAAATGCAGAATCTGCGGAATAGAAAAAGAATACATTGAGCACATATGAGGATGTAGAGAATTTAAGAAAATGATAAGGAGAGAACTAAAGGAGGAAGTAGAAGAAATAATTCGAACATGGGAGAATACTGGAAAGCGATGGCTTCAAGTATTCGGAGGAGAGATCATATCAGCCCTATGCGAATACCACAGGGCATTTCAGAAAGAGGCAAGAATTGAGGAGAGGAAAAGGGAGCACGATGAGCGAACGAAGAGGAAAGCAAACGGATAAAGATGATGTGTTTTCAAGCAGAGGAGTTAAGAACGTATATATGTTGAATGAAAATGTAAAATATTCTAAAGCCCAGCAGGGCAAGAATGGCCAAAAATAAATATAATACAATACTTAATTTCAATTAATTACAATTTTAAATAATCAATCCTTATTACTGTAAATAACAGATTTTAAAATACACTAAATTGAAAAATTCTAAATTTAGTTTCCAATTCATTTACTTTATTACGACTTTGTTCATTTTTAATCAAAAGGCGGGGCTATATGTACATATTTTAATATTGCAACAATTTAATTAATTAATTTACTCTCAAATCGAATGTTTCAAAGGAATCGACATTTAAAAAAAATTATAACTCATTAAAAGAGAAGCAATAAAAATCTACAAATTGGTGTGGATATTATTTTCATAGGGTAGATATTTACAAAAACAAAACTTTTAAGAAAAAATGGTCGCGTTCACGGGGGCTGGAGAAATAGCGTGGAATGCATCCACGCTATATATATATAACATAATTAAACGAATTTTTAAGTAAATTCAATATTTTTTATTCATAATGAATTAAATTAGTTATTACAATATAACTATTACACAAACTGAATGTAATTATATAAGTTCTGTATTTTTATGATATTAGGAGATTTTATTTAATTACCAATCGAAAAACTGACAAGTTGAAATTTATTAAATAAAATGATTCATTTCATTTTATATATTATAATTAAAGAAACCTTTAATTATATTTCATTTTTATGATTTATTTTTAATAAATGACAAAAATTAAACAAATTATATTTTATTTAATAAATGTACTTAAGGTAGTATATTTTTAACATTAACTTAATTTTTTAATTATCTACATGCTTAACTTTATATTTCATAAATGGGTCAAACCTCCTCGAAACCGGAGGCGGGAGAAGGAATACAAGTGGAGATAACGGAGAAAGACGAAAAAGAGAAAGAAATCGAGAGGCTTCGAAAATAAATTACCGAACTGAAAATGCAGTTGCTGCTATTCCGAGTCCGGCTCCCGGACCACGGATATTATTTTTTATACTTCAGAATTTTTTAAATAGAACTGGAATAATGATGGAATAGATTAATATTATTTGATTATCATTACTAATTAATAATTAACTAGGCACAAAAATTGAAGGTTACGAAATAATCTCTATATTTTCAGGGGACTTTCAGAAGGCTACAACTTGGCGAAAAATGGTCGTAGAGTAATAAGAAAAAAAGCAAATTCAAGTTTAAAGCCTCTTGTTTTAAGATCTGTAGGTAAAAAATTGTATCATTGACCGTTTTTTAGCAAGCTTAAAGAGATTAACGGAAAACGAAATTTCAAAATATTTGGCTGGCTTCCAACGAGCTTGAATAAATTTGTTTCTGCAATGTCATTTGCAAACTCGTTTAGCTTGATTCTTGCTCTCCAATTTGAGCGGCTAATGAGTTTTGTACGATGTTTTTTTTTTTGTAAAATTGTAAGAAAGACATCAAGTTCAATGACGCAAGTTCACGGAGTTTAGGATTCAAAATTGCTATTTCATGTGAGTGCGGTATTTCATATGTGAATTCTGGACCGATGTTTAGTAATGCTTATGAAATAAATCGTCGTATAGTGTTTGCGATGCGAGTTGTAGGCGTCGGTATCAATGGACTAAATTTATTTTGCGTATTTTGCTTGATGATCTTCTTAGAAATAGTCATAACAACACTTTCGCTGGATGGTTTGAAAATGTAAGCAAAGCTACGAAAACCGTTTATGAATGGAATACACAAAAAGCCGTAAAAAGCCGTACACAAAGAGCTGAAACCTTAGCTAAACAAAATTCAGATCAGTGTAGCCATATCGGGCGTAAAAGTTACCCCCGCTCTAGTCTCTTACGCGCCCATCACACAATCATAGTAGCGCGTGTCCGTGTGCGAGCGACGCTCGAACATCTTCGGATAGATCCGAGCACGGTCGAAGTTTCCCGACCACGCCTTCGGCAGCTAACCAATACACGGACGCTGAGCACGTTCATGTGCGGCCAAGCCGAAACGAAGGCTTCGAGGGAAATAGCAATCTGAGCACGACTCGCACGCGACGTCACCCGACGGTACGGTCGAGGCTTTTAGATGATTTCAATGCTTATTTAGCTCTTGATTCTCTGCGTTATCTATGTATACAAAAAAATGTATCGCGCACTCTGATCGCTTATTTTCTTAGTTAATACGTTAATTTAAATATAATAATAAATCTAAATTACAACTTATTTATCTTATATAAAATTGTTTACGCTTTACTCACACCCGTCCTTATGCCAAATAAATTATAATTCATAAAAGTAAGCGGAAATAGATTTATATTCGTGTTATTATATTAATTCTCATACTTTCATCGAGCGATAAAGCATTATCCCCAAAAACAAGCCAATCATCCATCCGGCCGCGAATTATAAGTACCAGAAAGTGCACATTTTCTACAAGCGATGAGATGGTCCCGTTCCTGGCTTCGGTCCGCAGGGGCCCTTAGTGCAAATTTTTCTCCAAATTTATTATTAGGAGTACAACTTTGCAGTGACCGTTTTACTTAGAGAGCCACTGCGGCCGAAGTAGTAGCCCTAGCTCAATAAAAAAAGTGGCAATTTAAACTAGAGGCTCTGCCAATGTAAACAATTTTAAAAAGCTAACGGATACGTGTATGCATTATAAAGTTATAGGCACTCAAACATGGCAACCTACGAGCCGAATTCTCAGCATTTGCGGGAGGTTATGATTAACTTCTTCAACATCAAGAAATCTGCGGCTGAGGCCCACCGTTTGCTTGTAGATGCTTACGGGGAGGATTCTATTAGTGAGAAAACGTGTCGGCGGTGGTTCATCGACGCCCAAACCGAATATTCACGGATCCAAAGTGATGCTGTGTATCTGGTGGGACCAGCTGGGCGTTGTGAACTATGAGCTGCTCAAACCATCCGAAACCATCACAGGGGAACTCTACCGACGTCAGTTGATGCGCTCAAAGAGAAACGGCCACAATTCAACGAAAGACATGACAAGGTGATACTGCAGCATGAAAATGCCCGACCCCATGTTGCAAATGTCGTGAAAAAGTACTTGGAAACGCTGAAATGGGAGGTTTTATCCCAACCGCCGTACTCTCCAGACATTGCCCCTTCCGACTATCACTTGTTCCGGTCAATGGCACACGATTTGGCTGACCAGCACTTCGGTACTTACGAAGAAGTCAAAAATTGAGTCGATTCCTGGATTGCCTCCAAGGACCAAGACTTTTATCGACGCGGGATTCGAATGCTACCTGAAAGATGGGCCGAGGTCGTAGCTAGCGACGGGCAGTACTTTGATTAAAAAATATGTAACACTTTTTTATAATAAAGCCTTAAACTTTTGAAAAAAACGGTCACTGCAAAGTTGTACTCCTAATATGATTTCTCATATTTAGTCACATTTGAGATTTTCGGAGAAAAAATTATTTAAAACAGATTCAAGTTCTGGTCTGTTTCCCAGAAACACATTTTTTTTAGTAAAAATTCATTATTTCTGATTTTTTTCCTGGAAATTTCTTTTTCCTATGACCTGAGTGAACGGCTGCGGAGATATTCGGAGAAAATTTATAGATAAAAAAAATGAGATTTTCGTAAAAAAAAAAACTCATTACATTTTTTATCCCTCGTAATTCTGAGAAATAATGAATTTCCGAAATTTTTGCAAACATTATTTTCCTTAAAGGGTAACGCCACTGTATCGGCCTGCCACGAAGCGTTTTAGACAAATAATACTTGGGGTAGTTATTAAGCATATATTGAAGTATATTGCAAACAAATTTTACGGGAAAATATTACAAAATGGCGACACTGCGGCAAATTATTCCGAGGCATGTTGAACTTAAGGTGCTCTGCGGCACGTAGTATAACTTGTGCCAATTCTAATCTGGACAAAATAATTCTTATTAAATCTAGAAGAGTGCAGCTAGTGAACCACGTAGGGGATTTTAGAAATATTGATTTTTGAGTAATTGCCGAGTATTTGACCAAAAATGTTCATTTAGACTTAATAAAACTAAATTCTTTTTTTTAAATTAAAATGGGCACAGTTATACTGCGTGCCGCAGAGGTTCGACATGCTTCGCAAGAATTGCTGCAGTGTCGCCATTTTGTAATATTTGCGGATAAAAATTTCTAGCAATATACTTAAGTATATGCTCAATGAATATCGCAAGTATTATTTGTTTATCACATTTTCTTCCACCAAAAAAAAATATTAAAAAATACGCTTCCTGTACGGCCGTTACAGTGGTGTTACCCCTTGAAGTCGTCATATATTGGGAGTACAACTTTGCAGTGACCCTTTTTTAAAAGTTTAAGTCTTTATTATAAAAAAGTGGCTACATATTTTTTAATCAAAGTACTGCCCATCGCTAGCTACGACATCGGCCCATCTTTCAGGTAGCATTCGCATCCCGCGTCGATAAAAGTCTTGGTCGTTGGAGGCAATCCAGGAATCGACCCAATTTTTGACTTCTTCGTAAGTACCGAAGTGCTGGTCAGCCAAATCGTGTGCCATTGACCGAAACAAGTGATAGTCGGAAGGGGCAATATCTGGAGAGTACGGCGGGTGGGATAAAACCTCCCATTTCAGCGTTTCCAAGTGCATCAACTGACGTCGGTAGAGTTCCCCTGTGATGGTTTCGGATGGTTTGAGCAGCTCACAGTACACAACGCCCAGCTGGTCCCACCAGATACACAGCATCACTTTGGATCCGTGAATATTCGGTTTGGGCGTCGATGACGGAATATGACCAGGCAGTCCCCATGATTTTCGGCGTTTAGGATTATCGTAGTAAACCCACTTTTCATCTCCAGTCACAATCCGGTGCAAAAATCCCTTCCTTTGTTGTCTTTGGAGCAGTTCCCGCAAATGCCGAGAATTCGGCTCGTAGGTTGCCATGTATGAGTGCCAATAACTTTATAATGCATACACGTATCCGTTAGCTTTTTTAAATTGTTTACATTGGCTGAGCCTCTAGTTTAAAATGCCACTTTTTTATTGAGCTAGGGCCACTACTTCGGCCGCAGTGGCTCTCTAAGTAAAACGGTCACTGCAAAGTTGTACTCCTAATAATTTCCGAGATTTTTCCGTGATCTTAATTATAATGACGAAATATTCGGAAAAATTCAAAAAAAAATCAGAGAAATTCAGAGAAACTCGGATATTTGCGTAAAAATAGTTGTCCGCAAAACTCCGAATTCTTCATATTTGTTCCAATTCATAGAAAAATTCGGAAAAAACTTCTGGAAAAAATGGGAGTTTTTCGGAAATAAAATTGCACTAGTGGCTCGGGATCGTTCCCCGCGCTCAGTGCTTTTTTTAAATTAATTCTTATTCGATTAGTTATTTTTATTAGTTATCATTATTATTTTAATTAGTTATCTTTTAGTGTCGAAAAATTTATCGCGCACTCTGACCGCTTATTTTATTAGTTTGTACGTTAATTTAAATATAATAATAAATGTAAATTACAACTTATTTATCTTCTAAAAAATTGTTTGCGCTTTACTCACACCCGTCCCTATGCCAAATAAATTGTAATTCATAAAAGTAAGCGAAATTTGATTTATATTTGTATTATTATATTCATTCTGATATACTTTCATCAAGCGATAATATAGCATCAACACAAGCATTACGATAATGCTCTATCGCTTGATAAAAGTATATGAGCGAAAATATATTTATATTGGCATTATTGTATTCATTCAATAACTAATGAAATAAGAATTAATAGTAATAATAATTTTAAAAAAAAACACTGAGCGCGGGGAATAGTCCCGCACCCCTGCGGACCGGAGCCAGGAACGCTACCAACGCGACTATCTCATAGCTTGTAGAATATGTGCACTTTCTGGTACTTACGATTCGCGGCCGGATACATTATGATAACGCTTTATCGCTTGATGAAAGTATATGAGAATGAATATAATAATACGAATATAAATATATTTCCGCTTACTTTTATGAATTACAATTTATTTGGCATCGGGACGGGTGTGAGTAAAGCGCAAAAATTTTTTAGAAGATAAATAAGTTGTAATTTAGATTTATTATTATATTTAAATCAACGTACAAACTAATAAAATAAGCGGTCCGAGTGCGCGATAAATTTTTCGACACTAAAAGATAACTAATTAAAATAATAATGATAACTAATAAAAATAACTAATTAAATAATAATTAATAGTAATAATAATTTTAAAAAAAAACTGAGTGCGGGGAACGATTCCGCGCCTCTAGTGCAGATTTTTTTCCGAAAAACTTCGATTTTTCCAGAAACCTTTTCCGAATTTTTCTATGAATTGGAACAAATATGAACAATTCGGAGTTTTGCGGACAATTATTTTTACGCAAACATCCGAGTTTCTCCTAATTTTTCCGAATATTTCATTATTTTAATTACAATCACGTATTTTTTTATATTTTTTTTGGCGGAAGTAAGTGTGATAAACAAATAATACTTGCAGTATTTAGTGAGCATATATTTAAGTATATTGCTATAAATTTTTCATTCGAAAATATTACAAAATGGGGACACTGCAGCAATTCTTCCGAAGCATGTCGAACCTCTGCAGGACGCAGTATAACTGTGCCAATTTTAATCTAAAAAAATAATAATTTTGTTTTATTGAGTCTACATGAGTATAGCTACTGAACCACGTAGGGGATTTTTGATAGGTTAATTCAAACAATATTTATTAACAAATAACTGTCTTTAAAAAAATTGAACATTTTTAGTCAAATACTCGACAATTACTCAAAAATCAACATTTCTACAATCACCTACGTGGTTCACTAGCGGCACTCATCTAGATTTAATAAAAAAAAATTATTTTGTCCAGATTAGAATTAGCACAAGTTATACTACGTGCTGCAGAGCACCTTAAGTTCAACATGCCACGGAAGAATTTGCTACAGTGTCGCCATTTTGTAATATTTTCCCATAAAATTTGTTTGCAATATGTTTCAATATTTGCTTAATAATTACCTCAAGTATTATTTGTTTAAAACGCTTCGTGGCAGGCCGATACAGTGGTGCCCTTAAGGTGCCCCAGTGGGGCCCTTAAGGAAAATAATGTTTATAAAAAAATGTAATAAGTTTTTTTTACGACAATCTCATTTTTTTCATCTATAACTTTTCTCCGAATATCTCCGCAGCCGATCACTTAAGAGGAAAAAGAAAAAGTTCCGGAAAAAAAATAATAACAAGGTTTTTTTACGAAAATCTCATTTTTTTATCTTTAAATTTTCTCCGAATATCTTCGCAGCCGTTCACTCAGGTAATAGGAAAAAGAGAAATGTCCGGGAAAAAATGAGAAATCATGAATTTGCAGTAAAAAAATGTATTTTTGGGAAACAGACCAGAACTTGAATCTGTTTTAAATCATTTTTGCTCCGAAAATCTCAAATGTGACTCAAATATGAGAAATTATGAAAAATTTGGAGAAAAATTTGCACTTTCTGGTACTTACGATTCGCGGCCGGATGGATGATTGGCTTGTTTTTGGGGATACTGCTCTATCGCTTGATGAAAGTATGAGAATTGATATAATAATACGAATATAAATATATTTCCGCTTACTTTTATGAATTACTAGCTTTTGCCCGCGACTTCGCCCGCGTGGATGTCGGAAAATATCCCACGGGAACATACTACCGTGATTAAAAGTACCCCATTTGTTAATCTAGGTAAACAATGTCTTCTCACATTGCTTATTATAGTATCCGAGGTGCGGCGCGCGGATTGATATATGATTGCTGGAGGTTAACAAATCCGAAATCTTACAATAGTAACGGAAAACATAACGAAACGGAAAATTACCTACTTGAATGCCAAATTTGAAGGCAACTGTAAAACGGAAATTTAAATCCTACCAAAAAAAAAGTTAAAGTTAAGGTAAATAGTTCCCTTAATAATTCAAATTAAGCTTTTACTTACATTGTTATTTCCAGGGGGTAGGACCATTTTTTATTTATACTTAAAGTACCTCTTTATATACTACATTAGAGGTTCAAAGTGACAGATCATGAGAAAAGCGTAGCCGTCCCACGGGGTTACCTGCAGTACCAAAACTTGTATACAGTTCACCGTTACGGTAAACTTCAAAGACCCACGGAAAGAGTTGGCCTGCCGCCTCCAGTTCACATAAACTACCATAAGTAAAAGAGCATGACATGTCAATGCAGTATTCAGCGGCGCAGGAATAATTGTCCCCGTTACTATCGTGGGACATAATGGCAAACTCTTCCCAGTTGGCCGCCACATGGCTAACGATTTGCTCGCGCACCTCCCTGGCCATCACTTGTGTGTCATACAGTAGATAGAAGAGGGCCCGAAACAGACAGGCTCCATCCCCAATTATAGGAACTATGGTATGAGGCACCAAAATCCCATCAATTGTTAATGATTCAACAGCCATTGTAATAGATAGCAAAACGTAACTGTTGTTTTTTTTTTAACTAAGTCAGGGTAAAGAAAATATTATAAAAAATAATTTTGAAAACTTGGAAAACAAAGGAATGCGCTGAAAAGCACAGTTTTTAAAAGACAGTTTTGTACTAAAAAGTACAGTTCAGTTGTATTGTAAACGATCGCTGCGCTTGCGGTAAACGTGTTATCTGGACAAATGTTGCATTTATAATGAGTTGGCCCGCCTTCTCGCACTGCTTATATAGTATCCGAGGAGCGGCGCGCGGATTGATATATGATTGATGGAGGATAAAATCTCTAAAACCTAATAATATAACCTAATAACGGGACGGAAAATTACCTACTTAAATGCCAAATATGAAGGCAACTTTAAAGTGAAAATATTAAATCCTCTTTATTCTCTATCCTGTGAGAATTAGAAAAAAATAGTTACGTAAATAATCGCCGTTAACCACCCCCCCCCCCCTAAACCCCTTAATGACAAACTTTATTACATAGGCAAGTATTTGTGTCAAGTTTCAAATAAGATCAAAGAAGATGTTTCAAAGAAGATGAGCCCCGCGATAAAATCCTCCCCTGTAAAAATGACTATCCCTTTTTAACCCGTTAGGGGTCGATTTTCGAAAAACCCTGATACACGTTATTCTTTATTTTTGTTCTCAAGCATAAATACTGAGTTTCGCGTTAATCGAACCGCGCGTTAAAATTCTTCCATACAAACTTTGATACCCCCAAATCCTCTCTTAGGAGGTAGTTTAGGAAAAATAAAAGTGACAAAGTTTATAATTTACTTTATAATTTATTTGTGTCAAGTTTGTTTGGGTTTGTTTGACCCCTAATGGGTTAAACCCAAACAAACCCAAACAAACTTTCACCCCCAATTTAACTCCCTTAGGGGTTGAATTTCGAAAAATCCTTCCTTATTCCTTGTCTACATTATAAAGGGAACCTTTGTGCAAAATTTCAGCTTTCTAGGTCCAAGGGTTTGGGCTGGGCGTTGATGAGTCAGTCAGTCAGTCAGTCAGTCAGTCAGTCAGGACTTCTCTTTTTATTTATATAGATAGATAGATAGATAGATAGATAGATAGATAGATAGATAGATAGACAAACCTGGGGCACGGCCGAGAGGCACAAGACCTCCTTATGCAGACGGCCAGGGAGAAGGCAATAGATGTACTGCTAGTCAGCGAGCAGTATCTAACGCCGAAAACGGGCTGCTGGTACCAGGACAAAACAGGCAGAGCGGCTATAGCAATCCTGAGCCGCAACATGGGAGTCAGGGCAGCCTGCGAAACGGCAGCTAACTATGTCTGGGTGGAACTCGAAGGAGTGAGAGTGTATAGCTGCTACTTCTCACCAAACACGGAATACGGCGACTTCGTCGCCCAAATAGACGAGCTGGAGGATAGCATAAGATCGGCCAGAGGTGAAGTCCTCGTAACCGGAGACTTCAACAGCAAATCGCCAGAATGGGGTTCCAGGCGTCTAGACAGAAGAGGAGAGGCACTGTCAGAGTTGATAGCGCGGATCGACATGGTGGTACTCAACGAGGGGACCAAGTATACCTTCCGGCGTGGGAACACCGGGTCGGTCGTTGACGTCACGCTAGCCTCAGCAGAAACGGCAGGTAGAACGACGAATTGGAAACTACTGGAAGACCTCACCCTCAGTGACCACCAATATATTGAGTTCACCATTGAAACGGGGGAGTCAGACCGAAATCGGGAAACGCCAGCGCAAACACATACAGCGAAGGCCAGAGGATGGGTGCGGTCAAAGCTTGACGAAAAGAAACTAGTAGCGTATATGGAAAGGACAAAACAACGAGGAACACTGCAAAAAGTAGTCGAGTCAGAGGACGTAAACGCTGCAGTGGACTTTGCCATGGATGCTCTGATCTCTGCATGCGATGCAGCGATGCCAAAGCGCAAGAAGGCCCCGTCAGGGCGGAAATCAGTTCACTGGTGGACGGCGAGCATCGCCGAGCTCAGGACGAGGTGCCTTGCAGCGCGGAGGAAAATGCAACGGGCGAAAAATATGCAAGTGAAGCTGGTTACAGCTTATAAACAGGCTAAGAAGGAACTACGAAATGAAATAAAAACCAGCAAGCGAAGATGCTGGAAGGAGCTTTGCAAATCGGTGGACGAGGATCCCTGGGGCCTGCCGTACAAGATCGTAGCCAAAAAGCTAGTAGGTAGGAAACAGATCCCCGGCCTGGCCTGCCCCGTACGCATGAGCCAAATAGTCGGAGCGCTATTCCCAACGCACGAAAAAAGAGTTCTGAGACATGCCCGGGATGTAGCCTTTACCCCGTTTCGCATCGAAGAACTACAGACAGCGGCAAAACGTCTGCAGACAGGGAAGGCTCCTGGACCAGACTGCATACCTAACGAGGTACTTAGAGTAACAGTCGAAGCATGGCCAGAGGTTCTGTTGGAAGTCTACAACAAATGCCTACAGAAAGGGGTCTTCCATGCAAGATGGAAGAGACAGACACTAGTCCTGCTAAGGAAAGGAGAAAAGCCACTGGAACAGCCGTCGTCGTATCGTCCGATTAGCCTTATCGACACAACAGGGAAGTTGTTGGAACGACTCCTGCTCCGACGACTGGAAGAGCACATAGAAGAAAACGGTGGGCTGTCACCGAGGCAATTCGGCTTCCGGAAAGGGAGATCGACGGTAGATGCCATAGTGCGGGTAACCGAAGCAGCGTTTAAGGTAAAGCAGGGCCCGTGGCAGAGCAAAGGCTTCTGCGCAGTGATAACCCTTGATATCCAGAACGCGTTCAACACAGCTAGGTGGGACAAGATCACGGAGGCGCTGGCAGATCGGAAATTACCAACATATCTACTGCAGATGATAGACAGCTACCTCAGCGACAGGAAGCTTATCTACGACACGGAACAGGGACCGGTGGAATATGAGGTGACGGCCGGGGTACCGCAGGGATCGGTTCTTGGACCGTTCCTGTGGAACATCATGTACGACGACCTCCTCAAACTGAAGCTCGTGGGCCAGGCTGAAATGGTAGGCTTTGCGGATGACGTGGGCTTGGTGGTGACGGCGAAGACGACGAAACTGCTGGAGGTGGTGGCAAATGAAAACCTCCGTCGTGCCAGTAAGTGGCTGAAAGAGAGCGGGCTCCAACTAGCGGTCCATAAAACCGAGGCAGTTCTGATCACAGACAGAAGGGTCTTCACAACGCCAATGCTGAAACTAGATGGCCAAAATATAAGCTGGGGAAAATCCCTCAGGTACCTAGGAGTGCAGATGGATGTCGGACTGAGGTTTACGGAGCACGTAAACATCATAAGCGAGAAGGCAGCCTCTACTGCTGCGGCCCTAGCAAGGCTCATGCCAAATGTCGACGGGCCCAGCGAGCTGAAGAGGAGATTGTTAAATAGCACAATCCACTCAAAAATCCTATATGGTGCTGAGGTATGGGTAGACGCCATGAAGAAAGTCGGGGTGCGGCGAAAGCTAGCCGCAGTGCAGAGACGCAGCGCCATACGAATAATATCAGCGTATCGGACAGTCTCCGAAAACGCCGCACTCGTGCTTGCTAGTGTACCGCCGATCGACCTACTGGCACAGGAAAAAAGCGAGATCTACCAGGATACCCACCAACATGACGGGACTCCAATTACGGACGAAGAAAGGGTAGCGGCAAAACAGAGGGCCCACGAAAGGCTACTAACGCGTTGGCAAGAACGCTGGGACGCGGACGTCAAAGGTAGATGGACCCACCGGCTCATCCCTAGCATAACAGAGTGGATCGGGAGACCCCATGGACAGATGAACTATGAGCTGACGCAGGCGTTAACAGGACACGGCTGCTTTAACGAATACCTGACGCGTTTTAAAAAACGAGAAAACGAAGCATGCCTCCAATGCGGATTTAGTCCGGACGACGCACAGCACGCAGTCTTCGAGTGCCCGGCCACAGAAGTAGAACGGAGACACCTGGAAGTCCAAATAGGAAACCAAACGATCGACGAAAGTAGTCTGATCCCTCTAATGCTTAGCGCAGAAGAGGTATGGACGGCGACAGCGTTCTTCATAAAAAGAACGATGCAGAAGAAAAGAGAGCTGGAAACTGAAGAGAGGGCTCGGGCGGAAGGACAAGCAAACCGCGACGCGGGAACAGCCTAAGGAAGCGCAAAGGACCAATGAAGCGTAGGAAAATAGCGGAGAGGACCAAAACACACCACATCGAAGTAATGCGAAAGCGGTACCGATGTGGAGTGGGGAGAAAGAGGAGGGGTTTTAGTCGGTACAAATCCGACACTACCCAAAACATCTGGGCGTCTTGTCGAAGATTTCCCCTCCTCAAAAAAAAAAAAAAAAAAAAAAAAAAAGATAGATAGATAGATAGATAGATAGATAGATAGATAGATAATTTATTTAGCATAAGGACGGGTGTGAGTAAAGCGTAAACAATTTTATATAAGATAAATAAGTTGTAATTTCGATTTATTATTATATTTAAATTAACGTATAAACCAAAAAAAAAAGCGATCAGAGTGCGCGATACATTTTTTTTTATACATAAATAACGCAGAGAATCAAGAGCTAAATAAGCATTGAAATCATCTAAAAGCCTCGCGCGAGCCGTCGGGTGATGTCACGCGCGAGTCGTGCTCAGATTGCTTTTTTCCCTCGAAGCCTTCATTTCGGCTTGGCCGCACATGAACGTACTCAGCGTTCATTTATTGGTGTAGCTGCCGAAGGCGCGGTCGGGAAACTTCGACCGTGCTCGGCTCTTTCCGACGATGTCCGAGCGTCGCTTGCTCACAGACACGCGCTACTATGATTGTGCGATGGGCGCGTAAGAGACTAGAGAGGGGGTAACGTTTACGCGCGACCTGGCTGCACTCGTTTAGATATTAATTTGACAGTTTCCGGAGATGGCACACGGGAAAAAACGCGGCCACACTTCACGTTTCGGTATTACAAATCTTGTAGGTAAATTCAGCAAAAAAATCATCGATTCATTTGTAAAATCGACTCATTGTAAGAGTTGTGAAGCATGGGATAAGAAAAAAGATACTCATCCTGAAGACTACGAAGAATGGCTTGAAGGACATGACGATTGCGATGTGAATCATATTGGATCAGCTGGCAAACTGGAGGTTGATAGTGTGAAGGACATGTTTAGTCGCTCGATCGATCAATACGGAGTAAAATATACGCGTTATATTGGTGACGGCGATAGTGCTACATACAAAGGTTTATTGAGTTTAAATCCGTACGATGTGCATGTAGAGAAACTTGAATGCTACTTACATGTGAAAAACAGAATGGAAACGCGATGCCGCAATCTCAAAAAACAAACCAAAAGTTTAGGCGGAAGGCGTAAGAATACCGTGAAGCTAACTGATAAAGTTATTAATAATCCCCAGAAATACTATGGATTAGCAAGTACCAGGCGTCAAGATAATGTTGATGCAATGTATTGTCACATCCTTGCGTAACTGCATCCCCGCAAAATAGTTGTGACACGTGCTAGACAAACTCTGTTAAAGATGGAAAGAGAAATCTCAATATATACTCCTAAGCCAAAGCAGACTGCACACTCCATATTTCCCCTTACATAAAAAAAATTATTGCAACAGAAAGTTCAAGATTCCAAGACTGGCCAACACATTGCGACCATACACAAAGAGCGTATAACATAACCCAGCCGAAGATCTTCGTCGTAAAAATTTGAAACTACGCGACTTCACGGCACAAGACCCGAACGAACGTATCGGCCTAAACCTCTGCATGCACAAAAAAATATTTTCTTCCCAAAGAAGGCCCTTGCAGTAATAAAATTAGATGACCTAAGCCACGCGCTTTCCCAGAATGGCCAACTAGCTCCTTCTCTCTCGCGTGACGCATTCCGTCACGAACAACGCCCTATTTGTCTCTTCTCGGTTTCCCTATATACTCGATAAGAAAAGCTGCGCTGTGTTCCTGGAAATGCAGCGCTGATCTCGATTATATGCGCCCTTACCCAATAATATACCGACAACTCGTTCTCGCTTCCTTCTTCCGGCCAACCACACGAATCAGGTCACGTTTTATGCCTGGACCACCAATCCAAAAAAAATACGTCACCTGAGTTTCACTCTCCCAAAGATTTCTTCCTCCAAAAATTAATCCCACCCTGATTTCTGGTACTACGAAAGAGTTCTCCTCGCATCAGTTTCCGATTAGAATCCAACGAGCTCAGACCTAGAGTTCTCTTACCGATATCCATCGCGAAAAACCTTTGTTCTCTTTTGTAACGCGAACGTCGTCATACGATTTAAGCTTCGAACATCTTGTACTTCGAAACCTCCGTCAGGTTACGCGAAAATCATAAAAACTTTGACGTTGTATTCCGCGCATTACTTTATTATAAATTTCGTTCTCGATCCGTGAACTCACAAATATTAGAATCTGTGTCGTCGAACATCTGTATCTGTCTCACTCACACACTCACACACCATCTGCGAGCGCTTCTGGCCCTCCGACGCAGGGCCCTTAGTTTTACGACCGCTACCTGACACCCAAGCGACTGGGTCATCACCGAGGCGCACCAATGTAAGCGAACATACTCTTATATTTGTTTCCGATTTGTATCTCAAAGAAATAATAGAATTAACCCATACGGTTTATTTTAATAAATTACGAGTCAATCGAACACAAGTGTCACAACCATTATTTTAATAATTGGATCATCCACGGAATCCCTTAAAAATCCCCCTTCTACCAGCACGTCCCCTTTTTAACCCTCATCCCGTGCTATTGCGCTAGACGTAGGCAAGAAAGAGGGATACCACACATATATATATATATATATATATATATATATATATATATATATGCCCACGTCCCCTCAGGACGTGACAGTATCAAGAAATTTGGTCTACCTTGCATTTGTCTTCGACAGACGAAAATCCGAACCACGGGAATTGCCCTGCAGGTGCGAATAGCTGGTGCTCATATCGCCGCGCGGAAGCTGAAGGAATGGACGTATCCAAGTTCAAGCATGATTATCCGCCACTTGACAAGGGTGTTACGAAAGCTTTAGAACCTATTTATACGGACTTGAGTTCAAGGGAATTGCTAGAGCGATGCAAAAGAGGGTACACGCTGAATAACAATGAAAGTTATAATGGCCTGCTCTGGCACTTTGCTCTAAAGCACCAGCATACCCTGTTGCAAAGAACCAATACAAACCAATAAAAAAAGAAATACTATCGGAAAATGATGTGTATTTGTCCTCGGAAACGCTTATGAATTTCGATAGGATTGACGACTTTTTGAAATATATGATTCTATCAGGTTTTGTACGTATCTACGGTGCCCATAGATTACCTATAAAATCCGAAAACGGTTCCACGTAGTTCAATTTGTAAATGCAGATACCTTTTAAATTTCAATCTTAATTAATCTGCGACAGCAGATTACTTTAAAATGTCCATTACATTCTAACGGAATAAACTTGCACTCACGAACTGGAATTCTATTGGTACTAATCGGCAGAAACCAATTATAGTTCGTATAGGAAGTTATATGCTACAATCGAAATTTGACAGCAATCAGTTTGTATGTGACTTTTCAGATCGAAAACTTATCTTTAGCTGTACGAGAATGTATACGTAATCGCAATTATTTTTTGTCTGAACCTACTCGACTTTTCAGATCGAAAACTTACCTTTTACTGTAGGAGAATGCATCAGTGCAGCCAGATCGCGCGTAATAGTAACCCCCTCTCTAGTCTCTTACGCGCCCATCACACAATCATAGTAGCGCGTGTCCGTGAGCGAGCGACGCTCGGACGTCTTCGGAAAGAGCCGAGCGGGGTCGAAGTTTCCCGACCGCGCCTTCGGCAGCTACACTAATACATGCACGCTGATGAGCACGTTCATGTGCGGCCAAGCCGAAACGATGGCTTCGAGGGAAAAAGCAATCTGAGCACGACTCGCGCGTGACGTCACCGACGGCACGCGCGAGTCGTGAATTGTTTATTGTGAATTGTTTATTTGTGAACACTCACAAATAAACAATTCATGAATTGTTTATTTGTGAACACTCACCATTGACAGAACAAAAATGTTTTAATCGTAAAATATAATGATCAGTTTTCCTATTTTCAGAATAATGTTCTTTCAATGAGCGTGTTTTACGAATAAACAATTCGCCCCATACAAAAAGAAATTAATAATTAAAAAAAACAGGATAGTACTATCCTGTCAAAAAGAAATTAATAATTAAAAAAACAGGATAGTACTATCCTGTTTTTTTTAAAATTATTAATTTCTTTTTGTATGGGGCGAATTGTTTATTCGTAAAACACGCTCATTGAAAGAACACTATTCTGAAAATATTAGGAGTACAACTTTGCAGTGACCGTTTTACTTAGAGAGCCACTGCGGCCGAAGTAGTGGCCCTAGCTCAATAAAAAAAGTGGCATTTTAAACTAGAGGCTCTGCCAATGTAAACAATTTAAAAAAGCTAACGGATACGTGTATGCATTATAAAGTTATTGGCACTGAAACATGGCAACCTACCAGCCGAATTCTCAGCATTTGCGGGAACTGCTCCAAAGACAACAAAGGAAGGGATTTTTGCACCGGATTGTGACTGGAGATGAAAAGTGGGTTTACTACGATAATCCTAAACGCCGAAAATCATGGGGACTGCCTGGTCATATTCCGTCATCGACGCCCAAACCGAATATTCGCGGATCCAAAGTGACGCTGTGTATCTGGTGGGACCAGCTGGGCCTTGTGTACTATGAGCTGCTCAAACCATCCGAAACCATCACAGGGGAACTCTACCGACGTCAGTTGATGCGCTTGAGTAAGGCACTCAAAGAGAAACGGCCACAATTCAACGAAAGACATGACAAGGTGATACTGCAGCATGACAATGCCCGACCCCATGTTGCAAATGTCGTGAAAAAGTACTTGGAAACGCTGAAATGGGAGGTTTTATCCCACCCGCCGTACTCTCCAAACATTGCCCCTTCCGACTATCACTTGTTCCGGTCAATGGCACACGATTTGGCTGAGCAGCACTTCGGTACTTACGAAGAAGTCAAAAATTGGGTCGATTCCTGGATTGCCTCCAAGGACCAAGACTTTTATCGACGCGGGATTCGAATGCTACCTGAAAGATGGGCCGAGGTCGTAGCTAGCGACGGGCAGTACTTTGATTAAAAAATATGTAGCCACTTTTTTATAATAAAGCCTTAAACTTTTGAAAAAAAAACGGTCACTGCAAAGTTGTACTCCCAATATTTCCGCTTACTTTTATGAATCATAATTTATTTGGCATAAGGATGGGTGTGAGTAAAGCGTAAACAATTTTTTAGAAGATAAACAAGTTGTAATTTAGATTTATTATTATATTTAAATTAACGTACAAACTAATAAAATAAACGGTCGGAGTGCGTGATACATTTTTCGACACTAAAAGATAACTAATTAAAATAATAATGATAACTAATAGAAATAACTAATCAAATATGAATTAATAGTAGTATTTAAAAAAAAAAGCACCGAGCGCGGGGAACGAACCGCGCCCCTGCGGACCGAAGCAAGGAACGCTACCAACGGGACCATCTCACCGCTTGTAGAACATGTGCACTTTCTGCTACTGACTATTCGCGGCCAGATGGATGAATGGCTTGTTTTTGGGGATAATGCTTTATCGCTTGATGAAAATATGAGAATTAATATAATAATACGAATATAAATATATTTCCGCTTACTTTTATGAATTATGATTTATTTGGCATAAGGACGAGTGTGAGTAAAGCGTAAACAATTTTTTAGAAGATAAACAAGTTGTAATTTAGATTTATTATTATATTTAAATTAACGTATAAACTAAAAAAATAAGCGATCAGAGTGCGCGATATATTTTTTTGTATACCTTAATAACGCAGAGAACGAAGAGCTAAATAAGCATTGAAATCATCTAAAGGCCTCGCGCGTGACGTCACCGACGGCACGCGCGAGTCGTGCTCAGATTGCTTTTTCCCTCGAAGCCATCGTTTCGGCTTGGCCGCACATGAACGTGCTCATCAGCGTGCATGTATTAGTGTAGCTGCCGAAGGCGCGGTCGGGAAACTTCGACCCCGCTCGGCTCTTTCCGAAGACGTCCGAGCGTCGCTCGCTCACGGACACGCGCTACTACGATTGTGTGATGGGCGCGTAAGAGCCTAGAGAGGGGGTAACTTTTACGCGCGATCTGGCTGCACTGGAATGTATTCGTATTTGGAGATTATTTGATATCCGCACCTATATGCATGTACTTGTATTTTTATTTATTTTTTTTATTGGTTTTTTCCTTAGGTACATGTTTTTCGCGTTTGTTACCTATTCTTTTCCCCTCACTGTGCCTGTTTCTTTCCTCTACTGTTTACTCTCCTTTTTTCTCCATCTTTCTCACTGTTCCCCGCTCTTGCGGCCGCAGCCGACTTCCCCCTCTGTAGTATGGAAACTGCGGAAAACCTACACCAATACAGCCGGTCATCGAGTTCGCCCCCGAATCGTGGAACTAGTCTTATTTCGCCGCGAAATGCCGAAGAAAAACATTTCACGACGAAATGTACGCGACTGGGATTCGAACCCGGGACCTCCCGGTCCGCTTGTTTAGTGGCAGGCACGCTAACCACTAGACCATCGCACCGGTCGCATGTACTTGTATTATAAAAGATTCGTCCTCAGAACGTGGCACGGTTTTTTATCAGTATATACGGGTCTGGTATTTATAAGGGTGGGATCCATTCAATCGTTTGCTATATGGATTCTACAATCCAACAATAATCCTTTGTTGTATGAGAATGTATGTGTATCTCCAAATTATTTTTTATCCGCACCTATCGGAATGTACTAATATTGTAAATGTTTCACTCTCAAGAGGAGGCGTCGATTTTCATCAGTAAATACGGGCCAATCATTTAACTGTGTGAATCGGTTTTTTCCTATGCACATAACTCAGAGTGAGGATTCATTAAATCGGTTAACACTCAGTTACACTGTAGAGGCAGTATTGTGATTTTTTTTAGTTTTTGTATTACTCTTCGGATTAGTCTAGTCTTTGAATTTTTTATTGCATTTCCTAGCATGTACTGGATATTCAGTAGAAACAAAATGTTTACGGTAAAAATCTTGACCGTGAAATGTAGCAACAAAAATCTGTGCAAAATTTTAGATAGACAAAGGGTATTGGCTTTTCGGAAGTATACCCACGTACTAGTGTGAACTGCCGTCTCTATCTATTTTTTTAAACATTTTTCAAAATGCAAAAAATGTAAACAAAATAATGAAAACCGTAAACGCTTTCTGTGTTTTGTGTAACAAAGAGGCTATTTCACGTAAAGCAGACCCGATTCTGAGGTTGAATCTTTTACAATACAAATACATATATGCACAAATACACTAGTTTTGTACTTACGTATACATTACCATAGACGCAGATGCCATTTTTTATTGGATATCCATATATAGACCGACCGAAGCATTATCACTCAAGTCTGCATAGGTTGGAAAACACCAATTTAAAACAGATACGGGATTCGAACGGGTATAAGTTTGACTCATATTTGCATACAAGCACCCGAGCTTCATTATTAAGCTGAATCTTTGACTGTACAAATAAATGCCGAGATCACCAGATACATTATAATCTGCATCAACATATGCATTCACATAGACTTAAAGGTCAGTTTTGCATTAGATAATCCATATAGAGCCCTATCTGAAATATTCTCTCTTCACCCTGGATAAGTTTGGAAACTCTCATTAAAACATATACAGGTTAAACACATATTTATCAATAAGATCGTTGAATCTGTATATCCCCATTAAATGTTAATCAGTCAATAACAATTACTGCTGATGAAGTGACTTATCTGAAATATCTGGTTCATTCATATTGAAAATGTACATGTTCATCGGAAAATGATGCGTTTTTGTCCATGGAATCACAAATTCTGTCCCATACAAAACTTGGTCCTAATATATCTGTCATTTCTCATAAGGCGAAATAAGTACAGTTTCATACGTATCAGTTTTTGCATTCGAGATATGATAGCTAAAAAATGTGGACTTTCCCGTTTTATGCACATTCGCTTCCAAACGGTCAAGTCCATTTGAAACTTATAAATTTATAACTTGTGGAAATACAATTAGAAAAATATTCAAATCAAATCGGTAGCTGCTGATAAATGCACGCAACTTGTCGATCAGTGTAAAATGCAGATTTGATGCAGTAGATCGCACATACGTTATTCCCTATAGATTCCATCTTGCTCATAAAAACAATAGAATCTGATACATTCCATATCGGTTTATCCAAATAGAAATCGTATATGCGAACATTCCAATGAGTCCAGATAAAATACGAAAATCCGCTATCTGTACTGCCAATAGACCAAACAGCAATGTATCGGATTTTTATCGTTGGCTACAGGATCCTATCGGTCCTTTGCAACAGGGCTATTCCAAAAGAAAACAGCCGAATCAACCAAGCGGGGTTACGTTATGAAGCATCCTCAAAAGAGGAACGAACAGCTCGGAGAAAAGATTCAGCCTCTCAGCAGGCATTATTCATTTTATCTTGCAAAAATTGATAGTGAAATCTTTAAACGCGTTTATTTAAAGAGATTTTTCAAATTTGCTGACATTGTAACTAAAAGAGCAATTATCCGATTGACTTGAAATTTGAACTGCGTACTCGTGAATATATTTAATCTAAAATCACGTAGGATTTTTTGATTGGATGAAAATTGACGATTTGGCTTTGAAAAAAACGATCATTTTATAGGAAAGAAACAGACTTTTTTTACACCTACGCCATTTTGTTAGATTTTGATATTTTTCGAAAATCCTACGTTATTGTACAGGAAATATCTTCCAGTTTAACGACAATTTTTCCTTTTTCGGTTTCAGCTACTCAATCGGCCGGAATCATGTCAGCAGTGGGAGAACTTTTTTTTGGCGCCTCCGAAGGCAGCGCATAAGTCGCTTGGATCTCAATATAATTCCATGAAAATTTGAGTAATATAGGTCAAATATACCCAAATATATTCTTAATTTTCCGAAACATTTAATTGAGTACTTTTCTTCCAAAAAATTCCCGAAAATCACGCAAATGTTCAGCGTTCACTGGTGTAGCCCCTTAAAACTAGGGGCTTTAAACGTGAATTTGCTTTTTTCTTATTGCTCTACGACCTTTTTTCCCCAAGTCTGAAGCCTGACCCTTCTGAAAATCACCTGAAAATTTAGAGATTTTTTCGTATCCTTTAATTTTTGTGCCTAGTGTAATTATACCATGAAAATTAATATTATGATTATAATATAACTAGTTATTGGAAATAATTAATCATTAATTTTATAATATAATTATACTATAATAAATATAACCATTATAATAAAATTTAACAAATAATAAATTATTTTCAATTAATAATTAATATAATTAATTATAATAATTATTATTCTTGTTAATGAATAATTAAGAATTATTTAATAGAACTGGAAGTAGAACTTGAATAATATTTTAATAGAACTTATATAATTAATACTGAAAGATTCGAAGTATCTATGGGAAAGTGAATTTGTAAACTTTACACGCAGCATTTACATTTTCTAAATCTTTTTTTCAGTGGGTTTATGTGTAACTACAATCTGTCCCATATGGGGACATTCAATAGTTTGGTTGTCACATATCAGGTTGTTTTGCACATTATAGTTAGTGTCCAGTGACATTCGACCTAGCGTTTTTTAGGGATTTTCACAGTTCGTGAGGGTGAGCGGCTTAAAGCGTTTGAGTCTTTTTATTTCGCCACGACGATGTAGTAGTCCACGAGCTAGTGTGTTGGGATGGTTCTGGCGCCTCTCCACGTACTATTTGCTAAATGCTCGGATGTCTTTTTTTATAAATGCCACCCGAAGATCGTTGTGTATCGTTTTATTTTTGACATAATAAGGGGCATTAGCAATTGTTCTTAGAGCTTTAGATTCGAATCACTGGAGTACATCCACATTGGATTTGCCGGCCGTTCCCCAAAGTTGGATACCATAACTCCACACTGGTTTGAGTGCTACTTTATATAAGAGTATTTCGTTTTCCATGGATAATGGAGATTTTTTTCCAATCAGCCAATATAGTTTTTTGAGTTTTAAATCAAGCTCTTTTGTTTTCGTTTATATGTTTGTTCCAGGTTAGACGTCTATCTACATACGTCCCTAGATATTTGACTGCATTCGATGTAGATAAGGGTTGGTTATTTAAAACAATTGTTGGGCATTCGTCTTTACGCAGCGCGAATGTGATGTGTACTGATTTGCTTTCGTTCGCTGTTATCCTCCATTTTTTCAACCACCCTTCGACTTGTGTCAGAACTGCTTGGAGTAGATGAGATGCCGAAGTAGGGTTTTCGTGCTTGGCTGTTATTGCTGTGCCGTCTTGATTTGAAATTTTCTATCGTGTAGGTATGATTTGATGATGACGTAGAATTGGGGTTATCCTTGTTTTATTTTGTAGAGTAGGCCATCATGCCATACTTTATCGATCGCCTGCTGTATGTCTAAGAACACAGCTGAACAGTATTTTTTTCTTCAAATGAGTTAAAAATCACGTTGCATACCCTATTAACTTGTTCGATCGTGGAATGATTGATTTTCTTAACCCAAATTGCTGTTCAGGTATTAGATTTTCTGCAGATATGAGTGGGTTCATTTTGAGTTTGCTGCCATCATTTTCAATTGGTCGCCGTTGCTAATTAATTTGTGGATATAGTCGTTCACTGTTATCACGTTGTTGGTTTTGTTTGTCAACACTTCTATATCCTGAGTACCCGGTATAAATGTAGGAAGAGGTTTGGGTTCCTTGTTGCCATCGTCTACTGGTTGATCGCTTAGTTCTCTGTTTATATTTTGACTGGCGGTTTGTAGTACAGAGAATCTGTTTTGCTTCGTAGTTACAGGGGGTGCCGCATCGTTAATACTTGTCGAACGGGTGAAATTGGTCCTTGGACGTTTTCTAGGTTGCATTACTTGCCACTCTGGTGAATTGTTTGGCTTATTTGTTGCCCGGTTACTCCGGGCAATTCGAACACGAGGGATATCGAAGCTTGTTCCCACTAAGGCACTGAATGAAGTTTTCTAAATCTTGCTCACAGATCGTTGGAAATTATCAGCTGGACGGAGCCGTAGTAGGTGGTATGCCCGTCGTGGCCGGGGGTCACAAATATTAAAAGAAATGTGAAATAAAATATAATGAAAAGATAAATATGAACTTATCGTTATTTTCCCATCTATTCTTATTCCCGAATCTCAATAGATACTTCCGTATCGAGTATCGAAAAACTTTTTGTGACTTGTTACAGAAGTATCGAACATCGAGCATGTTTTCGTTACTCGATACTCGAATACTTTTGTATCGGGTATGAAACACATTTTCAATACTCGTTACATAAATATGGAGTAAGGAAAAGCTTTTGGGTAGTCGATAATCCTTGTATCGAGTATCGGATAAATTTTCAGTACTCGATACTCCTTGTATCGAGTAACGAACAAGTCCTCGATACTCGTTATAAAAGTATCGCGTATTGAATAAATGTTCGTTACTCAATATAAAAGTAGCGACCTACAACGATAGCTTGTACTTTCGTATCGAGTAACGAAAAGTTTTTCGATACTCGATACGTTTGTATCGAGCAAGAAGTAACGCCCGATACAGATTTTGGGCAACTCTGTTCTAGCCTTACCATTGTTGAAATTGCCGCATATCTAGCCGCCCGACTGTTTAATAATGGACATGATTCGATTTTACGCACAATGAGTCTTTTCGATATTATTATTGGGCAGCAAACCAATATGTGTGCTGCCAATATGGATCAACATCGACTGACTTGACTCGGAAAGTCCGAAAAGAGCAGCTGCAAGAGCAAAATCAGCTTCATGAAGAAGCTGGAGGACTGTTGTATGGCCCCAGAACTGATTAGCCGTAATTACCGTGATTAGCGAAAGTTTTTGTAATTCGAAACTTTAAACACGTTTTTCTCAAAACTATATACATTTTGAAATTAGTGGGAAACATAACTTCAAAATGAGTTGACTGATCGTGCTAAAATTGTACACACAACTCAATATAAATATTACCTTGAACTTATACTTCTTGTTTATCAAAATCACTTTCAAAAAGTACTTTTTTATTGCAGACAAAACGAAAATTTGGTCTAAAGTTTCAAGAAAAATTCTGAAGGGTTTTTTAAACAATCTTCTAAATACTTCCAACGTATAAGTCGTCACTTTGCAATATTTGTCGATCAAAAAAAAGTATTTCAACTTTTTAATTATGTGATAAATTGTATGTCAAGTTACGAAAATGTATATGTAAAACGTTTTGTTTCTTTAAAAGAATGTTCAATATTGGCGATTTTTTGTCATCTACATGTATTTCCTTCCTTCAGGGGCCAGTCCACTTTGGAGCCACGAAAAAAGGCTATTTTGACGATTTTTTTTTGTTGAGGATTTTATAAAAGACATGAATGTAAAAGTTGTTGGGCTTGATAAATAAAGTCCTGAAATACATTTAAAAAGAAATTTAATTTATTTTTATTCATTTTTAAGTACAAAAACTATACTTCAACGTAACGCCTCAAATATCGGTGGGCTAGGTCACAACTCGGCAACGGCTTGTCTGAAACAAAAAAATCAGAGTCCATGAGATTCAATATGACACCAGCTACAAAAGGACCCTCGGATATAAAGTTTTATCAAAAAATAAAAAAATGGCAGATGAAAACAAAAAAAGTTTTAAAAAACAGGTTTTTCGCAGTTTTCGTAAAAAAAGAGTAAAAATCAAAATTTTAAAACCATCGAGGATCATCTTGTTGCGAATCAGGTTTATAATATGTGGTTCAAATTTCAAGAGAATCGGTTTATTAGTTTTAGAGGTACGATGGAGCTATATTTTGATAACGTTGTTTCGAGAAAAACGCGCTTGAAGTTTATACTATGAAAAACTCTTGCCCAAACTCAACCGGCAATTCCTGCACCGTACAAAATCCCTTCTGATTGCTCATCATCGTCCATTTCTTCAAGGCTTACTTGCTTTCGTTTGGTTCTGGTCCCTTTTGAGCACCTAGAACTGCGACGGTTTGCAGAGCGAACACGCTGATTATCGCGATTGTCGGCGAAGCCGATGGCGATCGGGCCGAGTTTGACGCTCATTATTTCCATTATTTTAAGCACTGGACAAAATCCTTCATTAAAGACACACGAGGAAACTTTGCAGGCAATGTCTACGATTGTTTTGCCATTAAACATGTGTTTAGGTGCCATATTCCATACGCAGTTGTTAAAACTTTCATTATTGTTTTGCGTATGGCCACCTAAACACCTTTCGAGCAGTTCTGTTTTGGTGAGATCCTCGTAAATAGGTTTTAAAACTTCCTGTACTTCCTCAGAAAGAGCAGGAGGATGTTTGTAATTTTGCTGAAGTGCCTTAGCTTTGAGGTACTTGCACCATTCTATCGAGCAGTTGTGATGTTGCGGCTGGACATCGGGCGAAATTTTTTCGTAATACCCTGCCCATATTTCTTTGCGCATACCTTCAATAGAATTCAAATTCGTTCGAATAGCTAAGCCGTAATTTTCAGACAACTGTTTCATCACCTTGATCGTCAAAGTTTGTGTTTTTGCTTTTGACATTTTTTCGGTGTAACGTTTTTTTATGCGATTTTTTCCTCTTCGGCTTCCTTTAGAGCTTTTTTCTTCTGGATCAAAGATTTTCTTGCTACATTTGCACGTTTAAAAACGCGTTCGGCTACATGTAAAACACATTCCATTTTTTTTTACAACAAACTCTTCACCATATGGAAAACAATTAAGCAGCATTCTGAAAGTCTTTGAGTCGCCATCACCGATGTAGAATCCATATCGCACAGCAAATATTTATACCGATCGTAAAAACATTTCTACTATACCATCTGCCTCCATTTTGCTAGCACTTCCTGAGTGATTTGCTGTACAATGAGGTTTATGCTTCTAAGACCAGGTGATATAGTCTAACGTGTTTTCTTTACCTTTCCATTTTTCACATCCTTTACTTTAGAGACTTGATCATATTTCAACATCAGCAATTTTTCCAGTAAATGGAAGAATAATTGAAACTATACCAATTCGAGAAGAGAAGCCTCTTTTTCCCCATGATCCGTCACCAAAAACGGTCAAAACGTTCTCAGGAAGACCTTTTCCTTTTGCACTTTTTTTTCTTCTTTAACAGCTGTGCGCGTCACTAAATCGAAAACGGTTTTAGCTGTTATAGCAATGCCGTCAACGATTTGATTGTAAACATTCTTGTGTAATCCGTAGCCTAAGTCCATTAGACCACAAAATAAGTTGATTTCAGCTAATCCAATGCCCATTAAACGCATCACAAACACGAGGCAACGATTCACTTCGTAACCACTTCTGATCATCAGGCACGAGTTAATGTACTTTTCGCCACACGCAGAACGCAAAAACACTTTAAAACCCAAGCCTCGCTCTCCATATTTAGAAAATGAAATTTCTCCATTGCAAACTCTACACTTCAATTAGTTTGACAACGTTGAAAACAGGAGAAGAAATCTTATGATACTGTAACCGGCAGCTGTATCCGTGTGTACGTCGAAACTCTGATCCTTCGAAGTTGCCAGTTTTTCAGCTGATTTGCTTGCAAAATCTGCAGTTTTATTCGAGTGTTGATTCCCTGAAAACATCTGCTTCCTGGCTCTCCCTCGATGAGTTTCTTTCTTTTTTACCCATGACGCACAACCCGATGTTATTCCTACGCAGTCTAAGCAAATACTGATGTTGAAATAATAGTAGAGTTGTTTCAATGTTCGTTTTTGGTCTTAAAACTTACTTATAACTGCGGTTATATTTCAAGGACTAAAATATATAGCTGGATTATACGATTTATAATGAGAAGCAGATGTTTAATGAACAATAGCGGGGGAGAGGATTAAAAGGCCGATGGGTCGGCCGAGCGCGCTATACGCTCAGGTAGACGAAATGAGGTCCTGACGTTCAGGTAAAAAAATACTTAGAGAGCTCGGATTTTCATGAAATTTCGACACAATATTTCTGAATTTACGAAAACAGTAAAAAAAACGATAGATTGAAATTTTGAAAGTCGACTGGCCCCTTAAACTTCACACCACTGTAGGCATCCATGAGGACCGTATCCTGTGCAAGCAGTATGTTGCGAATACTCAACTGTTTCCGAGAAAACGAAGCGACAAGTTTGCGTAAACCGCTTCTATACCGGTTCGTTTCAGCTGTTATCACAAGCCGCCGGTAGCATAGCGGCCAGCGGCGTAGACAAATAACCGCGAAGTCGCTGGATCGAGTCTCGTTTGAACGACTTTTTTTTCGTCACTTTAATACTTTTTTTCTCGTTTCTTATTTGTAATTCTGGTGCAAGTCACATTAATTCTATTTCTAATTTTTTGTATCGAACTAATTTTATTTTTCATCATTCTAAAGAGTGTAATATTACAGTTTAACGGTCATACGCACGCGCATACAAACTGTTGTGTCGCTGAATCGCGCCAAAAATGTTGTGCCCCGGTATTCATGCCCTAGAAGAGACTGGTGGCTCGAATCGGGCGGTCGAGGACGGTAGCTGGGATCTTTCCAATGACGAGTAAATCTCCAACCCGGGAATTATGATCTCGCAACTATTTAACTTCATTATAACTAGGCAACATTTGATTTACAAACGGTTTAATTGCCTTGAGACCGACCGCCTCGGTTGCCAACCGATGACTGACTTTTTCTTTTCGTTCCTCTAATTGTTGACGCGATTTCTGGCAACTTGACGTTCTCGAATGTTCGAATCGTACGATGCCGACTCAGCTATACGTATCACCAAAGTCACCTCTGGAGCTGCCTTACCAGCCAAGACTGCTGTCATTGCACAGAGGCCTGTGACCTTCCGATTATGTACGTCGAATATGTCTGTTACTATGAGTAGTGAAGCTATGCTGGTTCCCCCCATGTAGGAATCTACTTTACCGACGGTCGGTAAGGTAGATTCCAGCAAGTCCCCAGGATTTTACCGACGGCAGATTCTGACCCAAACATGGTACCTGCGGGAATCTACCTTACCGACGGTAAATTCTGACCCAAACATGGTTCCTGTGGGAATCTACCTTACCGACATACCGACAGGAAATCGGCGGGAAATTCAAAAAACCTTTTGGCGGGAAATTCAAAAGACCGGCGGGGGGGGGGGGATATCTTTTGGCGGGAAATTCAAAAGACCTTTCGGCGGTTGATTCAAACCGCGGATACTTTTCAGCGGGAAGTTCGAGAAAAACGACGCTCTTGGCGGGGGGGGGGGGGGGGGAATTGAAAAACCGCGCGCGGAGACCTTTTGGCGGGAAATTCAAAAGAGGGGGGAGACCTTTTTCGGCGGGAAATTCAAAAGGGAGGAGACCTTTCGGCGGTTGATTCAAAGCGGATACTTTTCAGCGGGAAGTTCGAAAAAAAACCTCTTGGCGGGGGAAATTCAAAAGTGGGGGCCTTTTTCGGCGGGAAATTCAAAAGCGGAGACCTTTCGGCGGGAAATTCAAAGCGCGGAGACCTTTCGACGGTTGATTCAAAGCGCGCGGATCAGCGGGAAGTTCGAGAAAAAAACCGCTTGGCGGGAAATCGAAAGACCGCGCGCGCGAAAGTTTCAAACGGGGAGACCTTTCGGCGCGCGGGAAATTCAAACGGGGAGACCTTTCGGTGCGCGAAAATTCAAAACGGGGGGAGACCTTTCGGCGCGGGAAATTCAAACGCGCGCGGTCCGTGATACCGGCGATCGGGATACCGGCGATCGGGATACCGGCGATCAAGATACTTGACAATCGGGATTGCTGTGACACTCACGCTCGAGATGTTTATTAAGAATTCAAGATACATTGTTTACATTGTCTTTTGAGTGGCAAAATTTTGTCCGCGTGTTCGCGGCATCGTTGACACTCGCCGACTTCGGGGTCATTTTTGAGGAATTCGGGTAATTTGTCCCAGGCGAGATCGACGCTGTGTGCAGCGAAGGTGACGCCTTGATGTAGATCCTTGATGACGTGATTCCTTGGGTAGATGGGCGATGTCGATGGGTTCCATGGCAGAGAGGGATCCAACTTGATGAAACAGTTTGAGCGATCGTCCGACGGAAGGGAGGCTCTCTCGAAGAAACTTCCTCAACAGCAGGACATTTCGAAGTGCGCAATTGGGTGAATCGTGGTAAGGGCAGAATGCCGCCACTTTGTTGGCTCTCCTCAGCGAGGGACACGCCACGACGTCTCGTGCATCGAATCCGAAACGTTCGAGCCACTGCTGCTTCTGCTGTCCCTTCACGTAGATGGCGCTGGCGTTGTGCAGAACCGATCGGAGCACGTTCTCCACCTCGCAGTAGGGTACTTCTCCCGTGCTCCAGTCGAGATGATGGTAGTTGCGTTCGAGCCAGGAATTTATGCTTTTGTACCTGGCCGGAAGATCGTACCATGGGATCGGTGGTTTGAAGAAGAAAATCAGCGGCTGCACGTCCGCATTGAGCGGAGTCACTGCCAGTTCTTTGAGTACAAACTCGTCCCGCTGGAAGCCCTGTGTATCCACCACGTACTCCATTGCGATTAATGATGACGATGAACGCTTGACTCGAGCCGCATTTATAGGCGGATTCTTCATCCCCTCCACTCTAGAGGCGTTTCCTCACATCCCCACTTATGGGATTGTAGTCGACGATGCGATCGTGCAAGATCAGGCAGTAGGCTGTAGTTCCCGCGGGAAAATTGGATTGAGCCTCTAGTTCGATACGAACGTCAACCGGTGCCTGCTTGAGGGCGTCGTTCTGTCTCGAGCAGTCAATCACAATGAGTGGAGCATGCGCGATGAAGTCTGTCTTTGTCAGCATGGGTTCCGCCTCCTTGGCATAGTACGCAGTCTGGAAGCTGGCGTACATCTCGTACAACTGAGCGTACTGGTTGCGCGACACGTCAAGATTGAGGTTACCGTAAGGGTAGCACTGCGAATTGAGGAACAGTTTCACATTGGTTATTGCGCAGTGATCGAAGCGGCTAGCGTTTGCCGTTCGAATGCCTCGTCGATTCGTTTGCAGCGCGAGAATGACGAAGCACGGTTTCTCCAGCTGATTCGACGTCTTGACCGTCCAAACGTGTTTCGTCGTGATTGGGAGCATGGGGTATTCGTACAACTCCCACATGCGAAACGACATAGTGATGTCCTTCTCAATGTGACTGAGCAGACGTATCTTGTGCTTAGTTGACAGCATCACGTAAGGCATCAGCCACTCTATTTTAGCGATCTCAATCTTGAATTCCTCGGTGGCGCCATTCTCGAGGGCTGTTTGAATAACTGCATTCGTGTCGTTCCTCGATCGCGTGAGAATCAGCTCGTGCTTCGTGTTGATGACGATCTTGCGGTAGTCCTCGGCGAAGCCGAGAATCATCGCGAGCGGTATGCACACGTCGAAGTATCCCCTGTCGTCCGTCAGTTGCTTCGGCTCTTCGAACCAGCCAGAGTTTTCAACGCTGAACATCTGACCGGGGCTCAGTGATGCGTAGCCCTTCATGAGACTCGTCAGACCAACGTTCTTGCTTCTGTCCACCTCTATGGCATTGATCTCGTAGCGAATTTCCTCAAACAGATGCAAGATGGCGTTGTTAACGAACTGTGTAGCCGTCACGGCATTTCCGTTCGTTTTGCTGAGTCTACCGCAGACGTGTAGGGAGCTTCGCGCCGGTAGAACGCACAGGTCCTGATGCTGAATGGATATGCGAATCTCATCGCTGTTGGCGAAACTCGATGAAGTATAGGGTTGATGCGCGTGAATCTCGTAATGCGTTACGGACTCGTCGAAAACGACGGGCGAGTGCACGTTCAAGGCCTCTTCCATTCCAGCAGCAAAATATCAGGCAAGTTACTCTCTTCCACCAACGACAACTTTGAGTCCGAGGCTTCTCAGGAACTGAATGTTCCGACGTGTTAGCGTTTTCGACACTCGTCGACGACTGATGCTTGGGCGACATGGTAACGCGCTTTTATAGCCGACCTTGTTGTTGTTGTACACGATACCCATGTCTACTTGGCTTCCTTGATGTGCAGTCTGATAGTGATGATTTCACCGCGAAAATTCACCAGTTCTCCGTCCTGATCGACTATGCACAATTGCACGTGGTCAATGACTTTGACGGTGATCGGCAGGTAAATGACTTGCGAGGGAACTTCGATGATCTTATATCCTGGCGGTACTGCCGGGAAGAATTCGTGGATCGTGTGCGCTCTGTGCTCGTTGATGTACGCCCCGGACGTGATGTTGCACTCGACTCGCAGCGCGTTGACTCTGAGAATAGCTACCGGCAAGTCCGGCTCTCGAACACGGACTGGAGTTCAAACGCGTCCATCGATTCTTGAAGTTCAAGCAGAGTGCGTGGTTGAAACCCTACATCGAGCTCAACAGCGAATTGCGCAAGAGGGCGCGAAACGACTTCGAGAAAAATCTCTTCAAGCTCATGAACAACGCAGTGTTCGGCAAGACTATGGAGAATGTGCGCAAACACGTTTATGTCAAGCTCGTGAAGAACTAGGGCGGACGTTACGGAGCCGAAGCACTCATCGCCAAGCCCAACTTTCACAGCTGCTCCATCTTCTCATGAAGGACGAGTGCAACGGCAGCATCATGACGGAATTCGTTGGCTTGCGCAGCAAAATGTACAGCGTCCGAGTCGAGGGCCGTGATCGTGTGAAGCGGGCGTGAAGAGGGCGGTGGTCGAGGCGAGCATCACCTTCGACGACTTTGTGCACTGCCTGCGGGAGAAATTGACGCAGACAGCAGTGCGTGATCAGATCGCGCTTGCACAAAGTGGGGGCACTTCAGAGCCCCACCACCGCGCGCAGTGGAGGGGATAGCGGGTATATGAGCGTCGCGCTTGCGGCCGTTTGCCTCATCAGCACGATGGACGGCATCGAGAAGCTCAACAAAATCGCTCTGCTCGAGGATTTTCTGCCCACGAAGAAACTGGCAGCGCTGAGTATAAACAGCGTCTACCGTGTCACCGACCTGAGACAAGTCACAACGAAATACGGCCTGAGAACCGTAGCCACCCTCGACGACGAGTGCCAAGTCTTTCTGCCTAAACGCATCGCGGACGCGTTCGTGAAGGATCCGAAGATGTACGAGCACATGATGCAAACAGCCACGGACGGGCAATTGCTCCTGAAGTACTTGGGCGGCAGCGAGGCCAAGATGGATCAAATAGAATTCAGCATCGATCATAAATAACGTGAAATGTTTTTTATTGCAATAAATGTTCAAACCCATTTACAAATCGGTCTTGTTTATCCAGCTATTGTGCGAACTATCGAATCCCAGCCACTTGACGTAGACTCTGTCGCCACGTTTCCTCAACACTTTTTCCACGAGATACATGTCGGGGTACTTGACTCTCAGAAGCTCCTCCTCGTAGAAACCACCGGCAATGGGCTTGTCTCGGTAGTCCTTCAGCCTGTATGTCACCGGAACGGTCGACTCCATCACTCGACTCACCGTGAAAATTTCCGTCGTCCAGTTGGGCGTGTAGCCTTTCTCGAAAACGTGCTTATTCTTGCTGACTCGCACCTTGTCGCCGATTCGGAACTTGGGCGCTTTGAGCTTTTGACAATCACGCGGTTGCAGCAACACAGTTTCGGCGTCGGCCACCTCGTTCGGCTTCATTCCGATAGTGCGATGTTTGCTGCTGTTGTATGTAGCTACGAGATCGGGCAAAATGTCGAGCCACTTGTAGGAACCGCGCAGACTGAACTGCAGCCACATCTTGTTCTTGAGTGTGCGATTGAACCGCTCGACGATGGATGCCTTGAGGTTGCTGTACGTCGAGTAGTGATTGATGCGATATCGACTCATGAGGCTCCTGAAGGACGCGTTGTAGAATTCTCTGCCTCGGTCAGTCTGCAGATTCCTCGGTACTCGACCCTGTCGTAGCACGAGTTCCATGGCCGCAGTGACGTCGTTGCCGGTCTTCCGCTTCACGGGAACGGCCCAGGCAAACTTGGACAGCACGTCGATGATTGTGAGCAGATACCTGACTCCCCGGTTTTCCCGAGCGTACGGTTGCATCTCCACGAGATCGGCCTGCCACGTCTCATCCAGTCCTCGCACGTCAAACTTGCGTCGTGGATAATTGCGTCGTGCGGGTTTATGCAGCTCTTCCACCAATCTCCGATGCTCCATGCCGCGTGTCCAACGTTTTAATGGCCTCGGAGTTGCGCGTGGCCAACTCCAGAGTCGTTTCAACGTTTACCTCGATAATTCTCAGCCTGTCGTTCACTTGATTCTGCAGAATCTGTATGTTCAGTTGCAGATCGTCAAAATCCTCTCTCAGCCGAGTTGTGATGTGAAACAATTCGCTCAGAGTGCTTTGAACAAGACGTCTCGCGAGACTCAGGTTAACCCCGTCGCGAGGTTCACTCGCGTCGGCAACGTTGCACAATCTTTTGCCCTCTACGTCGTACTGTCCGTCGTTGGTGAGCTTGAATCCGAATCCGGGAGGACCTCGCGTACCGCCCTCAGTTCGTCCTAGCTGACGTCCGAACACGTCGATGCTCATTGTTCAAGTGTGGTTGCAGTGCCCCTTGTGCCCCGCTTAAATGACAATACCGGCCTCACGCAGCTCCTCGATGATCGATATGATCTCATTGATGTGACTCGAATTGCCGGCCGATCGCTCAGCCATCAGCAGACGCAGTCGATCAACGAGCTCATTCGGGTCGTCCCAGTACACGTAGTCCATTCGCGTGTTCCTTCGCGCGACCTTGTACCGAGGCAATATACCACTACCGGTGGATGTACCACCACCGACCAAGGGTGCCACCCAGTCCCTGTACTTGCTGTTTCTTTGCCTGTGAATGACCTCGTCCGACCTGTAGTGTTTCTTGTGTGCGTTCGTCGTTTGCAGGATTTTCTGACAGAGTAAATTCTGACCCAAACATGGTTCCTGTGGGAATCTACCTTACCGACATACCGACAGGAAATCGGCGGGAAATTCAAAAAACCTTTTGGCGGGAAATTCAAAAGACCGGCGGGGGGGGGGGGGGATATCTTTTGGCGGGAAATTCAAAAGACCTTTCGGCGGTTGATTCAAACCGCGGATACTTTTCAGCGGGAAGTTCGAGAAAAACGACGCTCTTGGCGGGGGGGGGGGGGGGGGGGAATTGAAAAACCGCGCGCGGAGACCTTTTGGCGGGAAATTCAAAAGAGGGGGGAGACCTTTTTCGGCGGGAAATTCAAAAGGGAGGAGACCTTTCGGCGGTTGATTCAAAGCGGATACTTTTCAGCGGGAAGTTCGAAAAAAAACCTCTTGGCGGGGGAAATTCAAAAGTGGGGGCCTTTTTCGGCGGGAAATTCAAAAGCGGAGACCTTTCGGCGGGAAATTCAAAGCGCGGAGACCTTTCGACGGTTGATTCAAAGCGCGCGGATCAGCGGGAAGTTCGAGAAAAAAACCGCTTGGCGGGAAATCGAAAGACCGCGCGCGCGAAAGTTTCAAACGGGGAGACCTTTCGGCGCGCGGGAAATTCAAACGGGGAGACCTTTCGGTGCGCGAAAATTCAAAACGGGGGGAGACCTTTCGGCGCGGGAAATTCAAACGCGCGCGGTCCGTGATACCGGCGATCGGGATACCGGCGATCGGGATACCGGCGATCAAGATACTTGACAATCGGGATTGCTGTGACACTCACGCTCGAGATGTTTATTAAGAATTCAAGATACATTGTTTACATTGTCTTTTGAGTGGCAAAATTTTGTCCGCGTGTTCGCGGCATCGTTGACACTCGCCGACTTCGGGGTCATTTTTGAGGAATTCGGGTAATTTGTCCCAGGCGAGATCGACGCTGTGTGCAGCGAAGGTGACGCCTTGATGTAGATCCTTGATGACGTGATTCCTTGGGTAGATGGGCGATGTCGATGGGTTCCATGGCAGAGAGGGATCCAACTTGATGAAACAGTTTGAGCGATCGTCCGACGGAAGGGAGGCTCTCTCGAAGAAACTTCCTCAACAGCAGGACATTTCGAAGTGCGCAATTGGGTGAATCGTGGTAAGGGCAGAATGCCGCCACTTTGTTGGCTCTCCTCAGCGAGGGACACGCCACGACGTCTCGTGCATCGAATCCGAAACGTTCGAGCCACTGCTGCTTCTGCTGTCCCTTCACGTAGATGGCGCTGGCGTTGTGCAGAACCGATCGGAGCACGTTCTCCACCTCGCAGTAGGGTACTTCTCCCGTGCTCCAGTCGAGATGATGGTAGTTGCGTTCGAGCCAGGAATTTATGCTTTTGTACCTGGCCGGAAGATCGTACCATGGGATCGGTGGTTTGAAGAAGAAAATCAGCGGCTGCACGTCCGCATTGAGCGGAGTCACTGCCAGTTCTTTGAGTACAAACTCGTCCCGCTGGAAGCCCTGTGTATCCACCACGTACTCCATTGCGATTAATGATGACGATGAACGCTTGACTCGAGCCGCATTTATAGGCGGATTCTTCATCCCCTCCACTCTAGAGGCGTTTCCTCACATCCCCACTTATGGGATTGTAGTCGACGATGCGATCGTGCAAGATCAGGCAGTAGGCTGTAGTTCCCGCGGGAAAATTGGATTGAGCCTCTAGTTCGATACGAACGTCAACCGGTGCCTGCTTGAGGGCGTCGTTCTGTCTCGAGCAGTCAATCACAATGAGTGGAGCATGCGCGATGAAGTCTGTCTTTGTCAGCATGGGTTCCGCCTCCTTGGCATAGTACGCAGTCTGGAAGCTGGCGTACATCTCGTACAACTGAGCGTACTGGTTGCGCGACACGTCAAGATTGAGGTTACCGTAAGGGTAGCACTGCGAATTGAGGAACAGTTTCACATTGGTTATTGCGCAGTGATCGAAGCGGCTAGCGTTTGCCGTTCGAATGCCTCGTCGATTCGTTTGCAGCGCGAGAATGACGAAGCACGGTTTCTCCAGCTGATTCGACGTCTTGACCGTCCAAACGTGTTTCGTCGTGATTGGGAGCATGGGGTATTCGTACAACTCCCACATGCGAAACGACATAGTGATGTCCTTCTCAATGTGACTGAGCAGACGTATCTTGTGCTTAGTTGACAGCATCACGTAAGGCATCAGCCACTCTATTTTAGCGATCTCAATCTTGAATTCCTCGGTGGCGCCATTCTCGAGGGCTGTTTGAATAACTGCATTCGTGTCGTTCCTCGATCGCGTGAGAATCAGCTCGTGCTTCGTGTTGATGACGATCTTGCGGTAGTCCTCGGCGAAGCCGAGAATCATCGCGAGCGGTATGCACACGTCGAAGTATCCCCTGTCGTCCGTCAGTTGCTTCGGCTCTTCGAACCAGCCAGAGTTTTCAACGCTGAACATCTGACCGGGGCTCAGTGATGCGTAGCCCTTCATGAGACTCGTCAGACCAACGTTCTTGCTTCTGTCCACCTCTATGGCATTGATCTCGTAGCGAATTTCCTCAAACAGATGCAAGATGGCGTTGTTAACGAACTGTGTAGCCGTCACGGCATTTCCGTTCGTTTTGCTGAGTCTACCGCAGACGTGTAGGGAGCTTCGCGCCGGTAGAACGCACAGGTCCTGATGCTGAATGGATATGCGAATCTCATCGCTGTTGGCGAAACTCGATGAAGTATAGGGTTGATGCGCGTGAATCTCGTAATGCGTTACGGACTCGTCGAAAACGACGGGCGAGTGCACGTTCAAGGCCTCTTCCATTCCAGCAGCAAAATATCAGGCAAGTTACTCTCTTCCACCAACGACAACTTTGAGTCCGAGGCTTCTCAGGAACTGAATGTTCCGACGTGTTAGCGTTTTCGACACTCGTCGACGACTGATGCTTGGGCGACATGGTAACGCGCTTTTATAGCCGACCTTGTTGTTGTTGTACACGATACCCATGTCTACTTGGCTTCCTTGATGTGCAGTCTGATAGTGATGATTTCACCGCGAAAATTCACCAGTTCTCCGTCCTGATCGACTATGCACAATTGCACGTGGTCAATGACTTTGACGGTGATCGGCAGGTAAATGACTTGCGAGGGAACTTCGATGATCTTATATCCTGGCGGTACTGCCGGGAAGAATTCGTGGATCGTGTGCGCTCTGTGCTCGTTGATGTACGCCCCGGACGTGATGTTGCACTCGACTCGCAGCGCGTTGACTCTGAGAATAGCTACCGGCAAGTCCGGCTCTCGAACACGGACTGGAGTTCAAACGCGTCCATCGATTCTTGAAGTTCAAGCAGAGTGCGTGGTTGAAACCCTACATCGAGCTCAACAGCGAATTGCGCAAGAGGGCGCGAAACGACTTCGAGAAAAATCTCTTCAAGCTCATGAACAACGCAGTGTTCGGCAAGACTATGGAGAATGTGCGCAAACACGTTTATGTCAAGCTCGTGAAGAACTAGGGCGGACGTTACGGAGCCGAAGCACTCATCGCCAAGCCCAACTTTCACAGCTGCTCCATCTTCTCATGAAGGACGAGTGCAACGGCAGCATCATGACGGAATTCGTTGGCTTGCGCAGCAAAATGTACAGCGTCCGAGTCGAGGGCCGTGATCGTGTGAAGCGGGCGTGAAGAGGGCGGTGGTCGAGGCGAGCATCACCTTCGACGACTTTGTGCACTGCCTGCGGGAGAAATTGACGCAGACAGCAGTGCGTGATCAGATCGCGCTTGCACAAAGTGGGGGCACTTCAGAGCCCCACCACCGCGCGCAGTGGAGGGGATAGCGGGTATATGAGCGTCGCGCTTGCGGCCGTTTGCCTCATCAGCACGATGGACGGCATCGAGAAGCTCAACAAAATCGCTCTGCTCGAGGATTTTCTGCCCACGAAGAAACTGGCAGCGCTGAGTATAAACAGCGTCTACCGTGTCACCGACCTGAGACAAGTCACAACGAAATACGGCCTGAGAACCGTAGCCACCCTCGACGACGAGTGCCAAGTCTTTCTGCCTAAACGCATCGCGGACGCGTTCGTGAAGGATCCGAAGATGTACGAGCACATGATGCAAACAGCCACGGACGGGCAATTGCTCCTGAAGTACTTGGGCGGCAGCGAGGCCAAGATGGATCAAATAGAATTCAGCATCGATCATAAATAACGTGAAATGTTTTTTATTGCAATAAATGTTCAAACCCATTTACAAATCGGTCTTGTTTATCCAGCTATTGTGCGAACTATCGAATCCCAGCCACTTGACGTAGACTCTGTCGCCACGTTTCCTCAACACTTTTTCCACGAGATACATGTCGGGGTACTTGACTCTCAGAAGCTCCTCCTCGTAGAAACCACCGGCAATGGGCTTGTCTCGGTAGTCCTTCAGCCTGTATGTCACCGGAACGGTCGACTCCATCACTCGACTCACCGTGAAAATTTCCGTCGTCCAGTTGGGCGTGTAGCCTTTCTCGAAAACGTGCTTATTCTTGCTGACTCGCACCTTGTCGCCGATTCGGAACTTGGGCGCTTTGAGCTTTTGACAATCACGCGGTTGCAGCAACACAGTTTCGGCGTCGGCCACCTCGTTCGGCTTCATTCCGATAGTGCGATGTTTGCTGCTGTTGTATGTAGCTACGAGATCGGGCAAAATGTCGAGCCACTTGTAGGAACCGCGCAGACTGAACTGCAGCCACATCTTGTTCTTGAGTGTGCGATTGAACCGCTCGACGATGGATGCCTTGAGGTTGCTGTACGTCGAGTAGTGATTGATGCGATATCGACTCATGAGGCTCCTGAAGGACGCGTTGTAGAATTCTCTGCCTCGGTCAGTCTGCAGATTCCTCGGTACTCGACCCTGTCGTAGCACGAGTTCCATGGCCGCAGTGACGTCGTTGCCGGTCTTCCGCTTCACGGGAACGGCCCAGGCAAACTTGGACAGCACGTCGATGATTGTGAGCAGATACCTGACTCCCCGGTTTTCCCGAGCGTACGGTTGCATCTCCACGAGATCGGCCTGCCACGTCTCATCCAGTCCTCGCACGTCAAACTTGCGTCGTGGATAATTGCGTCGTGCGGGTTTATGCAGCTCTTCCACCAATCTCCGATGCTCCATGCCGCGTGTCCAACGTTTTAATGGCCTCGGAGTTGCGCGTGGCCAACTCCAGAGTCGTTTCAACGTTTACCTCGATAATTCTCAGCCTGTCGTTCACTTGATTCTGCAGAATCTGTATGTTCAGTTGCAGATCGTCAAAATCCTCTCTCAGCCGAGTTGTGATGTGAAACAATTCGCTCAGAGTGCTTTGAACAAGACGTCTCGCGAGACTCAGGTTAACCCCGTCGCGAGGTTCACTCGCGTCGGCAACGTTGCACAATCTTTTGCCCTCTACGTCGTACTGTCCGTCGTTGGTGAGCTTGAATCCGAATCCGGGAGGACCTCGCGTACCGCCCTCAGTTCGTCCTAGCTGACGTCCGAACACGTCGATGCTCATTGTTCAAGTGTGGTTGCAGTGCCCCTTGTGCCCCGCTTAAATGACAATACCGGCCTCACGCAGCTCCTCGATGATCGAGATGATCTCATTGATGTGACTCGAATTGCCGGCCGATCGCTCAGCCATCAGCAGACGCAGTCGATCAACGAGCTCATTCGGGTCGTCCCAGTACACGTAGTCCATTCGCGTGTTCCTTCGCGCGACCTTGTACCGAGGCAATATACCACTACCGGTGGATGTACCACCACCGACCAAGGGTGCCACCCAGTCCCTGTACTTGCTGTTTCTTTGCCTGTGAATGACCTCGTCCGACCTGTAGTGTTTCTTGTGTGCGTTCGTCGTTTGCAGGATTTTCCCATAGACATTCTTGTCTTCCGCGCTCACGAGATGCGCACTGGGTTCCTTCCTGAAGAGCAGTTCGAGCAAGCCGACGCTCGATCGATACTTCCTGTCACCCACAATCACGTCGTCGTTCACGAAACGTATGGGTGAGTCGCCGATCATCATGCTACCGTCTGGCAACTTTCGAACCCCATAAGTCACATCGAGATACTTTTTCCGATTCGTGTTGAGCATGTGAAGATATTTGTCGAGCGCAGGCACTTCCGGCATGTCATAATATTCGTCGGGACTCTGCTGCTGCACCTATTCGTCGGGGCTCGTTTTTTGCTGCTGCACGCATTCGTCGGGTGTCATTTTCGGCCACTCTTCCTCCGCGTCGTACGCAGCTTTGAAGGAGCTTTCCATCTCATCGTCACCACGAGACACCTCCTCCTTCTTAGGCAACGTGTGGCTGGCGTTCACGAGGCGTTCGAGAGGTTTGACGATTGGTTTGAAAGTTTCGTCCAGAGCTTTCTCCATCGTTTGCTTGTCCGCCTTGAGAAGCATGTACTTGCGCTTAATCGCATCCCTCATTTTCTCCATCTGGCTGAGCGTCTGTTTCTCGCGACGGAACTCAGCCGTCACACTGTCGCTTCGACCATCCATAATGCACTGCGGGGATCACGTCGCGCACGATATATTTATGGCAAAGCGGTCGAAGCCCTTTCTGTACCTGCCACAGTCGAGTCCACTGCCACGGTTGATTACGAGAAATCCGTGACTGGAGTCGTTCCAGCAGGTCGAGCACAAGTCTCTGAACTGCACGTACGGCATGTCCGTGTTCACGTGATCGTCATAGATGTGTCGGAGGTTCATCTCGTCCTGTCGAAAGACGACCAACAGATTGACGTTGTCACGCACCAGGTGCTTGGGGATTTGAGCGTACGATTGACACAGGTAGAAGCAATCGATGTTCTTGTGTCGACCCATGCAGTAGAAGGCTCTGACGTTGTCCTGTTTCTCGCAGGCTATATCGTCGAATACGATGATGGAATTGGGACGAGCGTCCGCGGGTGATACGACCTGATCGTGTTCGCTGAATGCAAAGTATCCGATACCCTCGAGCGGTGCGAGCACTTTCTCGAGCAGTTTGTACTTTGGCTGATTCAGTGACTTGGAGTACACGTAGACGTTCTCGAATCGCAAACCATTGGGATGCGTGATGAGGGCTAGCAACGCGTTGGTCTTGCCGCAGTTTGACGGACCGCAGAAGACTGCGCGAATACTGGCAGGCAGCAGATCGCCGTGTCGCGTGCCCTGCTTTCCGCCCTCAACGAGCGCATCGAAATTCATCACCGGTAGCTTGTGCACTTGCTCTCGGAAATCCATGACTGAGCCGTCAAGGTATAAATAGCCCGCTTATATACCCCTCGACTTCATTCGCTGACTGATCGCGTAGTGATGCACACAGGTCGAGGTGTCTTGAACAAGCTCATCAACAGGCTTCCAATCGAGTTGCACATACCGGGCTATCAGTACTGCGGGCCAGGCACGAAGCTAGCGGAACGCGTCGCTCGCGGTGATCCCGGTGTAAATCCTCTGGACGCAGCCTGCAAGGAGCACGATATCGCGTACTCGCAAAACCGTGAGGACGTCGCGGCGCGCAATTCGGCCGACCGAGTTTTGGCAGATAGGGCCTGGCAGCGGGTGTTTGCAAGAGACGCCGCTATTGACGAGAAACTTGCCGCTTACGTCGTGGCAAACACCATGAAAGCCAAGTCTAAACTCGGTATGGGGCTGAAGAACAAGAGGCCCCTCATCGCGCTTGCCAAAATAGTGAGAGCCGCCTCGCGATCGACCGGAAGTAATTCTCGCGAAGTCATTCGATCGGCGCTCACGAAGGCTCGCCAAGCTGTGAAGCAAGCTGGCGGAAGGAAGAAGGTGTTGGTGCCACGCGTACTGCCCATCCCGGAGAAAGTGGGCGGAGTTTTGCCGTTCCTCATTCCCTTGTTTGCCGGCTTGAGTGCTACGGGAGCGCTGGTAGGTGGCGCTGCGGGTGTGGCAAAAGCTGTGAATACCGCTAAAGCCGCCGAGCGTCAATTGCAAGAGAATCGCCGACACAACGAGACGATGGAAGCTATCGCTCTCGGTAAGGGGCTCTACCTCAAGCCTCACAAAAAGGGATTTGGTATACACGTGGAGGCGAAAAAAAAAAGTTCAACTATCCCAAGCGTCCTCTAACGGACGCCGACCTGCTGAAATACGCGCAGGACGTTCCGCACTTTCGCGGTGTGTTCATGAGAAACGATTTGCCGATGAATGCACCGCATTATCGCGAATCGGCCATCGTAAATCTCGACGACAAGGAAGGACCGGGCACGCACTGGGTGGCCTATCGAAAGCACGGCAACAACGTCGTCTACTTTGACAGTTTCGGTGATCTACCACCACCTCGAGAACTCCTGAAGTACCTCGGAGTCGCCGAGGTCAAGTACAATCACGCGAGATATCAGGATTTCGACACGTACGAGTGCGGCCATCTTTGTCTGAAATTCTTATATAAGCAGTTGTGAGAGTTTACGCGGAGTCAGTCACGCATCAGCATGGAAGAGTCATTGACTCTCAGCCTGTCGGGACGCTCGTCTCTACTGGAGGCGCAGTACTTTCCGCCGATCGAACTCTCACCCAGCAAGAACTACGTTCTCGGGCTAGTGGAATTCCTCTCGTTCAACTCCGTACCCAACATTGATACCGGTAAAAACAAGTTCTACGCGGGTGGTGAGGTGATTGCGTTGCCGACGGGAAGTTACGAGATCGAAGATATCGAGAAGTACTTGCAGGATGTGCTTGGGCGAAAAGGCATCTCCCTCAACCTCAAGCCCAACAACAACACGCTGCGTAGCTTGCTCAAGTGCAACCGAAGCGTGGATTTTCGACCGGCAGACTCCATCGCTAACCTGTTGGGTTTTGCTGCGCGCGAGCTGTCACCCGATACAACTCACAGCTCGGACTTGCCGGTAGCTATTCTCAGAGTCAACGCGCTGCGAGTCGAGTGCAACATCACGTCCGGGGCGTACATCAACGAGCACAGAGCGCACACGATCCACGAATTCTTCCCGGCAGTACCGCCAGGATATAAGATCATCGAAGTTCCCTCGCAAGTCATTTACCTGCCGATCACCGTCAAAGTCATTGACCACGTGCAATTGTGCATAGTCGATCAGGACGGAGAACTGGTGAATTTTCGCGGTGAAATCATCACTATCAGACTGCACATCAAGGAAGCCAAGTAGACATGGGTATCGTGTACAACAACAACAAGGTCGGCTATAAAAGCGCGTTACCATGTCGCCCAAGCATCAGTCGTCGACGAGTGTCGAAAACGCTAACACGTCGGAACATTCAGTTCCTGAGAAGCCTCGGACTCAAAGTTGTCGTTGGTGGAAGAGAGTAACTTGCCTGATATTTTGCTGCTGGAATGGAAGAGGCCTTGAACGTGCACTCGCCCGTCGTTTTCGACGAGTCCGTAACGCATTACGAGATTCACGCGCATCAACCCTATACTTCATCGAGTTTCGCCAACAGCGATGAGATTCGCATATCCATTCAGCATCAGGACCTGTGCGTTCTACCGGCGCGAAGCTCCCTACACGTCTGCGGTAGACTCAGCAAAACGAACGGAAATGCCGTGACGGCTACACAGTTCGTTAACAACGCCATCTTGCATCTGTTTGAGGAAATTCGCTACGAGATCAATGCCATAGAGGTGGACAGAAGCAAGAACGTTGGTCTGACGAGTCTCATGAAGGGCTACGCATCACTGAGCCCCGGTCAGATGTTCAGCGTTGAAAACTCTGGCTGGTTCGAAGAGCCGAAGCAACTGACGGACGACAGGGGATACTTCGACGTGTGCATACCGCTCGCGATGATTCTCGGCTTCGCCGAGGACTACCGCACGATCGTCATCAACACGAAGCACGAGCTGATTCTCACGCGATCGAGGAACGACACGAATGCAGTTATTCAAACAGCCCTCGAGAATGGCGCCACCGAGGAATTCAAGATTGAGATCGCTAAAATAGAGTGGCTGATGCCTTACGTGATGCTGTCAACTAAGCACAAGATACGTCTGCTCAGTCACATTGAGAAGGACATCACTATGTCGTTTCGCATGTGGGAGTTGTACGAATACCCCATGCTCCCAATCACGACGAAACACGTTTGGACGGTCAAGACGTCGAATCAGCTGGAGAAACCGCGCTTCGTCATTCTCGCGCTGCAAACGAATCGACGAGGCATTCGAACGGCAAACGCTAGCCGCTTCGATCACTGCGCAATAACCAATGTGAAACTGTTCCTCAATTCGCAGTGCTACCCTTACGGTAACCTCAATCTTGACGTGTCGCGCAACCAGTACGCTCAGTTGTACGAGATGTACGCCAGCTTCCAGACTGCGTACTATGCCAAGGAGGCGGAACCCATGCTGACAAAGACAGACTTCATCGCGCATGCTCCACTCATTGTGATTGACTGCTCGAGACAGAACGACGCCCTCAAGCAGGCACCGGTTGACGTTCGTATCGAACTAGAGGCTCAATCCAATTTTCCCGCGGGAACTACAGCCTACTGCCTGATCTTGCACGATCGCATCGTCGACTACAATCCCATAAGTGGGGATGTGAGGAAACGCCTCTAGAGTGGAGGGGATGAAGAATCCGCCTATAAATGCGGCTCGAGTCAAGCGTTCATCGTCATCATTAATCGCAATGGAGTACGTGGTGGATACACAGGGCTTCCAGCGGGACGAGTTTGTACTCAAAGAACTGGCAGTGACTCCGCTCAATGCGGACGTGCAGCCGCTGATTTTCCTCTTCAAACCACCGATCCCATGGTACGATCTTCCGGCCAGGTACAAAAGCATAAATTCCTGGCTCGAACGCAACTACCATCATCTCGACTGGAGCACGGGAGAAGTACCCTACTGCGAGGTGGAGAACGTGCTCCGATCGGTTCTGCACAACGCCAGCGCCATCTACGTGAAGGGACAGCAGAAGCAGCAGTGGCTCGAACGTTTCGGATTCGATGCACGAGACGTCGTGGCGTGTCCCTCGCTGAGGAGAGCCAACAAAGTGGCGGCATTCTGCCCTTACCACGATTCACCCAATTGCGCACTTCGAAATGTCCTGCTGTTGAGGAAGTTTCTTCGAGAGAGCCTCCCTTCCGTCGGACGATCGCTCAAACTGTTTCATCAAGTTGGATCCCTCTCTGCCATGGAACCCATCGACATCGCCCATCTACCCAAGGAATCACGTCATCAAGGATCTACATCAAGGCGTCACCTTCGCTGCACACAGCGTCGATCTCGCCTGGGACAAATTACCCGAATTCCTCAAAAATGACCCCGAAGTCGGCGAGTGTCAACGATGCCGCGAACACGCGGACAAAATTTTGCCACTCAAAAGACAATGTAAACAATGTATCTTGAATTCTTAATAAACATCTCGAGCGTGAGTGTCACAGCAATCCCGATTGTCAAGTATCTTGATCGCCGGTATCCCGATCGCCGGTATCCCGATCGCCGGTATCACGGACCGCGCGCGTTTGAATTTCCCGCGCCGAAAGGTCTCCCCCCGTTTTGAATTTTCGCGCACCGAAAGGTCTCCCCGTTTGAATTTCCCGCGCGCCGAAAGGTCTCCCCGTTTGAAACTTTCGCGCGCGCGGTCTTTCGATTTCCCGCCAAGCGGTTTTTTTCTCGAACTTCCCGCTGATCCGCGCGCTTTGAATCAACCGTCGAAAGGTCTCCGCGCTTTGAATTTCCCGCCGAAAGGTCTCCGCTTTTGAATTTCCCGCCGAAAAAGGCCCCCACTTTTGAATTTCCCCCGCCAAGAGGTTTTTTTTCGAACTTCCCGCTGAAAAGTATCCGCTTTGAATCAACCGCCGAAAGGTCTCCTCCCTTTTGAATTTCCCGCCGAAAAAGGTCTCCCCCCTCTTTTGAATTTCCCGCCAAAAGGTCTCCGCGCGCGGTTTTTCAATTTCCCCCCCCCCCCCCCCCCGCCAAGAGCGTCGTTTTTCTCGAACTTCCCGCTGAAAAGTATCCGCGGTTTGAATCAACCGCCGAAAGGTCTTTTGAATTTCCCGCCAAAAGATATCCCCCCCCCGCCGGTCTTTTGAATTTCCCGCCAAAAGGTTTTTTGAATTTCCCGCCGATTTCCTGTCGGTATGTCGGTAAGGTAGATTCCCACAGGAACCATGTTTGGGTCAGAATTTACCGTCGGTAAGGTAGATTCCCGCAGGTACCATGTTTGGGTCAGAATCTGCCGTCGGTAAATTCCTGGGGACTTGCTGGAATCTACCTTACCGACCGTCGGTAAAGTAGATTCCTACATGGGGGGAACCAGCATAGCTTCACTACTACTATGCGCCTGATAAAGTATGTGCTAAATTCGTGGCACAACACAGACACACGCACGCACATACATATACCTATACACGTTATATGGCAATAATTACCCGTTATTCCAACACACATTGTATTTTATGTTTGAATTATGTACAGGTAAAATGTCATTAAACGAAAGTCACCAAGCGGGATTTCACACGAAAGATAATGATAAGGATCTCGAGAATGGGGCCCAAATAATCTGGACTGATAATGGCCCACAATAAATACAATAAAAATAATCAAATCAATTTCAATTCCCGCTTAGGCATTTTCCGTTATTAATATTTGACCATACATTATTTAAAGGGAGAATGCAACGATTTATAGAATAAGGAATAATTGACCCCAGCGTTTGCAAATAGAATAAGCTGTGACCTATTATAATACAAATTTACCTTATTTTTCATTTTGTTCCTCATAAAAGTAATATTACATCCGATAGAATAATGAACAATGAGTTTATTTCAAAAAGCAAAAAATTATTTTGAGTTCGTTTCAAGAAGAAAAATAATTTAAAAAATAAAACTCATATTACATGCTTCAAAATGATAAAAATAAGAAACGAAAAACAAACCGTACAGAGGAGACTCAATCCCGCGGTTATGAGTCCTGGCTGCTGCCCGCCGCGCTACTTGCGCTGGCAGCTCGTGCTAACAGCTGAAACGAACGGCTATAAAAGCTCTGCACGCAAACTGCTGCCTCAGTTTTCTCGGAAACGGTTAAGTGTCGCAACTTATTGCTCGCACTGTGTGTGGTTCTAATGGACGCTTACAAAAGTGTAAAGCTTAAAGAAAATCGGTGTCCCAAACGTCCAGTCCTCCCCTTGTTAAACCAATTTTACCTTACAACCGAACCCTCCGATTGCCTTTCGAAGACTAAACGATCGTTGTTTGGCGACGATTGAGTCCCGATCAATCATGCCTACGAGGTACTTACGTTTTTCCATTTCCTGCTGACGCAAAATATTCAATTCGCCGAGTGCTCATTTCGACTGTCTTTCGAAGCTCACAATGCGCAACAGGCGTGGCGACTGTACATAAATTGCCGCTCATGGTAGTTTCCATGACTGCTTTCCAATTTTTTTTCCAACGTTCCATTGTTCGGACGCTAGTAGACAACTCCATTCGACTGTGATATTTTCATCAATTCGGAAGCCCGAATTTTATTTCTTTAGCAGTGACGCATCATATATTTGCGGATGTCTTGGCATACAAAATATTTACCGAGCGTGAAATTAACGTTATTTCTTCTCTGGTTCCCTTGATCAGAGAAATAATATGCCCGTAAATGTTGAGGATTTTTCCACTGGGTGTATCGACGATATAGTTCGGGATAAAATGCATGCTAGAATACCGTCTACTTTGGGCGATACAGTGTCGTCGATCTTGGTCGATGCGGTGGTTACCTATATTCTTTATATACAGTACATCGTGTCCTTTATAACGCTGTTATTTTGCCTTTAAGTTTTTCGTATGCGACAATTTTCTCTGGTCGTTTATCTTTTGGCGCTTTTTCCACGTTTTTTGTGGCTAGCGTGTATTTCAACGGGATTACATCTATCACATCATTCACTTTCTCGGATTTTGGCTCGTAAAATTGCGGTAATTATAGCTGGTCGTCCGATATTGTCTACGTTATTTTTAACCAAGGAAAGATCTTCCAAGTCAATTTTAAGCCCACCTTCTGTACTTACGACGTCTGAAAAATCACCAGCAGTTCGTTCTTTCGCAGTTCTTTCGTGCTTTATCTCGTTCTGATATTCGCTTTCACCCTCGAGTAGATGAGGTAATTTATCATTAAATAATTATTCTAGTGATATTTCGAGTCGTGATAACATGCGTCCTTATCTGAGAGTCTTAAACGTGGTGCGCGCTCGTCGCCCAGTAAAAAATAGAACTTTGCTCCGTCAGTTACAGTACGGTGTTCTGCGGTGGTGGTGGCTTCTTTTTGATCGGTTACCCATTGGTCTTTCATTCACTCCCATACTTTTCTGATTTTTTGTTTCCTCATTGCCTATCCTGACGCCAATCCCCTTAAAATCCGTTACGCGGGAATGAAAGTGTCGAGGGTTCGTCGGAACGTGTCGAGGGCGATTAAATCTCCAACACAAACTTTACACAAATTTACGGTGAATTTATTATATTATAATATTACATCGATCGCTCCGACTTGCGAACGAAGGCTCGCAAACGAGTCTGTTTTTGTCGTCGGTTCGGTTCTGAATATTTGCAAGCAAAACTGAAAGAATATGCCAACGGACATTAGAATATTGACAGCTGGGCCACCTTCCGAAGCACACTGTAACGGATCCCATTACTTATTAGGACAACTCGACTAGCCGTGACACTTGTCTCTCGCGGGTGGATTGACCACCTACCGATCTAAAGCGATTACCCCCTCCTAAGATTTATCGAGATGTATGGGAACGATGTGAGGATTGAATTGAAGGATAGAAGACACTCAGCGCTGAGCCGTCGATCCGTAGACATTATTTCGAGTCTTAAAATTAAGTCTCCAGCACTCATTAAAAAGCGATAAATGTAATTAATTGTAAAATAGGCTAGGAATTAAATTAGTGTGCGAATGGAATTATCGTATTCAAAATTTATTGGGGAGTGCGTCTGGGAACCACACCCTACCGATGCTCACGTGTCTGGTGAGAGGACCTACGACGCGGACCAAGGTATTTGAAAAATTAACAAGATATATTTGTGCGTACTTCCTTAAGCCGAACCCATATATGCGATGATGGAGCGAAAGCCTTGAGGGAGAATACGTTAAAATTATGGCGCCCAACGTGATTAATAAAAACAATACTAAATACCAATGTCCGAAAAGCGTAGGTGAATACAGGAAAATGACCCATACTAATAATTGTTACCAACTAACAATAAACTAGAAAAAAAAGAGACGTGTACATAATAACTGTAGGCATGCAAGGGGTCCGTTAGATTTTAAATCGAAATTTCAAAAATTAAATTCAATTGAAGGAAATAAAATATGATCGAAGGCCCTCATTCAACATAATACTGTACAGATTATACCCGATCGCGCACCGATCAAATGTACACAAGCAATAAAATCTTTCGAAGCCTAGCTGACCTCGCTATGAAGGATTAACTCATCCCCCCTAACATACGCCAACAGACACGACGCTAAAAAAAAAGATATTCAAAATGAGCGACACTTCGAATAAGACGGATAGAACAAACAGATCAGGGAAAAATATACTTCCAATCGGCAAAGCATTAGAATGCTCACCCGTGCATGCTGAATCGGGGAATAGTCAAACGTCACAAGGAGAAGAGGATGACATGATAATTGAAAAGACAAGTAGACCTGAATCAGCAAGATTAGACAAACAGAAGGGTAAAATTTCAAAGCGGATGAAAAAAAATCACCGGAGGCTGAATCAACACAATTAATGGACGACATAACTGATAACTTTCAACAAATGTTTATGTGGTTCCAAACAAATATCGAAAAACTTATTCAAAAAAATATAGAAGAAAATTGCCGCGAAGTGGAACTTGTACAGGAACGGAATATCAAGATAGTAGATTATCGGAACATTACAAGCCAATTTAGTAATATTAGTAAAGGAAACTTCAACAGACTTGGCAACCGATTTTAATAGAAAATTGGCAGAGATAACAAAAAAACCGGCTCAGCTGTCGGAAGATGAAACGCAGTGGGAGTATGACGAAGAACCCATCTTCGATATACGTAAGTAGAGGGGCTATGCCGATTCTAAGTCACTTTTGGGGGGAGGGTCCAGGGGGCGGTCCAGGGGGCGGTGTCCAGGGGGGAGGGTGCAGGGGGAGGCGTGTCCGTGGAGCGATTGGTAGGGAAGCCGCCGTCGATAAATGTTGTGTGGTTGAAGGGCGGCCTTTCAAAGACCATTATTTATGACATGCAGCTAGTTCCATTCCGAAAGACAATGTCAATTGCATCCGCCCCGTCTCAAAGCTCGCCGATAGACAGGCCCTGACAGGTTCCTTGGAAAAGCGCGCGTGCGTGCGTGCGTGCGTGTGTGACAACCATATATGGGTCGGAAAATTTTCGGTAATATGAAAACGCTACGCGCCACATGAAGGGTGGCGCCTTTCAAAGCCCATTATTTATGACATGCAGCTGGTTCCATTCCGAAAGACAATGTCAATTGCATCCGCCCCGTCTCAAAGCTCGCCAACACTCGAGACATGTCCTGAGAAGTTACTCGGAAAAAACTTTAATCTTTAGGGATCAAAGGGCCCGCGGATGGACCACTTGAGGGCAGGTCTTGAAAAGTCGAGGTCTCCATTCCGAAATATAACGTCAAGATGTTCGCATGTGCGAGTATGTACGCAGTGCATCCGACCACGCACCCCCTGGACTTGACCAAAAACGAGCTCGAACAGGTTCCAAAGGTCTTGCTCCTAAAATATTGGAGTAAATATGTTGGCTTATTGTGGGATCGTTTGCCAGAACATCGTCGGAACGACAGTGAAGTGATATCATATATTCCATGCTTGGAGCATACGCCACAGATGAAAGATCACATCGATGGCCCCCACCTCAACGTCGGGAGTGTAAAGAATGCTGTGAAAATTCTCCACGTACGGAATTCTTTGAACGTATTTGAACGTGTTTTTCGGGAGCATAAAAAAATGTCGGGGAGGATTCCCACGGTTCTTCGAACGTGTTCAAACCTGTTTTTCACGATTGCAAAAGAGGGGAGAGAGGTTTAAAAATTTGAGTGGGAGGCTTACGAGGGAGCTTATAATTTCGTGGACCACGCTCAGACTGCACGATTCCACTGCACCATCAACATCTAAAAACAACTTTGAAAGTGCGGGGAAAATGGATCTCTCGAATATCAACAAAGTCAGCCAGATGGCAGAATTCCTTCCAACGAAGAAGCTGTCAGAACTTCCCGTTAAGTCAAACCAAGGTACAAACCAAATTTGGGAAACGCTACATCGCGGACATCGCGGATGAGTTCTCTGTCTTCTTACCGGCGCGACTTGTGAAGGCCTTCGACCAAGATCTGACAATGTTCGAGAGTATGCTGCAACTGGCGCGCAATGGTCAACTCTACATGAAGTACATTGGTGGAAAATACAACAGCGTCGAGTTCCATCGAGTCTGAGTATGGTGGAAAAGAACGCTCGTGAAGGCCCGGTGGAAACAACGAGTTCAACAGCAGTCAACATCATCAACCATCGTAGAGTGCAAGGACTGTTTGCATCACAGTCATCATCGTCATAGAGTTTTCGACGCTGGAGTCTGAGTATGGTGGAAAAGAACGCTCGTGAAGGCCCGGTGGAAACAATGAGTTCAGCGGCGGCTGGCATCGTCACCATCGTAGAGTGCAACGACTGTTTGCATCACAGTCATCATCGTAGAGTTTTCAACGCTTAGTGCTATGTAAAAATGTACAAAAAAACTTTTTTCATCGAATATAAAGTTAAAAGAAAATTTCGTCAAACAGTATTCGCCGTAGATATAGGAAATAAATGGAGAACGATATTTGTTCAAAATGTTTTTATTCATTTTAAAAAAATCCCTCGCTCACACAACGCTTCGTACACAGAGAGCCAGCTTTTCAACGACTTTACATTCGCTTTGGCGCAATTGTATTTTGTATTGAAGGAATGATGGGGACATTTAACGTTTGCGATTTTCGGCAACTTCTGCAGCGATGGACCGTCCAGAGTCTCCAGATCGATGACTTTTGTTGTTGAATCCGTGAATCTCGATAGCCATGAGCACTTCTCGAATCCCTTGGCATAGATCGTGGAGCTCCTTCCAAGATGCCTCCAATTGTCGTTCTAGCTGCCTCGTATGGTATGCCGCTGTGTTCCCATCGTATTCCATGATAATTGCGTTCCAGCCACTTGTTTGTCATTTTGTACTTGGCCGGTAAAGCGTACCAGGCGAATGGTGCACCGAAGAAGAATGTCAGCGGTTCAGCGTTCTTCTCATGGAGTTTGACGATGGACATCTCCTTTAGGACAAATTCGTTGACGGGTCTCTTGAACCCTTGCACGTCGACGATAAACTCCATTTTGACTGAAGTGGGCGCGGATCATTGGCATGATTTTATACCAATTTTTAAACCCCACCACTGATTGGATTGTACTCGACAATACGATCATGGAAGATCATGCAGTACGCTGAAGTTTACGGTGGAATACTGTTTTTCAATTCAAACTCAAGGCGCACATCAACAGGACCGGACTTGAGCGAATCGTTTTGTTTTGAGTAGTCAATGACAACGAGGGGGGCTTTCTCTGAAAATTCCATCCTGCTCAGCCATGGTTCAGCCTCTTTGTTGTAATAGGTCGGTTGAAAGTTTGCATACATCTCGTAGAGTAGAGCATATTGATTTTGATCAATGTTCAAATTCAAATTTCCATATGGATAACATTGCGAGTTGAGGTATAGTTTGACGTCGCTCAGGTTACAATCATCAAAGTGGCTCGCATTGTGTTGTTTCTTATTTTTCCGTTCCGTCTGTAGCGCGAGTATGACATATCGTGGCTTCTCCAGCTGATTCGAGTTTTTTACAAACCACACGTGCTTGGAGGTGACAGGCAGCAATGGATATTCATACAGTTCCCACGTTCGGAAACTCATGGAGATTGGTGCATCTTTGGCGAGAAACTTTAACAGTTGAATTTTTCGCTGATCCGAGACTGTCACATACGGCACGAGCCATTCTATTTTATGCAATGCGAGTTGTAGTCTTCGGGCGCTGTTTGTACAATGGCACTGTCGTCGGTCTATGATCTCGTGAGAATCAACTCGTGCTTGGCATTTACGACAATTTTTCGATAATCTTCGGCAAATCCGAGGAGCATGCTGAGCGGTATACAGACATCAAAGTTTCCCGATACACCTACAATCTGCTTGGTCTCTTCGACATCGAGCCATCCAGTGTTCTCAAGCATAGAACTTTTGGCCGGTGAGAGAGATGAATATCCCTTAAATACACTCGTAATGCCGACATTCTTATTACGATCGATTTCTATGGCATTCAACTCATATCGCACTTCCTCAAACAAATGACAAATGGCATTGTTGACGAGACTTGTAGCAGTGGTTGGCGCCCCGTCACGCTTGCATTTTCATGTACATTTACATTTACAGTACATTTTCTTCTTCCATTTCACGCAATAGATGCACAGAGCACAGACTAAATAATTTTTGACACGCTTTCGCCACGCACTTTGAGACCCAAACTCTTCAAGAGTAGCACGTTTTGAGGTGTTTACACTTTGGGCGCTGGTCGACGACTGATTGTTTTTATCCATGGCCGTTTATTGTTATTGGAAGATCTGTTGAAAACAATGCCCATCACGACTTTCTATGCAGGCGTATGGTAATTACTTCACCGCGGAAATTTACCAAATCACCGTCTTGATCCACTATGCGAAACTGTATCGTGTCAATTGCTCGGCTCGTGATTGGCAGATAAATTACGTGGGCGGGAACGTCAATGATCTTATAGCCCGGTGGCACCGATGAAAAAAATTCGTGAATTGTGTGTACTTTTTGTCCGTTAATATAGGCACCAGCGGTAATGTTGCACTCAACACGTAGCGCCGTCACTTTGAGAATGGCTACTGGAAGATCGGATTCATGTCTTTTATTGGCTTCCAATTTGCGTGCGGTGAAGCCTAGTAGATGCCCAATAGAATCTTTTGGCTCAAAATTTACATCACGATCACACTCGATTCACTGCGTAACGTGTTATTGTTGGGTTTAATGCTGATGCTGATGTTTTTACGCGAGAGCTCTGCTTGTACAAACGACTCAATATCCTCTATTTCACAACTGCCCGTAGGTATCGTCAACACCTCATCTCCCACGTAAAGTTTATCGTGGTCAACGTCGATATTGGGAATAGAGTTGAAGGTTAACAAGTCCACGAGACCGAGAATATAATTTTTATGTGGCGAGAGTTCGATGGGGGGAAAGTATTACGCCTCGAGTATGGACGATGAACCAGATATGGTCAATGTTAAACTTTCATCAATGATGCTGGTAAATTGACAACTGCATTCCCCACGTCATTTCCCCCCTATATATAGTGTATTGTAATGAGGTCCTCTATTTTTCCTTTGGTCGTTCTTCTCTCTGTTTTCTTCCTACGATCCATACTGCTGATACATATGTGCAAGTGCAACATATGAACACTTTTAATTTCACCAATATGGTTTCTCAAGTTCTTATGAAACCGATAGCCAACGTTTCTAAAGTCACGTAGGCCCTTCCTCCCACCATCTCGATTTTCCCACACTCCATCACTATAAATTACCTTTGTTCTAAGCTAAGGTAGTTAGTAAGTCTCCGAACACTGTAAAACGCCGAATCTCTGTACGAATAAATCCGTCTCAAGTAGCTCAATCCGTGTTAACCGAGTTATTCCGTCCTACAACCGAGTTCTGGAGCGAGTCAGCCACTCCTTTCCTCAAGAATTATAATAAAAGTGTCCATCCCGACATCACAATTGGTGCTAAGTGTGGGGTGTGCTGGCTAATCAACGGTGGGAACATAGGACCGATTGACGACACTCCGAGTCTACGAGGGACGACGTTTTAAACTGGATCCACGAAAGGAATCGGTGAGTAAAGACTCATTTACTCATTATCGAGAACCGCAAATTATAACCACCAATTCCGAAACGGACTCAGTGGATCAAACCGAAATGTCGTTGTCTAACGTAAACGCAGCCATCAAAACGGCGTTCAGCAAAATAAAAGACCCAGACTCACAAACCGAAATGGAAGATAACGCTTCGCGCATTACGCACGCGTTACCGGAAGATTCTTTTGAAGAGCTAACACCGAAGGAAGCTCTAGAACTAATCCGTGAATTCGATGGTAAATCCTTGGGAGTCGAAACTTTTACTGCGTCAATTGAAGATGTAAGACCACAAGTGAGCCGATCAGACTACTTTCGTCGATTAATAATCACAAAAAAAATTACCGGAGACGCGGCAAGAGAAATTCAAGAGTACGAGACAAACACGTACGAACAGCTTTATGAATGTTACGGATCCTCTTCGGAAACTTGCAACCGGTCAGCGTTTGGAGAGACAAAAGATCGCGAATGTTCCAACAAAAAACCGAAAGTGTTTCAAGATTTACGAATAGATTTTTAGAAGTACAAAATCAACTCCTTTCCGTATTAGCCAATTCAACTCCAGATGAAACACAAAGACGATTCATTGTGGAGTACGAACGTCAACAAGGGTTAGACCAATATCTGTTAGGGTTAAAAAAAGAGATTTCGACTGAAGTATGGGCTCAAAAACCGGACAATATTCGAATGGCAATAGCTCGGGCACAAGCGGCAGAAGCCTACGACTACACAAGAGAGATGATGACGCGCAACTTAAACATCACTGAAAAGAATACGGGTAGCTCAGAAACCCGCAAGCAGCCCCATCATAAATCTTTCGGGATTCCCTCACCGGCACCGTTCTCTTCGATAATATGCCGATATTGCAATCGCATGGGTCACTCCGAACGTGACTGTCGTAAGAAAGCATACGACTCACAAAACCCAAACAGGAACGTACCTCAACAATCGGGTTTTCACAACGGGCAGTCTCACAATCACCGACAAACGCGAATAACAGTCAATTATATACCGGAAGGAGAAGCAATCACTACGACGCAAGAAAACATTCCTCGAGTCAATGCCATCGGATCCGCTAAACGAGTGGTCAAACTTCCCACACGAACAGCCAGCAGAATAGGCAGTTTTCTCATAGATACCGGATCTGCGATAAATTTAATAAAAATCAGCATGTTAACGAAAGGATCGCAGATAAATCGGAATATCAAAACACCATTTTCTATGGGCAATGAACGACATGAATCACTGTTCGCTGCCAAACAAGAATTTCGAGGAAAGACTCACATTTTTCACGTTGTTCCCAACGACTTCCCATTAGACGAGGATGGGTTAATCGGCATTCCATTCATGGAAAAATACCAAACGAGCATCGGTATCGGAAGAGAATATTATTTGATGTTCGACGACCAACGGTTCGAATTCGAGAAGGTATCCGTCACTATTCCGCCACGAACCATCTATTTCATCACGGTTCGTACGAATATCGAAAATGGAGTAGCCGTCACAGATGAGAACAATCCAGAAGCAGTAGTGCCTTGCGTCTTCCAAGCCAAGGATTACGAAGCCCGAGTACCAGTTATGAATGACTCGGAAGAACCGATCATGGTTACGCTTGACCAGCTGCAGGGCATTCCTTTTGGGGAAACCGCCTATTCACCTGAGGAGGAGCACCAAGATGCACCGAAGGATGTAGCTCGTGTCAATGCTATAGAAATTACGAATTCCGCCGAACGCATTCACACATTGAAAGAAAACGTTCGACTCGAGCACGTCCCGCCAGATCAAGCAGAAAAGGTTTGGGACATCGTTTCTAGTTTTCCTGATGTATTTGCCCTACCTGGAGACCCACTCCCAGGTACAAAGATGGTCAAACATCGCATCATCACGAGCGACGATATGCCCGTGAACATTAAACAATACAGGTACCCGCCGGTTCACAAGGAAGAAATCGACAGGCAGGTAAACGAAATGCTGGAGAAAGAGTTAATAGAGCCGAGTGACTCGCCATACAACTCACCTATTTGGGTTGTACCAAAGAAATCTGATGCCTCAGGAAAACAAAAATGGAGAATCGTGATTGACTTCCGAAAATTAAACGCAAAAACTACTCACGATGCCTATCCTCTCCCATGCATCGACGAAATATTGGATCAATTAGGCCGAGCAAAATATTTCTCCGCTTTTGATCTAGCGTCAGGTTTTCACCAAATTCCAATGGACGAACGTGATAAGCAAAAGACAGCGTTTTCTACACCATCGGGCCACTACCATTGCAACAGAATGCCATTTGGATTAAAGAACGCACCCGCAACGTTCCAACGCATGATGAATAACGCGTTGCGAGGACTAATCGGAAACACATGCTTCGTATACCTCGATGACATAATAATTTACGGGCAAACAATCGAGGAACACAACAAAAAACTGATAGATGTTTTAACTCGCCTCCGCGAATCGGATTTAAAACTACAGCCTGATAAATGCGAATTCCTGCGACCAGAATTGGAATTTCTAGGATACAGTATCTCCGAAGAAGGAGTAAAACCAAACCCGAAGAAAACAGATGCGGTAGAGAACTTCCCGAAACCACGAGACCAAAAACAAATCAAACAGTTCTTGGGGTTGGCCGGATATTACCGAAAATTTATAAAAGATTTCAGCAAAATAGCAAAGCCCCTTACGGAGCTTCTGAAGAAAGAAACAACATGGGCATGGACTGATAAACAAGAACAGGCTTTTAATTTACTACGCACAGCACTCGTATCGTCACCTGTCCTTCAGTACCCAGATTTCAAGGAATCTTTTGTGCTCACCACCGACGCTAGTAACCATGCGACAGGCGCTGTCCTATCTCAAGGATCCCTCGGAAAGGATCGACCAGTCGCCTACGCATCACGCACTCTCAACAAGGCTGAACAACGCTATTCCACTACGGAGAAAGAAATGTTGGCAATAGCCTGGGCCGTGAAACATTTCCGACAGTATTTGTATGGAACAAAATTTCAAATCGTTACGGATCACAAGCCGCTGATATGAATTCTCAGAACCTCGAATCCCCCAACAAATAGTCGCCTAATGAGACTTCGCTTGAAACTCGAGGAATATGAGTACGATGCTGTTTATAAGAAAGGGACGTTAAACACTAACGCCGACGCTTTATCGCGGATATACCCGGTAACTACACGTTAAGGAAAATGCAACAATCCCACAAATGAGCAGTTGAGAAATCAAGAAGAAATCGTCATTGCAGAAAAGACTAACAACGCAGCGGAGAGAAATAATTATCAAGAAACGCAAAACGAGAATTTCCCCTTTTACATCGAATTCGAATTATCGAAGGAAATTCCACAAGTTCCCGAAATTTTGGAGGAGACACCACCCAGGAACATATCAAGGATCAAAATCACAGGTCAGCCTGGAGACAGTGAAGACGAATTGCACCTTGATTTCACAGCAGATGAGATCGAATGGTACAACTCATTAGTCGAAAAACTGTCAATGATCAATGGACCTACGAAGATTCATTTAGGGTGCCAACAACGAAGCGAAAATCCAGTTACAAAAATGGTAATTAAGCAGATGATCTCATTTATTTGGTCGAAGAAAACAGAGCGGCCCCTTCTCTACCTTTATGACACGAAAATCTACGAGCCAGGTACAGAAGAAGAACGGATGGACATTTTAAAACAACACCATGGGACAAATGCCACAGGTCATTTTGGAGTAGCGAAAACCCTCGATCGAGTGAAAGCTGTTGCTACCGGGCCGAACCTTCAAAGGAACATCGAAGATTACATCCGTAAATGCGACACGTGCCAGAGGATCAAGCTCGTGCGAACACAACCGCGAGCAGAAGCAATAATTACAGATACACCGGAAAAACCTAATGAAAAAATCGCATTAGACCTTGTGGGTCCGCTACCTGAAACTTATGAGGGGCACAAGTACATCCTCTCTGTACAAGATCAGCTGACGAAATACATTACGCTGATCCCTTTAAAATCACAGGACGCTCAATCCACGGTAACTGCATTGGTGGATAATTTCATTTACATTCACGGAGCCCCAAAGATTATCCTAACCGATGGTGGACGAAACTTTATAAGCCAGACGTTCAAACACCTGGAAAAACTCTTCAAAATTTCACACATGACAACAACAACATTCCATCCTCAAAGTAACGGAAGCCTTAAACGAGCACATGGTCCAATTAAAGAACAAATCAAAGCACTGATCTACGACAATCAAGAAGATTGGGATAAAAAATTGAAGTTTGTTTCCATGGCTTACAACACAGCGAAACATGAAGGAACAGGATTAACGCCATTTGAAATGCAATTCGGGAGGAAACCTAACATCCCGAATAACCTTCCAGTTCAGAAGACCAGCGTAACGATCGACCAATACTTCGAAGGACTGCGGGCTGATCATGAACGTATCGTAAAAAGAGGACGCGATAATTTAATAGCAGCTAAAGAGCGCTATAAGGCAGTTCAGGATGCTCGCATACACCGTCCCGTATCCATTTTTGCAAAGGGCGACGAAGTCCTCGTTGCTCAAGAGAAAGACAAGACACCCCTTGCTCCGAAGTGGGAAGGACCAGCCATTATTTTGGAACAAACATCAGACGTCAACTACGAGATCTTGCTGAATAATAGAAGAAAATTAATCCACGTTAACAAATTAAAACCTTATCATAGAAACTAATCAAAAATTCTGTGCAGGCATTATGTTGCTGTTACTTCTTCCTCTCCTTGTAACGTGTGTTACATCCGACGAATTAAGGGTGGAACCACTCGAAGGCACCACATATATGAAAAACCTGGGAAATGCCGTAATCTACCATCAAACCTGGACAGTAGTTAACTACGTCGACATCACCGAAAAAAAATGTACACCGGGATGAGCTGGATATGGCTTCGATATCCTTGTCCAGAATCTCCAATGGAACCGACAAAAAAGGACTTGCGCCGAATCAGCATCAATCGAAATTCTTCGGCATAATTGATTATAGAACATAATTGATTATAGACCTCGTCTCAAAAGAGGTGTTTTCAGTTTTGTCGGAGACATCAGAAAAATTTTGTTTGGGACTTTAGGGAATTCCGATGCTAAATATTATAACGATGAGATCGATAACCTTCATACTAACAATAAGAAGATGAGTACATTAATTCAAAACCAAATGGTGATAGCTAAAGGCATGGTATCAACACTTTCCTAAGCTATGGAAGAATTGCGCGCCGAAAATCAACAATCATCAACTTAACTTGAATTAATATCAACAAACTCTTATGAAAAACTAAATTTTGCCGTAGCTGATAATACTAGATATAAAAATTAGCGCACAAGGAACTCTTCTAGAAACCCTTATAGACGTATATCGTGAATGTATCAACAATGTTTTAAATGCAATGAACAAAGGTAAACAAAGAATAATCCATCCGCAAATTTTGAATACTGCTGACATGGCCAGAGCACAAAAAAAAATTTTCAAAACAACGAACATGTAGACTACAACGTTAATTACGATAGGGAAAAATGCGCTATAGTAGAAATGACCGAAAACCGCATTGTAAGACACACTATGAAACCAACAGGTCGTCAGCGATCCACCAGCCTCAAGGCTTAAAGAAAATTCATCTTGTTTTATGAATTTTCTTAAATAAGGGGGGAGGTGTAATGAGGTCCTCTATTTTTCCTTTGGTCGTTCTTCTCTCTGTTTTCTTCCTACGATCCATACTGCTGATACATATGTGCAAGTGGGCTTTCACCGAATTTATAGCATCCGTCTACCTACATTTCGAATATCACGCATGGCTTTTCAAACTCTTGTGCAACCTATAACGAAGGCCCTCCTTGATGCGCCTGGATCTTCATGAGCGGCACTTTCACATAATTACAACATCCGGCCAGTCGTATTAGGAATGCTGTCACTTTTAATTTCACCAATATGGTTTCTCAAGTTCTTATGAAACCGATAGCCAACGTTTCTAAAGTCACGTAGGCCCTTCCTCCCACCATCTCGATTTTCCCACACTCCATCACTATAAATTACCTTCGTTCTAAGCTAAGGTAGTTAGTAAGTCTCCGAACACTGTAAAACGCCGAATCTCTGTACGAATAAATCCATCTCAAGTAGCTCAATCCGTGTTAACCGAGTTATTCCGTCCTACAACCGAGTTCTGGAGCGAGTCAGCCACTCCTTTCCTCAAGAATTATAATAAAAGTGTCCATCCCGACATCACAGTATATTTGTCTTTGTGCTGCAGCTTCCAACAGAGAAACTTGAGACACAAATGTCCATATTCAATCGTATCATATTCCTGATATCTAGTATAATTATAATTAACGCTACCGATACGGAAATATCTCATGAGCTCGGATGGTGGTGGAAGATTGCCGAAACTATCAAAGTACACGACTTTCCATCCGGTCTTTTTGTATGCGACCCAATGCGTACATGGGTCGACATTTTCATCCAAATTTACAATTGCTGCTTCACATTTGAGAGGTCTACTCGCGGGCAATGTATCGCGCATGTAAACTCCACGAAAATGTGGAACCTTTAGGATTTTTGCGTAATTGGGTAGGTTGCGGTCGGTGAGGGGTCGGTGTGGTAGCGTTACTTCTAGTTTTTTGGCTTGATATGAAGGCCCAATCCGTGCTTATACGGTTTCAGATGTAGACCCCGATCTAATGCAATTGCTTCAATTGTCCGATTATGACGCGAACTTTCATCCAATTCACGCTTAGCTGGCTTGAGCAGCATTTACAGCTTTAACTATACTAGCCGCACCACCCGACAAAGCAGCCGCAGCGCTAAGACCCGCAAAAATGGGCACGAGGAAGGGCAATAAACCACTAATTTTATGGGGTACAGGTAGGACTCGAGGTGTGCGCACTTTACCACCTTGCAACTTTACCGCCGCACGAGCACCCTTTAGAGCTGATTTGATAATCTTATGCGGATCATTACTCTGAATCATTGTCTCCTTTGCAGCGCCAATTATTTTTTTCAAACAAACGCCACCCTTGCGGGTCTTCATTCCCATGCCAAATTTTCTTTTTGTCTTCATAATATTTGCCACACCTCAAGCACTGGCTTTTTTCACCGATACTAGCGTCTCTCGCAGTAACACGTTGCCTAGCCTGTTCAGCCAACACTTTATCCGCCAAATGTCTCGCCTCAAGATTATCCGGATTTTTCGAATACGCAATATCGTGTTGTTTGCAAGCCGTATCCAATGGATTAATGCCTGGAACACCACGAGCAAGGCGCTTGGCCAACATTTTGCCTTGTACAATACTGACAGCCAGGCAAATGTAGTTCAACGGGGAATTAGTTGATTACGCGGTTGACCAAACCTTTACCACTCTTCCCATGCACAATCATGTCTAAAGACAATACGCGACTGACGGATAATCCCTATAAGAAGCCTCTTTATATGATTTCGCCGTTAGTCGTGTGTGAGATGACGTCCAGGAAGCAAACTATCGGAGGTGGACTTCCCGTGATAAATTTCGACGAATTTGTCGAAGACCGTGGAGGGAAGAAGAAACGCCATGGGAATTTATTGCCGGATAGCATACGTGCACTGTTTTGCGGTCCATCAAATTGCGGGAAAACCAACGCTCTGCTCACTCTCATCATCCATCCGAATGGTTTGAGATTTGAGAATATTTACTTGTATTTCAAATCGCTGATGCAGCCAAAGTATAAGTTGCTCAAACACCTACTCGAACCTGTGAGTGGAGTTGAATATCATCCATTCGAGGCCCATGACCAAGCGATGCACGATGCAACTCTATATTCATCTTTGATGACATAGCATGCGAAAAGCAGGATAATGTTCGGGCCTTCTTTTCCATGGGACGCCACGAGATTGTTGACAGTTTTTATCTTTGTCAGACGTACACTCGTATCCCTAAACATCTCGTGAGAGATAATGCAAATTTCGTGGTGCTTTTCAAGCAGGATCATATGAATCTCAAACATGTCTACAATGACCATGTTAATACGGATATAACTTATACATGCTTTAAAAACATGTGCGTGAAATGCTGGAATTCTGACAAGTATGCATTTGTCACGATTGACAAGGATAGCGATATTAACGAAGGTCGATATAGACAAGGTTTTGATTATTTTCTCACCATTGATAAATGACTCATCGCTAGTGGTTGAAGAGACAGTATTACGCATGCCGTGGTCGTGACAACATGAAGAGCGAACAATTGTTGCGTGAAAAGGATGTGTTACGTGAAATTGCCAAGGCGAGCGATGCAATCAGACGAAAGCATGGAATGATGAAAATGGGAAAAGATAGTGATGAGCAGAGAATGCAAGATGTCTTTAAGCCTATAGTGAGACGACTGGAGAAATTGGTGTCGTATAAAAACGAAGAGGTAGCGAAGGAGGAAATTAAGGATGAAAAAGTGAGTGATAATGCTGAAGAAGGAGATGCGATAAATAGTGTGAAGAATCAATTGAAGAATGAGATACAAGATTCCGTCAAGAGTGAAACACAAGATTCTTTCAAATTGATATATGAGGATGATGATGAATCGCAAAATGTCGATGAGCTGATCAGCGAATATCTACTGCTATTACAAATAAATAGAAAGGCAAGCTTGGATGTATTATACGGTGTACGAAATCTCGCAAACAGCAAGTTAATAATTGGCAATTCTCCGATAATTTTCAACTCTCAATATATTCGTGTGGGAGATGCGAGTTATGCGAAAACTGTTGGATCAACGAAGCTGGTGTTTTAAAAAAGTGCCTAATGTCGAAACTCTCACACCGGATGATTTGAGAAACTACGAAAAGATTGTAATCTCAACGAATGCGCATAAAAAATTGTAAAATTGTGCCACAAATTTAACACATATATCGCAAATATAGTCGATCATCATGTGGGACAGGGCATGACAAAGTATAAGCTAGCTAGAAAAAAAACATCCAATTGGACTATATTTATTGGGACAATCCAAACGAGCTAGTGGATCGTCTTCGCCTACTGCTGGCATCACGAGCAGCCAGAAATTCATCACATGCGAATGAAATTATATCGATTATTGAGGAGTTGCGCGAAGCTGAAATCATTTATTAACTCGACATCGGAGAATTTACGCATTCTCATCATGAGTGTCGATGTGTTTGAAGGTCATTCAAGTAGGAGAATACTTCACAGTAGGCAAGGTCCGCCAGGCCGACCAGGTCCCATGGCTTTAGAATTACCACAGATGGTCATTATGACTTGGGGCAGAAACGATTGTGCAACATTGCAAATCCGGAAGGAGAAGATGACACCATCACTCTAAGTGCGTTACAAAAGAATTCCCGAACTCCCATTAAAAACATTCGCAAAGAAATGAATGAGAGTAGTCAGTTGTTGGTTAATGGACTTGAAGCTACGATACGAGACATTGCGAGGACACTCGAGATCGATGTCAAAACTCTACAAGATTTGGGGATTCGTAATTCAAACGTCATTGCTGAATTGGACGCACGACTGAGTGGACTGGAAAATGAGCGAAAAAAGGGGCGCTCTCGTGCTGGAGCTACATAAGCCTGCTTGACGAAACTATCCGCATCGACATATGGACATCCGAGGCTTGGACGAGACCTGGCAAGCCGATCTCGTCGATATGTCATCATACGCGCGTCACAACTCCAAACACAAATTTCTCCTCATCATCATCGATATCTTCTCAAAGTTCGCCTGGGCCGTGCCAATGCTGAGTAAGAGTGGTAAAGATGCAGCAGCAGCAATGGAGTCGATACTCGTTAAGGGACGCATACCGCAGAACTTACACGTTGATCGGGGAAAAGAATTCTACAATTGTGACTTTAAGGCCCTCATGAAAAAGTACAATATTCATATGTATTCAACATATAGCAACTTGAAGGCATCCATTTGCGAGCGTTTCAATCGTACATTAAAGAACAAGATGTGGATGCAATTTAGCCTTCGTGGTAATTATAAGTGGTTTGATATTCTCGATAATGTAGTAGCCGAGTACAACGATTCTGTACACCGCACCATTAAAATGAAGCCCAGAAATGTCAAGGCGGAAAATGAGAAGCAACTGCAGCAGATTTTCAATAAGCCTCCAATGAAAAGATCGCCGAAATTCGCCGTTGGTGATAAAGTGAGGATCAGCAAATTTAAGACTGTTTTCGAAAAGGGTTACACCCCAAACTGGACAACGGAAATATTTACGATCTATCGTGTGAAAAAAAACTCATCCTATCACGTACCACTTGAAGGACCATAAAGATGAGCCGGTCGCCGGTGGTTTCTACGAACAAGAGCTTCTCAGTGTCAAGCACCCCGATATCTATCTCATTGAAGCGGTATTAAAGGAGCGCGGCAATCGAATGTAAAATTCAGTCCTCTCTCTCGGGAAAACAGAGTTTTCCGATAGCGCGTAGATTGCTCGAGGAACGCTAGACAAAAAACAGGAAGTCGGAATGCACCGGGTCAAAAGATTTTATGGGTCTTGCAGCTCAAGTGGACCATCGGCGCCAACGGCCCTTGATCCCTAAAGTTTGTAGTTTCAAGATATCCCGACTTGTCGAGACCTGTCTAAAGTGTTAGCGAAATTCGTGGTGGGTGGCCTCGCATGCAAACATCTTGACATTATCTTTTGGAATGGAGACCTCGAATTTTCAAGAGTGCAGCTCAAGTGGCCCATCCGCGGTCCCTTTGATCCCTATAGATTATAGTTTTTTTCGAGGAACCTGTCAGGACCTGTCTCGAGTGTCGGCGAGCTTTGAGACGGGACGGATGCAATTGGCATTGTCTTTCGGAATGGAACCAGCTGCATGTCATAAATAATGGGCTTTGAAAGGCGCCGGCCTTCATGTGGCGCCTAGCGTTTTCATATTACCGAAAATTTTCCGACCCATATATGGTTGGCACACACGCACGCACGCACGCTTTTCCAAGAAACCTGTCAGGACCTGTCTGTCAGCGAGCTTTGAGACGGGGCGGATGCAATTGACATTGTCTTTCGGAATGGAACCAGCTGCATGTCATAAATAATGGGCTTTGAAAGGCCGCCCTTCACACACCCACAACACTTATCGACGGCGGCTTCCCCGCTAGTCGCTCCACGGACCACATGGCCCCCCCTCCACAGAGGCCACTCTGTGATGTCACTCGCGCCCAGCGACCCCCCCCCCCTGGTCGCGCCCCCCCCCCTGGACCCTCTCCGTGGACACCGCCCCCCTGGACATCGTCCCCTGGACCCTCCCCTCTGAACACCAACCCCTGGACATCGCCCCCTGGACCCTCCCCTCTGAACACCAACCCCTGGACATCGCCCCCTGGACCCTCCCCTCTGAACACCAACCCCTGGACATCGCCCCCTGGACATCGCCCCCTGGACCCTCCCCCCAAAAGTGGCTTAGAATCGGCATAGCCCCTCTACTTACGTAAAAGAAATAAACAGCGGACGACTAGAATATTTTGCCCCCAACAAGTACACAGACAACCATTGTGACATACTCGGTAACAAACACATTACCGACAATGCTCACAGCGACGTCCACTCACACAAGAGTAACACAATCAACCCCAGCAACTTCCACAGCAATCAACCCCAGCAACTTCCACAGCAATCAACCCCAGCAACTTCCACTTCCACCCAAGGACGTTACACTTAAACGAACGAATTCGAATACATGAACGCTCGGGTTCGATAAATCCTCCTAATCATAATAATGATATCCAAGAAGCAGAATTCCGTCAAATCCGAACGCCTCGAAACGTCAATAAAATTATAATGTTGTGGGAGTTAAAGTACCCTGGGAAATTAGACGCCGATGACGTTCTTGGAAGAAATGGGGAGAAAAATTCAGGCGTCTGGTATCAGTACGAACGACGCATTACAAATTTTGCCCGAAGTACTGATTAAATCGGCATACTCCATGCGAGCTGGAGCTCTTGGGGCGACTTTTCCAACTAGTTTAAAAAAGCATTTGGAGACCTAAATAACGACCAACAAATAATGAATAAGATACGAACAAGCGTCCAAAGACAAAACGAATCAGGGATCGATTATACAATAAGAATAAGCGCGCTATTCAATAAATTGCAGGAAAAAGTAGAAGAGCGGCGACAGATCGACAAAATATACGCAGGTTTGCATTCGAAACTAATGCTACATTTCGATCGCGATAATGCTACGTGATATGACGGTTTAATAACACTGAGCCGAAAATACCAGAGGAAAATAGAAATAATGAATCAAACAGACAGACAGCGGGACGAAGATACAAAATACCCTTGTAACTCACGGAAAAAACAACAATTGAATGCTCTCACAGATCCAACGCTCGAGAACGCAGAGGCCGAGAACGATAAATACGAATCAATAGACATTACCAAACGCAAAGTAGAGAAATTTAAAAAAAAACAAAAACCGAGAAAAACGCAAACGACCCATGCAGGCCGGATACTTCGGAAAACCCAACAAAGAAAAGTGATAGGCGAACAACAAACTTACAAGCGATGAAATCTGAAACCAACTTAAAAGCAGACTACGAAACAGTGCGCAAATCCACGAAACGGAGAAAAACAGCGTATCATCGATCTAGCATACATAGTTCATGCTCTTCCAGCTTAGCTGAATCGCAGGAGGGGAGAGAGCTAAAATAATCGTACAACGATTATTTTAAAAAAATCTCATTATAGAACGCGAACACCTAGCAGAGAACGTTATAGATCGTATCGCCCGACTTATTACAGCAACAGAAATAGACACCCGTACGATAATTCGGAACGGAGAGATAACTATAGTTACAGAGACAGTCTCAGCAAAAGGCGCGAACTTGACTGCTATAATTGCAGGCGGGCAGGGCACCATACCAAAGAATGTTGGAGTCGGAGGGATTGGCCTCCGGAACAGGACAAGTATCGCGGTCGCGAGCGACGTAACGACAAGAGAAGCTTCTCGCCTTTACCAAAAAAACGGGAAAGGCGTCAGGAAGGAAGCGAATTAGCTCTACTTCCTGATGAATCCTCAGAGAAACATAGTCCACAGGATAGCCAAGAAAGGAAGCTGCCAAATCCCAAAATTGATAAAAGCGTAACGAATTTTTTACCGGAAAAACAAGTCATAGACTTCGCGGAAGAAAATACGGTAACTGATAGCTCCGTAAACGAAGACACATCGTACACGGTCTCAGAGATAGAATACACAGAAGATGAAGACGCAGCATTTCAACAAGAGAGTCTTACACGCATACCCTCTACGCAGATCACAACGTCGCGTTTTTCATCAATCAGTTCGCTATTTCACGTGAGTGGAAACTCGAGCGAACGTTTAATCCTGAACTACCTAGAGGAAATAGGTAGGCGTAGAATATTCAAAGAATACACTTCAGCTGTACTATCGCACGAAAGATATATTGTCTCAGTAGTTGTAAAAATTAACGAATTTCAATTTTGGGGAATAATAGACAGGTGGTGATCGTAGCTTTTTAAGCGGGGACACTTACGATGGAATAAAAGTCCTGCAGCGATGTAACCCTGTCGTAAATGCGATATCACGGGACGGCGTTCAGCTCGCACAGCAGGAGCATATCGCGTCACCTCGGTATTCTGCTAAATTCCTGATTGACATCTACGATTGTTACGGAGAACAGTGGCTCGCAATTTTGGATCGGTTAACCACACCCGTCATACTAGGTATAGACTTAATATTACCATGGAAAGTAACGATCGACGCGAATAAAGGTTGTTGGAGAATAAACGACTCGCAATTATACGACCTGACCCTGAACGAACAACAACATCTAGAACGGTTGTTAGACGAGAAATTCAAGGAACAGGAGACGGCAAACATCGGCATTACGACGATGACAGCCCACGAAATTGAACTAACATATGAGACACCCATTAAACAAAAATCATATTGTCGAAGCGCCGCTATGAATCAAACCTTGAACGAGGAAGTTGATCGACTATTAGAAAAAGGGTACATCGTACCTAGTAAGAGTTTTTGGGCGAGCCCCCCAGTCCTCGCGCTAAAGAAAAACAGAAAATGTCGGTTTTGCGTGGACTACCGCCGTTTAAATAGGGTTACGAAAAAATCCGCATCCTCGTTACCAAGGATGGATGCTATATTAGACGCGTTGTGCCAAGCGGTAGTCATAAGCACAATAGACCTAAATGAAGCATGCCATCAAATACCCATGCACCCCCAAAGTCGAGCATACACCGCTTTCGTCGTGGAAGGTCGTGGATTATTTGCGTATGTACGTATGCCATATGGTCTCACGAACGCACCAGCAACGTTCCAACGTTTCATGGATGAGCTCAAGAGTGAATTAACCGAGTATATTCGAGCTAAGGAACCAGAAAAATTCGTTCACCAAATCTGCGCCTACCTCGACGATTGGATCGTTATCTCGAAGACATTTCAAGAACACATAATATTGTTGGACATTTTGTTCGAAGTACTAAAAGAAGCGAGGTTCAAAATTAATAGGGAGAAATCGCACTTCGCGCGGCAGAGAGTAGAATTTCTTGGTTTTATTCTCGATAAGGATGGTCTGACGCCCAATCCGGAGGATGGAGCCCATACTCAATTACCCGCGCCCTTGCAACCGGAAGGAGCTACGTACCCTGCTAAAAAAGTCTGATAGAAAACGAAAAAAAAAAAATTATTTCGTTTTGGTTCGTGTTTCTGATTCCTGTTTTTCATAAACATCTGCAGATTATTATGATGGGAATCGTATCGGATGATGATGCGTTTATAATATCAAGCTCCAATCCGAATTAATAGCGAATGAATGATACCACCCCATTGCGTAGGATTGCGATATATGACATATGTTGTTTATATGTGTGAATCTATTCGTATATACTATGTATGATTGTACCTTTCACTTTCGTTGTTTGTTATAAATGTATATGCACGAATGTATTACGTCGTATAAAACAGCATGTATAGTTTCCTTTCGTGTTTCTGATTCGTATATTGCGCAATCAGGATCTTATTTGTGTGAACCAAATTTAATCATGTTCTATATAAATACTGTATAAAGAATACTTTCATGCAGTTGAATTTGGCATTCTTCATAGGATTATTATAAAGTTGAATCGTATATCTATGAATAATATATTGAGACGTACAGATCCGTCTCATAAATAAACAACCCCCACCATGGAGTCAGAAGCCGTGGTAGAGTAGGGGAAGGGGAAATAACGAACTACAGAAACAAAAAATAAACAAAACTATAAGCGAACAGAAAGACCGTTAACGGAAAAACAAGAAAACTAGGAAGCTAATTTAATTAAAGGAGGTTAACAATAACAAAGGGTAAAGGAAGGGGAAAGTCAGAGGCAGAACAGCAAGCAAGGAGGAAGACAGAGAAAAGACAACAAAGAAAACCACACAAAAACAGAAGAGAGGTAAAATTTATTTAAGGAAGAAAAAAAAGTTAAGAATAAAGGCAATTAGGGCATTATGGGTAATAAGTAAGAGAGGGGGTAAGAAAACGCGGCAAAATCTGGGTATATAAGGACGGGGATTTTGAGGAAAGGCACTCCTCCTTCTCTTCTGGCTCTGAAGAATCGGGAAGCACGAGGTGAGGCGAATATCAGCCCTTAAGGGTAGAGAAAGTGTTACTGAGGAAAACCGAGACGACAGAACGAGTGGAGGCGTCGACTTACAAAAAGCACTTTCATATTCCGCGAATTGGACGAGTACTCCGTGACGCGAATACCAGCCCTTAAGGGTAGGAAAAGTGTTTAAGAGGAAAGAAAAAGAAAGGGAACCTGAAAGGAGCCAAAATTATCAAATCAGAGGAAGCGCTAAAAAGAAAAGAAATAATTCATTTTTAAAACTTCGCACGATTATTGGTTTAAGGGAGAGGGAGCACGAGAGGAATAGTAGAGAAAAGCATACAAAAAGATAATTAGTTAGGTAAAAATAGGGAACCTCTCGCGAATACCGACCCGCGGATCAAGAAAAACGAAGTAAACTAAAAGGAATTATTGTATAATTAATTAGTGGCAAAAGGGAGCGATTTATTGAAAGTTTAATCGACAAATAGTATCAGGAGAAAATAAAGGGACAGGAGGTAACAGGAGGTGCGAAATCATACACACACACACACACACACACACACACACCCGAACACACCGATATTACAATTAGTATAAACCAATTATAAAAGGCAAGAAATAAACAAACAAAAAAAACGGACTCGGGCGAGCGACGTCAGAAGGCACGCGTACGCCGCATTGTAAACAAAGGGCGGGCAGTGACCGTGACGAGTCAGCGCGCCGCGATCTACCGCGTCACGATCCATCGCGCCTCGAGCGTCGGTAAGGAAGGGGTTACGGTTACCGACGCATGGTAATCGATACCGGCCGCGCTCGAAAACGTTACCACTCGGGTAACTCCGCGAATCTTTACCGACCGACGCTTTAGTTAAGGGACGAATTACACGAAAACAATACAAACAACACATTACACTCATACACGGCGCTGAATAATATTGTATCGTATCCATAAAATTGAATAAACCATTTTTTTATTGTAAATTACCACCGAAATACCTGAGTCTCAATTAATTTATTCCCTGATCGAGTCTCGAACAAACAAATATATTGTAACGATATTCCGACCCGTTACAATATATAGTACGAATATGCCAATGAAAATGAATCATTTTGAATGCGATACGTTTCATTGCAGTTGAGCCTGTATTATATTCATTATTCGTAGTATTTCATTGCGAATTTATGTACTACGTAATAAAGAATACAGTATGACATGTCAATGAAAATGAATCATTTTGAATGCGATACGTCGCATTGCAGTTCAGGCTATATTAGTAATTACTAGTAGTATTTCATTGCGAATGTACGTACTATGTAATAAAGAATACAGTATGATATGTCAATGAAAATGAATCATTTTGAATGCGATACGTCTCATTGCAGTTCAGGCTGTATTATTAATGAATAGTAGTATTCCATTGCGAATGTATGTACTATGTAATAAAGAATACAGTATGACCTTTCAATGAAAATTAATCATTTTGAATGTCATGCGTCTCATTGCAGTCGAAGCATGCAAATTTCCATATTTAAAAATCACACGAATTAAGTATTTAATACATATTGCTCGGCCCTGTAAAATGAAAGGTACACAGAGAAGAGTCAAGCACAGTTTTATACACTGCTTTTGGGTCGGTGAATTATTTTTGTAACGCAAATAAATAAAAGGATCCAACCTACGTTAAAAACCAATAGGTTTTTATATTGCTGTTATATATATATATATATATATATATATATATATATATATATATATATATATATATCGTCGCCATCGTGTACATGAGTAAAAAATGGCCGAAAATATCGGGCTGACTTTGTATATTCACTCTTGATTATATCTAGTCAACTAAATTTCAATTGGAAAAATAACTTTTATTGATGTTTTGCACTGCTATTAATTACTTGAATAGATGTATACTGAACAAGGCTCAATAATTTTGCTAACAGTAAAAGTGTTTACTATTTTCGATTCCATTTCATCATTTTCTATAGCATCTTTTGTTGTCCCTATCACATCTTTTTCATAAAATTTCATGTTTCATATAGAATATGATGCGAGTTTTAAGTGCGGGATAAGATTCAATTTGATTCATCCATAGTGCATAGGAAATGTTAGCAGCATAATCGTATCTCTATTATTCGAAAAAAGAAAAGAAAATGTAATGATACGAAAACGATAGAATCATGCCCTACAATGAGACGAAGACGAAAGAATTCAATTGGTCCCTGAATGACAAGGAAATCGTATAAAACTAAACGGCGGCTACGGTATGCATCTGATAGAATTCACCAGTCGCATAGAAATCTATTCAATTTCATAAAGTAGCAATGACGAACTTTACATTACAACATATGGTATTTTTTATCATGGAAAAGTCACCAATCACCGCCGTATATGTATTATTCGAAATCATTTCCGCATCGCTTATAGTGTAGACTTTATAAAATCAAGCTGTGCAATGAGATACAAACGAAAGACTAGTATTCGTATGACGCATGGAAAATGAATTATACGAGAATATGATACGAGTTTTAAGTGCGGGATAAGATTCAATTTGATTCATCCATAGTGCATAGGAAATGTTAACAGGATAATCGTATTTTTATTATTCGAAAAAAAAAGAAAAAAATGTAATGATACAAAAACGATAGAATCATGCCCTACAATGAGACGAAAACGAAAGAATTCAATTGGTATCTGAATGACAAAGAAATCATATACAACTAAACCGTGGCTAGGGTATGCATCTGATAGAATTCAACGGATCGCATAGAAATCTATTCAAATTCATAAAGTAGCAATGACGAACTTCACATTTATAACACGGAGCATTGGTTTATATTCGAAACGAACCAATATTTATGCACCATCAAGGGAGAGCGAGATTGTTCCGAAAGGATATCATGAGAATTATGCATTATTCCTATGATGGTTAATAATATTCAATCGGACATTTTTAGCAGGGTAGATTCAACGGATCTGTTAATTGGTACCACAGCAATCTCCGTAATATTGCAAGGATTCAAGGCCCATTGAACAAGCTAGTAAGTCCGAAAGTCCCGTGGAATTGGACCGAGTCGCTTTCAAAGAAACAAAAAAGTCCTTAAGGAAGCCCTAGCCCTAACGGCACCGCGACCCAAAATGCGCTTTTATCTATACACGGATGCTAGTGACACGGGACTAGGGGCAGTGTTGACTCAAAGAGACGGAGAAAAAGAGCACCTAATAGCATGTTTAAGGAGGAGGGAGGAGTTTGCACTTTTGAACAATCGATTGTGTCTTTTCTTATAGTTAAACATTTCAAGAATATAATCCCAAAATTTCAAGTCAGTCAGAGCAAAACTCTCGAAGTTATTGACTATTTAGTCCCGCTCCTCTAACACTGTAGCTCCGATTTCTCTAAACTTCAAACGCGTTTTTCTCGAAACCACTTTTTCAATGTCCGTGTTCACTGCCATTTGAAAACTACATGACCGATTTATTTCAAACTTGATACACACTTTCTACATATAAAAACCTCCCCCCAACAGTTAGTTTGAGATTTTTTTTTACATTGAGGGCGTTTTCCACCCCCAAAATGGAGGAATTTTTCGTGAAAAATAGCACTTTTCACTTTACATGACCACCAAAAATTTTGAAATTAAAAAAAAATTATCAAATACCGTTGGAGGGAGGATTTGATGATACTTTGACTAAATTTTAATGGTATTTGATTTCAGATAACTTCTAGCTGAGATACACTGAACACCGCAAATCGTGTTTTTCCAAAGGCGTTCTCGGAAAAGGTTTGTCACCGGCTTGTTTGTGGATATTTTCGGGTACAAATTTCACGCAATGTTCTTGAAATGACACTTAACAATGTACAAAAGGTTTCAATAAATTTTGTCTATCCATATAGATCAAAAAAATTCGCAAAAAAGTGTTTTTTTTTTTCACGTTGTAACCCCTACCCTTCCCTTAAGCCGACCTTTGCGGGGTGCCGAACTCAATTATACAACGACCGAAAAGGAATGTTTGGCCGTCGTATTCGCAGTACGGAAATCACGATGTTATTTGGAAGGTGTCAGTTTCACTGTAATCACGGATCACTCAAGTTTATAATGACTATATTCCTAAAAAGATCCGATAGGCAGATTAGCGCATGGGCAATGGAGCTACTACCCCATGACATAACGATTGAGCATCGGAGGGGGTCGTCGAAAGAAGCCCCAGAAGCACTATCACGACTCCACGAGGATCCTCCTGCGTGCGCCCAACTGAACCACCTCAGGCAAAAGTCATGGTATGAAGAAAGGTGCGAGATGGCGACAAAAGTGCAAGGTGCGAGATGGCGACAAAAGCCCGGGGAATACCCGTGATACAAATTAGTCAACAACCAACTATTCTATTTTAAACCGGACGAGTTAAAGACAATAGGGGACATCAACGCTTGGACGAAGGTACTTAAGGAAGAAGAGATAGGCCCTACGTTGAAACAGTACCACGACCCCCCCAAGCGGCGCGCCAAGGGATCCAAAAAACGTATCACGCCATATCCAAGCTTTTCGACTGACCTGGAATGCGTGGAGACGTTATACGATACATAAGGGCATGTCAAACTTGTATAAAGTGTAAGCCTAATAACTCACCGCCCCGAGGGCTGATGTACCCGCGAAGGCTGTCGGAGCCCTGGGCGACCATCTCGAGCGATATAATGGGCCCGTTCCCGCGTTCGAAATCGGGAAAATGCTTCATCCTAGTTTGCGAAGATACGTATACACGGTACTTATGATGCTTTACCTTAACGAAAGCTGATGGACCAAAAATCGTCAAGTTGTTGCGAACGTTGATCAATAGGTGGGGAACTCCCAAAGCGATCATCACGGATAACGGCACAGAATTCAATAATAGAGTCATGGCAAGGTTCCTTGAAGAAATCGGTACCGAGCTCATTACCAACCCCGTTTACCACATTACCACCCACAATCTAATCCGGTGGAGCGGGTAAATCGTAACTTTAAGGCGATGATATCGAGCTTGTTGGGTAACATCCATCGGGAGTGGGATGAGGCATTGAAGACAATCCAATTTGCTTACAACACGACCATTCATTCGTCGTTAGGGGTCACGTCTATATTTCTAACTTTCGGCCGAGAGCCGAGGCTCATGGGCGAGTTTAATCTAGGGGAAGCAGGCATTGATTCGAGTGACCAAGGCGTCGACCAATGGAAGAACCGCATGGAAAACTTAAGCGAGCTACACAAGAAAATCGAGTCCCTTATGGCAAAAGCTATCGGCAAGCAGCGAGAAAAATATAATAAAAATCGATAGTCTACCACGGATTATGTTGAGGTCGGGGATACCGTGTATTACCCCAATAAAATGGTATCAAACGCTACTCACGGATAGAGCGCTAAATTGGCACCAAAATTAAAGGGCCCGGCCGTGGTCACAAAGAAATTATCACTGCTGGTGGTATTAATCAGCAACCAATCAGGTTTAGTAATAGGCAAATATTATATAAACGATCTTAAACGCGTAAAAAGAAGCGTACGTCTGCGAATTCCGGCCGAAAAAGCTCGCGGGCACCCACGTGAATACTTTTAAAAAAATATGTAAAAGAATTAAGGAAAAACAAACAAAGGGGTAGCACGAGACATCGGCCAGCGGTAGTAATTTAGGAGGGGAGGATGTAACGGATCCCATTACTTATTAGGACAACTTGACTAGGCGTGACACTTGTCTCTCGCGGGTGGATTGACCACCTACCGATCTAAAGCGATTACCCCCTCCTAAGATTTATCGAGATGTATCGGAACGATGTGAGAAATCAATTGAAGAATAGAAAGCACTCAGCGCTGAGCCGTCGATCCGTAGACATTATATCGAGTCTTAAAATTAAGTCTCCGGCACTCATTAAAAAGCGATAAATGCAATTAATTGTAAAATAAGCTAGGAATCGAATTAGTGTGCGAATGGAATCATCGTATTCAAAATTTATTGGGGAGTGCATCTGGGAACCACACCCTACCGATTCTCACGTGATTGGCGAGAGGACCTACGACGCGGAACAAGGTATTTGAGAAATTAACAAATTATATTTGTGCGTACTTCCTTAAGCCGAACCCATATATGCGAAGATGAGCGAAAGCCTTGAGGGAGAATACGTTACAATACATACATAGACAGGTATTAAAATAACCACGCTGAGAAAGAAAACTACACACAACTTTACCTACAATATATGTATCCTTGGATAATTCAATTCCAATGAAATCGATTATTCTGTGCAGGAGCTTTTCTAATATTTACCATCACTATTCACTCGAGAACTTAATCTAGCGCTTCCCTTAGCGGTCGCCAATTCCCTGCAATTTCAATGACGTCAGTCACTAGAGTGGCGCTTGGAAATAACTTATTGGGCGTCAACCCACTTTTATGAGAGGGTGTCTCAAAACATGCTTTTATTTTTAATTACGCGCGATTTTTGTTGCATCAAACATGGAACGTTGATATTTCGCAGTTGTCATCAGCAAGCTTAGTGTTTAAGTCATGAAGCAATGCATTGGAATTGTAAAAATTCACTACCGAAATGGTCCGAATTTTGCAGACACGGTCTGAAAAGAGCGCACATTTTTCGGTCATCATCACGCGACATCTCGGCCCACTGTGGTGAATTGAGGACGTAGTCTGGTGTTCAGGCCCGCTTCGGAAGCTTATTTCAGAATTTTTTATAGCAAAATAAAGTACAATCATTTTAATGTTTTAACCTGTTTTTATTGACATCGTAAACTATTCAAAAAAAATTTTACTTAATTTTACACACTTTTATAATTGTTTTTTTAAGTTAAAGTAGATACCTTTAAATGGCGGTAAGTGGATGGCACGGATGATTACGGCACTTAGAGTAAACGGAAACAAAAAAAATTACTTGATTATTATTCAGTATGCTTGTAGCTCAAATGTTTATTAATAAATAACAAAATGGCGAGCTTGTAAACGAAATTAGAAAATCGTGATTTTTTGTTAAAAATCGGCGTAAACAAAAGAAGTGATTGTTATTATTAAGTCATTTTAGTGCCCGACGGAGCCATTACTGTGTAGAATAACATGTGCAAAAATAATGGTAATCTGTTGGATATAATTTTTTTAATCATCCGCGTCGCTTACAACCATTTTGTTTCGAGAAAAACGCGTTTAAAGTTCTTATTCGATTTCTTATAGAAAAATTATACTTACACTAATCAGCTATGCCTGGCGCATAGAGTAAACCTTCCATTTCTTTAAAGGCATCGTTTTCAGCTAATTTCACAACTCTGCGAGATGCCCTGGCCATTTTTAAAGCGTCAAACGTTTCTTTCTCCACCCTCATAATTCGGTGTTTGTCCTACGTCTGAACGTAAGCCATACGTTTCGGGCCGATTTGCACACCCATGATCTCCATAATTTTCAAGACAGGCATAAATCCTTCATTGAATATGCATTCAGCTGTTAGCGGAGCAGTTTCTAATGTCTTTTTTCCGACGAAAATATGCAGGAAGACTAGAGGTAAGGAGTACGAACGCCGTGTCGTCGAAACGTCCGCAAAAGTGAGGACGAGAAGGGCGGCGCTGCTCTCCTACCGCACCGAAGAAAAGTCAGCAACAAACCAGTGCCATACGATACGCTCCCTCATATAGCGATAATTTGATCAAATGAACTGTAAAGGCAGTGCCGTACGATATGCAAAAAGCACCCTTTGCCACTTCATATGGAGCGATCATTTCATCAAATTAGTTGTTCAACCACTTGGTGAAGGCAATTTCTATATAGATACACAGAATTCTTATATATAGATTGTTTTGGAGAATACCGAAATACAGAAATTAATTCAGTTTTTTTGTTGCGGAACCAGTAACAAACAAAATTTATTTACAGGCACAAGGAAATTCATAAGAAATTTGCATTCAGACAAAAATTTACAGATTATCACCATATTTACACATTGTGACACGCTGTACAGATAAAGAATAATAACGACAAACAGAAATAAAGTCAGTTTTTTTCCTCGCGGAAACCGTAACAAACAAAATTTATTTATAGACACAAGAAAATTCATAAGAAGTTTTAATCCGGACAAAAGTTTTTCAAATTATCACATCTCATATTTACACATTACGATACGCTGTACGGATAAAGAATAATAACGAAATACAGATATTAATACAATGTTTTTTTTCGTTGCGGAAGCAGTAAAAACATAGACACAAGAAAATTCATAAGAATTTTGAATGCAAACAAAAGATTTACAAATTATCACACATCATATTTGCACATTATGACACGCTGTACAGGTAAATCGATCTTACAGTTTTTATTTTTTCCCATTGTCTTTCGTTTTAATTTTCCTTGCGTGATTATTTTCGTTGACCAATCGCGCTAGAAAATGTCCTCTCATGACGAGATAATAGTTTATCACTCTCTTCGTGAGCTCTTCATTGTGTGCTTGGCATCCCACGTACTCTAAATTTTTCATATCCGAAGCTTTGTCGAAAACTTGATGGAGAGTGTTAATTTTAACGGCAGTTCTCGATCGATCGCTGCACTTCAAGTTTGTCTCGCGTTCGGGCACTGAAAGCAACAATTCAAACAATATTACAAGCTTTTATTTAATTTAACTTTCTATGAAAATGGCAAATTGATATTTCACCCACTCACTCCCCATTTTCACGCCTCGAAAATAAACATTTTGTTTATTTTCGAGACATGAGACCAAACCAATATACGAAAAAAATCCATATATTGCACTTTTTGTCTCATCGACGGGACACTTGCTCCACATCTCGCGTTTGTGATCATTTTTATTTCACTCGGTACGATAATGGTACGATAAAACGAAACCATTCTTTTTATGAATGTAAGTACTATTTTTCTTACCTACGATTGATTGTTTTCGCCGCAGATCACTAAATATATTTTATACCGAGACAATTATTTTTTTTTTTTACATCTAACACAATTCGCAAAATTGGTTACCCCGAACACGCTTTATGCCAACACGAACGACGAGCGGGAATCATCGATGACACATGACGTCGGTTGTATTCTTGTCGCTTAGTTCACTTCGGTGCGGTCATGCACTAGCGACGCACGCCGTGAAAACACTAACTGCTAAAATCCACAGTTTCACGGACGCTTTTGGATCGGGCTCACTATAGGCGTTCGTACTCCTTACCTCTAGTCTTCCTGAAAATATGCTTCGGAGCCAAATTTCATATGCAGAGGTCGAAGCTCGCGTTGTTATTTTGCGTATGCTCTCCTCAGTATCTTTCCAATAGATTATCCGACGATAATTCCCCGCATATTGGCTTTAAAATCTTTGCAGTATCATGATCAAATGCAGGTGGATGTGTCAAAGTACTTTCTTGTTTTGGAGGGCGTTTTTGATATTCGCACCACGAAGTCGGGCACTCTGGGCAGTAAAAGTGTTGTGGCTTTTTGTCTGAGGTCAGTTGGTCGAACGTTGCCCATACAGCTTTCTTTATTTCTTCAACAGAATCTGACTTTCTCAAAATCGCCAATCCATAATAAGTGCTCAGAATTATCATCAATTTGTCAGTTAAAGAGTGTCTTCATTTTTACAACATCACTATTGGCCGATAAATCGCTTCTTCTTTTACGTTTTTTTCGCTACAACACCATATTTTTTTCTTCAGCTTTTCTCATAATTCATCCTCTTTTTTTCAGCTTCTCCGAGTTGTTTCATGGCTTTCAAAAACTGCGTAAGTCATTTTGTGGCTCCTTTTACACGTCTATACATTCGTTTTTTGACGTGCAATACACATTCTTGCGTTTCAACTACACGATTGCCGCCGTAAGGATCGGCTTCCAAATTTGTAAATGATTTTGAATGTCCATCGCCAATGTAGCGTTTATATTTCACACCAAACAGATCGTTCAAATCGTTTCAACATTTCGATTATTCCATCTACTTCCATTTTTCCCGAAATTCCATCGTGGTTTGCTCCACAATTATCTTATGGCCATCATACCACCCTAAATATTCATCATTTCTTCTTTCCCTGACCATTCTTCACAAGATTTACATATTTTGAATTTCACTATCACGGCAACAATTTTATTCGAGTATTTTCCGATTAACCAAACAATACCTAAAAGTGATGTGAATCCACGCTTCGCCCATGAACCATCGCCAGAAACCGTGATCTCGTTTTCGGGGTAGCCATTTTCAACGTTTATCTGTTTTTCTTCTTTCACTGTTTTTTTTTAAGTATCGCAGCTTCGACTTTTACGGCAATATGTAAATGTTCAAGTAATGCGTAATAAGCACTTTTACTAATTCCAGTACTTAATTCCATTATTGAAAGAAAAAACGTTCATGCCAAACCGACGGCAAGTAGCCGCCTAACAAAACAAAAATGCCTGTTGACTCCATATGCATTTTTATCATTGAACAAGATGTAATTGTAAATTCTTGGCAAGGACACTTCACAAATACTTTAAATCCTTACCCTTGCACCGATTTAAAAAAAAATTGTAGATCGCCATGACACACTTTTCACTTCATTAATGATTGCAACGCTATAAAAACTAAACTGACAAGGGGACAGTACGGCAGTCGGATTTTTGTAATTTTTCGTACTCATGGTACGCGAAGTTCAGAGCTCGAATATTAATATCCCAAAGCAGTTCGACGCCATATTCAGACATTTTCGAGAAAATTGACTTTGAAGCTTTCGAGCGCACTCTTATCCCACAAAGATGCAACGATATTCGAACCGGGCTCGTGGCGTACCCGGTAGCGCTCGAGTCTAGTAATCGCGGGGTCGCTGGTTCGAGTCTCACTTCGAAATTTTTTTTTTTTTCTTTTTTTCTAAATGAAAAAACGCAAGTCATATTTTTAATTATCTCTTGATTATAAACATACATTTTCAAGTATCAATATTTATAACCAACAACATTTTTAGGATGAAAATGAAAAACGTCGGGTAAGGAATTGAATACTTTATTATTCGGTCTGTATTCATTTGTTTTATACATCGGGTGTAATGTTACACGAGCCAGAGTGATAACCATCGTAAAAACAAGGAAAACAGTCATTTTCACGGCATCTCGCACACCGTACAAACGCTGCATTGTTACATTCGCAATTTTTTTTCAATACATCGATCGGAAAACAAACTTCATTCACGTTCATGAAGATTTCTCTTTGATCGCAAAGTTTCGAAGCAAACCTATTTTTACGTCGCCTATTCGCAATTTCAAGCAAGAGATAATCAAAAATAAGGCTTGCATTTATCATTGACAATTATAATTACATATTAGGTGTACAAAGTTTTAGGACAGTTTTCAAAAAATTCAAGATTTATTAAAAAAGAAGTAAAACACAGTTATTCATCGAAGTAATCTCCATCGCACTGAATGACCTTCAGCCATCTCTCAGGTAACTCGCGGATGCCTTTCGCAAAGAAACTTTCGTCTTGCGAGGTGAGAAATTTAGCGACCCATTTTTCCACTTCTTCAAATGTTTTGAATCGCACGTCAGACAAATCGTTCTGCATTTTCCGGAATAAATGATAATCGGATGGGGCTAAGTCTGGTGAATACGCCGGGTGTGGTACAGCTTCCCATCTAAGCGCTAGTAACGTATCCTTGACCGGTTTACCCACATGAGGCCGCGCGTTGTCATGGAGCAGTTTTACTGGACGTTTTCCTTTACCAGAAAATGGACGTTTCTTCTCAATTTCTTGATTCACTTGCATCAATTGATGACAATAGCGATCGGTAGTAACTGTTTGACCAGGTTTGAGAAATTCATAATACAGTACGCTTTTCATATCCCACCATATGCACAGCATGACTTTGTTACAATGAACATTGCGCTTTGGCGTGGATGTTGTCGGCTCGCCGGGGTCAACCCAATGATATGTGCGTTTCGGATTATCAAAATAAATCCACTTTTCATCACCGGTCACAATTTTCCACAAGAAAGACTTTCTATGTTGCTTGTTGTAAAGACTCACACAAATGTTAAGACGGCTGTTTTTATTTTCTTGAGTCAGAAAGTGTGGTACCCACTTTGTTCCTTTTCGAATCTTACCCATTGCTTTTAAACGATAAGAAACAGTTTGTTGAGTTACTCCAAGCTGTTCCGAAAGTTGTTTCTCCGTCTGACAAGAGTTTTCATCCAGCAACGCTTGCAGTTCCTGATCATCCACCTTTACAGGAGACCCCGTGCGTTCACGGTCACTAACGTCGAAATCACCTTCTTTGAATCGCTTATACCAATACTCACGTGTACTTTTAGATACAATGTTGTCTCCAAGAACAGAACATATCGATTCACACGCTTTCCTAACACTTTTTCCTTGATGGAATTCATAGCGAATGCAGTGTCTAATAAATAGCTTATCGGTCTGCATGTTTAATTTACAGAATTTATAGGTTATGTTTATGACTCCTTTACGTTTCGATACTACATATCAAGCGCCATCTGTGATAAGTGAGCGGGACCTTTGAATTAATTTAGAATAGCTGTTATGATACAAAATCGAAGTGTCCTAAAACTTATTTGTACACCTAATATATGTGAATTAGCATAGATTTTATGATTTTTATCGCGGGATTATTTATTTATTTTTTTATAAATAATCACCTATTGTTATATATAAATAATATATGATCATATATAAGAAAATATATAATTATGTATAACTATAATGAATTTTGTTCACAAATAACTATATATGGATTTTGTCCATATATAAACATATATAGATATATTATATTAATTATATATAATAATATGTGATTATATACAAGAAAAATTTATCGGGATATTTAAATGACGGAGGTATGCGTATTAAAAAAAAATGAAAAAAAAAAAAAAAAAAAATTTCGAAGTGAGACTCGAACCAGCGACCCCGCGATTACTAGACTCGAGCGCTACCGGGTACGCCTCGAGCCCGGTTCGAATATCGTTGCATCTTTGTGGGATAAGAGTGCGCTCGAAAACTTCAAAGTCAATTTTCTCGAAAATTTCTGAATATGTCGTCGAACTGCTTTGGGATATTAATATTCAAGCTCTGAACTTCACGTACTATGAGTACGAAAAATTACAAAAATCCGACTGCCGTACTGTCCCCTTGTGAAACTTAGCAAATTATAATGAAAACTATCGTCGTAGGCTACCTCAAAATCACGTCCATCTTTAAGTTTACTAGCTGATGTACTGACAAATTCAGTACTGTGTTCAGACGTATATCGATTGCCTCGAAAATGTATTTTTTTTTTTGGAACCATCACTTTGCCGCCTATTGCTATATTTCGATTATTTCTTATCCATTTTGACTCGATGTTTAATCACTGAATGGCAAACTTCAACTGCCGATTTGCTTCAAAATACCTACTCTTTAAAAATTAGTTTTCTCTCTTTCTCTTTCAAACAGGTATGAGATTATCAAGAGACGCGGCAGCGTCTTGGAGCCGAGTATTAAAAAAAAAATTCTTTGCCACTGACAACGCCACCAAACGCGGCGCCACTGAGGAAGTGACGCCATGCCACGACTCTTTATACAGTGAGATGGTCTTCTAGCAGACGACTTTTAACGTTGTCTCGACATTACGCGAAAACACGGCAACAAATCGAAAATCTAATTACAGTTTACCGATGTAATGTGATTTTTTCCTATCGATTTTGTCCGGGCTATTTTTCGATTCGTCCACACAATCTCGAGATCTCATCATTTACGGCCGAATTTTCGAGCGACTTTTTACCCCAAAAATGCTTCCACACTTGTTCATTGTCGTTCATTGAATGAAATAAAGTCGTTGGCTCATGTCGTAAACATAGTACATTCGCCGTTTTGTGAATTGATTAACACTCTAGCGTAACAGGCACAGCAACGCCACCGCCTTCTCGAACGGTGCGACTCGAACTGCACCCTGCTTGCAATATACATATATATGTTGTGACGTGAGTTTTTCATCCCGTCACTTCGAGCGGAGTGATTTCGAGCAGTGGGTTAGATTTACGACCCTTTTAGAGGCACGTCGGGCAGCCAGATTTCCGACTCACACTTCGGGACCAGGAAAAGGCGGAGAGCAGCGAATTTTAATTTTCTGTTATTAAAATATTGAATTTTAATTTTTTGTTATTGAAATATTGATATTCCCCCCTTAAGGGAATCCCAATTATCTTTGCGACGTAACGCGGGCCTTCGGCCGGGGACACCGTGCTCGAGGTGGCAGTGCCTGTTTGGCATGCTAGCAGCACCAAAAGCTTAAATATCTTTTTTTTCCTTTAAATACAATTATTACCTTTAGGAAGGCCACAATAGCCCAAGGTGACTGCGTCTCGTGCCCTCTTAGTGAAGGTGGTGCGCCCATAAGGAGGTCCTCTCTTCATATTATCGGCGTCGGTGAAGGTCGAGGCACGGGCGCCATTGTCCGCTCCGCGCGTTGACCCAGGCGGATACACACGGCTTTTCCCTCATCGGAGCAGGCGAGTACGGAACATCGGTGCTCGCGGTCAAGGGATGCCCGAGGGGTCGCTGGCTTAGGACCAACGCAACGTGTCTCCCGCCCCTCGGACTACGCGGCCTGGGAGCCGCATCTTTCTGCCGGCATCAAGGACGTCACCGTCCGTGGAAATCGGCGCCACCGTGATAGTACCGCGCTGAGCGGTGGCGGACGGCGGGTGATGTTTTTTTTGGCGTTTAGCGTCAAGTGTGGGCCGACCGCGGGGTTCGAGGGACGCCCTGTCCTTGCGAGGGAGGCCTCCCCCGCGTTCGTCGTCGCTCACCGGGTCCTGGAGGAAGGCGTTCGCGGTGCCGGCTTCAAATACTGCAAGGGGAAATTCGCACGTGGGTATCGGCGGGGTGGTGCCGGGTCTCGACCGACCTCGAAGGCCATACGCGTCAATCGCACGGTTGCCGAAGTTCGAAATTCGGCATCGTCGCGATAAGAGACGGCGAATTCTAAGAATTCCTCTATAAAGGAGAGAGAGAGACAACCACATTGTCGCGCTACGGCAAGCCTTGCTCCGGTAGGGCGAGGGGAGTGCGGAACGCCGAGCCTCGAAATGCGAGGTGAGGAATCGGCAGTCAGGAATTTGGCGAGCTCGCGTCCCGTCGAGTTTTCGCAAGTCGTAATAGAGTCAGTGAGTGCCGGCTGAAAGTTCAGAGCGGTGAGCCCGATTTCCCATCCTCTATCTCTGGGTAAGCCCGGGATTTTCGCTCCCGAGTCATCTTTGCGAGTTTTGGGGAACAGTCCCCGTCATAGTTTCTTTTTTTTTGTTCGCCTGGAGGGGTGTCCAAAGGATAAAGTACTCGGGAGGTGAAAATCCTACGCTTTAGTTCGGTCAAATTTTGCCTTGTCCAAGCCCGGTTTGTCATCGCAGTGTATTGTCTGATTCGTATTTTTTTCAATGCAACTCATTTGAATATTTATTTTCCTCTGCGACGCGAATTAATAGCCGAGTGGTTAGATTTCAAAGATGTGTTCGGTTGGCGTAATTATGTGCGCTAGCGCGCCAAGGCTACCCGATGTTTATATATCTGTTTCTCTACCGCGTGGTCTCTAGCGTCGATCGTACCATTATCGATTTTTCGAGCGATCGTAGGTCCACCAAAGTAGCGAGGATTTTTAGGGCCCTGGGGCAATATCTCGCGCTCGAATAATACCCGTCTATCTCTCGTAATTATTATAATTTTTCGGTTATCTCTCGCAATTCTTATTATTTCCCGGTTATCTCTCGTAATTATTATAATTTTTCGGTTATCTCTCGCAATTCTTATTATTTCCCGTCTATTTCTCGTAATTATTATTTTTCGGTGATCTCTCGCAATTCTTATTATTTCGCGGTATCTCTCGTAATTATTATTATTTTTCGGTGTTACGTACCGAACGGTACCCCGGGTTTCCCGAGTGAAATATTATTTTGTGGGCTGCTCTGCTCGTCCCATACGGGCCCGATTTCTCTGGGAGGATAAGGGGGAGGATGCCAGAATACTTTGGTGCTTCCGATTATAACATGGTTTATTTACTAACAATAGCCGACTTACAATGTCGTTAACGCCGGCATGAGTAAACACACATACACACCACACACCTACACACCACACACATACACACCACACACATACACACCACACACATACACACTCACTAATTTTAACAATATAGAACTGGCATATTCGATACAAAATATTAGGAGTACAACTTTGCAGTGACCGCTTTACTTAGAGAGCCACTGCAGCCGAAGTAGTGGCCCTAGCTCAATAAAAAAAAGTGGCATTTTAAACTAGAGGCTCTGCCAATGTAAACAATTTAAAAAGCTAATGGATACGTGTATGCATTATAAAGTTATTGGCACTCAAACATGGCAACCTACGAGCCGAATTCTCAGCATTTGCGGGAACTGCTCCAAAGACAACAAAGGAAGGGATTTTTGCACCGGATTGTGACTGGAGATGAAAAGTGGGTTCACTACGATAATCCTAAACGCCGAAAATCATGGGGACTGCCTGGTCATATTCCGTCATCGACGCCCAAACCGAATATTCACGGATCCAAAGTGATGCTGTGTATCTGGTGGGACCAGCTGGGCGTTGTGTACTATGAGCTGCTCAAACCATCCGAAACCATCACAGGGGAACTCTACCGACGTCAGTTGATGCGCTTGAGTAAGGCACTCAAAGAGAAACGGCCACAATTCAACGAAAGACATTACAAGGTGATACTGCAGCATGACAATGCCCGACCCCATGTTGCAAATGTCGTGAAAAAGTACTTGGAAACGCTGAAATGGGAGGTTTTATCCCACCCGCCGTACTCTCCAGACATTGCCCCTTCCGACTATCACTTGTTCCGGTCAATGGCACACGATTTGGCTGACCAGCACTTCGGTACTTACGAAGAAGTCAAAAATTGGGTCGATTCCTGGATTGCCTCGAAGGACCAAGACTTTTATCGACGCGGGATTCGAATGCTACCTGAAAGATGGGCCGAGGTCGTAGCTAGCGACGGGCAGTACTTTGATTAAAAAATATGTAGCCACTTTTTTATAATAAAGCCTTAAACTTTTGAAAAAAACGGTCACTGCAAAGTTGTACTCCCAATACGATGATTGAACGGCACGGCTTGTGTTATGTTTTCAATTTGAAAGAATGGAATCAGATGTAATAATGATTGCGTCTCTATCGCGTCGGTGTCGACTGCGCACAAGTCTGACAATCCTGTGCAACCACCTTTTGCACCGGGTTCACTAGGGGATACTATCCACCTCCCAAATGCAAGGGAATTATGGTTGCCGCGGAACGCTTTGTGCGTGAGTAGGAATCCGTGCACAGGAAACAACCCCGTGGACGCGGTATTCGCGACACCATTTTAACGACCGAAGACTGACGGACGCGAACCCGTGAAGACGCGGGAGTCTGGGATCGCGACTTGCTTTCGGCCGGAGTTATACCCCAACACCAGGTTACTTCCGTGGCTAGATGAGAACTAAAAATCTTCACCGCCACCGAACCGATGTTAGCTCGGTAGCTATCACTCCGGTGGGGGTTTTTGACAACGTCCACGGAAAGTTGCTCGCTCCCTAAGTGGTCGCTCCGGTGGGGGTTTTTAACAACGTCCACGGAAAGCAGCTCGCTCGCGAAGTCCCACGGTCGAACTCCGCGGATCAGGCGATGCTTGATCAGCGGAATTCGATCGGGCACATCCGGTCTCACTATCAGCGTTTCCACACCTGACACCGCACAGAGACACGGGGCGACGAAGTCGTTGGTAAAATAATGAAAGTTAAACCCGTTAATAAAACCCAATTATTGATATTACTAAACAAAACATTAAAAGTTTACGGAGACGTGACATCGGTCATCTCTCGTAATTCTTATTATTTCCCGGTTATCTCTAGTAATTATTATTATTTTTCGGTCATCTCTCGTAATTATTTTTTTTATTTATCGCTGGTAATTATTATTTTTCTGTTATCTCTCGCAATAATTATTATTTTTCGTTTAACTCTCGTACTTATTATTACTTTTCGGTTATCTCTGATAATTATTATTATTTTCCGGTTACCGTCGTAATTATTATTATTTTCCGGTTACCTCTCGTAATTATTATTATCTTCCGGTTACCTTTCGTCATTATTACTACTTTCCGGCTACCTTACAGAATTCTCATTATTTTTCGATTACCTTTCGTGATTGGCATTATTCCTTGGCTACCGACCGTAACCTTCAGCATTCCCCGGTTATCTTTCGTAGTCTCTATCATCTCTTGGTCACCTCTGGCTTCCGGCCATCATTGGTGATACTTCCCGTTAGTACTATCGTTCGCAGACCGCACCGACAAAAGTCCCGATTTGTATCGAGTATCGGACGTACCCTATCTTGTGCGGAAAGACCTACCTGTTCAGGGGCATCCTAAGACCACGCGTTTGAGGAGGCTATTGGCCACTTTCGCGGGTTGTCCTCGTCTAACGGACCCCACGAACTATTTTGGTTAATTTGGGCGATGTCGCGCGCTGCGAGCTGTCGTGTGATTTCTGGCTTTGCGTCTCAACTATTTTACTGGTCCCGCGTCGCTTTTGCGTTTTGCGTTTACGATTGTCTTGCGCGAGCATGTAATGTCATGCAAAGTCTGGGCTACTTAAATAAAAGCCTGTTATTATTTATGTTCTGAAATTTTCTTCATTCTACACGTCTGCGCCCCGATACCATATTCTCTCACTCAGGTGAGCTGAGCTAGCCGTTTCTCCCTCAGTCCTCAACGCCCCTTTTACTGCGTTTGCATGTCCCTTGTACTCGCGGCGTCGCGAAAAATCAAGTCGGTCGTAGACCGGCGGTATTCGATACCTGGCGCCCAACGCGATGTCGTGAAACCCGTCTCCGGGATCGGACATTCGCCCGTTACCTCCTTTTGGCCGACGCAGTAGGTAAGGGGAGGAATTTACATCGATTGAGAAGTGTGGTGAAAAGCACGTCACAATGTATTCTAATACAGTCGATTTGACAGCTCGAATAACCAAACACGGTTATTCGCGTGGATGTGACAAACGAAAACAAACAGCTCTTATTAGAGCCAAAACTTTATTTAACAAAGGGTCACGTCGTTTCAAATTTAGGTGTGAATTATTTATTTTGATCCTAACCACGCGTATATTAGCCGTGGCGCTCGCGCAGAATCCGTCGGGAAAACAGCAACAGAGGAAGATACGCAAATAGATGCAAAGTCCAATAAATATTCAATAATGTTCTCATTTTTTTCACTTGCTTATATAAAATTAAGAAATTCGCAGACAGACGTTCATGTGTACCTTTTGTGTGCCTTGAGAGCATAACCTAACTTCTGTGCGTCATTGCCAATTCGTGTGTTCGTAAGTCTGGAATTCTTGAATTCACGTCGTTTGAATCGTATATTACGTCGTTTATCTTATCATAGAGTCTTATCATAGACGTAGAGGTTTTTTTTTGTAAAAAAAATACACCCGGCTCTGCAGAATTTATTGACACAAAGCTTGTCAATTATTTTCCCTAATGCATCATAGAAGAACCTGAACAAGCTTCGCATCAGTTTTTTTATAAATGCCCATCACTGCTTAAACGAATTATGTATAGTGTCGTGAAAAATTATGAATTACCTTGCATCAGTGCTCTTAACTGCGTGTACGATAATTGCGAAAGCTGGACTTCGCAGTGTGCTCTCTGCGCTTTGCAAGAGACGAAAGCTTCTTTGGGATACTTTTGTGTCGCAAACCCATTTCTACCCTACGTCAACCGAAAAAACTATGTTCGGATATAACAATTGGGTAAACCTCACCTCTCGCTGTACTCACAATAACGTCCTTGCGAAGAAACACAAGTGATGAAAACAATGTCTTATTAGACTTTCTCCACAGTACTGTTCCTGTAAAAAAAACTCTGACTAACATTTCATAACTTTCTTTAGAGGGATTCAGTGAATCATCAGAAGATTTCTCTCGCCGCTGAACAAGATGACAAGTTTCACAAGCTGTGGAAAATTGAATAACTTGCCCGACTGTTTATCAAACTTGTCATTTTGTTCAGCGACGAGAGATATGTTATGATGATTCACTGAATTCCGAATTCACTAAGGCCCGGTTCCACAACTCTCGGTTAACCGGGGTAACCCGAGTTTAGCCCGCTAAGCGTGGTTCTGATTGGTCCAGTCGCCCTTAAACTTCGGTAAACTCGGTTAACCGAGAGTTGTTGAACTCGGCCTAAAGAAAGTTTGAAATAATACTCAGAGGTTTTCACGTGGACAGTACTGTGGAGAAAGTCTAACGAATCATTGCTTTGAAGCCTTGTAGTTCTTCGCATGGGCACTTTTGCGAGTACAATGAAAGATGAGATTTCCTCAATTTTTATATGTGAACAAAGTTTCTTTGGAGTACGTGGTAGAGAAATTTGTGTGTGGCTCAGGAGTATCTGCAAAAAGCTTGTGTCTCTTGAGAAGCACAGAAAAGTGCAGTTTTCGCACTCACCGTACACAAGTGCTGACTCAAGTTAATCCATTTGTCTTGACAACAGGAAATGTAATTTTCCAAAACAATGAATGTTCATACGAGGGTGGGGTGAAAAGTTTCCGGCCTGACCAAGAAAAACGATGTTTTAACATTTTTTTTGCTTTATTTTTCAACATAATCTCCATCAACACTGATACATTTCTCATAACGGTGTTCTAATTGAGTTATACCAGTTTTAAACGTAGATTCGTCAAGCTCCTCAAAATACTGATTTACAGCTTCGATAACTTCTTCGTTGCTCTTAAATCTTTTTCCGCCAAGTCATTTTTTGAGGTTAGGAAACAGGTAATAGTCGCTGGGGGCTAAGTCTGGAGAGTAGGGAGGATGCGGCATCAATTCAAACTTCAATTCGTGGATTTTGGACATGGCAATAATCGACGAATGCGCTGGTGCGTTATCGTGATGCAACAAAACTTTTTTCTTCGCCAAATGAGGTCGGTTAATTTGCACCTCGTGCTTCAAATATTGCAATAACTCTGCGTAGTATTGACCAGTGATAGTCTTACCCTTTTCAAGGTAATCAATATATATAATTCCTCTCGCATCCCAAAAAACAGTAGCCATAACCTTGTTTGCCGATAAAATTGTTTTTGCCTTCTTTGAGGTTGGTTCCCCTTTTCCAACCCACTGTTTTGACTGTTCTTCATTTTCAGGAGTGTAGTGGTGGACCCATGTCTCATCAACAGTTATGAATCGACGCAAAAATTCGTTTGGATTACGCCTATACAGCGCCAAATTGTCAGTAGAAATGGTTTTTCGAAGCAGTTTTGGGTCGAGCGTTAGCAAACGCGGCACCCACCTTGCACACAGCTTTTCCATGTTCAAATGGTTGTGCAGAATATTTCGCACACGTTCAGCTGACATCCTACAGGTCTCAGCTATCTCATGCACTTTTAACCTGCGGTCTTCCAACACTATTTTATGGATTTTTTCAATCATCTCTGAAGTTGTGACTTCAACGGACCGTCCTGAGCGAGTCTCGTCAGAGGTGCTCACACGACCCATTTTAAATTCAGAAACCCACTGCTTAATAGTTGAATATGATGGGGAGGAGTCTCCTAGTGCTGAATCCATCTCTTCTTTTATTTGTTTTGGTGTAAAACCTTTCTAATGGAAGTATTTGATGACAGCACGTTTTTCCAATTTTTCCATTTTTACGAAAACAACGGAAGCGTGTCGCGCAATGTGCTCTCAAACGCAAACTAACGTAGCGATTGGGCTGAAACTGTACATACAAGCTCGGTAGGAATGGTACTGTAGGACGCCGCTCCAAAACTAGACCTAGTGGCACCATCTCTTGGTCAGGCCGGAAACTTTTCACCCCACCCTCGTAGAAGAACTAATGCCGAGCTTGTTCATATAGTTCTGTAATGCATCTGCAATGTTTGGCCTCAGATGGTGGGAAATTATGGAGTGGTTTAAGGGGCATCACCAGTGTGACACTTTCAATAAATGATTTTTTTACCTTTTTCTATAGTTTATACTTTTAAGAATATCCTGTGCAAATTTCAAGGCCGTATGTCTAATCATTTTATCTTGCAAAAATCTATAGTTAAATCTTAAACGCATTTTTCTCGAAATGAGATTTTTCAAATTTGCTGACATTGTAACTCAAAGAGCAATTATCCGATTGACTTGAAATTTGAACTGAGTACTCTTGAATATATTTCCTCTACAATGACGTAAGATATTTTTGTTTGGATGAAAATTGACGATTTGGCATTGAAAGAAAACGACCATTTTATAGGCAAGAAAACAGACTTTTTTTATAACTACGCCATTTTTTTACATTTTTATATTTTTAGAAAATCCTACGTCATTGTACAGGAAATACCTTCCAGTTTAACATCATTTTATTTTCTTTTTCGGTTTCAGCTACTTAATCGGCCGGAATCATGTCAGCAGTAGAGGATCTTTTTTGGCGCCTCCGAAGGCGTCCCATAAGTCGGTTGGATTTCAATATTTTTCTATGAAAAAATTATGGAATATAGGTCAAATATAGCGAAATATATTCTTAATTTTCGGAAACATTTAATTGAGCACTTTTCTTCCAAAAAATTCCCGAAAATCACCCAAATTTTCAGCGTTCACACTGGTATAGCCCCTTAAATGCTTTGAGCAAAAATTGAATTGTGAGACTGTAAGAGTGAGAGACCTGAACTTGACCACGAAAAATTTCAAGTACGGTCAAGTTGTATGTATTTATATTTTCCATTTCTCTATTTGTATTATTAAGGAGCGTCTTCTTTTTGTAAATTGAGGTCGTGAATCTCTAACAAAGTGTGTAAAAACGTTTGAAGCATTTTTACGGCCGGCACCGACCAAAAACAGTTCGAGCATATAGAAAAAATTCATTTTAGTTCCAAAAAAAAGTTTGAGTGTTTAAGAAGAATTCATTTTCGTTTCATTCCAACGATGCTCACTTCAGCGTCATGGAGTTAGGATCACAAAGATAAAGAGCACAAAAAAAATATGAAGATTCTTCGGTGATTTTCAATTTGCTCTATCTCTGCGTATAATCATCTTAGCAGAAAATATGAAAAAACCATTTCAAAGGTTAGAATCTCTAGGTTTCAAGCTTCCACTTAAAATAACTATTTGCTCTTTTGTTATTAATAAATCAAAAGAAACGTCGCAAAGGAAAATGTCCGATTCTTGTTTCGAAAAGGTGTACAGACAAGGAAAAATTTGTTTGATCAATGACGCAATCAGACGTATTTTCCTTGGATAACCTTTTCTATTTTGAACTTTGAAACAAGTATATATCAAATACATGATCAAAGCCAAATTACGCTTTTGACTTCAATAATCAATAACTCATGAACTAATTATCGTACACGAATTTAATCGTTCACGTTTTTCGGACCAGTTTGTTTTCTGTGAGATGTGCAGTTAAAAAATGTCAAAAGTGCCGTTTATTCTTTAAATTACAAAAGTTACGACATCTTTGCGGATAGCTATTGCGAATATTATTCTTAGGCATTTTTTTCAAGTTGATAGTATCCACAAAAAGTATGCTAAGCGTAAAGTTGTCCCGATTTTTTCCCTGTAGCCCAAATGATAAAAGTTTTGAATTAGGTGAAAAAAAATTGAAGGCAAACTATTATTATTTTAGGCCACTATTATTTCGCTTACTCGGTAAAAAAAATAGTTTTTCGACATTTACGTGTATTTTCAGCCATGTAAAGTCAGAATGTGTACAAAGAAAAAAATGTAACTTCTTTTCAATAAATAAAAATCTTTTTGTTTTTGAAAGGAAATTTACTGTTATTCGTTTGTCAATTTTATATTGAATAATAACAAACATACCCTCCCAAAGTAAAAAGTTCCATTCTTTGACCTTTTTTGTTCGAAAATGGATGTTGAAAGTTGTAACCCCTCTGTATTTCCTATACTTTTATTAATGTGAAATTAATCCTCTTATAAACTAGCACATTGTGAATACTGTTGTGCCCTGAAAAGACAGGAATTTTCATATTGCTAACGCATGAGGTTCAAAGACCCGAAGCGACGATATCGAGCTCGATATTTCACAAGCCCGATATTCCGCTTGACTCAGCCAAAAAAATGCTGAATCACAATCGAACGATTCGAACGTTCTCGAAGGATTGGTTGCGAACACCCGAGTTAACAATTAGCTGAAAGAATTAATCGAAAGGCAGTCTTCAGTCAGAAGCCGAGGAGGTCGGTCTCAAGGCATAAAAAGAATTGTAATATGGTTGCCTAATTTTAAATAAAATATAAGTTGTTCAAGTTGCAATATCCCGAGTTGGAGATTTACTCGGAACGGGAAAAGTCCCCACATACCCTCGCCCTCGAGCAGCCGACAACCCACGGTGTCAACTTACTCGAGAGCGAAACTCCGTGCTCTCCGCGCATCGTCAGAAGCCGGGGCACAACATTGGTGGCAGCGGTGGGATTCCCGCAATTGGGGATACCGCAACTTTGCATTACACAACTTAAAAAAAAAGAAAGAAATATCCTATCCAACGTACAAAATAAACTGAACGCAGCAAGTGCAGAAAAGGAGGTCAACGAGTGATCCGATCGACGACCGTCGAACCGGACAAATAAAAAAGAAAACGTGCGGCGTAAGCAAACGCCCGAGTCAACCGTACAGAGCTGTCCAAAATCAACCAGATCCCGAGGATCATCGATACTAGACCGACCCAAGGACGAAGACTCACCAAATACCTTCTACAACGGAACAACGGAGCGCACGAGAACAGCAAACCAAAGCAACACGACAACAGGGAACAATACTGGCAATTTCCTGCCAAACAGCTACGAGAACGAGGTCAACATCTTGTGAACCTCCGACTACGAAGCATCGATCAACACGAGGCGCATCATCGTACTGTAAGTGACGGAACATTAATCAAAAAACACCCTCCAAAGCCAAACAATTAAACATTAATGTCAAACGAAGACGAGCGTCGTAAATTATACCGATTACCGGGTAACAACAAATTATCGCGTTCATTAAATTCAATTTTCGACGAACTCATTGCAAGAGATGGTCCCGAGAATAAACCAGTGGAACAAGAACTACAGGAACCTAGGAAAAAGCAATTTCGATCCGCAACAAGTTCAGACGAAAGTCCAAATTCACAAAATTCCTCAAATAGGCCGACAGCTGCGAAACGTACCAAAATTCGATTCGCAGCAGATCGAACCGTTCATTTTTCTGATCTATCAACAGATTCTGATCAATCTCCTGAAAATATAGACACTAGGCGTGGTCGCGAAATAGAAGTTGAAGAATTTTCCCGACTCCAACTTAATTCAGATAACATGGCGCAAGAAAATGGTTTCATGACCCTAAAGGAGGCGCGAAGCCTCATTCCCCGATTTGATGGCGAAAAACCTGAAGAAGTCGACGACATAATTGAAGCATTCGGCTATGCAAACGCGTGCGTTGCAGCAGCCGTTAGACTTTCCCTTTTACAATCCGTGTTAGCAACAAAAGTGATAGGAAAAGCGCAAAAAAATACCCGATATAAAGAAATTGAATCGTACGAACAATTTAAAGAAGAAATGACAGCATTATATGGAACGCGACGTACAGTAGCCGCCTTACAAGTCGAGTTTAATACGTGCAAGCAAAAATACAACGAGAGCGTGTTAGCATACGGTCAACGACTCGAGGCCATAATGATGGAATTAATCGAAGCCAGCACAACCGAGGCAAGATCGCCTGCGGAAAAAAGAACAATTGAGACATATGTAAGGCAATTAGCCCTATACAACTTTGAAAGAGGACTTCGAAGGGAATATCAAGTCATCGTAAAGGCTCAAGGATTCAAGGATCTCGGATCAGCCCTTAAAGGAGCAATGGAAGAGGAAAAATCGCTACAAGGAGGCGAATCTATAAACAAACAGACTCATCTGGAAAAACGACCGCCGATGACGTGCAATAAATGTCACAAAATGGGACATTTAGCGAAGGATTGCCGATCCAACACATCGTCTTACGGAAGATACAGCCTACCAGCTCCACCGAAAAGCGTGCATCAATTCAACATCACTTGCAATTACTGCAAGAAACCGGGACACGCGTACAAGGATTGCCGAAAAAGTAATTGGCATCAAGGACAAGGGAACGGATATCGACAGGCACCGGGAACCGGGAATCATCAAAATCATTAAAATCATCAAACGAATTATCAGCAGGGCCAAGGAACCAGCTACTACAACAGGAGTGGGCCCCCCAGGGCGCCCAAATCAGTATCACTGGAACGCAAATAAAAATAGGCCAAAAGAAGACAGACCGAAGGAAGAAAATCGCAACGACAGCGAAAAGGAAAACACAATTGGATCATTGTCGCTCGATATGATAACGGCAACAAACGTAGACAGGCCAAGAGAAGAAAACCGCAACGACATCGGAAACAGGAAAACAATTAGGTCATTTTTGCTCGATATGGCAACGGCAATGAACGAAGACAAAAAACGCAACGTCAGAAAACAATCGAAGCATCGAATACAGGCCCGTCCAAAAGAAAAAATACAAGGAAGAAAATAAAATCGTACTGGATAACGACGATCAATTCTGGAAGAGCCGCTAGCGACTTCCACATCGCGTCTCCCCAGGCCAAAGACAAAATCCTCACGTTGAAACGAGACACCGGAGCCCAATGTAGTCTCATAAAAAAGAGTGTATTAAAAAAGGACACAGAAATAATAGAAGAAACGATCGAACCCAAAGGAATCGGAGGAAAAAAATTCTACGCATTGTGTAAAATTATGCTCGTGCTCGAAATACCCGCAGTAAACGTAGAACACGGATTCTACGTAATAGATGACGCAGTACCACTGGAAGTAGACGGAATAATGGGTTTGGACCTCATGAGAGAGCACAACGTCGACATCCTAAGCGGAAGACATATTAAAATATACGGACATCCGATCCCCATGCTGGACGGAACGAATAAAATTAAACTACCCCCCAGAACAGAGCAAATGCTATACACAAAAACATTGACGGCAAAAATAGGATGTGTCGCAGCAAAAAAAGTGCGTCCAGGAGTAAAGATAGGCGGATGTTACGTCCACCCAGAAGGACATTTCTGCCTCATAATAGTGCGAAACTCAAACAATGAAGAAATCGAAATAGAAAGGCCAACAGTGCAAATTGAAGAAATTAAAGAAGAAAAGCCAACCGTAGAAAAGGAAATAAGTGCTGTAACGATCGAAGAAAAATTAAGAAGAAAAAACAAAATATGGGAAGAAATCAAAAGAAATTCGAACTTAAACCCAGAAGAACAAAAATCCCTACGCAAATTTGCTGACGCATACGCTGACGTCTTCCATTTGGAGGAAGAGTCGCTTGCGTGCACCGCTATAGTGGAGCACCGCATAAGCGTACGATCAGGGACAATGCCAATAAAAATTCGTCCATATCGATTACCAGAAGTCCACAAGCAAGAAGTAATGGCGCAGACAAAAGAGATGCTAAAAAACGAAATAATTCGACCGAGCAAAAGCCCATGGAATGCTCCTCCACTCGTCGTTCCAAAAAAGCCTGACGCCGACGGAAATATACGCAAGAGAGTGGTAGTAGACTTCCGAAAACTCAACGAAGCAACGGAAGGAGACTTGTATCCATTGCCTAATATTACCAAAATATTGGACCAATTGGGACGAGGAAAATACTTCACGACTCTCGACTTGACATCGGGATTTCAGCAAATCCCAATGGCCGAAAAAGACAAGGAAAAAACCGCTTTCTCCACTCCTCTTGGACATTACGAGTACAACCGAATGCCATTTGGATTAAAAAACGACCCACCAACCTTTCAAAGGCTGATGGACGCTGTGCTTGCTGGATTACAAGAACTAAAATGCTACGCATATCTCGACGATATAGTATCAGGTTAATAAAAAAGTTTTGTCGCAAAAATGTTAAAAGTGTCTTTTTACGTATTGACGCAATATGACATCGAGCTATGTCGAGAATATTCTAGAATGTTTTCTACTCTTCCGCGTGACAGGGTATAAAAGGGCGAGCGCGCGTTCTAGTGGACAGAAATGGCTTCGATATCGCAGGAGCAACTTCGAGCGATCATTTTTTACGAGTGGCGGCGCGGCACGAACGCAAGCACAACTGCCAAAAATATACAAGATGCATTCAGCGAAAACGTAGTTTCTCATCGAACAGTCCAGCGTTGGTTCAATCGTTTTATATCTGGAGACACAAGCCTTGAAGATAAGGAACGTTCCGGACGACCGTCGACCATCGATGATGAAGCATTACTCTGCTGCATCAAAGAAAAACCGGAAGCAAGTACGCACGAGCTAGCAAGAGAACTTGGTTGCACCCAACCGTCAATAGTCAATCACTTACACAACTTGGGATACAGGAAGATTCTAGCTCAATGGATACCACACCGTCTCACCGACGACAATAAGAACGGTCGCGTGACCATCTGCCAGTTTCTCCTGCTTCGCCACCATCACATGGAGTTTTTAGAAGATCTTGTGACGTGAGATGAAAGCTGGATCTTGTATGATAACAGAACACGTTTAGCCTACTAGCTTCCTATCGGAGAAAAACCGCCACACCAACCGAAATCTGATCGTCACTCACAAAAGGTTTTGTTGTGCTGTTTCTGGAACGCAAAGGGAATGCTGTTTCACAATTTTCTCCCCGTAGGTAAGACGATCTCCTCTACACGATACATCGAGAGTCTCCAGGAATTGGCAAAAGCTATAAGAAAAAAACGGCCAAGACGGGCGACTGTGCACCTTCTCCACGACAACGCGAGACCCCATGTCGCAAAGGAAACCCACAAAACAATCACTGACCTTCACTGGAATACCGTTCCTCATCCACCATACTCTCCCGACATCGCGCCATCTGACTACCATTTGTTCAGACATTTGAAGGCATATTTGAGAAACAAAACTGTCAAAAACGTCGACGATCTCAGAAGGGATATTTCAAATTTCTTTGAGTTCCAGCCGCCGCTGTTTTGGGCAAAGCGAATAAATGAGTTGCCAACTGGATAGTCAAGTGTCATGAAAACCGATGGCGAATATATTGTTGATTAGAAATGTTTTGTATAAGATATATAAATAAATAAATTATATTGAAATTATTGCGACAAAACTTTTTTATCAACCTGATAGTATACGGATCATCGTTCGAAGAACACAACAAAAGGCTGACAGAAGTATTCGATCGACTGAGAGAAGCCCAATTAAAGGTTCAACCTAGGAAATGTCGATTTCTGCGAAAAGAAACCCAGTACTTGGGACACATTATTACCGAAGTGGGAGTAAAACCCGATCCGGAAAAAATAGAGGCTGTACAACGATTTCCAGCCCCAAAAAACGTAAAAGAGGTGCAATCATTTCTGGGACTAGCCGGATATTACCGAAAATTCATACAGGATTTTTCAAAACTTCCCAAGCTGTTAATAGAACTGATCAAGAAATAAAACAAATTCATTTGGGACGAAGACTGCGAACAAGCTTTCCAAAAATTGAAGGAACCTCTCAGCACCGCACCGATCCTGCAGTATCCGGATTTCGAGAAACCCTTCGTGGTGACAACTGATGCCTCTGACAAGGCAATAGGCGCGATTTTATCGCAAGGAAAAGTCGGAGAAGATCTACCCATCTGTTACGCGAGTCGCACTCTGAACAAGGCAGAGATGAATTATTCAAGAACGGAAAAGGAAATGCTAGCAATAATTTGGGCAGTAGCGCAATTCCGACCATACATATATGGAACAAAATTCACCATCGTGACGGATCATAAGCCCCTCACATGGCTGTTCAACGTAAAAGATCCAGGATCACGACTAATGCGCTGGAGAATAAAAATAGAGGAGTTCAACTATACCATAGAGTATAAGGCTGGCAAGAAGAATACGAATGCGGATGGTTTAAGCCGTATGTATGTATTGCTGCTGACGCGGCAAGAATCCGAGGCGGTGGTACGTCACAAGGACGCCGAGAAGCGTGGTAGGGAAGGCCGCGGAAGGCCCCCCGCTCCGCGCCACCGCGGCCGGCATCAACAGACCCGAGCCAACATGGCCGTGGTCAGCGGGTCCCGCGAGCAAGTGGCCGGCCGAGAAAAACAATGCAGCCCGCTAGAGAGGAACGCCCACGCAAGGCGGGAGAGGCCCACGCGAGCGAGAACGGACCGCCACTCCCACCAGTGGAGGCGGACCAGGCAGCAGACCCGAGCGGAAAAGCGAAGGAAATAGAAAAATACTCGAGCGCAAGCGAGACAACAAGCGATAGCGAGACAGAGACGGAAATAAGAGATCGAGAGTGCCCGAGTGAAGAGGAGCGAGGTACGATTCTGCAAGAATACCACGACGCTCCTCTTGGTGGCCACCCAGGCGAAAAAGGGATGAAACAACGAATAAAGATAAAGTACAGCTGGCATAGAATGAATAGCGAAATAAAAAACTACGTAAAATCATGCGGCAAACGCCAGAAAAATAAAATCACGCGACGCAAGCATGCCCTCATGACTATTACCGACACACCCAAGACACCATTCGTCAAATGTGCAGTCGATATAGTAGGTCCCTTACCCGAGACCGAAGCCGGAAATAAATACATCCTGACTTTTCGCAAGTCCGACGCATTGTCCAAGTATAGCGCAGCTATACCGCTAAAAACGCAAGAAGCCAAGGAAGTAGCCAAAGGATTTGCAACTCAAATTGTTTGCAAGTACGACACTCCAAAAGAATTATTGTCAGATCAAGGAACGAATTTTCTGAGCGAAACTTTCAAAGAGATGTGCCAATTATTCCGAATAAAAAAGATTCAAACGACGGCATACCATCCCCAATCAAACGGAGCATTGGAGCGTTCACACCGAACTCTCGCAGAATACCTGAAATGTTTCATTAAAGAGGATCAAACGGATTACGATGAGTGGTTGCCACACGCGATGTTTACCTACAATACCACCCCGCACACAGCGACAGGTTTCACTCCGTACGAGTTGGTGTTTGCAAAGGTAGCCGATTTACCGACGGCGCTTAAAGAAGCACCACGAAAGACGTACTCATACGACGATTGTGTCTCCGAGTTACGTGAACGGCTTCGAGCCACATGGAACGTGGCAAAAGAACGATTGAAAAAAGGAAAGGAAAGAGTAAAAGAAGGGCATGATATCACCGCTGGTACGGTGGAATACCGCCCCGGGGACAGAGTCCTACTCCACGACACTACTGTACGCCGAGGCCGATCAGCGAATCTTTCCCCCAAGTGGACAGGGCCTTACACAGTACGGAATAAAGATTCCGAAGTGAACTACACTATCGGCCGTGGACGTAAAGCAGTCTGGGTATATGTAGACCGGATTAAACCCTACGTTTCCTACTGACCGGTAGAGTGGGTGGGACTACTCGCCTGGCCCGCGGAGGCCCGCAAGCGGCCCACGAGGCGTAGATCGACGTTTCCCCGTCTCGCGCCGTTGCCAAGCAACGGCCGAGCGGCCAACGTTACGCGACGGATTCGCGTACGGGTGGCGAGCTACCGCCCATTCAACAAAAAAAAATATATAAATAAAAATAAAACGAAATCATAAAGTAAAGTAAATAAAACAAAATGAAATAACGTTCAAATGAATGAAAGAATCTATAACAAAAATAAGCGAATGAAATAGTTGAAAAGAGAGAATAAATAAATTAAATAAAATTTACAAGCAGAAAGATAGGAAGAGCTCTAAATTTCTAGAGAAACAAAACGAATGATAAACGAAAGGAAATAAAAAGGTAAATAAACTAAAGATAGCGAGTCTAAAATAAAAAAGAATAATAAGCATGTAAATTTTTCGTGTAAATACAGCAACAAAAAATGATGAATAAAAAGAAAAATAATAATCAAATAAAAAGCGGAAAATGAAAGGAAAAGCAAATATAAACCAAACTTTTTGTATATGGTTACATTCTAAGTTTTAAAAAAGGAGAGAGATTAGAGAGGGAAGAAATCGCAATGTAAGCAAAAAATGATTATTCGAACTCGCAAGAAAAAAAGGAACAAAAGTATTGCACGTACAAATAGGGAAACAAGCAAGAAAAAAAAAATATTGAAAATAAAAAGGCAAACCCTTTTTGCAGGTTATTAATCTCAACAGTTAGGACAACAGAAGGGACTAACGAAAGAAAGGAAAATGCAGAATTCCACGCAACGCAATTTCCCACAACCCCAGGAATTTATTACAAGGAAATCGGAAAACTACACACGATTCAGGAAATGTGGAAACTGGTAATCCGCATGGATCTTCTGCCAATAGCAAATAGAGAAAAGAGTATTGGGAAAAGCTGGAAAAGCTATTAAAATTATGTCAAACGATGCCAGAGGACAAGCTATGTTCTCTCGTAACGAGTTCCCTCGAAACCATGAAAGGAAAAATAAATTCCAAATGCAGTCCATTTACGATATAACTGGCACGAAAGGTAGAATAAATAAAAGAGGATTAATAGACGGATTAGGATCCATTATAAAATCGATAACAGGTAACTTAGATGCGAATGACGCTGCGAACATCGAACGGCAAATCACAGCAATAACGAAAAAACAAGAAACAACAGAAGATGCGTTAAAAGAAAATCTGCAAATCCAGCAATTTACACTGGAAATGTTCAATCGCACAACGAATCGCCTCGTGGCAAACCAAGAAACACTAGGCCGTTTTGTAAACAATTTACACCATGGAATGCAAAATCTCGTAATAGATATTTTAACACGTTAACAATTGGACGAGAAATTAACAACTATTAGCGTAATAATCGAATCCTTATTAAACGATATACGTCAAGTATCTAACTTTTTAGTAGGCTTGCCAAAAGGAATCGTTAATCCTACAATATTGCCGCCTAGACAACTCTACGCGTATCTAATAGAAGCATTACCAAATCTACCAAAAGGACTTTTCCGACAAAAATACGTCCAGAAAAAATTAACGAATTACTGGAAATTTCTGAATTAGGCGCATATAGTATTCAAAATACCCTCACCGTTGTGATAAAAATTCCATTAATCAACAACAACGAGTTCAATATGAATAAAGTCTATCCTCTACCCGTAAGAGTAGAAAAACACACGTTTCGGTTCATAGAAACGACCGTAAAAAATGTTATAATTGATCGAGACCGTCGAGAATATCTATCATTCTCAGAAAACGAATTATCCAACTGTAAACGACAAAATTATCAATATTACTGTCATCCGAAAAACGCAAGACGAATAATACGATTGGGAGCGTCATGCGAACTATCGATATTTTTAGGAAAAGACCCCGAAAAGACGAATTGTACACATCGTTTAGTTAAATTAGAAAATTCTTTGGTCATTGCTCTGGAACAAGGGCAATGGATATATGTAGCCCCAGAGACAATAGCTCTCACGATAAACTGTAAAAACTCGGCGACAACTCATGCAACAATTACTGGAACAGGATTATTGGCTTTGGATGGGAAATGTTCCGTCACCTCCATAGATTTTAAGATTGAAAATTTGAAGGAAACTGTACACGAAAAATTCCTACAATTTTTACCGCCATTCAACCTATCTTTTCTGACTACAGAAAACGAATTACCTCAACCTTTAATATTATTTAATACGATAATTAATGATCCATACGAAGTTAACAAAATTTGCGAACGAATCGAAATATTGAAAACAAAATAAAACAAAAATTACGATGATGTGACAACACAGAGTCACATCATAGGGAATTATGCCCTCAGTGGAATGATTCCCTTCGCAATGATTATATCGTATTTCGGAATTAAAGCGTTGCAACGGCGACGTTTAAATGCTACATCGCCGAACGACGACCTTGCTGACGTAGCTCCGGCCAGACCGCGAGCTGCCAAACGCAAGGCAACAGCTGACTCACAAAATCCGCGAGTCATATTCACGCGAAATGCATCTCGCACACGCACAACGTAAATGACAAAGAAAGAGAAAATCGAAATATAAAAAAAAAGGATATATATTGTAATATTAGAAAGGCACTTGTAGCTTCGTAATCTATTGTATTATTGTAAGCCGAGAGACGACCGAGAGACAAAACTTGCCAAAGCTATAGAAAAAAAAAAATGTATTGTATCGCCGAAATTGGGAATTTCGTCTTCCCAAGGTGGAGGAATGTTGTGCCCTTAAAAGACAGGAATTTTCATATTGCTAACGCATGAGGTTCAAAGACCCCAAGCGACGATATCGAGCTCGATATTTCACAAGCCCGATATTCCGCTTGACTTAGCCGAAAAAACGCTGAATCACAATCGAACGATTCGAACGTTCTCGAAGGATTGGTTGCGAAAATCCGAGTTAACAATTAGCTGAAAGAATTAATCGAAAGGCAGTCTTCGGCCAGAAGCCGAGGAGGTCGGTCTCAAGGCATAAAAAGAATTCTAATATTGTTGCCTAATTTTAAATAAAATATCAGTTGTTCAAGTTGAAATATCCCGAGTTGGAACGGGAAAAGTCCCCACATACCCTCGCCCTCGAGCAGCCGACAACCCACGGTGTCAACTTACTCGAGAGCGAAATTCCGTGCTCTCCGCGCATCGTCAGAAGCCGGGGCACAATAATACGTTATTGTAAAAAAAATCGTATAAAGAAAAAAAACACGTTGTAATAATTTATTTAAAAAAAAATCAGTAATAAAAGGTAATGTTTTAAAAGAGTTTGAAATTGCAGACGTCTAGTTTGTTCCGATATATTGAAATTTCTTTTTCAAACAAATCTGAAATCTCTATAAAAAATACTTTTTTTTAAGTAAAAAAAACACCGTCAAGTAATAAAAATCTCTGGAAATCGTTATCGCTTGTTTTACTATATAAAAAATTCTGATTTATCTCAAATATCTCAAACTATACTTTTTATTTAAGTTCAAAAATGGTTTCATTATACTTATTTAATGCAAATGTACAAAAAAAGTGAAATCACTTTTATGAAATAGCCAAGCAAGTTTACTAGTCCTGTACCACACTAAATTGTTAAAGCTTAGGAATAATATTTGTTGAAAATATTTTAATTAAAAAAGTCATATTACGATTATAAGAAAAAATTGATATCACCATTAGATAAAAGTACAAAGTAGGTAACACACAAGTACACTGGAAATGCTGTGCAACGACTTGGCGTGCATGGCTGAAAAAAAAGTTCGGCGAAGGATTTCGTCATCTCAACATCTCAACTGTCGGGTTAACAAAACATAAATTGTCACGATTTATTGTGGAAGTGAAAACCAGAGTCATGTGGAGTACGAATCAAATGAGTGATGTACCCTTCGACCACACGGTACTTGAAATGTTAATTTATTTGGATGATACGAAAAAATGTGTATAAAAGCATTTACCTTTTATTCTATAACACAATAACCGCATATCTGATGCAATCTATTGCGTCTTATAGACTTTGATGTAATGGATAAAGTATGCATCTCTAAACAGTCTGCCTCTAAACCATCTTCGCATCTGAAGGTTTAAAGGTTAGCATTACTGTTTTATCCTCCTGCTGGTGGAAACAAATTTCATACCGATAAAGCTCCAGTAGATATTATTGCTAATAGCCCTGGTACTTGATGGGTCATTATGGATTGAACTGTTCCTAATACCCCTGTTAATCGACGCCACGTTATAACGTAAAATTATATAAACACATACATATATCGACGCAAAAATTATTTTCGTGGGCGGTCGGAACGGAAAATTCTGTAACGTCCCGATCTTTTTCCTAACCATGGACGCCAAGTCGTTGCACAGCATTTCCAGTGTACTTGTGTGTTACCTACTTTGTACTTTTATCTAATAGTGATATCAATTTTTCTTATAATAGTGATATGGCTTTTGTAAATGAAATATTTTCAATAATATTATTCCTAAGCTTTAACAATTTAGTGTGCAACATGACTAGTAAACTTGCTTGGCTATTTCATAAAATTGATTTCACTTTTTTGTACATTTGCATTAAATAAGTATAACGATACCATTTTTTAACTTAAATAAAAAGTATAGTTTGAGATATTTAAGATAAATCAGAATTTTTTATATAGTAAAACAAACGATAACGTATTTGAGGGATTTTTATTCTTTGGCGGTGTTTTTTTTTAGAAATATACACAAAAGGTATGCGCAGGTATAAGGGTAACGTTACGACAATAAAGAGGATAGACCGTTACAGCTACCGCGCGGTTCACGGCGTGCGGTCCCAGCATTTTCTCCACTATGTGCTATAGCGTCGTAAATATTTCATATTTCGGTTAAAATTTTTTACAGTATACTCTCAATCTATTATACTTTCGAAATATGTGAAAAAAATGGATTTTTCGAAGCCCGAACACCAGACTACATCCTTGAACCAAGAAATTTGCGGTAATTGTTTCAATTCAGAATGTTAAAATTGATGGCCTTCCTCGTATGGGTCACTCGTTTTAATACATTGCGGCACTTTGTGAAAATGTAAACCAATGTTCATCCGCCTCGATTCATCATCGTTCTCATCGATGAATTATAGCAGTTTCAACGAACCGGGTTGAACAGTTGTTGAAACCGCGAATGAAATGGATTTTCGAGGGGGTAGTTTACCCTTAAGGTACTAGTACCTATTAGCGGTTTCAAAAGTTGAAAATTTTTTTATTTCATTTTTCGACTCCTTACAGCATCAAAAATCACTCTTTAAAATTCAATGAAAAAATTCTGAACAGAAAAAAAGTTACAGCGATATATAGCACACTAGGTCGGAGCGCGTCGGGTAGCCCGCGCTCGGTTCCCGCGCGGCAGCTGTATACCCCCCACTCTCTACAATACTGGGGTCCTTTGGTGTACTAACGTATACAGATCTTGAACTGGCCTCTAAACGCTTTCCCAGTTGTATGTCGGTTGTCTCCCGGAGCGTTAAAATGGGGCCTTACACGAAGGGAAAGAAAAACACGAAAGTAAGGTAAAAAATATTAGAAGAACGTCACACGATTTTACAAGAAATCAGTATATATGGGAGCACAGCACAACATTTACAAGCACATCTGCACAGAAATTATCATCAAATACAGATTTCGACGTAAAACGTGATGATAGTTATCATCTCTGTATACTGGCATTTTCCCTCGTTTTTCGGCCTTATCGAATATGCTGAAATGTAAAACATGTGACAAAGACCACCAAGTTCAAGGTAAACCAGAAAACAGTTTACCAAAACCGGGATTCAAGGAATCGGCTTCAAAATAAATATTGCTTGCGAGTGCGGTCATCGACAAATAAACTCGTATAGTTTCATAAACACTGGATTCGAAATCAACCGACGACTCGTGTTTGTGTTGAGATTGCTTGGCGTCGGTCGTAATGGCTTGGAACTTTTTCGTGCGCTGATCGACTTGACATCGAATTTTAGTGCAACGACTTATTATAGACTTCTATCTAATGTTGAAATTGCAGCCAAAGCTGTCGCCGATGTTTGTGTAAAGAAAGCTGGCCAGGAGAAAAAGCAGAGAAATAAAGAGAACGATTTACCAGAGGACGAGCTAACGGTTTCGGGAGACGGCACCTGGAATAAGCGTGGCTATAGTTCTCTCATCGGCGTTTCTACAGTGATTGGAAAATATACGAGCAAACTTTTAGATTTCTTCGTGTCCTCGAAAACGTGCAAAAATTGCGAAATTATGGCAAAAAAATTGAATTGTGCTGAGTTTGACATATGGTACGCAAGCGAGCATAGCGAAGAGTGTTCTGCTAATTGTGAAGGTAGGTCCGCCGGCATGGAAGTTCAAGGCATAATAACATTTTTGAAAATTCTATGAAACTCCATTTGGCGAAGTATGCTTACTACATAGGCGACGGAGACTCGAAAACTTTCACAAATTGGTTGCAAACTCAAACGTACGGAGATTTTCTAATTGAAAAAACTCGAGTGCGTCTTGCATGTTGAAAAGCGAATGTTCCGTCATTTGAAAGACGTTAAAAAACGCTGACTAAGATTTAAAAAATTCAAGAAAGCTGAAGAAAATAAAAAACAAATTGCTCAAAAAGAAGAAAAGACACCAGTCAAACAACCGCGAAAAAGAAGAAAAGTCAGTGAAGTCCCACCGCCAGCTAAAACAACTGACTTAACTGGAAAAATGATGAAACAAATGTCGATTAATTACAGTTTGGCCATCCAGCGGAATCCAGATTCTAAGGAAAACATGAAAAAAGAAATTTTTGCCGGCTTTTATCATGTTATTTCTACGGACGATGCACCGCAGCATCAGTATTGCAATGGAGACTGGTGCAAGTACCTGCAGGCTCAAACCAATAACAAGCCGTATAAGCACAAACCAACACTAAGTAAGGACGTCCAGGAGATGGTAAAACCAGTTTATGCAAAACTATACGACGACGAATTGATTTCACGGCGCTTAGGAAAGAATACACAAAACAACAACGCGTGCACTATAGGAATTATTGCCTACAACTATGTTCGGAAGAAGGAGGAAGAGAGGATTGCGATGGCTGAAAAAGCTAGCAAGGCGGCAACCAAGGAAGAGCGTTTGGCAAAAAAAGAAGCCCAATAGGAGTTGGAGCAGTCTGAACAGGACTCAGGCGTACTTTTATACGGTCCAGGGATTGCGGACTAATTAATTGAAGGTAATAAAACTTCACTTATTCCGAGAAATATAGAAAAGAATACGTAAAAAACTTTTAACGCGTTTTTCGAAAAATGACTTTTTTCGCATGGCGGACAGTTAATCTCCGGATTCACTGGACCGATCATCACCGAGCATTTTTCGCTTGTTTATTTAGGTGTTCTCCGCAGGAATCCACCACTTTTTTGCAAAAAAGTTATCAACAAAAAATTTGGAAATACAGAAAAGATTTAAAAAAGGTGGTTTTTTCACTTTTTTTCAAGCATAGGCCATTTTTTTATTTTTTTTTTTACTTTTTTGCATATCGGTGGTGGATACCTGTACAAAAAACCTTCCTCTTTAACGTGCTTTTTCCCGATTTTGTTTCAGACCTCCCAATCCAGAGATTATCTGTCCGCCATGGGAGTACTTTTTTTTCGAAGACCGTACTTTGGCGCCCTCTACCAATCACGGACAAAATGACCAGTCAAGGACTCGGGTTTTTCTTTATTTTCCATAAAATGCCTAGTGTTTAAAAAAACATGGTGATAGCTAATAAAAAAACCTCAGATAATCTTATTTGAAAATTTGCTTTTTTTGGCCTTCTGATAGATACTAGTACCTTATCCCTTTCCCAGTAAGGTGAAAATGAGATTTTCGTGCCATTTTTGTGTCCGAACATTTTTTTCATAGATTTGCTTTAAAGTCTCAGTATGAAGGTTTTTGGGGTCGCTGACTTCAAATTTGATATCAGATTTCCAAAACTCAAAATGGCGGACGCAAATTTGAAAAATGGTTTCATTTCGACGAAAGTGAGTACCTTATGGTTTTTGGGGTCGCTGAATCTGAATCTGAAATCGGTTTTTGAAAGCTCAAAATGGCGAATTCAATATGGCGGACGCAAATACGAAAAACGAAAGAAAAAAGATCGATACAGACAACAACAAAAAGAATAAAATGAAAAAATCAATAAAAAATTCAAAGTATAAAAGGAAGAAACAAATTTTTGAAATTCCAAGAATCAAAAAAGAAGGAAATTCAAAGAATGCAAAAAGCCATTTTAAATAAACTACATTGAATTTTTTTTTAAATACAAAAAACAAAAAAAAATCAACACAAAAAGCACAAAATTTTTTAAAAAAAAAGGACAAATAGAGTCAACAACCGCCACGTCCTCGATTCGTGACTCTGGGTTCGGCTAAAAGCGGGATATAACGCCAAAGAAGTATTCTTTTACATTTGTTATTATGAATACTTTGTCATACATGATTTCCCAAATTTTTATTCATTATATTGTATCCGAGCTACACATACTTGGAGCCAGGATCCAAATTCGAAATTCGTGACCATAAACATCTAGAGATACAATTTTTTTGTCAAAATCCAACTACTTTTCAAATTTGCGTCCACCATATTGGATTTGCCATTTTGAGTTTTGGAAATCTGATTTCAAATTCGAATTCAGCGACTCCGAAAACCATGAGGTACTCACTTTCGTCGAAATCAAACAATTTTTCGAATTTGCGTCCGCCATATTAGATCCGCCATTTTGAATTTTGGAAATCTGATGTCAAATTCAAATTCAGCGACCCCAAAAACCATGATGTACCATATTACAATCGAATCGATGCAGTAGAAATAGGTTGATTTTCAAATGCCCCTATACGTATCATGACACAAAAATGGCACGACTTTTTTTGTTGCCCCGATGCATGTCACTTACAGTCAAGGGGTTAAGAGAAGTGTAATAAATTTGAAACATGAGAACATATTAAATTATAGGTTTCAGGAGTATTTTCAATCAGCGGGGACATTTTAAGTACAGAAAATACGACCGCGATGATTAATTTCATGCAAGGGCTTGTTTACCTCCTTAAGCGTGATGTCCGGCGAATGCGCAAAAGCACGTCAACTTTAATTTTATCCTGTCTTTAAAATGATTCCCATTTCTTTCATTTCCAAGCAACCCTTCGACGTGTGGGGTGAGAAAAGGCAAACATAGGGGTAGTTCACCCCTTAATTATTTTTTTGCGATAACTCTGTAGCGGATATTTAATCGCTTCGGATTAGAATTATCGTTTTTTGTTTAATTACGATCACTCGACTGCTTGTGGGTTGTTTGTAAGATCGTGCCATTTTATACCATGAAACTTTTTTCTTTGGCGTTTACTGAGGGGCAAAGTGTGTGCAAATAATCCACAGACCATGCCAGAGCTCGAGTCGGAAAGTGGATGAGTTATAGACGAAATACGGCCGCAAATATGCCAAAATGTAATGCAAATTTCGTCAAACGGATTAACTATTGTCAACAAAGTCTGAGCACACATTTCTCGAATATTCTGTTCCACGCGTAACGTCTGTATCCATATTCTATATTAAAACCGAAGCGTCTTTACAATTCAAATATGATATACACTTTATTTAAAAAATTCAATGAAAGCCCTTTTTGGAATACCCTGTACTACGACCGTAACAAACAGAATCGCACAGATGTGTTGGTAAATATCATGCATCATGTATGGCAATTTAAGGTAGTACTTGAGAAAAATCGTGTTAGACAAAAAGTTTTGTAGCCTAATAGGAATGTTCAGGGTATTCTCCATACGTTTGTGAAATTCAAAATACACTGACCACCCCGTTATCGAAATATTCACTCTTGAAATTGGCATTTCTAACCCGCGCTGCATAGAATAAGAACATAAGATTTCTGATCTGATTTGATTGAATATTTGATTTGCATACTATAAGAGATGTAAGAACTGCACTATCAATAACGGTGATAAGTATGGTTCGGGCAAAGAAATGATTGTGCACGGCAACGACGTTGCCACATATACGGACCGTATATTCAGATGTAGTGTACAAGTACGCGTATACACAAATTTTCCAAATATTGGCATGTGCCCTTGGCATGTGCCCTTGGCAAGCCTTGTTAAAAGTTTTCTACCGCAAACAAAAAGACCGCTTTAAAACTAATTGTCGATTAATTTACTGTCATTGTTCAACTTTTCAATAGTGAAATATTCTACGTATGTAATTTTAAAATAAGTGAATTCAAAACATTTTTTCAAAATCAATACTCATTTGAAAACTTGAATGTGTTTGCTTTTGAATAGGACTGTCTCGCATGTTCTACTTTAAGTAGCCCCGCAAAAGCTTTTGTCCTATGTCAACCAGGTTTGGTATTGATGGTTCTAAAAATGAAATAGCAAGCCAGATTCACTACTCTACTTTTTACAACCGGAAGGCGACGGTGCTAAAAACCGCAAGATTTTCAATTGCTACAAGCCACACATCTTTCTGCAAATAAAACCCACATTTTTATAGTATTCAATCGTTCAGAAATGTATTTCATGAGAGCCATGTATGCGTTTATTTGCTTACTTACTCTAGTCATTTACAATAGCCTAGAAATGTATCGTGTTATGTATCATTCGGTCGCCATAAATGAACACGCACGGGGGGGAGGCATTATGGAAAGTTCGGAAAATGTTGTGGAACCAAAAAATGAATTGCGGTGACGTTTATAAAAAATAATCCGCTTGCGGCTTTTTACTCGGTATTCCTCTGCTTTCTTGTGGTGCTGCTTCAAATATTGTAAAATCCCTTTGAAGGTATTCATTGAGTTCTAAAATCGCTGCCACGTTGCCACATCTGCAACATTATGTAATTAAAATAGATATAACTGCGACACATTGCACGAATTAAAATCAACGGCTCTGCACAATGCGCATTGGATCAAAGATCCCGAAGATCCAGAAAGCACTTATTACAAAAAATATTTGTCGGAAAGGTAGCGTCGTTACCTCTATTCCGCGTTCTACATTTACCTTACTACAACGCAATCATAGCCAAAGGATGCTAAGATTTCAATTCGTAACGCTTAAAAACATCTTTGTGATTTTTGTGATTAACGTTTATATCGCCGCCAGTTATTTTATTAAGGAGTCTCAAGACTTGAATCGTAATATTCATATTCAATGGAATTTTATGTCGCCAAGAAATTAAAGTATGGTGCATTAACTGTCTAAAAATCAGTCCGTCTCACAACATAATTTCGAAGGCTCATTCGTTTGTAATATACATGACACCTCGTCAACACTAGTTTATAGGAGCACTGTGGGCACTACAACAATATTGAGATCCTTAATGAAATACTGAGTAAACCCTGATAATAGTGTCAGGAATGTCGTGTAACAAAGTTAAATGGTTTATTTACTTTGTTCATTAATAATACTCGAAAGAAAATGTGAAATTTGAGCTCGGACGGTATGTTTTCGGACATCGACAAAACGTGTTAATGGTTAAACGTGGCGACACCGCGTTAACTGGCTCCGTCAAGTGAGCCACTCACAATCAAGCATCAACCAGTGGGTATTTTGAAAATTCATAATGGCTTTCAAAACGACATATTTGCTAGAATCAAATTTGAATATATTTATATTTAATTGGGCAAATTATAACTATTAATATCATTTCCCAGCTGAGAAACATTTTTCAACAATATTATGAGTTAGAAACTGCCTAATACTAATTAAGGATAAGGTCCTGAAAATCGTCACTCTCAAATGGAGCTGAAGGTTTGAACAAACCTTCCTTTTAATATTTTAAGACAATCCCTAAAGGAATTTTTGGCGACTCGCAATAGGTTTCGAGATATAGAATTTTAAAGTTTTTTTTTTTAACGCGCGCTGACTATATCTATATCTGCTACGTCTCCGTTCATACCTATATATTGGGAGTACAACTTTGCAGTGACCGTTTTTTTCAAAAGTTTAAGGCTTTATTATAAAAAAGTGGCTACATATTTTTTAATCAAAGTACTGCCCGTCGCTAGCTACGACCTCGGCCCATCTTTCAGGTAGCATTCGAATCCCGCGTCGATAAAAGTCTTGGTTCTTGGAGGCAATCCAGGAATCGATCCAATTTTTGACTTCTTCGTAAGTACCGAAGTGCTGGTCAGCCAAATCGTGTGCCATTGACCGGAACAAGTGATAGTCGGAAGGGGCAATGTCTGGAGAGTACGGCGGGTGGGATAAAACCTCCCATTTCAGCGTTTCCAAGTACTTTTTCACGACATTTGCAACATGGGGTCGGGCATTGTCATGCTGCAGTATCACCTTGTCATGTCTTTCGTTGAATTGTGGCCGTTTCTCTTTGAGTGCCTTACTCAAGCGCATCAACTGACGTCGGTAGAGTTCCCCTGTGATGGTTTCGGATGGTTTGAGCAGCTCATAGTACACAACGCCCAGCTGGTCCCACCAGATACACAGCATCACTTTGGATCCGTGAATATTCGGTTTGGGCGTCGATGACGGAATATGACCAGGCAGTCCCCATGATTTTCGGCGTTTAGGATTATCGTAGTAAACCTACTTTTCATCTCCAGTCACAATCCGGTGCAAAAATCCCTTTCTTTGTTGTCTTTGGAGCAGTTCCCGCAAATGCTGAGAATTCGGCTCGTAGGTTGCCATGTTTGAGTGCAAATAACTTTATAATGCATACACGTATCCGTTAGCTTTTTTAAATTGTTTACATGGGCAGAGCCTCTAGTTTAAAATGCCACTTTTTTATTGAGCTAGGGCCACTACTTCGGCCGCAGTGGCTCTCTAAGTAAAACGGTCACTGCAAAGTTGTACTCCTAATATGTTACCATGCTCTCCATTTTGTCCAAACAAACACAAACACTATTCCGCGTCGCCAAAATTCCCTTTAGGGGTTGTCTTAAAATATTTAAAGGTTTGTGCAAAATTTCAGCTCGATCGGAGGATGAGGGTTTTTGTAACCTTACCCCTAATTAATTCTTACTTGAAATTTTATTCTCAAGAGGTTGGCATCCTGCCGAAAACTCATTTTATTTAAATCCCCGATATTGCAGCCAAGTAACGGCCCCGAAACTCCTTAACACTTTTCACTAGCAAAATGCTCGAGCGGATTCCCAGTGTATATTTGCAATCATATTTCTCTCCTAATTATCCCTCCTATCACAGAATGACGAAATTCTAAAAACACAACACGGTTAAATCGTGGTACACAATTTTTTTGCCTTTTTAAATTGAAGCGAATAAGTTCGCGTAGCACATCGGGATTGACTTGATTTTTTACGCAGAATCTAGAGCTGTCAGCCTCACCTAAACATCATCGGGACACAAAAGAAAAATAAAGTGTACCTGTAACAATAGTTTGGCGCCGACCACACGGTTAAGACAGTTTCATTGAAGTGCCACTTGTATCCTTCCATCACCAATTGATGAGCTCGGCATATCATATCTATGTCGTTGGCAGAATTGAATTGAGCGACGACGTCACTCCCGAATAGATATCCGGCCCCTCTTGGGGAAACCCCCCATCCTTGCGTGTCCTCCGGATCAGACCACAAGAGATCACACATCGGACCGTCGTGGGGAACCTGAATATCGAGATTTACCGTTTATAACATCTTTATATCTTAGATTCCACAGTACGGAATCATCTCCTTTATAATATTCCCACGACATCCCACTTTTTATCCGCACCGTGCGGCCGCAGCTAACTTGCCCCGCTGTTTCGCACACAGCCGGTCCCGGTTCGATTTAACAATTTCGGAACTACGTCGCGTTTCATCGAGAAATAAATTATAGGCTACAGGTTCAACACACACGTACCGGTCCGTATGCGTGGCATTTCAAGTACAACTAGAGCACATCACGCTCGTATTTATTTTAATCTAACACTACGAGGCTGGGATTCGAACTCGCGACCTCCTAATGTTCTGATTTAGAGGCAAGCACGCTAACCACTAGATCTGCACACCTGTTCTACCATTTGCAATATTAGTATTTCTTAATTTTACGATGTGATAGGATAAATTCACCTTGCAACTTGACGCAAGCATGACGCATCTTATGAAACAGCTATGATGGAAATATCGCCTGCATGTTCTAATGTTAAAATGTGATGAACACCCCGAGAACATATGTATATCCCTCTATCCTATTCATATTTCTGGTATACAGGGTGCCTATTACAATTCGCGGGTAAAATCTTTCACGCTTCGCAATTTCATCACCAGTGAATTTTGTCACTCTATTATGGATCGGTCGAGTGCAAATGTGGGATCACTAGAAACTTCCGGCTCGTGATCTCACATTTTCGCCTCTTATTCACCTCTTTCTATCTGCGTAGAATCACGTTTCAAGTCAATTTTGTTTAGGATTTTATTAACAATAACGCTGGAGTGATATTTCACAAAAAGGTTTCTACGGTTCCTATCTTCAAAATCTTCAAGATAGGATTTTTCGATCTACCTTGATATGGCACAGGCCTACAATTTTTAACTTTACAAAGCTGAGACCTTCAAATTTGGCATATAACCCAAGTTTGATGATCCGGAGATGGTTCAATTATCGAAGTTCATTTTTTACTCGCAATGCGGCATAAAACAGGACCATAAAATTGTTTTAATTCGCACAAAATTATTAAAAAATAACGTAAACAGTTGTCATGTCAATTTTTATTTGAGGGCTTTAATATTTTATTTGTTTATTGACTATAAACATTTGATGAAACTCATCAATTTTTTTATCGATTGTAGAATTCTTGTCAAACTGTGGGATCGTTGCACACGTCTATGACTAAAAATTTCCTCTAACGTTGCTGATACTTTTTCACTGACGTATCTTATGATTTTCGTCTGCCGTATTCTATGTTTCCGTTTGAATCGTTTTAGCCATGGATCTGATGTTCTGAAGATTATTAGATTAGAATTGATTTGCATTTTGCAGAGCCATCTGTTGCCCATTTCTCGTTTACATCTAGAAAGTTATACACTATATGTATCATCAAATTATATTCCTCGCTTTCATTTTTTTAATAAATAATGATGATGCCGAATGCTCAACATTACTTACGAGCTTATATACTCATGATATATACATATGTTCTCGGGGTGTTTATCAGATTTTAACTTCAGAACATGCTGACGATATTTCCATGATAGCTGTTTCATAAGACACGTCATGCTTGCGTTAAGTTGCAAGATGAATTAATACTATCACATCGTAAAATTAAGAAATACTAATATTGCAGATGGTAGAACCGGTGTGCTGTTCTAGTGGTTAGCATGCTTGCCTCTAAATCAGAACATTAGGAAGTCGCGGCTTCGAATCCCAGCCTCATAGTCTCGGATAAAAATAAATACGAGCATGATGACTATACGATGGCTCATTATAGTATTAGTGTGTCTGCGTAGACGGTTCTATTAAATGTAAGAGTAATCGGAATCTAGACTCTATCGAAGAAGAGTACACAAATGTAGAACTCTGTATCTGGGAAATTGTAAAAAAAAAAAACAAATGTTCCACTCAAGCGGCGCTGGTGCCGATCTCGCCCAACACGTTATGTATATATGCGTACGTTATTTTAGCGAGAATATAATCTTAATTTATTTTGATATCAATCGAAAGTATACAATATAAATGCGGGTGTAATGTGAAGTATAAAGAGTACATACAAATGAAAAATTATCCATATGTTGTTGACGCAACTACAAGCCATGTATATATCATGTAACACTGTAAAAAATTTCTAGTGTCTTTCATTATTGGCATATGTATAATACAAAATGATTTAAACTAAAAAAAAGGACCAATCTCAATACTAATTGTTTACGTCCATGAATGTTTTTCTTTGTTTTTTTCCAATACTTTTGATTTTCGTCCCCCGTTTACGGTATTACAGCAATTATATTACAAAACACGTTTTAAGAATTATGTTTATAGATGAAAAGTCCTTTTATTCCTTTTTGTCAATTTTTACTTCTTTCTGGTTAAAGCCATGCGTCACACCGACCGCGCGACCATGACTGGGAGAGAGATAGCTGATTTGCAGATTGCCAGTGTTCTTCGAGACGGCTGATATTTCGAAAAAAAGGAACGCTTTTCGCTGTGTTGAACGACGAAACGGCGCCTTTCTCTTCATTTTCCCGAAATGTGATCCATTTAGAAGAAATGCTGGAGATTTTGATCAACGTAGGATTTTATTGAACGAACGTGTGATCCATGTCCTCAAGGCTATTTATCACACGCTGCGAAATTCGACGTGGTCACGACGGTTTTGCAGAACTCGGATTTTTTTACTGCCAGCCACTGTACACTACCGCCAGATGTCGCAGTTCGCAACCGTTTGCTACTTACACTGCAGCAAAGAGTGGGGGCCCAATAAGCAACGATTGCTGCGAGTCCGTGTATGGATGCGTGTGTGTGCACGTTCGCCATATGGGATCGCCGCCAGTGGGAAAACTGATGTACCAGATTTTCAGAATTGTCGATAATATTTTGAGCTTCGTTAGTACGATTTTGGTAGTTTTATGTGATAAACTCTAAATACCAATTTCCCCCTGATTTTTTCTCAAAATGCGTGGAAGCAAGCCTCAAAAGGAGTATGTTTCAATGTCGAGAGCCTAACGGTCTCAAAGTGTGCATGAATTCGTCGCGACACTTAGTAATTCACAATTCATCCTATGGTAACCACAATCTGTACATTTTTTTTAATTTGGCAAAATGTCGACCGTCACTCTTTTTGCAACAATATCGCATGTACATGATAACTTTCATCCCAATTGATTGTATCGTTTGGTCGAAATTTCGAAACGGTCGGAGCGTGTGATAAATGGCCTTAATTGGAGTGTTGCGGGCACTGGCACATTATGGTCTGGCTATTGCTATATTGGTCGGTCACTTGTTATCGAAGCGACACTGGTGCTGAAGTTTTGTACTTGAACTTTTTACACTCTTGCGGACGCTTTTTTACCGCTTCCACTAAGAACTTTAGATTTCTGTACGTCAACCTTAAGACTAGCAACAATCAAGAGTATATTTTACCACTTCCTGTTAGCGAAACTTTGTCACATTATTGGAGCACGAAGATCAAAGTCTTTTGGGTTATCGAGTCTCTTCATACTTACTTCTTGTTTTCGGTCGATCGTCCGTATCTGGTCGAGGGTCTGAATACTGGGCGACAGTCCACCGTGTACGCAGAATATCTTGCCGTCGATAATAGCAGACAGGGATAAGTAATCGAAAATTTCAGTGCAATATCGCCAAACCGTGATGCTGCCGTATTTGCGGAGACATTCGTCGTAGAACCCATAAACTTGTGTTATTTGTCTAGACTCGTGATTGCCACGTATCAAAGTAATCCGGTCAGGGTAGCGAACCTGTAACAGTAAATAATGTGTCGAGTATTCTAGGCCTGCTGCGAATTAAAACTTGCGTATCTGCATGTTATAAACACCCGATTACCTTCAATGCCAAAAGTAGAAGAAATGTTTCGACACTGTAAAATCCTCTATCAACAAAATCACCCATAAATAGGTAATTTGTTTCAGGCACGTCTCCTCCCACTTTGAACAGTTCTTTCAGGTCATAAAACTGACCGTGAATATCGCCACATACCTGGAAAAAAAGAATTAACGTATACCGTATCGGATAGTAACAACCGTTAGTACGCCGTTCTCATAATCAAGTAGATGAAGACCGGCAGTGGTGAACGCACGGTTGATGTGCAGTTTCGACGATCCTTTATGATGAGGGGATGTCCTACTTTCTCACGAGTTTTTTTTTTGCGGAAAAATGTTAACGCAGCAAAATGAAACTGTAGTAGTGTTCTTGAATAATACCAAAAGAACTTGATAATGTTTTTTCGAGTTTGTACGATTTTTCTCGGTTGCTGGAGCGCCTCCAAAAACTGCATGCCTGCTGGCGAACGGGGTTGCGTTCTTCAGAATAATCCGTGAAGTAAATACAAGGGAAACCTTAATTTCCTTATAACCCTACGGCAGAGTCACGGGGGAAGAGGTTGCGTAAAAAAATAGAAAATAGCGAACTTCCAGAAATTAAAATAGAAAAACATAACGATTTATGCGGCTTTTTATCATAAAAAGAAAACCGGAAAGTATTTATTGATTGGCACGCCTGTAGTTCATTCAATAGACTCAGATATGTAGAATAATATGTTACACCGTCAGACAGATTAATCAAATATTTTTTTTTAATCATGTCGCCACCTAAAAAAAGTGGTTTTCAGAAAAACCCGTTTAAGGTTATTCGGATCGTTTTTTTGTATATAAAAAGTACTTACTCGACTTTCATTCTTCTACATAAAAAGTACTTACCATAACTTTGAAAATATTAAGGAATTTCCCGCTAAAACTTTAGACGCGTATTCTAGAAAGTATATGCTATATAACTAATAAGTATATCTAATAAGACAAAGACATCGATTTTTCATCCCGAGAATGTAGAATGCCCCCTCAAGCACCATACCTCGTTAACGGGTAATGCCACTGAAATGTCATTACGTGTTTTGCACATTGGTAATAAATAATGGAATATAGAAGCAATGCCAACTTCTATACTGATGGCTATTGCGACATACATGCACTCCCCATTACCATGATAATGCGTACTATAGTATGTGGACATTATCCATTACTAGAGTAATGAATTTATTGTCTCTTGATTCGGTGATTTTTTAATAAAGTAATGGGAAAGCAATGTAAAAGTTCCAATTTTGTACGGTTCTTTAATAAAGGCAGAACAGAAAATTCCAACCACTTGAGCGGTACCCGAAATTTCACGGTTGTTGTCTAAAACGGCACTCTAAAGCGATAGATAACAAGTAAGGGAACTTTCAAGCACTCGGAAGTCGTCTAAATGTTTAGAAGTTTTTTAGGGTACCTGGGCCTAAATGTAGAAAAATTGAAGTCGCGATCTCCCTACGTCGAAGATCGTTGAGCGTTTTCCGGAACCGGAAATAGTGACGTGACAAGAGTGAGATTTTATTTCATATATGAATCCCCATGCTTTATTATGAGTTTTGACTCTATGCCTCAAGAAAGAAATATCACGCCACATGATAGAAATATTCAGACTGTTTTTTGTTAACCCGCCCCCTTAAGCCCGGCAAAAATTCCCAAAATGTTGGGCCTGTAAAAAGGGAGTAAGTTAAAATTCACCGCATGGAATTCTTTCTATTTCGAAGTGCAGAAATTGCGGCATGTGGGAAATTCGAGGCAGCAAAAGTTGTTCAAGATATGGCGTTGGAAAGCCCATAAAGCTACAACGTATAGCAAATCTATAGGTTCGATTTCACGTATGACTCTTTCTACTGATACTGCTCTGTCGCTCATGAAGGTATATCTATTTATCTACATCCATACTTATAATAAAACTGTAAGGGTTGCTTTGTCTATGTTTTTTTCCGCCTAATTTCCGTATAGATCGTTGCCGTTAATTGAAACGAGTGGAAAAATCGTATTTTGAGAAATAATTGTGTCTGTCTGTACGTTTACACTTCTACAACTCGAGAACTACTAAATCGATGAATCTTTCACAGAGATACAGTTTGGAGCGTGGAATATGATTTAGGCCATCCAGCATTTCGCTTTGTAGTTAATTACAATTACAATAAACAAGCATACAAACCAATGAAAATAGCGTTCATATTACACAATAAAATGGCAACAACGAGCGAACAAGAACAAATGAACAAATGAAGAAATAAACAACTAAAAATTTACTAACAGTCAGAGGTTGCCATATTACACAATAAAATGGCAACAACGAACGAACAGGAACAAATGAAGAAATGAAGAAATAAACAAATAAAAATTTACTAACAGTCAGAGGTTGTATGTAGTTTTCGGGTTTTCATAAATTGTCTCCATGGATAAATATTTTTACGGCCCAAAATATTAAAGACCAAACGAATTTGTTAATTCAACTCAATGGAATTAACTTACATCGGAAATTCCAATAAAAAGCTAGTATTAATTGTTGAAAAATGCACTCACAGTAACTGGCGAATCTATACGTTGCACGTTACTTTCTTCGATGAGGATTTCCCGAGCTTTAGCACACAACGCCTTAACCTCTGCTTCCTTGATGATCTCACATTTTTTGAGCTGTTCTATTTGGCGATCCAAATCACTGGAATCCGTCATGTTATCCAGTGCTTCTGTTGACATATAAAGTCATCGATACACTAGCCACATTTTAGTGTAATGTGGAAGCAACGATCAACGATAGAATGCAGATCAATGGAATGTCATGTGATCGCAATGAATTTCTGAAAATAATGAGCCAAAATGTAACACATCGTAGTCGATTCAATTTGCAATATTGTTAAGGAGTTTCGGGACCGTCCCGTGGACGCGAGAGTGGTAACGAAAAAACGTTGAGTTTTCGGCAGAATGTCAACCTCTTACGAATAAAATTTAATGTAAAAATAAATTATTGTTGGGCGATTTCAAATTCGTAATATTGTTGAAAAATATTTCTAGGCCGGGAAATGATATTGATTTTATCTGCAAGTTTCGTTAATGTCCGAGATATACCGTTCGAGTTCAAAATTCACCTATTTTTCGAGTAATATTGATGAACGCAATAGAAAAATCGCTCAATTTTTTTCACGACCGTTCTAATACTATAATGCAGTTTGCTAAGTTCTAAAAATTTTTTATCTCGACATTATGTTAGTCCCTATAGCCTTAGTAAATAACTAGTGTTTAAGAGGTATCATGTGTATTATCAAGTAGATAAAGGTTCGACGTGAACATTGAAAATCTTCGAAACAATGTTGTGACACTGATTGATTTTTTGACAGTTAAGGGGTTAGGCCACAGTAACAGGTATAAAATTATCTGCGAAGTTAACAATTTTTTTTTCGTATGAAGCAGTGATTCACTCTTAAAATTAATTACACATCTATTTAGTATGAATATCAAGCTGTTAGAATTTTTTTTCCTCGGTATATAAAATGACCGACTACTAATATTTTCTTTTATCTTTTTTTAAGCGCTCCACGGCGTGACATTTAGCATCCACAATTTTTGACCTAGAACAAAAAACAAAAATTCTCGTCAATCTACATTAGAATGCCTAGAGAAATACGTACGGAATTAAATAAATATTGTTTTATTCAAATGTTGTAGGTATTTGAACTTGAATTTGAATTGAACTTGAATTTTCAGTGAAAAATTTCGTATCAAACTACTCATAAAATGGAAAGTTTTCGAGTAATCAGAAATTCCGTACAGACTTCTCTGCGAAATACAATTAGGAAAATAACTTTTAAATTTGAAGTAAATCGAGTGAAAATTGTTGAAGTTATTTGTCACGCCAATTAGAAAAAAGCTGTTTCGAGAAAAACGCGTTTAAAGTTTCACATATGCCTCTGGCCGTGCCAGAGTTGGGCTGACGTTATACGCTTAAAGTCGGTGAAAAAAAATGTCTTGCTATAAATTGAATAGTAACTTACTCTTATGATGATAAAGCACCGTTTTAGCGAGAGAAAAATCGATTTTTTGAAAATTCTACCGTGGCCTTACCCCTTAATGCACCATAAATTATGTCTCGATGATGCCAACTCCTCTCGAAGATGAATATTTCGATTTCAGTCTCAAAACTCCTCGAGGTGTATATGTCTATATACTATCCTACAACCCGTTTTTTGACTTCAGTCGTCGCCTTCGTTTAATTTTTCCATTTTCCATTGCCATAATCGAGTCGGTAGGTATGCCCAGCGCTCCAATAGCTAAGCCGAAAATATTTATTTCACGACTGACCGGACAAAATATTCATTTTCGTTTTACAATCCATTTTATGCATAACGACAGGTATTTAAAAATTTATTGTAAAATGTTAACATATATTCGAAATATTATGATAAATATTGTACAGTAATTTGTGATACTCGAGCACGTAATGAAGAAAAACGAAGAAGGTAATTAATAGAGGTTTGCGGGTAGCAGAATTGGCCGGGTCGGGTCGGGTAATTAGACTATGATTCGGATCGAGTCCTCGCATTTTTCGAGTACCCGTGATCGGACGGGGACACTCAAACTTTATCGAGTCCCCAAGTTTTTCGAGTACTCGCGACCAGACTGGAATCCTCGTACTTTATTGAGTACCCGACGATACTCGAGTATACTCGGGTAACCGTCGCCTACCGGTTTACGCATCTCACGTCGGATACTCGATAAGCCGTGTTTCCGGAAAAAAATTTCAAATTTCGTTTCATAGTAGATAGCGCCACGAAAACGTACTAAAGCGAACGAAATAGACTCCAGCTCTATGTTCTCTACCCTTCGCCAATAGGTTATCATATAGGATCATAAGAAATAAAAAAAAAAAATGATTTAAGGCAGAACACCACTGTGACCCCCTGTTTTTTTGCCATTTTTCAAGAATTTTTTTTTGTGGGAAAAAAAAGATATTCGAAAAAAAAAATTTGTTTTGTTCGTTGTTTATTGAAGATACGTAAAAAAAATTTTTCAAATTTTTCACGCCCCATGGTGACGCTGGGGAAGCTCTCGCGTCAGGTACTGTTGCCTCTGCAGTGGTTCGCGGCACGCAGCAGAACTCTCTTCAAAGTCGATCTGCAAAAAAATACCGAGTGTTTTCGTTAATAATATGATATTTTGAAGAGAAGTATATAGGGAGTTGAAAAAATATTGATTTTTAAAAAATAGGCACGCTTTTGAAATTAAAGGACGATTTTCGAGCAAAATTTCTCGTCGAAAATAGGCTATAACTTTTTTTATTATTGAGATATCGAAAAAATCCTATGTACTTTAGATAATTTAGTTTTATCGATGCAGTCCAAATTTGAAGTCGATCGGATAAAAATTGCTCGAGTTCTGCTGCGTGCCGGACTCAAAAAAGTGGTTTTGAGAAAAACGCGTTCAAAGTTTTAGGTTTGTTAAATTATGCGATAAATTGGAAAAAAAATTGTTTACCTTTAATCAGCGATGCCGGCACCATATAGCTGGCCTTCAAGAAGCAAATCATTGTCCCTAGCATCTTTTCTCGAACTTGTAGAGGCTCTTCTTGCGTCTTTTGCAGCGTCTGTGAGCGAGCGCTCCGCCAGCTCGATCCGCGCTGCGTCGGTTACAACGCAAAAATTGAAACAATTTGGGCCGATAGTTATCCCCAACGTCTCCAAAACTTTCATGAGGCTTCTCAGGCCATCATTGAATAATAATACCGCGACATCAGCTGCAATATCGACGATTTTTTTGCTCTCGGACTGACACTTGGGGGCTATTGCCCAAACTGATTTGTTGTAGCTTTCGTTGTTGTTTTGCGTGAAGCCGCCCAAACAACGCTGCAGCAAATCGTCTCTGCTCAAATTTTCGAAGACTGGCGTAATTGCCTCCAATACTTCCTCAGGAAGAGGCGGCTTATGGCGATATTCAGAAATATTACCGCTTGCGACCGCTCGCTGCCACGAACACCACGACTCGGCTCCCTCTGGGCAATCGTCATGTTGTGGCGCACTGTCTGTGGATATTTTATGTTTGATAGTTGCCCAAATTGCCTTCCTCATTTTTTCAACATCATCGCTGTTCCTCCGAATAGCCAAGCCGTAATATGTGCTCAACTCGTCAATCAATTTTCCGGTGAGCTTTCCTCTGCCAGACAATCCTTTTTGTTTTTTCACGATTTCGCGGAGGCGCGTCCCCATACGTTTTTGGACATGATCGATGCACTCTTTTTTTTATCTCGGAACCGTCGTTTGGATCGCTATTCGATATGCCCAGAAACGTTTTAGAATCGCCGTCACCAATATAATATTTATATTTTATGCCATAGAGCTCTTCAGGCCGTTAAAACATTTCGACAGCTGAGTCGACTTCCATTTTTCCGGAGGAGCCGCTATGGTTCGCCTGGCACTCATCGTCGTGGGTACTTTTCCATTCCCAGTACTCCGCGGTGCTTTCTTTTTTTCCCCAATGCTCGCAAGCTTTGCAATATTTCGATTTCACCATAACGTCGATCACTTTTTTTGTGTACCAGCCGATTAGCGATGTTATGCCGAAAAGCGAGCTGAAACCGCGCTTACGCCACGATCCGTCACCTGAAACGATAATTCCGTCCTCCACCCCATTTTCCAACGAAATTGTCTCCTCCTCAAGTGCAGCCTTTTGTTTGCTCACTGTGCTCACAGCTTTAGTGGCACTCGAAATCGAATTTAAGATTCGATCGTAGAAAGACTGAAATATGGGGCGCGGTAGGTCCATAAATACACAAAACTTCATCAGGCCATTCAATCCGACGCCAAGAAGACGCATATTGAATACCATCCGACGAATTATTTCGTATGCATTGTCAATCATAGGACACAAATTGATTTGGACTTTTTCACAATGGCCGCAATCGACTTCCATTTTGAATCCGAGTCCGCGCAAACTTTTTTCAGTAAACTTTATATCGCGATCACACACTTTGCACTTCACTAACGTCGATATAATGTTCAATGCATTGACGAGGTGTACTATACGATAACCGAAATCGTTAGTAACACCGACCTCTAAATCGTCCGACGATTTTAACTTTTTCGCCGACGTGCTCACATACTCTGCAGAACTATTTTCGGAGCTATAACGGTTCGGAGGTTTTCGATTTGAAATTTTCGTTCGACTCCTCGTCACATAGCTCCGGTTTGTTCCGTTTTCCCCCGCATACACTTTCGGATTATCCATTTCGATGTGCAAAGAATAATTCTGAGCGTTCGATATTTATAAACAAAACGATTCGGAGCGTTTAGACACGAGTAGCGTCGCTTCTATTCGCAAACTGACGCTATGACGCTATCCCTATACATACCTTGAAAATTTTTCAATTATCGCCACCTATAGCTTTTTTTCGAAACTATATTTATAACAATAGCCGGGTTTTGTGAAGGGAGACAAAAGAATACCTGGGAAAGACTCGCAGGACCTGGGAAAGGCCCGGTATACCTGCCGACCCTGAGGCGCGCAGCTGCGCGGGACCCCGAGCGTCACGGAGCGCTGCACCGCTCCACAAAATATTCAATATCTCCGAAAATAATTATTTTTTCGACCTGGGTCTAACGGCATCTTAATCTTAAATGTATTTTAGATTTTTCTAAATGGTTTTCAAAAAATCGATTTTTTGAAGCCGTCACAGTGGTGTTGTCCCTTAATAATTTTAATATTCATATTCATATTTATTTAATATGTTAATATTCAATATAACTATTAAGTAAACAAAAAAGTTTTTTGTATTCTTGTAATGAAAAGTTTTTCCGATAACTTATCTTTATTTAAAAAATATAATGTAAGGAGCAGAGCTCCTCGACGTGTTCCGCTATGAGTCTGGCGCGTGTAGGTGTAACGATGTTTCCGGCGGTCGAAAAAGTTTGCTCGCTGCTCACTTGAGTAGCCGGCATGGACAAATAAATTCCGGCAACTTTAGAAATGCCTGGGTACCGTTGGCCGTTAATTTTCCACCAGGAGTTTTCGTTTTCTCCCATTATTCGACCGATACACGTAGATAAATAATAAATATAAATATAAATAATAGATACGGATCTCCGAGTCGTTTACGAATACTCGAAGTTTACAAATGCCCGAAGTTCACGAGTACTCGATGTTTACGAGTACCTGATGACCATATTCGGTTACCTGATAGTGGCCAGTAATGCAAAATCGTAGCCCATAGGGTACCCGACCTGACCCGAACATCGGGTACCCAAGTGAATTGAGTACTCGCACACGCCTATGTGAAGTTGGCAACCGACTTTACCGAAAGTAATTTTTCTTTTTGCATTCGTGTGCTCGGTTCGCACCCGATTGTACCACCTTTCATTTCGTTTGTACCTTCAGGAGGCAAGAAGAGGGTATGGAAAAATCGGCCACAACCCATTAAGAACTAAATCATTTTAATAAACGCGATTGCAACGAGAATCGTTTGTACCGTTGATGTTTTTTTTTTCAGAAATAGGAAAAAAATCCGATTTTTTTTTCATTGTAATCAGGCGTCATTGACGGCAAGAAGTTTAATTTAGTTCGCGCCTTTAAGAAGACGATAATAGAGGGTGTAAATGAGACAAAAAATTGGCCACAAACAGGGACAAACTATATACTCGTACGTAGGACGAGTACAAACGTTGACTCAGCGGTACAAACGATCGCTCGGTGATACAAACAATATACTCGTCGATATGAACGAGTACAAACGATGACTAGGTGGTACAAACGATATACTTGTCTATACGAACGGGGACAAACTATCAAAAGCCGGTACAAACGATATACTCGCCAGTGCGAAAGGGTAGAAACGACTAATCGCCAGTGCAAACGATATACTCGACGATACGAATGGGTGCAAACGATTGCTCGGTGGTTCAAACGACGAATCGCCTGCATAAACGATTTACCCGTTCGTACGAACGGGTACAAACGATTAATCGGCGATACAAAGATTTACGCTTTGGTACGAACGGGTACAAACGATTGCTCGTCGGTATAAACGATTTACTCATTGGTATGAACCGGTACAGACGATTAAACCCCGGTACAAATGATTTACTCATTGGTACGAACAGGTACAAACGATTGCTCGGTGGTACGAACGGGTACAAACGACTGCTCGGTGATTCAACCGATATACTGGTCAGTCCGAACGCGTACAAACGATTAATCGCCGGAGCAAACGATTTACTCGTTGATACGAACGAGTACAAACGATTGCTCCGTGGGAAAAACAATTTACTTGTCGATACCAACGGGTACAAACGATTGCTCGCCGGGAGAAACGATTAATCGCCTGTACAAACGATTTACGCGTTAGTACGAACGGGTACAAACTATGTACTTGTCGATACGAACGGGTACAAATGATTAATCGGCGGTACAGACGTTCAGTACGAACGGATACAAACGATTTACTCATTGGTATGAACCGGTACAAACGATTAAAACCCAGTACAATTTACTCGTTGGTTCGAACGGGTACAAACGATTGCACGGTGGTACAAACGATATAATCGTCAGTACGAATGGGTACAAACGATTGCTCGGTGGTACAAACGATATACTCGTAAGTTCGAACCTCAATGACACCCGATTACAATTTAAAAAAAAAAATTTTTTAACCTCACGGTACAAACGGGTACAAACGATTCTCGTTGCAGTCGCGTTTATTGAAATGATTTAGCTCTTAATGGGTTGCGGTCCATTTCTCCATACCCTCGTACTTTTTTCCCCGTAAAGTAAAGTGCCAACTTCACATAGGTCCCGCACACCCCTAGTAATCAAACCTATAAATGTATGGCTGAATAATGATACGATCTTGGCGTCCGATGGGGTTGAGTCACCTCTCCACCAAAGCTTCGAAGTTGTCTCTGTACGTAGGAGCTACGTATAAAGGGAACTCGAAAGTTTTCAAATTAAGTTTTAAAAACTGTTAAGTCTTTCAACTGCAGCGCCAGTTTGTCGGTGATAGCCGTTCGGGAAATATTTTTCGTGAGCTGGCTCTTCAGAGATTCCAGAATAAATACCTTTTTGGAACGCCCCCACATTGGGACTATTTTTTTTATCTAAAAGTACCATATCTCAAGAACATTAACCATACATTTTACCAAAAAAAAGTATTGAAACATGAAATAATCATGTATATTTTTTAAAACGTTGATTTTTTTGGAATTTTCGCGTTCAAGTGTTTTTTAAATACTTTATTATTTGATGTGGAATGTAGAAGAGATGATTCAGAATATATTTAACCCAATTGAACCGATAGTGTCCGTACAGCAAACATTTGGAAGCAACAGGGGTCATTCGGACTTCGTGTGACCAGCGCGGAACTTCCTAGAAGTATGATCACGGAGGGCTGTACTAGTTGAGAATTAGAGAAGAACTGACTGGTCGAGTTCTCATTGAAAGAAGTGCGAATGAGGAGGGCCCGAAAAAGGTCGAGGAGATGCCACGAGCAAGCGTGGCAAAGCCCGTGGCAACCATGGCCAAAGGGACAGAGACAAATAAATTGCTGTCGAAGGTTACAAGGAAATGAGATTAGGCCGAGCTGACGCTCGAATTTCGCTGTGAGAAACTGTTGTTAGTAGCTATAAAGTTTATACAATTCTGTTTTCACATAAGCTCACTGTAGCTCAAAACATACACGCAAAATTGTTCTTGCCATTGAAAAATAGGTTTACAATTTTTTTAGGTTTTTTAGAAATCAGTTGTTCTTAAAATAAACTCACGTTGATTTTTTTAACGAAAATGACGCCTACTTCGAGACATACCACTTTTTAGTTTACTATCTCCCTCCGCCCTCCGGTAGCTCCGACAAAAAAGCAATTTTAACCACCCCGCTCACTTTTGTTAGAATAGAATCGTTACCTCATACAAACCCAATTTTCAAATCAGCCCGTTGAAACTATTACTCAATGTCCTGGTTCTGGAAATTAATTTTCAAACTCAGTTTCAAGTTTTGAATGACGTGGGACATCAACTTGACAGTTCTGTTTAGTGTCTTTATCCAAACAAATATTTTAAAGCTGTTTTTCTACTTTTTGGCATCCCTAAATCAATATCAGAACACTCTCTAAGTATTAGGGGTGTGCGGTAGCAGAATTGGTCGGGTCGGGTCGGGTCGGGTAATTAGACTATGATCCGATCGGGTACCCGAGTTTTTCGGGTACCCGAATTTTCTCGGGTACCCGTGATCAGGCGGGTATACTCGAACTTTATCGAGTACTCATCTCACATCGGGTGCTCGATAAGTCGTGATGCCGGAACAAAGTTTCGTTTCATAGTATAAATAGCGCCACGCAAACGTACCAAAACGGACGAAATAGACTCCAGCTTTATGTTCTCTATCCTTCGCCGATAGGTTTGAGTTCATAAGAAATACAAATAATTTATTTAATATTTTTAGTATTTTTGTTATGTATGTATTTACCATTTTTTCCGGCAAACTTCTTTAAAGACACTCGCATTTCAGGAAATATCGAGATATTTGAATGTCGAAAAAACTGAAAGCAAAATTATTCGTCGAATTTTCATTAATTCTGTCCAGTGCTAGCTGGTAATTTCGGCGATTCGTTCTTCTTAATTTAATTTTTTCTCATTTAAAAATTTGTTTTCCAGGTAAAACTTGTTCTTCAAACGCTTATATCTCTGAAACTGATCAAGATATTTTCAATTTTAAAATGTCAAATGGAAGCGACATTCTTCTCGCTTCGAATAAATGCAAGGCGTTTAATCTTAGTTTTTTGGGTTTTTTCTCCATTTGAAACCCACGTTAAAAAATTCAAAACTTTAAGGCGTTCGCCGGAACAGAAGATATTTATTGTACATTTTTTCCTTTCGCACACTTTTTAGTGATGCCAAAACGAAACTTTCCCGCGCCATTACGATACGATCCGTCAAAAGTGACCGTTTTTAACTCCACCCTAACACACACACACACACACACACACACGCACGCACGCACGCACGCACGCAGGCAGGCACGCACGCACGCACACACACACACTCAGGATAGAAAAGTAGGACGAAAAAAGATTTTTTACAGTATTATCATTCATTCGTTTTATCGCCTTCTTCGAGTTTTCGTTTTCTCACATTATTTGGTCGATCCACCTAAATAAAAAATAAATATAAATAATAGATACGGATCTCCGAGTCGTTTACGAATATTCGAAGTTTAAGAGTAGTCGACGTTTACGAGTACCAAAAATTTGAGAGTACCCGATTACCAAATTCGGGTACCCGATAGTGGCGAGTAATGCAAAAACGTAACCCGTCGGGTACCCGACCCGACCCGAACATCGGGTACCCGAGTGAATCAGGTACCCGCACACCCCTACTAAGTATCAAACCTAAATAATTTTTCATTACGCAGGTACTAATATTTTTGTGTGGGTATATATGACTTTCCCGACTGGAAATGTTGCTACGGGGCAGACTAGGGCTGGATCCGACACACCGTATTCCGTACCACAGCACGGTACAGGCCGCCTTCTAACACTTGTGTAAACTTTTTTTGTTTTCTTTGCCTATTTGTATAATTCTAATTCTATTCTAAAGAATGTCAATAATTTTATTCATGACGTTGAAATTTGCATCCTTGCAATTGAACAATAATTATTTATTTTCTTGCCGTTTTTGTTTGCCTATTTAGGCTGTCAAAATAACTCACACGTTTTTTACATATTCTCATTAGTGTTACGACCGCAATTTGCAAAAAAAAAAGGCTTCTAATGATAATTTGGCAAAAAAATGTGTTGTGCCAATAAAACTTAATTTTATTGATTTTATTGATTACCTTTTGATGATAATAAAAATAAAGTAATAAAAAGTGAAGAAAAAAGCGTTGCATTCCCACGATGCAAACTTCGAATTTATTTTCATTCGTTCTGTGTATCTTGTTTTGCCAACTACGGTTCCACTCATCCGGTCGATATGCGGCAAGGATCAGGCGTCCCGCACTTCGGTCTGTTCAGGGTGCCTTCTCGCAGCCGTACTAAGGTTCCACTGGTTCGGCGGACATCCAGCCGCTTCTTTTAGCGGTTTTGTTTCCTCGCCCACGGCACGCCATTTTCGTATGCGAAGGCGTCTCAAGTATTTTTTGCGGGACTCTTTTTCGTTCATTTCTCTTCGTTTTTTATTAGAATCTTGCCGAAATTATGCACGCAGTAACTCAATTGTTTACTTTGATGACCCCGAATAAGGTTAGGTATAGACGCATATCTGTGCTCGGGGGTTGGTTGATCCGGTAGACATCCGGCGCAGATTCGGCATGCACTTCGAAGTGTATGTCTGATTTGCGCCGGATGTCTACCGGATTAGCCAACCCCGGAACACGGATGGGAGAAGGCAAATCGATCAGGCCTTGGACAGGTAAGCTTTACAGAGCCATGTGAGGGTCGCGTTACGGGTCGCCTAATGTGGACCTGATGAATGCTGCCTTCTCACATCGGTATCTGGGAACTACAGATCCGGCAGACATACGGCGCAGATCAGGCCCGCTCTTTGAAGTATATGCTTGGCCTCCGCCGGATATCCACCGGATCTCTGCATGCCACATATCAGCCTGACGTGAGTAAGGCAAATCCAGGGCCAAGACAGGCCATCTGTAACGGCGTCCTAACATGGGCCTCGCAAGATTGCCTGATTTTGGCTTGAACACCCGTTCTCCGGTTTCACTGATCCAGTGGATATCCGGCACAAATCAGGCGGGCACTTGTACAGTATTCCGGGCCGTATGTTGAAACCTGCCTGATCAGTGTCTTCGATCTAGCCTTCCCCATTCTGGGCCTCAGAAAGTTGAGGTTTGCTGGATTTTGAGTCACACAGATGCCAATCTATGCCAATTTAGTTTGCGCTAATTGAAATTCAATACATAGCGTCATTACCATTGCACAAAAAATCATTTGTTCAAGCTGATTTTCCACTTGAGTAGATATTTATAGCAGATCAGCGTGATCGTCTAGAATTTTCACATTTAAAATTCAACGTGATTACTGAACAACGCAACGCTGGAAGCACTGCCTGTTTATTGTATTTCGCGCCTCTTCCTCGTGGTCAAGGATCGTAGTACCCCCCCTCTCAGTCCCAGTGTCGACCATTTTAAAGCTGAAGCAAAGCGACGCGTGTGTCGCCGCCGTCGCCGCTCTTCCGGATCATTCTTCGTCTTGGTGCCAAGGCGTCTACACGCTCAAGATGGGAAATAAAAGAAGAAAGGAGAATCGTTGGAAGAAACGAGCTAAACATCTAGAAGAGGAACTCAGGAGACATCGGAAGAAAGAAAAGAAAACCCGACGTTCGAGATACTCGAGATCGTCGTCGAGCGATTCAGCTTCGTCGCGATCCTCGCGCAGTAAGCATGAATATTTTCTTTTCATTTCCTTCCCTTGCGTGCATTAACGCAGACGCAACGCAGGCTCTAACCTGTTAAGGAATAAAAAACAACGTACGCAGGCTCTAACCTGTGGAGGAATCAAAAACAACACACGCAGACTCTAACCTGCATCGTTGGCACACAGGCTCTAACATATACGTGCAACTGCGGAGAAGCGACGCGGCGTAGGCCCTAACCTACACCGCGCGCGTTTGGGGCTTTGTTTTGCAGCCGTTGAGGTTAAGTAGACAGACTCTAATCTGTCGTAGAAAAAATCGAATATCTCGATTACCCAACAAAAATTTGCCTAGGCTCTAACCTAGAAATAAAAAAAAACGCCTCGCACTTGTTATTATAGGTAGTAGTAGCAGCAGCAGAGGCAGCAGTAGCAACAGCGGCTGCAGAGACAGCAGCAGGAGCAGCAGATCATCGTCTGGGAGAGATGCGCGGCGCACACACTAAGTATTGCGCGATCATACGAATACTGAAACACCAAAGCAGACTGAGACACCCTTCGAGACTGCGCTAGATGAGGACATTCTGAACGTAATAGGAAAACGTTTCGCTGGAGAACAGACTCTAGCCGAGCCAATACACAGCGACTTAGTCGCTAGATGGGAAGAAATTCTCAAGCTAGGACTCCCAGCAGAGGAGCGAACAGAACTTCTTAAAAAGTATCCTCCTCCTTCAAATTGTATGCGAACCGATCCTCCGAAGCTCAACCGAGAGGTGAAAGCTTTGATGCAAGAGGCCGTCTGGAAAAGAGACGAAAGAATTGTCGCAAAACAACAAAAAATTTGCGCATGCCTTGCGGCAGTGGGCAAAGCCTTATCGACATTAATTAAACATAAAGGAGAGTCAGAAAATCTCGCAGTGATTGAAGCGTTCGGAAACACAAGCAGACTTCTGGCAGATTTACATCACGATGAATCATCGATTCGGAGAAGTTTGATTTTGACAAACATTAACGCTGCGATGAAAGAGACGCTAAGCTCGACCGATATCGACGAATGGCTTTTTGGCAAAGACTTGTCCGAAAATGGCAAGGCAGCGAAATTGATCGAACCTTCATCAAAAAATCTGAAGTAGTCAAAGCCGCAGGGGAAAAAACAGACAAAAAACCCGAAGTTCCCGCCTCGCCAACAACGCTCCAAGAATCAACCAGCTTCGGGGGGCGGGCATCGACAACAATCCCAGAGGAATTCGAGATCGTCTCAGCACAGCAAGTCTTAGTACAGGAAGGAACAGAACGAGAGACACAGGAGCCCGAGCAGAAATCTAATCAGGCTGCCTGAGGATCCATCAGGCCCGGATCAGGGGTCAATAAGGAGCCCTGATCAGGCACGCCTGACTTGAGCCAGACAGGGGCCTGAGCAGGGATCAATAAGACGCCCTGACCAGGCACGCCTGATTTGCGCCAGACAGGGGCCTAAGCAGGGATCAATAAGGCGCCCTGATCAGGCACGCCTCATTTGCGCCGGATAGGAGCCTGATCAAGCATTAATAAGGCGCCCTGATTAGGCACGCCTGATTTGCGCCGGATAGGAGCCTTATCAGGCATCAATAAGGCGCCCTGATCAGGCACGCATGATTTGCGCCGGATAGGAGCCTTATCAGGCATCGATAAGGCACCCTAGTCAGGCACGCCTGATTTGCGTCGGATAGAAGCCTTATCTCGCATGAAGCTCGTCACTCCGTAACCTCTCCTCTCTAGGACTAGACAGCGCGTCTGTCGGCGAAGCCTCACGAAATATTTTGACAGCTGCACACGCAGGCACGCGAAATATATGAAAACAATGGTTATCAACCGAAAGTGCGTGTCGTCAAACTTTGTTTCAAAATCTTTTTTATCATAAATAAATATTTATGTTAATTTTTTTGTATAATTGTTATATGGAATCAAAACTTTTGTATATAATACGGGCAGCCTGTCCCGTATTATATACGTAGAAGAAAGCGCAACAGCCACGCCATAGCTACATCGACACATCTCGTTCGGTTCATCAATTTCTCCCGAAGAAAGGCAAGCCCTTCAATAAAGTGCAGTGCATACAAAATCTCAAGTAAAGTATATTTGCGATTATACTGTGGATTATCTACACATGAACAGTGATAATATATAAAATACGACTTGATGGGCGAAGACTATGCGGCGTAGCTTAACCTCACTTTGTCACTTTCGCACCATTTGTATATATATAGTGTGATATATTTCGTATCAAGAAAAAATGTTCAACAGTACAAACATACGTATATGTACATAAATGTACTCATACATACGTGCAAGGACCAGATGACGAGAAATAATTGCGCAAATTGCATTTTGTACCGTCGAACATTTTTTTCTCAATAATATATATACAACACTATATATATACAAATGATGCGAGAACGACGAAAAGAGATTGAGCTACGCCACTACGAGGTACACCATTTTTAAATAATTATTAATTATTTAATTATCTCAAGAGGATATATCAGTCGAAGCCTATATCGCTCACTTTTCCCTGGTCGAATATATCTATACTTATGATAAATATAGATATACCCGAAGGGGGAGCGGTGGCGCTCCCTAGGTCCGACTGATTTATGCTCTTAATGTAAAGATGTGATTTTTCTATGTATATTTACTAATTTTTCTATGTATTCAAAATATTTCCGATGCAATCTTGACAAAGTATGATGGTACTCCCCACGCAGGTTCTATCAAAGAGAAACAAATTTCGGATGGGCTAGCGGCGGTCATAAACAGTGCGAAAGATTGGAACGGTCATCGCCAAAACCGGAACAAAAATTAAACGATCAAGTCAAATAAAATAAAAACTTAAACTTAAAAAAAATGTTTTCATATTTTTAATAACGTTAGTAAACTTGATAACGTGTAACTGCGATAATAATTTAATAAATGTTGATTTATTGTTAAACAAAAAATTAATCAAATTATTGAGCCAGATGACACGCATGTCTCAGGCTGGATGAGGCACTTGATCCGAGCCAGATAAGTTGCTTGATCCGAGCCAGATATAGTGCCTAATCCGAGCCTGGTAAGGTGCCTGATCCGGGCCAGATATATTGCCTGATCCGAGCCGGATACGGAGCCTGACCCGGCCCGGATTTGCTATTGTGGCAGCCTGATCCGGTCCGGATTTCACCCTGAACAAATTTCTGCTCGGGATGGGATGCATCAGAACGATCAATGCATATTAATTGCCTCGAATTACAAGCAGCGTTCTTCGGATTAAAATATTTTGTGAAACACTTGCGAAGCATAGATATCCTTCTCAGGATAGACAACACGACTGCTATCTCCTACATCAATAGGATGGGCGGAGTCCAGTACGTCAGTCTAAACAGGATAACCCAAGAAATCTGGCAATGGTGTGAAGAACGGGACATTGTACTAGTTGCATTCGAAAGAAAATTTCGTTGCTGATGCAGAGTCAAGAAAGACGGAACCGGACACAGAGTACGAATTGGCAACCGAAGCGTTCGAAAAAATTGTTACGAAGTTTGGGAAACCGCGGATTGACCTGTTTGCCAGTCGTATTAACACAAAGTGTAAAAATATTTTTCATGGTTCAAAGATCCGGACTCGCTTTCGGTAGATGCGTTCACGAAGTCGTGGGAAGATCTCTGTTTCTACGCATTTCCGCCATTCGCCATTATTCTTCGGGTCCTCCGGAAAATTAATGACGAGAGAGCGGAGGGCATCGTTGTCGTCCCCGAGTGGCCTGCACAACCCTGGTTTCCGCTCTTCAACAAAATGCTAGTCTCAAAACCTATTTATCTAAAACCAAATGTTAATCTGTTAACCTCGTGTGACAGGGAGCCTCATCCACTATGGCGACACCTTACCCTGGTGGCAGGAAAATTATCAGAGAAGGATTCGAACGAAGACAGACACCCATGAACACCATTGAGATAATGATGGCGTCGTTAATAGAATCGTCCTTAAAACAGTACGATTCCGCCTTAAAAAAGTGGTGGGCTTTCTGTAGCGCGAACTCCATCAGCCCGTTTACTAATTCGATTCGGGACTTACTCGCAGGCTTAACGGACGTATTTGAGAAACGTGCTTCATATGGCACTTCAAATTGCCTACGTTCGGCAATATCACTAATATTCGGTCACGAGATCGGACAGGATCCGAGCATTAAGAGGTTTTTCAAAGGCGTTTTTAGAAAAAGACCTTCCAAGCCCAGGTATGATTGCACCTGGGATCCTGAGGTCGTCCTCGATTACTTATCGGCGCAATCGAATAAGGAAGATATTGCCCTTAAGGCATTATCCAAAAAACTAATTACTTTATTAGCGTTAACCACGGGTCACAGATTACAGACCTTCAGTTTAATAGATATAAGAAACATACGCGAAACAGCAGAATTCGTTGAAACCAAAATCCCGGAAAGAATAAAAACGTCAGGACCCAATAGGAGGCAACCTTGCCTAGTCTTGCCGTTTTATTTGGAAGATATAGAAATTTGTGCAGCGTCGACTTTAAAGAAGTATTTGGAACGCACGAAGGACATTCGTGGCTCCACGAAGTCTTTGTTCATTTCTTTCAAAAGGCCTTTTAAAGCAGTAACGTCTCAGACATTAAGTCGATGGATAAAGGAAGTTTTAACAGAAAGTGGAGTAGATACTGGAATATTCACCGCTTACAGTACCCGTCATGCCTCAACTTCAGCGGCAAGAAGATACGGAGTCGATTTAGACATCATCCGGAAAACAGCCGCATGGACAAGTAACTCAGAAACATTTGCAAAATTTTATGATCGAGAAATAGTAAAAGGTTGTAACGTGTTTGCAAAAACGGTATTAGAATCGCTATAGAAATAGCAGAGAGCAATTGTTAACGATTTTTTGTATCGGTTAACCGCTTGTAAACCACGGTGACAATAAAAGGTCCGTCTTTTTTCTGGTGTCACTATTCGAGGTGCCGTAACTAGACTTTAAACATCTACGATCCTTGATCACGAGGAAGAGGCGCGAAATACAATTATAGATTAAACGAACTTACCAAGTGAAGTTCGATCATAATTGTATGAGCGCCTCTTCCGAAGTGATCACTCCCGCCCTCGAACCTAGGTCTACGTTACAATTAGACCTTTCTCCCCCGAGAAGTTACGGCACAACCACGGTCCCACCGTGGCACAGCTTTGAAGAATGATCCGGAAGGGCGGCGACGGCAGCGACACACGCGTCGCTTTGCTTCAGCTTTAAAATGGACACTCGGACTGAGAGGGGGGTACTACGATCCTTGATCACTTCGGAAGAGGCGCTCATACAATTATGATCGAACTTCACTTGGTAAGTTCGTTTAATCTATAATAGTCGGCTGGAAATGGAGGTGCGAAGTTTCTCGATCGTCATCGTGTTCCCACACACAAACAGTTTTCTTTTTGAGTAACACCCATCGAAGTCCAGACTGAATTAAAAGTTCTACACATCCAACTACGAACTCTCCCTCTATTTTAGCATGTGTTGCGGGAAAACTCCTTTCCACTATCCAAATACGTGAGTTGCGTTGAGAACGCTTGCGATCGAATTCTACTGGAATTACTCAAGGGATTTTATACAATTTCCCATTTTCATGGTGCTGATATGATAGTTTGCATCGTGAGAATGCAAAATTGTTTTTCGTGTTTTTATTTTCACATTTTTATTATTGGGCAAAAGCCTTTTTGCATATTTAAAGATCGTGGATCGTGGAACGATTATTTTGAATTACAGTTGAGACTTTCATAGTTCTGATTTTTAAATCGTTGAAATCGAAAAATGTTTCTTCATACTTTCAATTCTCCATTTTTGACATTATTCAAAGTATTTGTTTGGACCTCTTGAGATCGCAGACCGCGGACTAAACATTTTTTTTTTTAAGTTGAAACATTTTCGTATTTATATTCTGAGGGAAAGAGAATCCATTTCAAAAATTTGGACAGGTTGATTTTTTTCAGAAATTCTTTACATTGCGACTTTCGTTGAATTTATGATACTCTTATTCGACCATGAATATCTTCGATAAAAAGAATTGACTTTAAAAAAGCGTGCGTATGCAAAACGTGCACGTTGCTTACTGAACATTTTATTTTGCTTACAAAACGTTATCGAAAACCAGCATCAAACATTGAAATTGATTCACGGAGAAAGGTTCGGCGATTTTTTAATTTTATTCGCGACCAGCAAAACGCACAATGAAGAAATTTACATCTTTGGGATGCAACGAAAGTTCACTTTTTAAAGTAATCAGCACGAACAATCCGTTTTGGGGCACAGTTCTAAAAGCCCCACCTCCCTCGGTCGGGCTGAAATTTTGCACAAATCTTTTTTTTCATCCCTTAGGAGGATTTTTGGCGACGCGCCATAGTCTTTGAAATATCGATTGAATGAAAGCTAACAGGCTCAGATCAAGCTATACCTATATATTCTATCGCGCTCGCCGTTTTGTGCGAATGGTGGGTTGCGTGGAACACTGGTGTGCGCGCAGGGCACCGCGGATGTGGTGTGGAACGGTGGGGTGCGTAAACCACTGGCGCGGCCGCAGGGCATCTCGGATGTGCGTGGGAAATGGTGTGGAACACTGGTGTGAGCGCGAGGCACCTCAGATGTGCACGTTGAATCGTGGGGTGCGAGGAACGCTAGTGCGGGCGCGACACACCGCGGATGTACATCGGAACCGTATGTGCGTGGAATATTGAGATAGACGCAGAGCATCGTAGGTTCATTTTTGTGCTTTTTACAGTTATTTTTCTGAAAATGTAATCGATTTCTACGGTTCACTTATTAACTTTAAATCTTTTTGGGATATTTAATTTTTTCTTCTAGTTTCTAATTTCATTTGTTTTTTAATAGTTTTGAATTTTGTTGGATTGTGTATGGTTTTTTTCTTCATTTGTTTGAGTTTTACATGGTTTACATTTTTTTTATTTTGCATGGTAACTCCTTATAATTTTTGGTAACCGGCCGCAGTAGCGATAGAAGGAAGGTTTCTATCGCCCAAACTTGACGAAGATCTACACAAAGCGGAGAGCGCAATAACGTATATAGGTATAGCCGGAACCGAGTCAGTCAGCTATAGATGTAGTAGCAGCGCGGTAAAAAAAATAACTTATAAAAATCGAAATCTCGAAAAGATAGCTCGTCGCCAAAAATCCTTTTGGGGGATCTCGCAAAATATTAAAAGGAAGATCTGTGCAAAATTTCAGCCCGATCGGAAGGGAGACCTTCTCGGAACTTCGCTCAAAAATATTTTGAGTGATAACAAAAATCGAAGAAAAGAATGTACCGTGGCGTACTACCGCTGCAAACTTCAAGACCATCAAAAACACTGTCTGGATTTCGAACGCCTATTGAATACGAATTTTGAATTCAGATTTGGAAAACCAAGACTCCCCTTCAACATCTTGAGTTATTGACGCGATTTTAAAAAAAAATTCTTTCGTCGAAACCAATTTTTAAATAGGCAAAAAAAATCGTATATTTTCCATTATTCATAGAGTTAAAAAAAAGATCACATTCAAGGGTTTTTTTTTCTGAGCTCGGTAACGATGTTTAAACTTAATTTTCAATACGTTTTATTTCGATTCCCCTAAAATAAAAGGTCCCAGTATTTGGAAAACTGCGTTGCCCTACTTTGTTGCCTTTACAATGTTTTTGTCTTTCAATTTCTTCTTTTCAAACACATATTTTCGCGATTTTTCTTTATTTTTTCCAATTTCTTCAACTAGTTTTAGATTTTCTAATTTGGCGACTTTTTCTATTTCTTTAAAAAAAATTTTGTTTCTCGAATCTTTGCATCAAATGCAAAATCAATCAACTTATTGAAGTAAACATTTTTTGGACTTCGTCCGAGAAGGCGGTTATCGGAGACGGGCTCACGCAGTACGAGACCGTAAACACTCGAGAGGCACATGACCGCTGGATGACGTCTTTCCTAGACGACAAAGGACCAGATGAAGGCCCTGCAAGGGGTTCGGCGTTCTTGAGAGCAGTCCATGCGGAACCGTTAACAAGAACGCATGATCGAGCTGCAAGTCGTATATCGGCGCTTCTTTGTTACGCGTCGAAGATATTAAGAGACTTTATATAAAATTACCATACTGTACGAGTCCATTGGGCATTAAATTTACAAAATATAACCTTAGTAAGGAAATCTTACTACATTATTCAATTATTGGTAGGATTGATTGCTTCAGCAAGTTCGAACACGAGCTTGAACATTCTTAAAAATATAATCATACCTATATTAACCGCGTACAAAACTCAAGCGACTATGATAAAAGTGATTCATATTTTATTCTTTGTATTGCGATAGTAGTTGAGCTGAATGGTTGCGGTGCGCACTCGGAACCCGAAAGTTCTGGATTGTCACTGAATCAAATTGTCAATAACAGTAATTTATGCATATCCAATTTTTTTATACGCATTACGATTTTCAACTATAATACGTACATACGCCTATACGACGAAACATTTTATGATCGGTTGAGGTTAGTCTCGTAACAGCCCCTCCCCCCTCCCCGCCCTCGTCGTAGCGACACACGATGGCGGCGATACAACAAAAGCTTAGACACTATAGATGGCCCACTGCCGCCTATCCAATACGACCGTCGTTTCAGGACCTGTATGTACGGCCGTGCTTCAGTGACCTCAAAAACCGTAATACTATTTATATAATATTAGATGTAGTAAAAAGAAATCTATTATTTTTGCATGAAATTGAAGGCAAAACTAATGGATTTTTTTTACTACACCTAATATTGTAGGGTTATAGGATAAATCGATCATTTTTTTCTGACACAAAAATTTCATTTTCGTCACACTGCTAAGGGGTTAAACGGTTTAATATATTCTCATCCATAGATATTTTTGTTTAGAGGCAGTAATAATAAGAGAAACCTTCATGTGAAGGTCCAGTCCTGGAATGATTTCGTTCTAAATGTTGCATTTCCCTTCATTTTTTTTCCTTTCTTTGCGTTGACTACCTCTTGTCCTTGCAAGTAAGGTAACTTTACTATAAATACTTTCTTTAAGGTCCAATTCCTATACTTCTAACTATAGTATGAAAATAAAGACTACCATACGATTTTATTACAAAAACTTCCATATAGACGATGATCTTTCGCAACCCCTATTTTGTCAGTTCGGTTACATGATAAGCTCAGATATCGTGTGACTGGCCGCTCTTCTTCTGGAGGAAAACCTGGCAGGCTATTATTAGTATTAAGTGCAAATCCGTTAAAACTTGAAAAGCCTGTCTATGTATTTTTGTACCCATTGATAAGATGGGGCAATAGTTCTAAGGCCTACTTGTGTTATCAATAAGAAACAAATAATTAATATTACAAGGTCGCATTACACACGATGATAGGGCTAGTCCCACTAAAACGCCATACATGACATTTGTGTGACATGTTGACATCCATTTTAATTATCTTTACAACGGGAAGTTTCGATCCAAATAAGTCACATTTGTGGGAAGTTATGCTCCATTGTTTCCGATAAAGAAATCGGCTAGGCTAGAGGATATGTATGCTCAACATGATCCATTGAGTACAATGTGCAGAGTGGTTTCACCACGTTGAAAGTGGGGATTGTTTTTATGGATAAGAACCAGGGAAAACCACCTAAAAGGATGTCGTGTATTACGAGCAGCTGAAACCATCAGAAAACATCTCTGCACATCGTTACCGACTGCAACTGATGTGTTTGGATAGAGCTTTGCAAGCGGAGAAGCTGGAATGGAAAAATTGCAATGACAAGTTGATTTTGCAGCAAGACAATACCAGGCTGCATGTTGCTCAATTTGTTAAGAAGTACTTAGAAGGAGTGAACTGGGCAATTCTACCCCACCGGGCGTATTCCCCAGACATCGCTCCCTCCTATTCCCATTTTTTCCAGCCGATGCAGCCAGCGCTTACAGCTCAGCACTTCACCTTGTACGAAGGAGTAAAAAAATGTCTATATTACTGAACCGCCTCTAAAGAACCCAGACGCTTCCTGCGTAGAACAAAATATATAGATATATTTTTTTTTGAGTTTGTTCCAGCCGTACAGGGTCTTCCCCTTTTAACAAGCCCCAATCCGCCTCAACTTCTTTCAACCTCCCATTCCACTATCCCCCTCCTTATATCATCCGTTCCTCATCTCCCCTGTTTATCCCCAATTCCACACCCCCCCACCTGGGCCACAGCCGACTTTCCCCTCTGTATCGTATTCACCATAACATATCTGTCATGGGTATAGGGAAACTGCGGAAAACCTATACCAATACAGCCGGTCAACAAGTTTGCCCCCCAGTCGTGGAACTAGTGTTATTTCACTGTGAAACCACTAGACCATTGCACCGGTATATATATATATATATATATATATATATATATATATATATATATATTGTTGCATGTTTTTTCGCTCAATGTTCTTAGTGCCGTGTAACCATATGAAAACTGCTTAAACGTTCATTTCATTTCCATATCAAGATCCACTACCTTGTTTTACAAAAAAAGGATGTTAAAGAATGAAACGAAGCTAATAATGAATTTTCGTTGCGTGTCTACACAATGGAAAAGTCAATACCGTCGTTTCTAATAAAAGTAATACGAAGATTATTGATTATTAACAAGATTGAATAATTAGATTGATTCGTTAAAAAAAAAAATTAATTACAAAATTGTACTGGCACGGAAAAAAATATTCTTCTTGGTTAATCATTTCGAGAACTTTCAGGCTTACAAAGAAAAAACTTGAACACTGGAAAACCCACTTTTTATTTTTAGAGTTTTTTGCAAGATTGAAAAAATAAGCGGCAGGATATTTTTTTGCACATTCAGCTTCACATTCACAATGTTGTCGAAAAACGGGGAGATGAATGTTCAAAGAGAATAGTCTTTGAATTTGATTGGGGATTATTTGGACCTTGTGATTATGTGGAAAATGCAATTTTTCGTTTCTTAGCGAGAACTTATTTTCAACTTTTGTCTTTGACAATCAATTGTTCAAACAATGACTCGGTTTTTGGAAATTCGAAAAAATTGAGTAACGCAAATTTTTGTTCCGAGAGATTTAGCTATTTTTGGGAATTCGCTAAAACAAAGGCGCGAATTAAAAAAATTCTTCCTATTCGAAAAAAAAGAGGATTATCAGAGGAAAATTGGAAAACAAAATTCGTGAAGTTTCAGAAAAAAACAAAGTTTTCGTTCCTCGGAAAGTGTTTTCTACGCATGAACAACAGCATTTTGTTTAAGTAAAAAAATTGCTTTTGCGAATATTGGAAAAATGGACATATCTTCAAATTTTGGAAAAGTTCGCAAAACGTTGTTCGAAAATTTGGGAAGTTTAGAAAGGAAATTTTAAAGAATTGTTAAGAAATGTTGTGAAATGAAGTGAAATATTGTGAAAAAATATTTAAACATTATTTATTGAGCAATAATTTTTTTAAACAATTTAATAACGTCTTTGTAATATTGTTATACGAAATGAATGTTCGTAACTGTAATACCCGAACTTTGGAGATTAGTTGGAAGTTCGAAATTCGGATCAAACTATTGGCTGGGACTGTACATGCGGTGTTTATTTATTTCAGACTCGAATACATTCTGGTAACGTGCAACTCGGAAGTTTCCGCGGACGCCGCTGGGTCGTCCCTGATCAAAAATAAATGCCGACGTTTCGCGTAATTTTCGAAAATGCCGCAGAGTGACTAAAAACAGTTTCCTCCGACGGAGATACGAATTGACGTAACCTTGATACTTTTCAATTGCGGAGCGACAGATCGCGGCGAACACTCACGACTATTCCCATGGCATTTTAGGTTATGATCGGGAAGCGCAACGAGCGACCGAACGACCTTCGCACGAAAAAAAATTGCGCCAACTTGTCGATCTTCGTGTACTTGGGTGTGCGGAGCAATTGCCGCTCGTGGGAAGGAAACTGATTCTGTTTGCGTACATACCTGTGATCCGAAATGTGAAACGAAATCGCCTGGAAGGGACTCGGCCGCTTTTAATGTGACAAGCAATTGGCTTGGTGATACACGATCACGGGATGGAGACGAACGCGGTGCGACACCAAACAGCGATGTGAAGTTGAACCGTCGTCTTCTTATAGGTTGGTTTCCATTCGTTTGGCAGAGAATGTAGGAGCCTGCGTCCACAAGCCGAGAACTTGCTCCGCGACATGGAACCGGTGGAAAGTCCAGGTTGGCCAAATTTCAGTAGCGTCCAGTGCTGCCAGCATGGCGTTGGAGGGGCGCAAGCTCTAATGAGGTGGGAATGAAGAAAGTTATAGCCATACAGCCTAGAGGGAAGGAGACCGAACGGAACCTCCGTGAAGTTGGCCCCCCGATGTGATCATAAATAATTCTAATTAATGTTAATCTTTGAGAATCGTTTGAGAGAGTTTCAGAGAAAAGAAAAATCGTTTGAGAGTTAATAGTTTTTCAAAAAAAAAAAACAATTTAAATTTGCGCGTGAAGATTTTTTTAGTCCGTAAAAAACGACCTTTCACCATTTTTTTTATTGCCTGAAAATCGTTTGAGAGGGTCTGGGAGTTTTAAAAAATCATTCAAGAGTTCATATTTTATGAAATATAAGAATTTTTCCAAAAACGCAACCAACCGCAGGGCCGTGTCACGCATAGGGTGAACCCTGCTCATCATTCGCAAGCGCAGAGAAAATAAAAACTTGCCCGAAGTGACTAAAATGTAGCATATATAATAGAGAGTCGTTAGCGAGGGTTTGAGAGTTCGATAAAATCGTTTGAGATTTCATATTTTATGAAATGTAAGACCGTTTCCAAAAACGCAACCAACCGCAGGATCGTGTCACGCATGGGGCGCACCCTGCTCATCATTCGCAGGCAGAGAACATGAAAACTTGCCTAAAGTGCCTAAAATGCCTCGCCTCACTTTCTTCCAAAACAATTCGATTTTTGACAGGTCGGAAGCCGGCGCTCTAACCTCGCACATTCGTTCGAAATAAATTACATGCAATGTGTAGTAGTGTGTGATAAAGTGGAGTTTGTTTTTTCGTCGCGTTGTGGTGCATTTATTTTGCTGAGAAGAATGAAACGAGCCCGGTGGTCGAGGACGACGCGTCAGGACGCCGGCACACCACCGACGAAAAAGCCGATAACGAAGCCCGAAAAAGAAAGAATCAACGAGAGAACCGTCGCGGCCGATTACAAGGAGAAGAAAATCGGGGAAAATAGCGACAGCGAGAAACCGAAGGAGAATAGCGAGGAGAAAACACCGAACGTCAAAGTTCGTGCATGCTATCATACTCAACGGCTTTGGGGATATCAAGGGTGTAAAGGTGCTGAGAAAACCTGAGCGTCAACTCGCAGAGGGTGAAGTGTTTATCTGGGTCAAAGCATGTCACCTCAACTTCCAGGCTGCTTTGACACGACAGGGTGTCATTGATTCTCCACCAAAAACTCCGTTAATCATGGGCTCCGAGTGGGCTGGTGATACCCAGGCTGCTCTGCCCGATCACAAAGCCTGGTCAGAGCGCATTGTGGTGTACTTGGATGCGGCAACTATTACCATGGATTACGCCCTCGTTAACATACTAATATTCAAGCTTGCATGTATTACACCTGGCAAGACTTTTCTGATCCACGCCGCTGGCAGTGATGTAGGTCCACAGCATCCCAATCTTTGGTTTTTACAGCCCATCGGAAAACAACGCGCTCAAATTGACCAGCACAATTGATCATGTCCTAGAGCATGGAAGCAAGCATAGGCATGAAGTAAGGAAAACATCGTCGGGGCCATTCACAGTGTTCTCGATTGTGTCATTGGCAAGGAGTGCAACAGAAGATGTGCCTTGCAAAAGACGATTGAAAAATATATTTGTATGGCTCGAGCAACGTTGTAACCAGTGCAACACAGACTTTCCTCTCCGTTGCCCGATACTGGAGGATGATGGACAAAATATTGCCGATGAACCTCTTTGAGGAGAATAAGACACTGTCCAGGCTGTATCTCCGTCATCTGATATATCAGCACTGTCCATATACCTTTGTGAGGCGAGCAGTGGACAAGGTATATCTAAATAGCGCTCGAGGTATTTGTTTAAATTTATTTCAAAGGATGGTAAGATGTCACCATCTTACCATTCTTAGCAATCCGAAAAGTCCAAATTTGAGTTGTAAAAACTTATTGAAAACATTCAATTTTGGGGACGCGAGCATTTGCGAAACGAAAATACATTTTCGTTTTTTAGAAAGTTTCGTACGATTTTTTTTCGCCCCAGTATTGCATTTTTAGCTAAATAAGACATGTTTTTTAAAAATAGGCGTAGGCATAACTACTGGGTTTCAGAGAAAATGTCAAGAGGGTAAACAGTTGCATAGGTTCACACTGGAGTAGCCAGAAGTATTTCAGATTTTCTGTTGAAAATTGTTTATTTTTCGATTTTCAGTCTGTACTCTAATGAGTGGAAGGGCTTTATTTAATAATTACGGGGTCTAGGACAATCTATCGAGAAAGAAAATATATTCACTTTTTCATTTTTAATTAAGTACAATTTTTCAGAATTGTTTTAAAAACGATTTTAACCATTTTTCACTAATTAAAAAAAAAATCAACAATTCTTTCTGAATTAAAAAAAGAATTATTTTAACCATTTTTTCAGAATTTAAAAAAATATGTTAACAATTTTTTCGACTAGAACTCGGAGAATCATCCTCAGCTGAGTCATTGTGTCTCAACACCTAAGGTAAATGTCCCAATTATTAAACAGCTAAGGATCTGGGGGATTGAATTCGGTGAGAAAAAAATATAAAATCAAGAAAAAACCATCGCTTTCATGTTCAAATGATACTTTGATATTTTTACTTTCGAAAAATCACCCTTTAAATTATTTTTAAATGATTTCAAATGAAAAAAAAGAATAACCATGTGAAGCATGCAAATGTCCCAATTATTAAACACTAGAACTGCCTATGTCCCTAATATTGAACAGGCATGTCCCAGTTATTGAACACTCTCGAGAATTCTTTTTCCGTTCGGAAAATATTATTTTGGGTACAATATTAAGAAATAAAAGCAAAATCAAACACTTAAATAATCTTTGATTAATAATGTAAAAATACAAAAATATATATTTAGTCTCTTTTGACACCTGCGTGAAGTTGGCAACTGACTTTATAGAAAGTAATTTTTTTTTTGCATTCGTTTGTACTCGGTTTGTACCCGTTTGTACCGCCTTAAATTTCGTTTGTACCTTAAGGAGGAAAAAAGTACAAGGGTATGGAAAAATAGACCGCAACCCATTTAGAGCTAAACAATTTTAATGAACGCGATTGAAAAGAGAATCGTTTGTAACCGTTTGTACCGTTGGAAATTTTTTTTTTTTATTTTTTTTTTCAAATTTTTTTTGGAAAAAAATAATCGCGTTTTTTTTTAATTTCCGTTTGTACCGACAAGTATATCGTTTGTACCACCTAGCAATTGTATCTACTCATTCGTATCGATGAGTATATCGTTTCTACCACCGTGTAATCGTTTGTACCCATTCGTACTGACGAGTATATCGTTTGTATCACCGAGAAATCGTTTGTACCCATTCGTACTGATGAGTATATCATTTGTACCACCGAGAAATCGTTTGCTTGGGTTTCTGTCACCGAGAAATCGTTTGTACCCGTTCGTACCAACGAGTAAATCATTTGTACTAGCGTTAAATCATGTGTTTCGGTCCATACTGACGAGTATGTCGTTTGTACAAACGAGCAATCATTTCTACTTGTTCGTCCCATGGAGTATATCGTTTGTACCGCCGAGCGTGAGTTTCGTAAAGTAAATAAGTAAATCTAAGTAACTAAATCCAAGTAAGCGTAGATGGGTACAAACGATGAATCGGCAGTACAAATGATATGCTCATCGATACGAACGGGTACAGACGATTGCTCGATAGTACAGACGGGTACAAACGATTTCGCGGTGGTACAGACGATATACTCGTTGATACGAACGGGTACAAACGATTGCTCGATAGTACAGACGGGTACAAACGTCTTCTCGGTGGTACAAACAATATACTCGTCAGTACGAGGGGGTACAAACGACTGCTTGATAGTACAGACGGGTAAAAACGTTTTCTCGGTTTTACAAACGATATACTATATATATATATATATATATATATATATATATATATATATATATATATATATACTATATCGTACGATACATATACTATATTGTACGACGAGCTCGTCAGTACGAGGGGGTACAAACGATTGCTTGATATTACAGACGGGTACAAACAATTGCTCGATAGTACAGACGGGTACAAACGTTTTCTCGTTGGTACAAACGATATACTCGTCAGTACGAATGGTTACAAATGATTGCTCGATAGTACAAACGGGTACAACCGTTTTCTCCGTGGTACAAACGATATACTCGTCAGTTCGAGGAGGTACAAACGATTGCTTGATATTACAGACGGGTACAAACGATTGCTCAATAGTACAGACGGGTACAAACGTGTTCTCGTTGGTACTAACGATATACTCGTCGATATGAACTGGTACAAACGATTGCTCGATAGTACAGACGGCTACAAACGATTGCTCGATAGTTCAGACGGGTACAAACGTTTTTTCGGTGGTACAAACAACATACTCGCCGATACGGACTGGTACAAACGATTGCTTGATAGTACAAACGATATACTCGTCGATACCAACGGGTACAAACGATTGCTCGATAGTACAGACGGGTACAAACGTTTTCTCGGTGGTACAAACGATTTCTCGGTACTACAAACGATATACTCGTCGATTAGAACGGGTACAAATGATTGCTCGATAGTACAGACGGGTACAAATGTTTTCTCGGTGGTACAAACGATATACTCGTCAATACGACTGGATACAAACGGTTACACGGTGGTAGAAACGATATACTCATCGATACGAATGAGTAGAAACAATTGTTAAGTGGCACAAACGATATACTTGTCGGTACGAACGGAACAAAAAAAATTAAAAAATCGAAAACATTTTTTTCCAAAAAAAAATTTCAAAAAAAAATTTCAAAAAAAAAATGTCGACGGTACAAACGGGTACAAACGATTCTCTTTTCAATCGCGTTTATTAAAATTGTTTAGCTCTAAATGGGTTGCGGTCCATTTTTCCATGCCCTCGTACTTTTTTCCTCCTTCAGGTGCAAACGAAAAAACGAAACGAGTACAAACGAATGCAAAAAAAATTACTTTCTGTAAAGTCAGTTGCCAAGTTCACACAGGTTCTTTTGACAGGTTTTTGGTTTATTCGCATTTGGTTTATTTTTGCTTTTCAACTCGAACTTCATTTTATATTTATTTTCAACTTCCTCGTTTTTATGTTCTGTTTTTGTTTGATTTTGTCGCAGCTTGGCTCCCTGAAATATCGGAGAGAAAAAAATATTGATCATTATATGCGTATTTTTAGGTTACATTTAGGTTATATTTTCTTTATACTGTTCTTTTTATGTTTATTGCACGAAAATAAAAATAAAAAATATATATAACGATCTTAGAGTTATTACTAAAAGAATAAAGGTAAGTTTATTGTTTTGTTTGTTTATTGTTTGAACTTACAGTTTTTGTTCGAATAAATCCGATTCACACGATCTGTCACACGTTATCTGTCTCGATGTTTTGATGGATTTAATGACGCCATCTTGGAGAATTCGAGTGTTCAATAATTGGGACACACTGCACAGAGATCAGTAGGGAGATGCACAACGCTCCCCTTTTCGGCGTGCCTCGTAAATGGCGCTAAATCGCGGCGGTGAGTTCGGGAGTATGATTTTGTGTGCATCGCCTCTGTCGAGGTTGCAGTTTCCCTTGTAGCCGCACGAGTCGTGAGCACCGCTCCAGTCGATATCGCAGTCAGCGTGCACACGAATGGGTAGCTCGGTGGGGGAAAAGTCTCTGCCCCTCGCTCACTCGACAGGCGATCGGAGCGAGGTTTTCCGTCCGATCGATCTCGACATATGTGTGGCCGTACTGCGGATTGGAATATGCATTAAATGAATTTCAAAGAGAAAAACATGTATCGAGAAAATTGTTTTCTCTCGGTTGGCCGTTTATGCCGAAAATACGGGTTAAAAAAATTAACGACGAACCGTGTTGAAAAATAAAACGCCGAAACGACCGTGGAAGGTTCAAAAAGAAATCTCGAGCCTCTGCCGCGGTCGTTACGGCGTTTTCTTCAACAGTAAACATTATGAATAAGCGTGTATCATAAATGTGAGTTGGCAGCGTGATGGATTGACGATGCTTGCGGTCCAGGTTCGATCGCTGGTTAAACAACTTTTTTAATCTATTTTTTTCTTCATTTTATATTAAAAAAATTGTTAACTTACTTTCGCTTTAGCTATTCTTGCCTGTCCAAGCATAATTTATGATATTTAATTCATATATGCTTAATTAAAAAAAAAACATGAACTGGTTGTCTTTGCTCACATTGCGAACACTGGTCGTCTGCACTCAGAGCCCGCATGCTGATAATCAACCGCGAGGCTCTTGTGATTGAAAACCTGCCTTACGTATACACACTTATCCAACCTTAAAAAAAAATCGCTGCATAGCAATTGCATATTGTTTTTATGACCCCAAAGTATTATTGAAGACATGAAAACGATTTTTCCAAATTCTTAGAGTGGTGTTATCCCTTAAAGAATAGAAATTAATTTTTTGCTTGTAAATGTATATCCCCTCTTAAAGACTTTAAGGCGTCTGGCCACCTTGGCCGATCGAAAATGGGTATTTAAAAAAATAATAATAAACTCGAAAGTATGGGCCGGAATATTTTCATTTTTTTAGACAACGTCAGAAAGGGCTTTAAGAATAACATTAATAAATTGTCGTTCAAAATATTGAAAAGTGACGCCGTTATGCACATTGCCGCGGAGGCCCTTCGCACGATACGCGCCGTCGTTGTCCCAGCTGTTACCCGGTCATGTCACATCTGCAAAAAAAATCAGCTCATCGGTGAGTAGTGTCGCTACAATGTAGCGTAGCGGTTTTTTTCTCGACCATTAAATAATTATGGTGAGCCGAAGAAAAGAATTTGTATTTTTCACCGAAATTATGGCTCACCATAATTTTTTTAATGGTCGAAAAAAAAACCGCTACGCTACATTGTAGCGACACTACTTACGAAGGGGCTGATTTTTTTTCAGATGTGACATGACCGCGTATCAGCTGGAACAACGACCGCGCGTATCGTGCGGAGGGCCTCCGCGGCAATGTGCATAACGGCGCCATTTAAAAAATATTTTAAACGGAAATTTATTAACTTTATTCTCAAAGCCCTTTCTGACGTTATGTAGAAAAATAAAAATATTCCGGCCCATACTTTCGAGTTCATTATTATTTTTTTAATATGCCCATTTTTCGATCGGCCAAGGTGGCCAGATGCCTTTAAAAAATCTCGTACGTGTTATCGAAAACCGGCAGAAAATTATAAAGCAACTCGTCCACTTCTTTGATGTTCGCTATTTCATTGTTCGCTTTTGGACCATCGCTCGTTTGCCTATCTGAGATCTATACTTTCGAAGTTTGTATCCTCGATATATATGTCTTTTGCTATAGATGGATTACCAATATTAGATACTCACGTCTTTCCATTTCGGAGATATGGATGTTCTAGATTGTTAGAATCTGTATTTGTATGACTCAAACTGCAGACAATCTGAATACATGTTCTCGAATAAATGAGCTCTCGAATAAATAATCCTTTAGTACAATAGTTATTCAATTTCGTCATCGGTCGAAGGATAACATTTTGAATAATTTACATTTCGTTATATTGAGTTTATAAATCTGTCATTTCGAAATCTTTGTCGTTCTATATTTGGCCTTTCAAAGCTTTGATCCCCATCCCAATGTGAAATGTGTTGAAAAAAATGCCGAAACACATCCAATGTGAAATGTGTTTTGAAAAAAATGCCGATCGAGAAAGACTCAAAGTTCTCTTCATGCCTTTCTCGATCGTTTCGGCACTTTTCTTCAACAATTTTTTAAATTAATTTTCTAAGGGGAAAAGTAAAAACTCATTTCCGTATTGGGGGAAACATTAATTTTTTGTCATATTTTCCAATACTGTTTGCACCAAAATTTGGAAGGCCTGCTCGTTTTGAGCAACTTCAACATGCGTCCGGTGGGGCGAACGACTGCGTGTTCGGTCGCGTCGACGATACCCGCGGCGTCCTGGCTGCGGCCGCTCCCCTCGCTCGTGCCGCTGTTCTATCGATGGCCTGCCCTTCTCGCGCCCTTGGGCCCCCTCGGGTGCCTCTTGCCGCTGCGGCTGCTGCTGACGACCACTTTTCTTTTTGTTGCGGCGCCAAAATTTCTTCTTTGTAACTGTAAAAAATAAATAATGAAATGTACAAATAAAATACATTACTCACACAAATTAAGGGATATTTGAAAAATTCCGAATTTTTGGCTGATTTTCAACAAGGGTTACCTCGGAGAAAAATGGTCGTACAGAAAATAAAAAAAGGAAATTATAGCTTCAAGTATCTAGTTTTCAGATCTGGACTGTCAATTTTTTTAGCGTGGGTGGTTTTCTTGTAATCATCCGAAAACCAACGAAATTTTTTTCCAAATTTTTGCTCGTCTATAAAATGGTCTGTCGACTTCAACTAATTTTTTGATCATACGACTATAAAAGTCTTTTAGACAATTTAATCAGCTTTAATTTGACCTTTTAACCAGCTCCGTACGATGATTTCGAGCGGAGTAATCGTCGATCAAAGCAAAAAAGTCCATTTTAAATTTGACAATCAATTACTCGAGACCTAATGATCGTACAGAAAATAAAAAGTAGGTTTTTGGAAACTACAAAACATGCTCTATGACATGCAATTAGGGGCTGTTGATAAAACATTTTATTTTCTGTGCGATCATTAGTTCTCGAGTAATTGTCAAAGTTAAAATGGACTTTTTTGCTTTGATCGACGATTACTCCGCGCCAAATCATCGTACGGAGCTCCTTAAAAGACCAAATTAAAGCTGATTAAATTGTCTAAAAGACTTTTATAGTCGTATGATAAAAAAAATTTATGAAGTCGACTGACCATTTTAAAGACGAGCAAAAATTTGGAAAAAAAATTTCGTTGGTTTTCGGATGATTACAAGAAAACCGCCCACGCTAACAAATTTTACAGTCCAGATCTGAAAACTAGATACTTGAAGCTATAATTTCCTTTCTTTTTAAAATTCTTTGTACGACCATTTTTCTCCGAGTTATCTCTTGTTGAAAATCAGCCAAAAATTTGGAATTTTTTAAATCTTCCTTAATTTGTGTGAGTAGTGTATTTTATTTGTACATTTTATTATTTATTTTATACAGTTACAAAGAAGAACTTTTGGCGTCGTAACAAAAAGAAAAGTGGTCGTCAGCAGCAGCCGCAGCGGCAAGAGGCACCCGCGGGAGCCCAAGGGTGCGAGAAGGGCAGGTCATCGAAAGAACAGCGGCACGAGCGAGGGGAGCGGCCGCAGCAAGGACGCCGCGGGTATCGTCGACGCGACCGAACCCACAGTCGTTCGCCCCGCCGGACGCATGTTGAAGTTGCTCAAAACGAGCGGGCGTTCCAAATTTTGGTGCAAACAGTATTGAAAAATATGACAAAAAAATTAATGTTTCCCCCAATACGTAAATGAGTTTTTACTTTTCCCCTTAGGAAATTAATTTAAAAAATTGTTGAAGAAAAGTGCCGAAACGATCGAGAATGGCTCGAAGAGAACGTTGAGTCTTTCTCGATCGGCATTTTTTTCAAAACACATTTCACATTGGATAAGTGTGTTTCGGCATTTTTTACAACACATTTCACATTGGGATGGGGGTCAAAACTTTGAAAGGCCAAATATAGAACGACAAAGATTTTTAAATGACAGAATTATAAACTCAATATAACGAAATGTAAATTATTCAAAATGTTATCCTTCGACCGATGACGAAATTGAATAACTATTGTACTAAAGGATTATTTATTCGAGAGCTCATTTATTCGAGAACATGTATTCAGATTGTCTCCAGTTTGAGTCGTACAAATAATACAGATTCAAACAATCTAGAACATCCATATCTCCGAAATGGAAAGACGTGAGTATTTAATATTGGTAATACCATCTATAGGAAAAAGACATATATATCGAGGATACAAACTTCGAAAGTGTAGACCTCAGATAGGCAAACGAGCGATGGTCCAAAAGCGAACAATGAAATAGCGAACATCAAAGAAGTGGACGAGTTGCTTTATAATTTTCTGCCGGTTTTCGGTAACACGTACGAGATTATTTAAAGTCATCTGGCCACCTTGGCCGATCGAAAAATGGGCATATTAAAAAAATAATAATGAACTCGAAAGTATGGGCCGGAATATTTTTATTACAGAAAGGGCTTTGAGAATAAAGTTAATAAATTTCCGTTCAAAATATTTTTAAAATGGCGCCGTTATGCACATTGCCACGGAGGCCCTCCGCACGATACGCGCGGTCGTTGTCCCAGCTGTTATCCCGTCATGTCACATCTGAAAAAAAATCAGCTCATTCGTGAGTAGTGTCGCTACAATGTAACGTAGCGGTTTTTTTTCGACTATTAAAAACATTATAGTGAGCCATAATTTCGGTGAAAAATACAAATTTTTTTCTTCGGCTCACCATAATTTTTTTAATGGTCGAAAAAAAACCGCTACGCTACATTGTAGCGACACTACTCACGAATGAGCTGATTTTTTTTTTGCAGATGTGACATGACCGGGTAACAGCTGGGACAACGACCGCGCGTGGCGTGCAGAGGGCCTCCTCGGCAATGTGCATAACGGCGCCATTTTTTAATATTTTGAACGGAAATTTATTAACGTTATTCTTAAAGCCCTTTCTGACGTGTAAAAAAATAAAAATATTCCGACCTATACTTTCGAGTTTATTATTTTTTTTAAATGTACCCTTTTTTCGATCGGCCAAGGTGGCCAGACGCCTTAAAGTCTTCAGGAGGGGATATACATTTACAATAAAAAAAAATTCTTTTCTTTAAGGGATAACACCACTCTAGAAATTTGGAAAAATCGTTTTCATGTGTCTTCAATAATACTTTGGGGTCATAAAAACAATATGCAATTGGGATGCAGCGAATTTTTTTTTAAGGTTGGAAAAGTGTGTATACGTAAGGCAGGTTTGCAGTCACAAGAGCCTCGCGGTTGATATATCAGCCTGCGGGCTCTGAGTGCAGACGACGCGGGTATGGATCCCCGGTAGCCAATGTCTTTTTTTTAATTAAACATATATGAATTAAATATCATAAATAATGCCTGGATAGGCGAGAATAACTAAAGCAAGAGTAAGTTCGAATTTTTTTGAATATAACATGAAGAAAAAAAATAGATTAACAAAAGTCGATTAGCCAGGGATCGAACCCGGACCGCAAGCATCGTCAATCCGTCACGCTGCCAACTCAGCCACGACGCTCATTGTGGATAGAAAAACATTTATGATACACATGTCACGTCCCGTAACTTTTTAATGTTTTGTTTATTAGTTTCCATTATTTTTTATCTTTTATCAACGGGTTTAATATTCATTATTTTCCGACGACTCCGTCGCCTCGTGTCTATGTGCGGTGTCGGGTGTGAAACTCCGACCGGATGTACCCGATCGAATTCCGCTGATCGAGCATCGCCTGGTCCGCGGGGTTCGACCGTGGGACTCTGGGAGCGGACAAGTTTCCGTGGACGTTGCCAAAAACCCCACCGGGCTAATAGCGACCGAGCTAACATCGGTCCGGTGGCGGTAAGTATGATTAGTTCCGATTTGTCCACGGTTCGCTCCTGGAGTCGGAGAAAACTCCTAGTAACAGCAGTCCTCGCGGCGGTGTAATAAGTCCAGGCTAGCAACCCGGCGGACCCGCACAGAGACGTCAGTCTTTACTAGTAACGTAGTTAGGTAACGACATACTCGCGGCGGTGTAGTAAGACCTGGGTAGCGACCCGGCGGACCTGCATAGAGACAGTGATCGTTACTTTAAAAAACCATATTAATCACCAAAGTTTATTCTAAAAATACTAAATATCTATCGAATCAGTGATAAAGGTGCGGGGCCTACGTTAAAACCCCGATCAACATAGAGGACTCATAAGTTCAACGTGCGGTGTGCGGGAGAGAACCGCGGGGAGAATTGTCCCCGCGGAAGAGCGTGCTAGACCGAGAGTGAGAGAGCGACGCGGGGGAAACTGTCCCCGCGCAAACGCGTGATTACCCACGGAACGTTGTAAGTAGAATTAATATAATATAATAAAATATCATTTATAACCCTTTACCCCTGGATAGCATTCGTTAGAATTTGTTTCCCTACTCCCATTTCCACAGGAGAGTTTGCCGGGCCCGTATGGGACGTGCGGATATCCCTTCTACTTTAAAGAAATCATATTGAAGAACCCAAAGGTAAAATAAACATAAAATAAAATCGTCCCTTCTGGACGTAACAAATTGGTGGCAGCGGTGGGATACCCGCCTGCACTGTGCAAACTCAATTGTGGAAATCGGAATATAACAGAAGGGTGGAAAATTACTCGTATTAAGTTGTCAAAATTTCAAATTCGTATTTCGTCGACAAATCCGTGATCTAGATGTCGAATTTTCCGTTCTTTCCGTTTACGAATAAAACATAATTCATCAAAATGGTTGACGATCCTCGCGATGGCAGTCCCGGGGCCGGCGCGGGATCTAGTCGTGCGGGACCTGACGGCTCGCTTAACGAAACCGTAACACCCGCCTACCTGTCGGTCATACTTAGCGGCATCAACCTGACAAACAGGTTGGTGTCAATTCCGGAATTCGACGGCACATCAATTCCCCTCGGTGACTACTTACAGAATATCCAGAATGCAGTCGCATTCGTACCCCCGTATCAAATGCCCGAATTTGTGACCGGGGTACTAAGTAGATTACGTGGTGAGGCGCGTAACTGTGTCCAAGGTCAAAATATTCGATCAGTCAGAGAACTAACAACCGCGTTGCAGGACGGGTTAACTCACCGTCGAAATTTCAATTCATGTTTGGGTAGACTCTATGGGTTGCGTCTAAAACAAGGTGAAACAGCCCGGTGCTTATATCTCCGAATTCTCCGGCTAATGAGCGTTGCTCGAACCGCCTGGAAGGAAGAATTAGGATGTGAAGCCTCTGGGATGAAGATTGATCCGATCGTGACTCTGGCCCTTGAATCCTTTCGTCAAGCGTTACCCTCGCGAATGAATGAATTACTTTACATCGCGAAACCAAAATCTCTCAGGGAGGCGCTTGAGATGGTAGAGGATCTATCCCCCGATTCGTTAGCCGGGGCGGTAGAATCAAGGTGTGGAGAACGATCGCGGACCCCCGTCGGCGACGCCCTCGCGTTAGTCGCCAGAACGGAGGCAAAGCGAAGAGATTCGCGTTCGCCTTCCCCCACGCCCCGCCCTGAATCGGAACGAGAATCGCGAAAAGAGCCAGCACCGCGATTCAGTAGTCCTAGTAGGTCAGAATATTTTAGACCCTCGGGAATATCGAAACACCGAGACGATTTGCCTGCCAGATCAAGTCGACCGAGGTCACCCGATGACCGAGGCGGATGCGAGCAACGTTATTGTTGTTTGCGCGGTTCGGGTTGCGGATGTTGCCCTTGGAACCAACGGACCCCTACTCAATATCGAAAAGCGGGTGGCTGTAACCACCGGTACTGCTGTACCTATACCGGTGGGTGCAATTGCTGTCCTTGGACCGTCACCGCTCAGAGATATACCCGCGGCGAGCGCTCAACATCATCGCCCGTCGCGGATCAGCGCAGTCCGCGACCCCAGAGTCCCGAGCCTTTAAACTCGAAAGGGGCTCGTCGTCTGGGCACGGCGAGCCAGCCTCCTTTCCCTACCAACGAAAAACGCACAGTAAAATTTCAGGACAGACATTAAGAGGGAAATATCCTCAATCCAGTTCCAAAAACGAGACCAAAGATTCCTCGTCAGAAACCGAGGACGAAGTAGAGAATCCGGTTGTTACACTATCTGCACCGGAGCTTGTCAATGGAGTCCAGAAATTTTATTGTGATTCCGGGTCGAGTTTAAATTTCATCAAACTTCGTGCCCTCCGTGATAACGTCACGTATGACCCTGCGAAATCGCGTGAATATGTCGGTCCTACGAACGAAAAGGCGTGGTCGTTGGGGACTGTAAAATTAACGATAAATGATCAACCCCATACCTTTCACGTTGTCGAGGAATTCGTGACAGAAAGCAACGGACTGCTCGGTAGACCCTTTATGCGCCGCGAAAAGGCCGAGCTATCGTTTCGTCATAACGCTCTTGTAATGACGAGTGATCCTATTCGTCGCCGACCGTTTTTAACAAGCGACTCGCCGCAAACGATTTCCGCGCCGAGTAAGAAATTTTTTACCATCAAAGCTCGGACACGGAAACCCTTAGCAGTCGCAGTCACGCATCCGGACCTTCGTGAGGGTTATTTGCCACGAATCGAGACTGAACCAGGGTTATACATCGGCAACGCTCTGGTATCCCAAAAGAACGGGATATGTCATGTTCTCGCAATAAATACGTTAACTCATGACGTAGACATCGAGGTCACGCCGCAGGAAATACTGCCCTTCGAATATTATCAGGCTGATCCAAGCGAGGACAGTGGTTCGTCAGACGACGAAACATTGCCGCCGCCTGATCGCATTGCGGCAATGCTGGAAGCTTTGCGCTTGGACGGGCTGAATGTCGTCGAACGTTCTCACGTCCGTCGAATCGTGGAAGAAGACCCTATGCGATTTAAATTGCCTGGCGACAACCTACCCAGTACAAGCCTCGTTACACACCGAATACCAACGGATAATGATTTGCCAGTGAATACTCGCCAATACCGATTCCCTTCCATTCATCGAGGAGAAGTCGAAACACAAATCGGCAAAAAACTCGAGAATGGAGTAATCATACCATCGCAATCCCCGTATAATTCTCCGGTCTGGATTGTGCCCAAGAAACCCGACTCTCAAGGTCGGCCGAGGATGCGGATGGGGACAGACTTCAGGAAACTGAACGAGAAAACTATCTCCGACGCTTACCCACTACCAAATATATTTGATATATTGGACCAGTTGGGCGAGGCTCAGTATTTCTCGACCTTCGATCTGGCAAGTGGTTTTCAGCAAATTCCAATGGATCTGCGTGATAGCGCCAAGACCGCCTTCTCGACACCGAACGGCCATTATGAGTACGTTCGTATGCCCGAGGGTTTGAAGAACGCACCCGCGACTTTTCAGCGATTGATGTGTGTCGGAGACCTCGAGTGTACTTCGAGGTCTCCAAGGTGCCGAATTGTTCGTTTACCTTGACTATATTATTGTATTCGCTCGATCGTTGGAGGAACATGGCGCAAAAGTTCGTCGATTAATGGCACGGTTGCGAGACGCAGGTCTCGTGCTTGAGCCCGACAAGTGTGAGTTCCTGAAAAGGGAGGTATGCTACCTCGGCCATATAATTGGGCGAGATGGTTTACGGCCCGATCCCCGAAAACTCGAGGCGGTGAAACGCTTCCCGACCCCGAAAACGGCGAAAAATATCCGGCAGTTCCTCGGACTGGCTGGATACTATCGGAGATTCATCATGAATTTTTCCAGTCGTGCCAAGCCGTTATCGAATCTCTTGAAGAAGGGTAAGCCGTTCGAGTGGGGAAGCGCGCAGCGACGAAGTTTCCGTGATTTGCGTAAGGCCCTTTGTACGGAGCCCATACTCACATTTCCCGATTTTAACCGACCATTTATGCTTACCACGGACGCGTCAGATTACGCGGTTGGGGCCGTGTTAAGTCAAGAACACGATGGCTTTGACTTTCTACGAGCCTACTTCTCCCGCATACTTCTCCCCGCCGAGGTAAATTATGGTACAACGGAGAAGGAATGTCTCGCTGTCATAAAAGCTGTGGAGCATTTCCAGCCGTATTTATATGGCCGAAAATTTAAACTCGTCTCCGATCACGAGCCTCTTAAATGGATTGGCTCTATGAGTAATCCAGGAAAAAGGTTGGTACGTTGGAGACTGAGCCTCCAAAATTATAACTATGAGTTTGTCTACAAACCTGGAAAGCTAAATATCAATGCGGACGCTCTTTCCCGTAACCCCAAAAATCCACTATCATCAGAATCGAGCGAATCGGAGGATTCGGACCGGCCGACACTGGTACTCCCTATAGATAGCGGGAGACGCCGGCTGCACTCCGCCCCGAGTGGACGTTGCGTGGGGCCGATGAATCCAAGGCACCCCGATCCTAACGCTCGGAGCCCTATCGCTCGCCGTACACGTGGACAAACAGCTGATTCAAATGCAGCACGCGGGCGACCCAATTATGCAGAGTCTTCGGGGACACGCTCGGGAGAGGAAGCTCGGCCCATACAGCGGCTAAATCGCCGCATGCTCCCTACCCCCCTCCTTCCCCCGAAACGACGAATGTTCAAACGTCCGCCACAGCTAGCCGATAAGACGCTGTGTCCACCACCCGTGGCTATAGACGTTGGGGCCCTCGGCCCTGCTAGCCCTAAAGAGATTATCGTTCCGGTCGAACCTCCTCCTAGCGACACGGATGACAGTACTCCCGTGGAAGATTTTGTTCCCAGACGGAAACGAATCGGTCCGCGACGGACTGCAACGTACCTTCGGAAAATTCGACGAGTCACTGAAACAACTCGAACAGAAATTTTGCGAAGGGTAAGAACAATCAGCCGATATGGTTGAGATATCGCCGACTGTCCGGGAAATCCCCAACGATTTAGATCCTACCATAGATAGCGATGATCACGTACTGAGCGAACGATTGGAGAAATTGTCTGAACGGCTCCAACGGCTTACTGAAGAGGAGCTCCCACGGAGAACTAGCCTTATAGGGCCCCGTTTTTCGCGTAGGAGCGAGCGAGACAGCGATGCCGATGACAGGACTCAGGTCCCTTCCCCGGAGTCGAGGGAGGCCATAATCAAAGAGATGCACTCGAGCCTTATAGGCGGCCATAAAGGCGTTACTAAGACCTATAGGCGAATTCGAGAGTGGTTTTATTGGCCTACCCTCAAAAACGACATCCAAAATTACATCCGTCGCTGTAAGGGTTACCAAGAGCAGAAACTCGTTCGTGCAAAGATCCGCGAACCCATGCTCTTGATCGATACACCAGCAGACACTTTTGATAGAGTATCCCTTGATACCGTTGGTCCGTTGCCTATTTTTTTTTTTTTTTTTTAGGAGGGGGTAAAAATGCAAATGACGCACCGTAAGTCGGCCCCGTGGGCTGTCTCGTGTGTCGGACTCCCACACATGCCGGTGCCGTCGGAATGGTGATATACCGACTAAAACCTCCCCCTCCACTGTCCGCCCCGCGGGGGTGACCTATAGATAGGGGGCCCCCCTTAAGCCCAGCTTAAGGGGAAGCCTCGTCCCAAAAGGGCAGGACTTGTTCCTGCGGGCGAGACGTTGAACGATCTAATATCTTCGGCATTGCGAAGCAATGTTCGTCGATTTTTCGGTTCGTGCTGCTCTCGGGCAGTGCGTCCGATGGTTTGCGTGCTTGCCAAGCAATGCCCGCGGGTGAGATGGTCAACGGACTAACTACTGGGGTGCCAAGCGAATACATAGCCTCTGGCATTCAAGTCGGTGTTATACCTCCTTGTGGTGGTCACCGGGTACTTTCCTCGGAAAGTAGCAAAGTTAGCACCGGCGGGCCTCTTTCCAAACCTACATTTGGGGACTCCGATCGGCTTGTGTGGTCATGTGCACCTCGGGGAGTTTGTGCCGCTGCTTGCGGAGGTACAAGTTCTCGGGGTTCTGGGCCACCTTGCGCGGTAGTGTGAGTCTTGGAGACTCTGGGCTACCTAGTGTAGTCATGTGAGGCTCCGGCCGAATGGGACTCTGGGCCGCCTCATCGAGGCGGTCATGTGAGTCTCGGGGACTCTGGGCTATCTCTTTTCGGGCACGTGGGGCTTCGAGATGCGGCTCCGTGTTACGGCCAATATGTCTTGGTTCTGCTGTCCGATTGGAGTGGTCATGTGCGTCTTCAAATAGCTGGCGTAGGAGGACTCTTGCTCTGGCGGGACTGCCGGCGGACACTCGAGCGATCAATCATATTTTATTATGATGAATGCCAAAACAGAGATTGCCACCTTATGGTCGATGGGCTATGCCCAGATGAAGAAATTCGATTCTCAGAGCGGGCCCGAGGGCCCGCATGCTGAACCTGAGAGAAAAGGGTGGCAGTCGCATGACGAACGCAAAGGCATGATCGGTTGGCGTTGTTTTAGCTGGCGGCCTGCGCTACGACTTGGGTCCCTCCCAGTTGGATTGGAAGAGGCATCCTTGCCCGATCCAATTTCCTTTTCCTGCCTAAGCGGTCGTGCATACCGCATATCCTACCATATTCAGCCTCCCAGATGAGGGGGTGATGATCGTTTCGTAAGCCAGTGGCTGGTGTGCGGATCGGTAACATGCCTCGGAGTAAGCATTAGATACCAACTCCACACCTCAGGGGACTAGGCAAGCTCGTGATGGAGTGGCGAATGTTCCCGCCTCCTTTTCTCCTTCCCACTTCCTTCAGACTCCTTCCTTTTTCTGGGTCGTGTCCAGGCGGGGCACAGGAGCAGGCCTTCCCGAGGTTCCCCGCGGATGCATTGGAATCTTGTCGCTCGCGCTTGGAGAGCTGCCGTAATGGTTCTCCCGGAGGGACGACGGATTGCGATGTAACGAAACTGCTCTGATCGCTTTTCGACCAGCGATGATCAAAGGATTTTTCGCATCGCCCGGTGTCTTGGACGTAGTTCTCGACATGAAAGTTAGATAGAAGCCCGTAGCGTATGCCCTAGAGGCGAGGAAGCACAGGTGACTCCATTGCGATGGTTTTGCCTTCACAATAAATGTCCGCCCCGCGGGGTGGCAACACGTTAGTATAACCTCACCCCCGCGGGTCCTGTCCATCGTCCGTCTCGTTTCGTTTACCCGTCGCTACGTCTCTTCCGTTTACATGTCATGTCTCCCTCATTCATCCTCCAGGCATCCATCATCTTTCTTACGCCTCAGCACTGCCTCGACGAAGGTGGCGATGTCTGTCCAATGGTCTTCGTCCCGTAGCATCAGCCCGATTATGTTATCGGGCGTGATGGGTCCAGTCCTCCGTTCTAATTGTTGTCTCCGGGTCGTCCATCTGTCACACGCAAAGAACATGTGTTCCGCGTCGTCTTGTGTGTGTCCGCAGTACTTACAGTCCGGCGTCCGTACTCGTTTCATTTTGTATAGATAACTTCGGAAATATCCGTGTCCCGTGAGGAGCTGGGTCAGGTAAAAGTTTACCTCCCCCCAACCCCGTTCGGTCCACGGTCTTAGATCCGTTATCAGCCGTCTTGTCCATCGTCCGGTTGTCTCGGTCATCCAGCGAGCGTGCCAGTCCGTCAGGGTCTTCTCTCTTTCATACCTTGCCGCGTCAGCCCTTTCAGTCCCTTCGTCGCGTTCGTATATTCGTTTTCGTTCTGTAGCTAGTAGGTCTATAGGAATCACGCCCGCCACCACCAGGATCGCCTCTGCCGAGACGGTCCTGTAGGCACACGCTATCCTTAGAGCCCCCTGTCTTTGTACGTACGTCATCGTCTTCCTGTATTTTTTAACGGCCAGCGCGTCTGCCCAGACCTCTGCGCCATACAGGAGGATCGAGTGGGCCGTCGTCATCAATAGTCTCCGTATAGACGGTCTCGGTCCGTGCGTATTTGCCATCAGGCGGCTGAGCGAGGTCACCTTCGCCGCCGCCTTGTCGGCCGTCCGTTTTATATGGGGCCAGAAGGTCAGCTTCGTGTCCAGAGTCACCCCTAGGTACTTGGCTTCTCCTCTGGTACCCATACATTCCGTTCCGACTGTCATCGGAATAATTGTCGGTATTCGTCGTCGCCTAAGCATGAGAAGCTCCGTCTTGTTCAGTGCAAGAGACAGTCCGTGCTCCGTCATCCACCTGTCAATGCGTCTCATGACCTGATTCAGGGTCAGCTGGGCCAGATCCGCACTGCGCTCCACTATCACCGCCGCCACGTCGTCGGCGTAAGCGACAAGCGATGCGTTGCGCGGCATCTCCAGCCTCAGCAGGCTGTCGTACGTCACGTTCCATAGGTCCGGTCCGAGAATTGATCCTTGCGCGACACCCGCGGTGATACTTCTAGTCACCTGTCCATCTGTCGTCTCGTACGTGATGCGTCTGTCGTTGAGATAGTCCTTCAGTACTCGTAGTAGGTAAGGAGGAATCCGGAGAGTGCCTTCCAGCGCCCCCAAGATATCCCCCCACCTAGCCGAGTTGAAGGCATTTCTCACGTCTAGAGTCACCAGTATCACTAGGGGCCTTGCCGCGTGACAGGCCTCGTCCGTCCTCCTGACGGTCTCGATGACCTTGCGGATTGCCCCTATAGTCGATCGTCCCTTGCGAAAGCCGTGCTGGTTCTCGGACAAGCCCCCGGCCGCTCTTATCGCATCTGTCAGTCGCGGTCTCAGTAGAAGTTCGAAAACTTTACCCGTCGTGTCCAGTAGACTCAAGGGTCTATAGGAAGATGGCATATGCGGCTCTCCTTTTCCTTTACTGAGGAGGACCAGTCTAGCCGTCTTCCAGCGCTCGCTGAATGTCCCTGTCCTAAGACATTCGTTGTACATACCGAGGAGTATCTGAGGCCTCAGGCGTGCCATCAGCCGGAGGGCCTCCCCGGGTATGCCGTCTGGTCCAGGTGCTTTCCCCGCCTTCAGAGAGGTCGTAGCTTTAGTAAGCTCCTCCTCAGTGAAGACCGGGGCGTCTCGTCTGTCGTCCGGGATCCCTCGTCGGGTGAGTCGGGAAGAGCCCGTTAACTATCTGTCCCATGGTCGTCGCGTCTTGGAGTTCCGGCGGGCTTCGGGCCCCTAGCTTCTGCGTTACAATTTTGTAACCCAGACCCCAGGGGTCTTGGTCCACCTCCTCACATAGCTGTCTCCAGCAGCGCTTCTTACTGTCTTTTATTGCGTTTGTCAGCGTTTTCCGTGCCGTTTTGTACTCCGTCGTAAGAGCAGCCGCGTTCGGCCGGTCCCTTTCCCGAGCCCGGTACATTCGTCTCTTCGCCCGAATGCAGAGTCTCCGCAGTTCGGCGATGTCTGCTGTCCACCAGTCCGTCGCTCGTCTATCATGTCGGGTGCTCTTGCGCGGCATTGAGGCTTTGCAGAGCCGTTTCGTCAGTTTTAGAGTCTCGTCCACAAGTCGTTCAGTCCTTGTACGTCCCGTCAGTTCGTCCGGTACCCTCTCCGAGGGTGCGACTGCTTCCAGCAGCGCCCTCGAGAACCTGTCGGTGTCCAGTTTCCGTATGTTCCACCGCGGTGTCTGCGCCGACCTGTTGCGTCGCGTCTCTGTGGGTCCCGCCACCTCAAAGACGATGTATTGATGATCGCTGGCTGTATAGTCGTTGATCACCGCCCATCGCCTCATCAGCGGCACGATACTGTCCGAGATCAACGTCACGTTCGGTATCGAGGAGCCCACCCCCGGTCTGATGTACGTCGGTACATGTCCCGTGTTCGCTACAGTCAGGTTGAGTCTTGCGGCCATTTCCAGCAGCAGGTGTCCACGTCTGTCCGTCCTGGTCATTCCCCACTCGATCGCTCTCGCATTGAGGTCATCCACGACTATTAAGTCACCCGGCAGCTCCCTCAATGCGTCCTCCAGTCTGCCCGTCTTGTCCTCGAACTCTCTGGCGGAGCAGTTTGGGGTCAGGTAGACGCTGACGTAAATCAGGACGCCCACCCTCACCCAGACGTAATCGTCCCCCGCTCCGCTGTCGAGCACACGCGTTCTGGTACCCCTAACCCAAATGGCTGAGGTACCCGCGCCGTTCGGGAACCACGTCGGGGTCGTCATATCCCTGTATTGCTCGCTCAGTATTAGTACGTCAGCGTTGTGTTCAGTCGCGATTTGGGGAAGCAGGAGGTGTGCCTCCTCGCATCTGTGCATGTTTCCTTGTAGAATTGTCACGTCTTCGTCTTCTTCCTGCACTCCTCTAGTGCAGCCCTAAAGACCGCGCATGCCCCGGAGCCCGGGAGGTGCGCGGTACCCTCGTGCCCCGCCTCGTCGCACAGGAAGCACGTCGGTGTTTCTTTGCAGTCCTTGCCGACGTGGTTCGTCCTGCCACATTTGTAGCAGCACTGTGTTCTGTCCTTGCCGTTGCAGTTCGTCCTCGTGTGTCCGTACCCAAGGCACCTATAGCACCTTGGCACAGTCGTCCTAGGCCTGACACGGCAGTTCATCCATCCGATTTTCAGCCGCCCTTTCTTGAGGAGGGCGTTTGCGGCGCCCTCCTCAAGGTCACAGACAGCCATACACTGTCCATGTCTGTTTGGGCCGAAGATGTGAACCTTCGGGTCCCTCGTGTCGTTCGTCTCTCGTCGAAGTGCCTCCGTCACTTCCTCTTTGTCCGTCACGCAGTCCAGGTCCAGTATGTCCAGTTGTACGCTGGAAGTCATGTCCCGTATCTGTGCGTCTTCTCCCAGGGCTTGCCGAAGCTTGTCCTGGAAGTTTTGTCTGTCTCCCGCCCCGCTTTTGACACGGAGCAGGACACTTCCGTCCTTCGTCCTTCGGTAGCCGTTGACCTGCACCTTTTCGGTCGCAGGATCAACGGCTTTCATACGTCGTAGTGTGTCCGCGTATGTCTTGCCACTGGTGGGCTTAATGAGGACCACCCCAGCCCCGGGTCTCCGGGTTGGGCGGGCGTCACCCACCTTGTTCGTGGCCGGCGTCGCTGTCACTTCTGTAGCCGTTCTCGTTTTCTGTCCGTCCTGTGCGTCTGTCTTCTTCCTCTGCTTCTTTGCGAGCACCGTTTTCCACGGGGTAAGCTCCGTTCCCTCCGTCGGTCTTTTGGCCGGCGTGAGATCCGGGCTTGAGCCCGTGGTCTCGCGTTTACGTTTCGTCTGTGGCGTCCGTTCTTTGTCGACGTCACCTTCTCCGTTGACAGTCCCGAGCACATGCATCCTGTCACACTCGTGCCATGCCTCGTCCGCAGCTTCCCTAATCCGGGCCATGTTGGTCGTGATCACGGTGCTGATATTCCTCTGCACGCGTGTCTTTTCCTCCATTTTGACCAGGCATTCCCGGATCAGCTGTAGCTGAGTCCGGATCCTGGCCTCGGCCGTCTCCGCTACGGACGAGGCCGGTGCAGTCTTCTGTCCCGTTCGCCCGTCCGTAGTGTCACTTGTCCCTGTCGGGGTTGGGGGCCCCATTTGTTTTGATGCGTTTAAACGTTTTCCTTTATGTTGTGCATTCATGTTTTTTAAGTCCTCCCTTTCTCCCTTTTGTTTGTGTATGTGAGAGTGTTTTGGGGTAAAGACACTGCAGACCACCCACGCCGACATGTCCCCGCCGCAGGCCGCCCCAGAGAGGGCAGTGGTGGCCTCATCGAGCCCCCCCCCCCCCACTACTGCTGCAGGGCCCGTTCCGGGCGCCACCCGGCACTAAAACAGTATGGGGATTATACACTGGCTGATGGGGCAGCCAGGTCCATCCGGCTAAGAGGACCCGGGCCCCTGTACTATCCAGCGGCCCACGAGCATCGTGCCTGGTTTATACTCGCCGTACCCTCCGCCCGCCCCCACTGAGGCGGTCTACCGCGGAGGACGGCGGGGGTCCGAGTGCCGTCCCCCGGCGTTAAGTGTGCGTGCTAGTAAGTGTCCGCCTTTGTGACGTGTACCGGTTCAATTACTCGCATTCATTCGGTACCCATACAGGAGGTGCTCCGAACTTGAGCCCTCCGACATTCATCCGCACACTCACTCACATTCGCTTTTCGGGGGAGCCCGTTTATAGGGACCCCGGACATTCGTTTTTCGGTGGTCCTCGTTTATAGGGGACCCCGAGCATTCGCTTTCTCAGGATGGCCCGTTTATAGGGTCACCTGATCATTCGCATCACCGGTATGTCCCTCGGACGTGTTTGTGTAGATGTTTGTGCTTGTATGTTCGTGCGTGTTCTCGACATGCCGGGTGGTTAGCCCTGCACACCGGTGGCTATTGCGGGAGCGCTGAACGCACTCCCGGGCGGTGGGCTCGCCAAGATCCCTACGCCTAAGGTCCGTTGCCTATTACTCCTCACGGGAATAAGCATATACTAACGATGCAAGATAGCCTATCAAAATATTGTCTTGCTGAACCAATCCCCGATCTGAAAGCGACCACCGTTGCAGAGGCAATAGTTCGCCGGCTTTACAGCCAGTTCGGAGCTCCACGGGCAATTCTAACTGACCGTGGAACCTCATTCACGAACGGATTATTGAGGGAAATCTCCAAAATCTATAAAGTAGATCATACGACGACATCCGGTTACCGTCCCCAAACTAACAGTGCGTTGGAACGGAGTCACATCGTTCTAACAGAATATATCAAGCACTACGCTGACCGATACGACGTTTGGGACCATTTACTGCCCTCTGCCGAGTTTTCCTACAATGCAAGCATTCACGAGGCGACAAATTTTACGCCTCATGAGGTTGTGTATGGAAAAACAGCCCGACAGCCTAGCGAATTTCCGACCCAAGACCGTCTAGCTACAAGTAGTTCGTTCCTTGTTGAGCTCATAAAGCAACAGAATTAAATTCGAGAGATGGCCTGGGAAAACTATACTACGACCGTAAATGCCGGCCCTTGGATGGAAAATCCGACACTCAATATCACGGTCCCTATAAAATGAGATCGATTACCGATAGGAATAATGTAGTCCTCGAGACTGAAAGAGGTGAACGATTCGCTAGCCTACCTCTAGTTAGTTTCAATTGTATGTGTATTGACAGCAAAATGATGATCGCGATTATCTGCGTCCTTGTGTTCGCGGGCCGTGGAATGACCAATTCAACACCCAGGAACCCCTACGTTGTCAACAAACTCGAAGATAACGCTGGAATATACTACAAGCTACAAACGCCGGTGCAATTACAACGCGCTGATTGGAGAATGACATTATTCATCGACCTTGCCGAATTCATCGCGTCCTTCCCGAAGGACGGCGGGAACTTGCCAAAAATTCAAGCAGAATGCCTCAAATACAACTCGGAGGCGGGTTGTGAGGAGCTGCTCCGTAGACCTTACGTAATATCGCGGTTACGGCACGGCCACGAGCTAACTAGTGATCTATGGAGGATCGGAAACCGCAAGGATCTCAAAACATCGTCGCCCTTAACAACAATGAAGAGACGTTCAGTGCTCTTCGGATTTGTGGGGAGCATCAGCAAATCCATATTCGGAACCCTCACCGAGGATGACGCGGATTACCTTTCTTCCCAAATAGATCGTCTATTTAAAGATCAACAGGAACTAACTCACCTCCAGGAACAACAAATGCATATTTTAAGCTCAAAATTGCAAACGCTACACAACGAACATTTGGAGGAATCAAAACGAGTGGAAGCTATATACCAAATTGTATCGCACATGCACGAGGACCTCAGCACGATCGCTAATGCATCCGCCGTGGCCTATTACAATTTCTCACTCGCTAACTACGGAAATAAAGTCGCAAACAAAATCGACAATTACATACGTACCTGCGAAAAGTACATCTCTGTGATCAGCTCAGCAATCAGCGGGAAATTCGATCCCGCGGACATATCACCAACGCAACTGCGAATGGTAGCGGAGGAAGCACAACGCCACGCGGGGGGGGCTAGAATTTCCCTACTCCCCAGAGCATATCCACCCAGAGTACCTTGGGACTCTTGTTTGGACAGACGTGACGTCACGTGATGGGCAGCTAATGATCATCGTGCACATACCGCTTGTGGATCCGATGATATACGACCTATACCGGATAATCGCCTGGCCTGTTCCTCAACAACTCGGTAACGGGACCGGCTCAGCAAGCATTGTGCCTGTTTCACCATACATCGCTTTGGGAAGGAGTCGTCAAACCTTCCTCCTAGTTAGCGAAGCATACAGAAATCAATGTAAAGCGGCCGATCGACGGCTGATTTGCTCAGGAAATGTTCCAGTTCGGGACACAAATGCAGGCGTCTGCGAGCTGCATATGCTTACCATGCCATCCCAGGAGGCCATGCGCCAGTGTACCATACGCCTGCATCCGCACCCTGAAGATTTCTGGGAATATGTGCCCACACACGGCGGTTGGCTTTTCTCCCTTGTCGAGCCCACGAAGTTGCGGGTGACGTCTGAACACACCGGTAGTTGACATAACGTTACAAGGCATGGGGATTCTACAGTTGGAGGCTAACTGTGTTGGAGCAACCCGTACTACCACTTTTCAAGTCTTCGCGCATATGCGGGCAAGGAAACGTTCTTCTACAAGCCGGGAATAACGCTCAATGTATCCATCGTAATTCCCACTTTGGCCAATAGCGATATCGCATTGGACTTCAGGGAATTATTCGTTCAGGCGCACAAACAGTCCGCAGGGGGAAACACGAATCTGAGGCTCGAGGACGGGGAATCGCTGCTCGCTGTGGAAAAAAAAATTCATGCCATAGGCGAGCATAAAAGAGAGAGAGAGAAACAACATTTCCTCACTCTGGCCAGCTTTGCTAGTCAAGCGGGAGTAGTTTTGTTATTCTTAATATATACCTTGCGGAATCCGCTATCTCTCTCTCTCGGATACATTTGGAACTGGTCGTGCTCGCGGAAAAAGAGCTCTCGCCCAACCGAAGGGAACTTGCACGAACATTCGGCCCGAGGAAATTCTCAAGAAGGCAACTTGACACCTGGCCTGCCGATAAGTACCTCGAGTCCGGCGCGAGAGGACCCTCTTCCCCGCCCCGTTCCTCGTCAAGAGTTACTCGTCGCATAGCGAAGCAGAGGCTGACCAATTTCGGGGAGTGGGTTCGACCGGCCGTCGCACAACGCAGAATGGAACAACAGCGAGGTAAATTGGGAGACTTACCTACCGTCCTCGCCAATATTTTGCCGTGGGAGAATCCGTGAGTGCATTAAACACTATAAGTACTTAATCAATATTCATTGTTCGACGAGGACGTCGATGTCCCCAAGGGGGGTGGGTTGTCACGTCCCGTAACTTTTTAATGTTTTGTTTATTAGTTTCCATTATTTTTTATCTTTTATCAACGGGTTTAATATTCATTATTTTGCGACGACTCCGTCGCCTCGCGTCTCTGTGCGGTGTCGGGTGTGAAACTCCGACCGGATGTACCCGATCGAATTCCGCTGATCGAGCATCGCCTGATCCGCGGGGTTCGACCGTGGGACTCCGGGAACGGACAAGTTTCCGTGGACGTTGCCAAAAACCCCACCGGGCTAATAGCGACCGAGCTAACGTCGGTCCGGTGGTGGTAAGTATGATTAGTTCCGATTTGTCCACGGTTCGCTCCTGGAGTCGGAGAAAACTCCTAGTAACAGCAATCCTCGCGGCGGTATAATAAGTCCAGGCGAGCAACCCGGCGGACCCGCACAGAGACGTCAGTCTTTACTAGTAACGTAGTTAGGTAACGACATACTCGCGGCGGTGTAGTAAGACCTGGGTAGCGACCCGGCGGACCCGCATAGAGACAGTGATCGTTACTTTAGAAAACCATATTAATCACCAAAATTTATTCTAAAAATACTAAATATCTATCGAATCAGTGATAAAGGTGCGGGGCCTACGTTAAAACCCCGATCAACATAGAGGACTCATAAGTTCAACGTGCGGTGTGCGGGAGAGAAACGCGGGGAGAATTGTCCCCGCGGAAGAGCGTGCTAGACCGAGAGTGAGAGAGCGACGCGGGGGAAACTGTCCCCGCGCAAAGGCGTGATTACCCACGGAACGTTGTAAGTAGAATTAATATAATATAATAAAATATCATTTATAACCCTTTACCCCTGGATAGCATTCGTTAGAATTTGTTTCCCTACTCCCATTTCCACAGGAGAGTTTGCCGGGCCCGTATGGGCCGTGCGGATATCCCTTCTACTTTAAAGAAATCATATTGAAGAACCCAAAGGTAAAATAAACATAAAATAAAATCGTCCGTTCTGGACGTAACACACACTTATTCATAATGTTTACTGTTGAAAAAAAAACGCCGTAACGACCGCGGCAAAGGCTCACGATTTCTTTTTGAACCTTCCACGGTCGTTTCGGCGTTTTATTTTTCAATACGGTTCGTCGTTAATTTTTTTAACCCGTATTTTCGGCATAAACGGCCAACCGAGAGAAAACAATTTTCTCGATACATGTTTTTCTCTTTGAAATTCATTTAATGCATATTCCAATCCGCAGTACGGCCACACATATGTCGAGATGGATCGGACGGAAAACCTCGCTCCGATCGCCTGTCGAGTGAGCGAGGGGCAGAGACTTTTCCCCCACCGAGCTACCCATTCGTGTGCACGCTGACTGCGATATCGACTGGAGCGGTGCTCACGACTCGCGTGCCTACAAGGGAATCTGCAACCTTGACAGAGGCGATGCACACAAAATCATATTCCCGAACTCGCCGCCGCGATTTAGCGCCATTTGCGAGGCACGCCGAAAAGGGGAGCGTTGTACTAGAGATTAGTAGGGAGATGTACAACGCTCCCCTTTTCGGCGTGCCTCGCAAATGGCGCTAAATCGCGGCGGCGAGTTCGGGAATATGATTTTGTGTGCATCGCCTCTGTCGAGGTTGCAGATTCACGTAGCCGCGCGAGTCGTGAGCACCGCTCAAGTCGATATCGCACAGCGTGCACACGAATGGGTAGCTCGGTGGGGGAAAAATCTCTGCCTCTCGCTCACTCGACAGGCGAACGGAGCGAGGCTTTCCGTCCGATCGAGCTCGACATATGTGTGGCCGTACTGCGAATTGGAATATGCATTAAATGAATTTCAAAGAGAAAAACATGTATCGAGAAAATTGTTTGGTTTCGGTTGGCCGTTTATGCTGAGAATGCGGTTTAAAAAAATTAACGACGAACCGCGTTGAAAAATAAAACGCCGAAACGACGGTGGAAGGTTCAAAAAGAAATCTTGAGCCTTTGCCGCGGTCGTTACGGCGTTTTTTTTTCAACAGTAAACATTATGAATAATCGTGTATCATAAATGTTTTTCTATCCACAATGAGCGTCGTGGCTGAGTTCGCAGCGTGACGGATTGACGATGCTTGCGGTCCGGGTTCGATCCCTGGCTAATCGACTTTTTTTAATCTATTTTTTTTTCTTCATTTTATATTCAAAAAATTTCGAACTTACTCTCGCTTTAGCTATTCTCGCCTGTCCAGGCATTATTTATGATATTTAATTCATATATGTTTAATTTTAAAAAAGACATTGGCTACCGGGGATCGAACCCGCGTCGTCTGCACTCAGAGCCCGCACGCTGATATATCAACCGCGAGGCTCTTGTGATTGCAAGTCTGCCTTACGTATACACACTTACCCAACCTTAAAAAAAAATTCGCTGCATACCAATTGCATATTGTTTTTATGACCCCAAAGTATTATTGAAGACAAATGAAAACGATTTTTCCAAATTCTTAGAGTGGCGTTATCCCTTAAAGAATAGAAATTGATTTTTTGATTGATGTAAATGTATATCCCCTCTTAAAGACTTTAAGGCCTCTGGCCACCTTGGTCGATCGAAAATGGGTATTTAAAAAAAAATAATAAACTCGAAAGTATGGGCCGGAATATTTTTATTTTTTTACACAACGTCAGAAAGGGCTTTAAGAATAACGTTAATAAATTTTCGTTCAAAATATTAAAAAATGGCGTCGTTATGCACATTGCCGCGGAGGCCCTCCGCACGATACGCGCGGTCGTTGTCCCAGCTGTTACCCGGTCATGTCACATCTGCAAAAAAAAATCAGCTCATCCGTGAGTAGTGTCGCTACAATGTAGCGTAGCGGTTTTTTTCTCGACCATTAAAAAAATTATGGTGAGCCGAAGAAAAAAATTTGTATTTTTCACCGAAATTATGGCTCACCATAATTTTTTTAATGGTCGAAAAAAAAAACCGCTACGCTACATTGTAGCGACACTACTTACGAAGGGGCTGATTTTTTTCAGATGTGACATGACCGCGTATCAGCTGGGACAACGACCGCGCGTATCGTGCGGAGGGCCTGCGCGGTAATGTGCATAACGGCGCCATTTTTTAATACTTTAAACGGAAATTTATTAACTTTATTCTCAAAGCCCTTTCTGACGTTATGTAAACAAATAAAAATATTCCGGCCCATACTTTCGAGTTCATTATTTTTTTAATATGCCCATTTTTCGATCGGCCAAGGTGGCCAGACGCCTTTAAAGAAGTTCGTACGTGTTAGCGAAAACCGGCAGAAAATTATGAGGCAACTCGTCCACTTCTTTGATGTTCGCTATTTTGGACCATCGCTCGTTTGCCTATCTAAGGTCTACACTTTCGAAGTTTGTATCCTCGATATGTCTTTTTCCTATAGATGGTATTACCAATATTAGATACTCACGTCTTTCCATTTCGGAGATATGGATATTCTAGATTGTTTGAATCTGTATTTGTATGACTCAAACTGCAGACAATCTCAATACACGTTCTCGAATAAATGAGCTCTCGAATAAATAATCCTTTGGTGTAATAGTTACTCAATTTCGTCATCGGTCGAAGGATAACATTTCGAATAATTTACAGTTCGTTATATTGAGTTTATAATTCTGTCATTTCGAAATCTATGTCGTTCTATATTTGGCCATTCAAAGTTTTGACCCCCCTCCCAATGTGAAATGTGTTGTAAAAAATGCCGAAACACACTTATGCAATGTAAAATGTGTTTTGAAAAAAATGCCGATCGAGAAAGACTCAAAGTTCTCTTCGAGCCATTGTCGAGCGTTTCGGCACTTTTCTTCAACAATTTTTTAAATTAACTTTCTAAGGGGAAAAGTAAAAACTCATTTACGTATTGGGGGAAACATTAATTTTTTTGTCATATTTTTCAATACTGTTTGCACCAAAATTTGGAACGCCCGCTCGTTTTGAGCAACTTCAATATGCGTCCGGCGGGGCGAACAACTGCGGGTTCGGTCGCGTCGACGATACCCGCGGCGTCCGTCCTGCGGCCGCTCCCCTCGCTCGTGCCGCTGTTCTTTCGATGGCCTGCCCTTCTCGCGCCCTCGGGCTCCCTCGGGTGCCTCTTGCCGCTGCGGCTGCTGCTGACGACCACTTTTCTTTTTGTTACGACGCCAAAATTTCTTCTTTGTAAATGTAAAAAATAAATAATAAAATGTACAAATAAAAAACACTACTCACACAAATTAAGGAAGATTTTAAAAATTCCAAATTTTTGGCTGATTTTCAACAAGGGATAACTCGGAGAAAAATGGTCGTACAAAGAATTTAAAAAAATAGGAAATTATAGCTTCAAGTATCTAGTTTTCAGATCTGGACTGTAAAATTTGTTAGCGTAGGCGGTTTTCTTGTAATCACCCGAAAGCCAACGAAATTTTTTTTCCAAATTTTTGCTCGTCTTTAAAATGGTCAGTCGACTTCATCAATTTTTTTTATCATACGACTATAAATGTCTTTTAGACAATGTAATCAGCTTTAATTTGACCTTTTAAGGAGCTCCGTACGATGATTTGACGCGGAGTAATCGTCGATCAAAGCAAAAAAGTCCATTTTAACTTTGACAATCAATTACTCGAGACCTAATGATCGTACAGAAAATAAAAAGTAGGTTTTTGGAAACTACAAAACATGCTTTATAACATGCAATTAGGGGCTGTGGATAAAACATTTTATTTTCTGTACGATCATTAGTTCTCGAGTCCCTCGCGGGAGCCCAAGGGCGCGAGAAGGGCAGGCCATCGAAAGAACAGCGGCACGAGCGAGGGGAGCGGCCGCAGCACGGACGCCGCGGGTATCGTCGACGCGACAGAACCCGCAGTCGTTCGCCCCGCCGGACGCATGTTGAAGTTGCTCAAAACGAGCGGGCGTTCCAAATTTTGGTGCAAACAGTATTGAAAAATATGACAAAAAAATTAATGTTTCCCCCAGTACGTAAATGAGTTTTTACTTTTCCCCTCAGAAATTTAATTTACAAAATTGTTGAAGAAAAGTGCCGAAATGATCGAGAATGGCTCGAAGAGAACTTTGAGTCTTTCTCGATCGGCATTTTTTTCAAAACACATTTCACATTGGGAGGGGGGTCAAAACTTTGAAAGGCCAAATATAGAACGATAAAGATTTCGAAATGACAGAATTATAAACTCAATATTTTAACATAACTAAATTTTAAAATAACTGTAAATTATTCGAAATGTTATCCTTCGACCGATGAGGAAATTGAATAACTATTACACCAAAGGATTATTTATTCGAGAGCTCATTTATTCGAGAACGTGTATTCAGATTGTCTGCAGTTTGAGTCATACAAATACAGATTCAAACAATCTAGAACATCCATATCTCCGAAATGGAAAGACGTGAGTATCTAATATTGGTAATACCATCTATAGGGAAAAGACATATATCGAGGATACAAACTTCGAAAGTGTAGACCTCAGATAGGCAAACGAGCAGTGGTCCAAAATAGCGAACATCAAAGAAGTGGACGAGTTGCCTCATAATTTTCTGCCGGTTTTCGCTAACACGTACGGGATTCTTTAAAGGCGTCTGGCCACCTTGGCCGATCGAAAAATGGGCATATTAAAATAAATAATAATGAACTCGAAAGTATGGGCCGGAATATTTTTATTTTTTTACATAACGTCAGAAAGGGCTTTAAGAATGAAGTTAATAAATTTCCGTTCAAAATATTAAAAAATGGCGCCGTTATGCACATTGCCGCGGAAGCCCTCCGCACGATACGCGCGGTCGTTGTCCCAGCTGATACGCGGTCATGTCACATCTGAAAAACAATCAGCCCTTTCGTAAGTAGTGTCGCTACAATGTAGCGTAGCGGTTTTTTTCGACCATTAAAAAAATTATGGTGAGCCATAATTGCGGTGAAAAATACAAATTTTTTTCTTCGGCTCACCATAATTTTTTTTAATGGTCGAGAAAAAAACCGCTACGCTACATTGTAGCGACACTACTCACGGATGAGCTGATTTTTTTTTGCAGATGTGACATGACTGGGTAACAGCTGGGACAACGACCGCGCGTATCGTGCGGAGGGCCTCCGCGGCAATGTGCATAACGGCGCCATTTTTTAATATTTTGAACGAAAATTTATTAACTTTATTCTTAAAGCCCTTTCTGACGTTGTGTAAAAAAATAAAAATATTCCGGCCCATACTTTCGAGTTTATTATTTTTTTTTAAATACCCATTTTCGATCGACTAAGGTGGCCAGACACTTTAAAGTCTTTAAGAGGGGATATACATTTACAACAATCGAAAAATCAATTTCTATTCTTTAAGGGATAACACCACTCTAAGATTTTGGAGAACTCGTTTTCATTTGTCTTCAATAATACTTTGGGGTCATAAAAACAATATGCAATTGGTATGCAGCGAATTTTTTTTTAAGGTTGGGTAAGTGTGTATACGTAAGGCAGGCTTGCAATCACAAGAGCCTCGCGGTTGATATATCAGCGTGCGGGCTCTGAGTGCAGACGACGCGGGTTCGATCTCCGATAGCCAATGTCTTTTTTAAAATTAAACATATATGAATTAAATATCATAAATAATGCCTGGACAGGCGAAAATAGCTAAAGCGAGAGTAAGTTCGAAATTTTTTGAATATAAAATGAAGAAAAAAAATAGATTAAAAAAAGTCGATTAGCCAGGGATCGAACCCGGACCGCAAGCATCGTCAATCCGTCACGCTGCGAACTCAGCCACGACGCTCATTGTGGATAGAAAAACATTTATGATACACGATTATTCATAACGTTTACTGTGGAAAAAAAACGCCGTAACGACCGCGGCAAAGGCTCAAGATTTCTTTTTAAACCTTCCACGGTCGTTTCGGCGTTTTATTTTTCAACGCGGTTCGTCGTTAATTTTTTTAACCCGCATTCTCGGCATAAACGGCCAACCGAAACAAAACAATTTTCTCGATACATGTTTTTCTCTTTGAAATTCATTTAATGCATATTCCAGTTCGCAGTACGGCCATACATACATCGAGCTCGATCGGACGGAAAACCTCGCTCCGTTCGCCTGTCGAGTGAGCGAGGGGCAGAGATTTTTCCCCCACCGAGCTACCCATTCGTGTGCACGCTGGCTGCGATATTGACTTAAGGAGTAAGGCCACTGTAAATTTTTTGAAAAATCGATTTTTTTTTATTGGCTTAAAATATAGTTTAAACCCTCTAGTTTAAAAATAGTTTAAATCCTTTTAACTTCTTTTTTAAATTTTTTCCAATAAAAAACTATTCGCAAAACTTTAAACGCGTTTTTCTCGAAACATGGTTTTTCAAAATGGCACGCAGCATAACTCGAACAATTTTCATTTTTTTTACTTGAAATTTTAACCAGATGTGAACATTTACATTATCTTGAGAATGTCGATCGGAATTTTCAAGAACTTTATTTATTGATTTTTTATTAACAAAAAACTTGCCGTTTTTTTCGTCAAAAATCAATTTTTTTTTTCAAACGCACGCCAAATCCACAAAAATTGATACTTTTTAAAATCCGATCGACATTCTCTAGCTATAGCCCTCTAGATTAATGGTTTTTTTTTTGTTCTAGATTCAAAAGTGCACCAGTGGTGCTGCGTGCCGCGGAGCCCTGGAAGCAAAACATGTCCCGGGAAGATTTTATAATAAAGTTTAATGTATGCCCGATAACACCATTAAAAGTTTTTTTTCAAATACCTTCAATTTCGGGAGCAAAAAATTAGTGAAAAAACCTTTTTTTTTGGGCCGTTACAGTGGCCTTACTCCTTAAGCGGTGCTCACGACTCGCGCGGCTACAAGGGAATCTGCAACCTCAACAGAGGCGATGCACACGAAATCATATTCCTGAACTCGCCGCCGCGATTTAGCGCCATTTGCGAGGCATGCCGAAAAGGGGAGCGTTGTACATCTCCCTACTAATCTCTGGTTGTACATCTCCCTACTAATCTCTGCACTGCATTTTCTATGTCCCAATGATCAAACATCGTATTTTTTAACAAATAAGTAATTTAAAAAAAATGTAATTGTTATTTGTAATACATTTTCTGAGGAACCTCCTTAAACGCCTTTACTTTTTGAGATGCGACAGTTTTTGAATTTTGTATGCCCTTACGCATGAAGCGGCGCGTCTTAGCAAAAACTATAAGCAGTTACCACGAGACGTCAAGTCGGGTCACCGTTGCTAATTAAATAATTTTTTTCTCTATTAATTAAAGCTTTTTTCCAGAAGTAAGGTAACATTCCGATAGCTAAAAGTTCCATATATTTAATGAAATTTGTATAAATAAGTAAATGCATGCAGGTGAATGAGAAATAATAAAAATACAAGATAGTGTTCAATAATTGGGACATTTACCTTATCGGATTCAAGACCGAATATTAAAAAGAACAAACTTTGAACTTTTGAACTTGTTTTTTAACGCAAAAAAATAGTCAGTCAAGTCTCTTAGCTTATCTATACGAATTTTTCGTTGTTACTTTTGTATAGAAGGAAATTTGATTTTCATTGCACTCCAACATTGCAAATGAATTTTTTCAATACTGAATGTGACCCAATAAACTTGAGCAATTTGACGGACATGAATTTTCATTACATTCCACCGATGTAAATAATATGGTATTTAGTTTTCAATTATTTCGTCAGACGAAACTCACCCAAACAAACCCAAACTTGAGCGATCCGGTGCAAATTAATCTCCATTGCCTTCCATCGATGCAAAGGATATTTCATTCATTTTTCACTCTTTTCTATACCAAATTCACCGAAACAAACGACAACCTGAGTAATTCAACGAAAATTAATTTCTATTGCATTCCAACGATGCAAGCGATATGCTTCCTAATTTTTATATAAATATTTTTTTCAACACGAAACTCACCGAAATCAACCCAAACTTGGCACTTCAACGAAAATCAATTTTCATTGCATTCCAGCGATGCAAGTAATATTTATCTTTATTTCTTATTTATACTCAATAGCAAATTCACCCAAACAAATCCAAACTTGAACAATTCAGGGAAAATTAATTTGTATTCGAATTTCGATAACTCGTTTTTTTTCTTCAAATATCAAATACTCAAAAGTGAACAATTTGTCTCGCAAATTTGTCGTGCGTTACAGGCAGTGGCACAAGGACAAGGGCCAGCAAACGCTGAAGAAAGTTCCACGCCTCATCGTTTTCATCGTCGGTGGGGTTTGCTTTTCCGAGATACGTGCGCCTACGAGGTAACGAACGCGATGAAAAATTAGGAGGTTATAGTCGGTGCGTTGACACATAAAAACTCATACTTTGGAAACCTGGGTTCATAATCAGACGAAAATAATCGTTTTTTCCTCTGCCTTTCAGGATCCTCGCACACAATAACTCCAAAATCGTATCGCCCGGACCTGAGAAAGCTACACGTTTAAACACCGCAAATATCGACTATGAACGAAAGACCCGCAGCAAGCCGGGACCTCGGCGATTGCATTTGTTGTTGGAAGAATTCACCGCTCGATTCGCACATAAAAATATATTCACGAACCAATACGAGGACCTATCGACTTCGAGCCTCGATAACAGCTTAAAAAAGAGCCGTTAAACAAACGCCTTTTTTCCCGATCACTATTAAGAATGTTTCACTCATACATTCCCTCCCAAACGTTTGAAGAGATCGGAATTTCGGTATTTGGCGATTCGATAAAAATATGATACAAATTCAGAGGTATTCAATATTATGGGAACATTGAGGCCGTATTATAATTATGCGGAGAAATATATTTTAAAAATTGGACAAGCAATACATTAATGAAGAAAATTTCTTTGTGTAGAATTGAATACTCAAGCATTTTCGACTTGATCGGCCTTTTCAACTTCTCTGTTCGAGTTTTTCTAACGATTCTTTTTACGAAATTATTCGTTTACTTCAAAGCTGTTTGAGGTTGTTTATATCCTTAAGGTTCTTAAGGACCGCAACGTGCTTAAAGTCCTTAATTTTTACGGTTCTTTAGATCCTTAACGTCCATAATTTTTACGATTCTTGAGATCCTTAAGGTCCTTAATTTTTACGGTTCTTGAGATCCTTGAGGTCCTTAATTCTTATGGTTCTTAAGGATCCCAAGACCGGGTCATTCTATAAAACAAATCAGGTCTTATCCATTTGTCAGAACTTGACGCCCTTAAGGTCCTTGAGGTTCTTGAGCTCCTTACGTTCCTTAAGATCCTTGGATCTTACAGCTTTTAAGGTCCTCAATTCTTAAGGATCTCAACGTCCTCGTTTCTTATGGTCCTTCATTCATAAAGTTTTAAAGTCCTTAATTCCCAAGGTCTTTAAGACCGGGTCTTTCTGCAAAAAAATCACGTTTTTTCCATTTGTCAAACTTAAGGTTCTCGAGGTCTTTAAGTTCCTTGAGGTCCTTGGTACTTAATTCTTAAGGTTCTGTCCGGAGCCTTCCGACAAAAAAATCACGTTTTATTCATTTTTTAGAACTTTGAAACAAAAAAATCCAAAAAGCGAGAATATTCTGCAAAGCTTCTCAAATAATGAGAACAATCATCAAAGACATCCAGAGCGAAAAAGAAAAAGTCCCTAATTATTTCTCCAACCAATATTCGTCAAGAAGATGTTACTAATTTTTCAGCATTATTTTTCGAAATCAATGTTCATAAGGAGTTCAATGTATCCGAATTTGTTCGTAATTTATGTCAAATCGCTGAGTACTCGAATTCCGTACCAGATGGTAGGGAAGGTACGCGCGGCACCTTGACGTCAACGTAGTAGATAATACGCGAAGTCAATTCAGTAGACGTATTTTCATCGTTGCGGTCACATAAGATTCGTGGCACGACTTTTTCGCTCCTCTTCTCCTTGTCTGCTAACGAATTGACTCAATCAAATGAAGGAGAAACGAAAAGCAAATCGATGTGTCGCAATTTAATTCATTCTCATGCGGCAAACGTTTTTTCGCTTGTTCCTTTTTTTGCAAGTGCCTTAGTTTGAAAAAACGATTTCACGACGTAAAAAGTAATGGAGGACCGTGAGGCGAAGTAAGTTCATTCTCGGCCCGATCTCAATCCATTTTTCGTCCGAACTTCTCGTTTTTTCGTTGTTTGTAGCACGATTTAAAAAAAGCGATACATCTATCGTGCAACGCCAAAAACTGCCACGGGGATTTTAACGATGAATTTTCAAAAGCTAATGAATTTGTTTCATTCATTATACACACCAAAAAGTACAAGGAATTTGTCAAGACTTTTTCTCAACAGAAAACATTGATGTGCATTTTTTTCTATTTTTAGGATAAAGGAGGAATAAAATATCACAGCGTTTTACAATATTTCAAAGACGAATTTTGAAAATGTGGTTTTTTCCGAGATATTCGGTACACGGTTTTTCGAGGAAAAAAAGATATATTAATTGCAAAAAGATATTTGGATATTTCCCGAAAATCTTTGGTACCTATGTAGTGTTTTTTTTTAAATCTACTTTGAGAAACGCTGTAGTACTTTGCTCCAGATTCGAAAAATTGGAAAAACTCTACCTCAATAGCTTCGGACTGTGCGCCGCCAATTTGTGTGGAAAGAAACCTTCAAAATTTGTTTGCACTCATAATCATGTAAAATTTGAAGAATCGATTGTACACTTTCAACAAAGTTCAGTGATCGTTCAAAAAGAAAACTTCAAAGTCATCTTATCAATTTTGAGCCTAACGAAATGACGTTGCCCCCCAAAAAGTTTCGAGGAGAAACAGGTAGTTGAGAATCGGGTAAAATCGCGATGTCTTCAGTACGAAAAGGCTTCCCTCGTTCCGGAAGTGACATATACCCGCTGTAGGTTATTCGTTAATTGTATAGTGATCTACTATGGTGCTCTTGTAAATGCCTCAACCTTTCCAAATAAAAACAAAGAGAGACGAGTAATACTCGAATTTGTTCACTTATTAACGAGCGATCTATTCGTTCGAGGAGTTCACATTCGTATCACACGTGCAACTCGATTCGTCCCCATATTCTGAGAGAAAAACAAATGTTGGCCGCTCGAAGCTCCCGAACATTCTCATTCTTGTTATATTCCGCTAGAAATAATTCTTCTACGGTTACATAAACGAAATCGCTTTCAAAACACGTTATCTCACGGTGCACAGTGGGGCAGAATCCCAAAAAGCTGGCCAAAATTCGGAAAGTGTCCAAAATGATCTCCAATTCTCTTCTCGGGGGTTTTCGGGGTCGCTGAATACGAATCTGTTATCAGAATTACGATTTTCAAAATGGCGGACCCAAAATGGCGGACATAATTCAACCAATTAGTCAAATAATTCAGTAAAAAATACCCAATCATATTTCTTAAGGGTTTTTGGGATCGCTGATTACGAATTTGTTATAGGAATGTTAATTTTCAAAATAGCAGACGCGATATATAGACGATTCCACAAAAATTTTCAATTTTTAAATATTTTTTAATAGAACATGTTTCATAATATTTTTAGGTTTAAATGAGTAGAAAATCTCTTGAGCCATGTTTTTATTTTTGAACAATTTCTTGAGTACAAAATTTGCAATAAATCAAATATCTGTTATTTACTTCTAGTAACAAAAATCTTGTATGTCATCTTCAATGTTGGAATCATTCGATTCGGATTCTGATGTTGACCCACTTGTATCCAAATCGGAATCGTTCCTTATCTCTTGTCTGGTGACTTCAGGTTGTTTTAACATTTCTATAGCTTCTTTATGTAAAGATTTCGCCGGTCTCTGGGGCAATTTCCTGATGCTTGAGAGAAATGGATCTGATGATACTAAGAGCCTATAGAAAATGTCTCTCATATTCGATTCTCGAGAGCATTGCTGTCGAGAGCTGCCGTCTATCATCGTAAACGACATACAATAGGTTACTGAAATTGATTTTTCATTTTGTTCAGTAGTGTATGGTGCAAGACCCGCAATCTACTGTTCAATGTCGGTAACTTCTTTCAATGTTGATTGTACATCTTCATGTACAAACTGCAATCGTATTGGTCTGCAGAATCGAGGAGATGAAGGTCTAGGATTTTTCCACACAATAGTTCCTTCATCCGTCTCGTGATTGTTGTAGATTAATTGCAAAGGTACCAGAGAAGTATAAAAAATGCTTTCATCAGATTTTCCAGCCTCATCAAATTTTTGCTTATAAACACTTTAACCGCTGCTTCCATCACATCCCCATTTACAGTGAAGTACTAATTTTTGCAGAATTTCAGAATTTAGAGTATCGATGACATCAGCCTGAAGTTGTATAATTCTGTATGTGGTATGATCAAGTAAAGCCTGTAGTTTAATTTGTGCGCACGACTCAGTAATATTCCTGTACACAACTGATGGATAACAACGATTTTTTGCTTTTTCTACTTCATGGTATGATGGGTATAATTTGCATTTACGTGCTCTAGCTGCATTTCTTGATAGCTGATAAGAGCGCTTTGATTCTCCTTTCTTGATCATCAAAGAAAGTGCTTCGTCTGGGGTAAAGGTGTCTCATTTTTTGACCGAACAGCAGCTATATATTTTGAGGCTCTTGTTGGGCTGGTTAATGTGACATCTTTAAGAACTTGAGCAGCATCCACTTGACCAGAAGTCCTTAAACTCATTTGAGCAGCATACGTCAATTCTTCTGTAGATAAAGTAGAACGTATTTCTTCAGTCTTTCGCCTCTTAGATCTATCGCTGGATGAAGCAAAGGATTTCGAAGGTCGTCCAGATGTTCCTTTTTCATCATTCTTCACAATCTTCTCAGATGTTGATGTTGTGCATTCAGTATCGGATAATGTTGAAAAACATACGGTGCCATTCAACCATTCTTCATTATTTTTTAGAAACTTTTCTTGGCCTCTATTTGCTGCTTTCCATCTGGATCGAAAATTTGCAAATAACAGTCCTAATGTCTTTTCATCCTCGTCTACTTGTATCACATGTTCTGTTTTCTTGAAAATTGCATCTTTCAAAACTCCAATAACGAATTTCTGTTCGTTTTTTAAACTGTCTTTCACCATGAAAAAAACATCTCTTCTTGATAATTCCATATTTGAAGATTGGGAAGACTCTGTAAAATACCAATATAAACATGTACAAAATTGAATGACATTATTTTGAAATCATTTTATACTTAACAAAACTATATACGGTGTTCTGACTCGAAATGTACAAAAATAATTTATTACTACTAAAAATGATTTTATATTTATAAAGAAAACGAATATTTATGATATAAATGATTAACAAATATATTTACATACATTCTGCACGAAAAAAAACCGAAATTACATGAAATCTGTCTTTACGAGAATCACCTCTGTGTCAGTATACAACAGGTATAATAAAGCCTGAACAGCAGGCGGGCTCCTTTCTTTCATACATGGCTGCTCTAGGAGCCCCTCGTCAGTCCTTGCCGAATCGCCGTCTACACTACGTATACACTATGTACGTATACACTAATACACCTTTACTGCCGAAAACCGTTACGCCGTACAAACATGGGGGAAACACAGTTCTAGCTACTGAGAGTTCTTGCAGGAATATTTTATAAAATGTTGAGATTTTCGTAAAGCGTACATTTAGAATAATAAATTACTGTATTAAAATTTAAATGATCTATGAATATTAATCAATAAATGAACATACTACAAATGGAATTGATAAATAAATATTAATCTATGTTAATAGACAGAAAATATACCAACGCGCTGTAACGTAATAATCAATGGATTACATTGACACGTCCGTTAATGTCGCGCCACGTATTTCTCCCTAAAAATTAGTCTAACTATTCGTTGAGCACTCCTGAGCAGCCAGTTTTTTAGTATATTATATTTAGTACTGTACACTATCAGTTTCTTGTTGAAACAAGGTCGAGACTCGCGAAGACATTTTTAAAACTACTTTAGAAAATCGATTTTCGAAAAAAAATGTATAATTTTTTATGTTTACTTGTTGCAAAATTTAGATATTTCAAACATAAAATAAGCAATAACTGTGCATAATTATATTTTCTGCATACCTTCAGAAAGTTTTTCCATTTTGCAGAATTAAAATTGAGACAGTTTCGTCCGTTTCACAGCACTTCGAAACAGGCAAGAATTTTTCGACGCGTACGCTTGTTTAATGCGTACCGAACGGCGGCTGAATGTCGACTGATGTCAAGGCGACCCTAGAGCAGGTATAAACCTGCCCGGTCCGGAATTTCGTCCTAGGACTATCAGTAAACAAGATCTGAACATATATAGAGGAATATATACAACTCAAAAATTTGACTTTTGGCCAGCTTTTTGGGATTCTGCCCCACTGTGCGATGCGTTATTTCTCAGTTAGTGCACGAGTGTCGCTTTTTTTGGAAAAGAACGAAAATGATAAAGATAAAAACGCAATTGTTTGCGTTCGAGGGAAGAGTCCTCGAACTTTTTCAACGTTCGTACGTGCATAAAAAAAAGAAGAAAACATGTAGTCACCAAGTATGCGTAGGGCACCCCAATAAATGATATCAATGATATAAATTCTGTCGTTGTATCCTCGTGATAAGAGAGCGGCGAACTGGTCGAAACATAAATGTAAAATACAACAAAAAAAAAGAAATCTGATCAACTTATGCGACAATCGGGCAATTCGGGGTGTCCGATAAAAACACGATTGAACCGATTATCGGTAAAATCGACAAAGGTAGATATGATTCAACACCGACTAGCAAGAGAGATTCAAATGTAAATTTTCAATGTCTCTGAATTACATTTACTTTAAGAGAAAAAAACAACGACAAATATTTTGTGTTCCATTTTTATATCGTCGTTAAAAATATATATATATATATATATATAGATTGACAAAGAAACCAGGGAACAAGAGAAAAGTAAGCGATCGAGAGTTATGCAAATATTGAAGAAAAAAATATCAGAAATAGGAGAGAAAAGGTACTTTACGAATCAGTAACTTTATCCCTGCACAGGGATAAAGTTACTGATACCGTACAGCTACCAATTCCTATACGTAAGAATTTCGAACTCTTTCTTACTTTGTACAATAATATAGTATTAGATTATAAAAAAAAGAAAAATGAAAAAAGATATACTGTCGGGTGGTCTTTGATATGTGAAGTTTCAGTGGTGAATTTAATTTTGGAACGAAGTAAAAGATAACATTTTTTTACAGACTTCATTACTGTCGAAAAATGTTAAGTATTGATGATTAGGCGACAATTGCGTTCCGTATTGCCACCTCCATGTATACACCATCGAGTGATACAAATTATATTTTTTCGACATTGTATCGTATTTGACCAGTCGGAAGATGAACTTTATTTGTTTATTCGGGAGCCGGGCACTAATGAGCATTTTCAATTTATTATTTTCTCATCCTGTTACTTTTTACAATCAATTCCATTATCTTCAATTAGTTTCTTGAAACTCTGATACAGGTTGCTATTCAGAATAAAAGTGATTATTTCTTCTTCAAGGTGATTGGCGGTGACCGTCATTAAGGAGTGAGATCTAGTTGGAACGTTGAAAAAAAGGCCTTTTTCCGATTTTTTTCGGCCAAACGATAAAATAATTTACAACGAAAGTTCTTCCATTTAAAAGATATATATTTAATGTAAACATTATAATTTTTTTAAAGAAATATGTTTCAAAATAAGCCCATACGTATCAATGGCCGAGGACGCTGCAAAAAAAACAGGTTTTGCGGTGATCACTCTCACGCTGTGACGGATTATTTGAAACCAACAAAACAGGGGGGAATCTTTAGTTAATGATATGATGCTCGGGTTGAACGAAGGGTTTTGAAAAATTTCCATTTTTCACAAAATGGCGGACGTTGAAAGTCAAAAGTGTTGTTTTGACCAAAATTTCACTTACAAAAATTGACTATAAAAAAAAAATAATTGTCCAAAAAAATCCTTCGTTCATCCGGAGGAAAACTATGTATAGAAGAAGTGATATAAATTTCCACCCGATCGGTAAAGCCGTTCTAAAGAGTTACATTGTAAAGAGTTACATTGATCACCGACTTCGAAAACATGGTTTTGAGAAAAACGAGTTTAAAGTTTTGAGTACAATTTGCATGCAGATACATTTTTTTTTGTAACTTACATAGAGTCGTCTATTCCTGGGCCATATAGTTCGCCTTCTTGCGCTTTATTAATTGCATCTGAAGTCATTTTCAGTTGCCGCCGAGCTGCCCTCGCCTCTCGAGTGTTTTCCAGGGATCGCCGGTTCGCTTTCTCGACTCGAATACAATCTTCGGCCTTGGCAAACGCGTGGGCGTGTGGTTCGATCTTTGTCCCCATGGCATCAAAGACTGCTAGCAAACCGTATGTACCCTCGTTAAAAGTGCAGGTAGCGATGTAAGCGGCTATGCTGACGGTAGTATAGCTGGCAGGTAATGTTTTCGACATGATCTTCCAAACGATATGGTTAAAACTTTCGTTGCTGTTCTGTGTGAAACCTCCAATGCACCTTTGCAACAATTCATCGTTTGTGAGACTTTCATAAATAGGTTTTATTGCATCGAAGACTTGCTTCGGCAATGCAGTGTAATCGTGTTTGAAAGACTTCAACTACTTCTCGGCCTTTGCTTGTTGATATTTGCACCACGAGTCAGCACCTCGTGGACACTGGTGATGCTGCGGTTTCTCGTCAGTTGAAATCTTGTAATAGAGCGTAGCCCAAATGGCGTCCTTCATTTTTTCAACCGAATCAGAGTTGTCACGAATAGCCTTGCCAAAATACACAGATAATTGGTCAATCAATTTAGCAGTCAGTTTCCCTTTACCGTCGAGGCCTTTATTATTTTTTTTACACGAACGTAGACGGGTGCCCATCCGTTTTTGAATATGACCAACACATTCTTTTTTCGTCACTACAGTTTCTCCGTAAGGAGCAGCTGTAACAATGCCAGAGTAACTCTTTGAATCTCCATCCCCGACGTAATACAAAAATCTTATAAATTCGTCGATTTTTCCTGTCTTCTCGCGATACTTTTTTAACTATTTTGCACTGAAAAACTCAAGAAACTGTTCCGAATATAAAGGTTCGCACGGTTCAACGTTTCGAATCTAACTGCTTCTGAAACAGTATTTCGAACTACAAAGGTTTTTATTATTTTCTATATATATAAATATATATATATAGGTATGAAATACAATAAAGACCTTCGGCGACCCTTTGGAGTCGAGCGCACAGCTGCCGCTACCTGTTTACTTTATATGGCTCAAATACGGCGTCCTTCAAAGTTATGTATTTCGGCGAATAACGGTCTGATTTACATTCAATTAGTCGGAAAATACTCGTAAGATATTATACTTTTAGAAAATCGATTTTTTGAAACATCTAACTAGACCTTCCTCCTTAAACAATTGAGTACACTCTTGTTGTCGCGCAATATTTATTCATAAAAATCTCGTTGCTTTCATTTGTAATCGCTCATTGAGGCAATCGGTTGCTTGTCCGTTACAGTTTTGCCTCTTACGTGAGGTATCAACACTTCCGGCAAGCTAATTACGGCGTTTTCCGTTTGGTGCGTCTCGCAAATAGCTATCAACACTCGTGCTATAGCGCAAGCCGTGCCGTTCAGCGTATGCACGTGCAACAATTCACCTTTCGCTGTTTTATACTTGATGTTTAATCTACGCGACTGATAATCCGTACAGTTGCTGCAACTCGATAGCTTACCGTAGTACTCTCTTCTCGGTAACTATCCTTCGATGTCAAATTTTCTGTGGGTCAAACGCGAGGATCGACGTTAATAATTTCCATGTTTTGTCAGGATTCAGGATGTATGGGAATTTCACAGAAATACGATTAAAATCGAATGCATACATTGGGATCGATCCACCAAATCGTCGAAAAAGTGTACGGCTTAATTTGCAGCACTTTGAAATGTGTTATTAGGGGATGTTGTTTTACTCCCAGATATGATGAAAGGGCGACAGAAATGGTACGGAATTTTTTCGATTTCGAGAAAAGCTTCCGAACGTAGAAATACAAATGATCATCAGTGTCAGAAACATGGAACTATGTTGGCGCATAATGGGCAGAAGGGAAAAATCAATATATTACCGTCTGTCCTGATGTCCCAAATCGCAAAGTTTTATATTGCCACGACGATCAAGCAGTATATTGCTCGGCTTCATTGCTGGTGAAATTGGAAACGCAGTCGGATGACAATTACAGTTTGCCCATCGACTGTATAGACTGGCACCTTGTCAGCTTCTCACGAGCTTTGTCCGGGAAGTGTCCCTGACGCCGGGTTATCTACCGCGGTCTCATGGGCAATTTTGGTGGTGATAACGGCGGTAGAGGCGTAGGTGATACAGATGCTATAGGTTGAGTATATACGTGGCTCGTGATAACCTGCACAAAATTGGATAATTGAGATTTTTGCAAGCGATTCTCTGCTGATGGTTGGATATTTGTCTTTAGCAAGATATCGAAAGCGGGATCCGACCGAAAATAGCTGCAGGAACGTGTGGTAATAGTTTAATTTATTTTCGTGTTACCCTAAGGTTGGGCGTGCGATCGCCCCTGTGGAATTCGAGTATGAGTCGGATGAATTGGTTAAACTTGTTGAACTAGTGGTATTCGACGGTGAGTTGCCGTTACTTTTCAGCTTCAGTTTGTAGGCAAAATAATGGAAGACTGTATATGTGAAAAAGAAGAATCAAGGATTTCGTATAGCTCTTTTCGTTGCATTCTAACAGTATAAATGTTGCACCAGTCTTGGGGTAGGATCGTCATTGTCGAGCTTTACCTGACATCTCCTCCTGGACATCATTGTTGGATCGGAAATCCAACCGCTGGAAATTGAAGGAACGTCCGGAACCTGCAAAAGGGTCATTGAACCTTGTTAAAAGCTCCATTTCACTTGAATTATCTATACAAATCTTAGAAACGTAATGACTCTGAAAAGGGATCGAAATTTCGTAATAAGAATCATAAATTGAGGAAGTCATTGAGCTCAATCCCCGAGTAGTTTCCAAACATCCTATTTACAAAATAGTATATGCGGAAACATGTCAGAGATAATTCCAAAAATATCTGACGATCGAAGTCGACAGTCCATCCAATTTTCGAAATAAGCATCGACGATGTCCAGTGTTTATTTGGAGGGAAAAAAAGAGAGGTAAGCCGTCGGAGCCGACATAGGCAAATGTCAGTTTGGAGTGCCGACCGGAAAGTCGTAGTACGAACGAGGTGAGGATCACGAACGAAGGTGTTTCAAAAAAGAATTTTTTAGTTATCAGAGCTCGATGATTATCGTGCAATACCTTGGCTTAATTGATTCAACGTATTTCCTTGGTTTTTTGCCATTTTGAGGCTTCACGCGTTAGAAAAAAAAAACACGCGCCCGCACAGTTCACTCGACGATTCTCGCACTTCGTTTCAACCCGAAAAACACAAAAATAAAAACAAAAATACAACAGTAAAAAAAAGAGAAAACCGCGAACCACTTAGTAAAGGTGCTTTCCCCCTTAGGAGATTTTATCACGGGAGCTTATCAATCCGACATATGCGTTCGACATCGAAAGCATTGTCCCGTTTGACCCACAGAAAATATGCCATCGAAGGATGGTTACCGAGAAGAGTAGGTGAGCTATCGAGTTGCAGCGACTGCACGAATTATCAGTCGCATAGATTAAACATCAAGTATAAAACAGCGAAAGGTGAATTGTTGCGGGTGCATACGCTAAACGGCACGGCTTGCGCTATACCACGAATGTTGATAGCTATTGGCGAGACGCACCTAACGGATGCGAACGAACAGTGAAATTATCTTGCCGGAAGTGTGGATTCCTCACATGAGGGGCAAAACTGTAATAGGCAAGCAACCGATTGCCTCAATGAGCGATTATGAATATAAGCAACGAGATTTTTATGAATAAATGTTGCGAGAAAACCAGAGTGTACTGAATCTTTTAATGATGGTCACCGCCAATCACATTGAAGCAGAAACAATCACTTTTATTCTGTATAGTAAACTGTATCAGAGTTTATTGTAAAGAGAATTTTTTTGTAAATAGTATCAGCTTGAGGAGATAATAAATTGAAAGTTCAACTTCAGATTCAGTGCCTGGCTCCCGAATAAACAAATAAAGTTCATCTTCCGACTGGTCAAATACGATATAATGTCGAATAAAATATCATTTGTATCACTGGATGGTAAATATATAAAGGTGGAAATACGAAACGCAATTGTCACCTAATCATCGATACTTTACGAAAAGAAAATAAATAATGTGTTTTCGACAATAATAAAGTCCGTAAAAATGTTCTATCTTTTACTCCGTTCCGAAATTAAATTCACCACTGAAACTTTACATCAAACACCACCCGACAATATATATTTTTCATTTTTCTTTTTTTATAAACTAATACAATATTATCGTACAAAGTAAGACAGAGTTCGAAATTCTCTATTTCTGTTCTTTTCTCTCTTCTATTTCTCTCTTCTATTTCTGATTTTTTTTCTTCCGTATTTGCAAAACTCTCAACCGCTTACTTTTCTCTTGTTCCCTGGTTTCTTTGTCAATCTGTATATATATTTTTTACCGGTGTTATAAAAATGTAACACAAAATATTTGTCGTTGTTTTTTTTTCTCTTAAGGGGCCAATCCACTTTGAAAATTTCAAAAAGTCGATTTTCTTACTGTTTTCGAAAGTACATACATTCAGAAATATTGTGTCAAAATAGATGCAGGAATTGCCGATCGAGTTTTTCATAGTATAAACTTCAAACGCATTTTTCTCGAAACAACCTTTTCAAAATCTAGCTCCATCGGATCTCTAAAACTAATAAACCGATTCTCTTGAAATTTGAACCACATATTGTAAACACGATTCGCAACAAGATGACCCTCGATGGTTTTAAAGTATTGATTTTTACTCTTTTTTTGCAAATAACTGCGAAAAAACGCGTTTTTAAAATACTTTTTTCGTTTTTCATCTGCAATTGTTTTATTTTTTTATTAAACTTTATATCCGAGGGTCATTTTGTAGCTGGTGTCATACTGAATCTAATGGACTTTGATTTTTTTGTTTCAGACAAGCTGTTGCCGAGTTGTGATGGAGCTACATAGCCCACCTATTTTTGAGGTGTTACGTTAAACTTTAGTTTATGTACTTAAAATAAATTAAAATAAATTAAAATTTTTGAAAAATGTATTTCAAGACTTTATTTATCAAGCCCAACAACGCAATATCAACGCAATCAACCCAATATCTTTTATAAAATCCTCAAAAAAAATCGCGAAAATAGCCTTTTTTCGTGGGTCCAAAGTGGACTGGCCCCTTAAAGTAAATACACTTCAGAGACATTGCAAATTTACAATTGAATCGTGCTAGTCGGTGTTGAATCATATCTATCTTTGTCGATTTTACCGCAAATCGGATCAATCGTATTTATATCGGACATCCCGATTGTCACACAAGTTGGACAGGTTTTTTTGTTGTATTTTACATTTTCATTTGTTGAGGTGTTCTACGGATACTTGGAGACTACATGTTTTCTTCTTTTTTTATGCAGGTACGAACGTTGCAAAAGTTCGAGGACTCTTCCCTCGAACGCAAACAATTGCGTTTTTATTTGATTATTTCTCTTCCTTTCCAAAAAAGCAACCATCGTGCACTGACTGAGAAATAATTCACCGTGAGATAACGTGTCTCGAGAGCGATTTCGTTAATGTAACCATAGAAGAATTGTTTTTAGCGGAATATAACAAGAATGAAAATGTTCCGGAGCTTCGGGCGGCCAACATTTGTTCTTCTCTGAGAATATGGTGACGAATCAAGTTAGAATAAGATAGATCTAGAAGCGAATACATCGCTTATTAATAAGTAAACAAATTCGAGTATTACTGGCTCTTTTTGTTTTTTTTCTCGATCGGCCGTAAAATTTCGGCGAGTTCTCCGTCAACCTTGACGTACGATAGTAAATTGAAATCTACGTATTTGGAAAGTTTGAGGCATTTACAAAAGCAACGTAGTAGATCACTATACAATTAACGAATAATCTACAACGGGTATACGTCACTTCCAGAACGAGGGAAGCCTTCTCGTACTGAATTCATCGCGACTTTACCCGATTCTCAACTACGCGTTTCTCCCCGAAACTTTTTGGGGTCAACGTCATTTAGTTAGGCTGAAAACTGATAAGGTGACATTGGAGTTTTCTTTTCAAATGATCACTGAACTTTGTTGAAAGTGTACAATCGCTTCCTCAATTTTTACGCGAAGATGAGTGCAAACAGATTTTGAAGGTTTTTTTTCAACACAAATTGGCGGCGCACAGTCCGAAGCCATTGAAGTAGAATCTTTTCAATTTTTCGAGCCTGGAACAAAGTACCAGAACGTTTCTCAAAGTAGATAAAAAACACTACTTAGGTACCAAAGATTTTTGGGAAATATCCACCATTTTTTTACAATTAATTTATTAATTTTTTTCGAAAAATCGTGTGCCGAATTTCTCGAAAAAATCGATATTTTCAAAATTCATTTTTGAAACATTGTAAAACGCTGTGATATTTTATTCCTCCTTGATCCTAAAAATGGAAAAAATGCACACCAATGTTTTGCGTTGGGAAAAGTCTTGACAAATTCCTCGTACTTTTTGGTGTGTATAATAAATTTCAATCAAATTCATGAGCTTTTGAAAATTCATCGTTAAAATCCCCGTGGCAGTTTTTGACGTGGTACGATAGATGTGACGCTTTTCTTTTTAAATCGTGCGACACACAACGGAAAACCGAAAAGTTCGGACGACAAATGGATTGAGGTCGGGCCGAGAATGAACTCCCTTCGTCTCACGGTCCTCCATTGCTTTTTACGTCGCGAAATCGTTTTTTCAAACCGAGGCACTTGCAAAAAAAGGAACAAGCGAAAAAACTCGCACCTAAGTTCGTCACGATCGAAGGAGAAATTTTGCCGCATGAGAATAAACCGAATTGTGACACATCGATTTGCTTTTCGTTTCTCCTTCGTTTGATTGAGTCAATTCGTTAGCAGTCAAGGAAAAAAAGAGCAAAAAACTCGTGCCATGAATCTTTTGTGACTGCAACGATGAAAATTCGTCTACTGAATTGACTTCGCGTATTAGCTAGTAAGTTGATGTCAAGGTACGCGCGGTACCTTCCCAGCCATCTGGAACGGAATCTGAGTACCCAGCGATTTGGAATAAAGTACGAACAAAATCACATACATTGAACTCCTGATGAACATTGATTTCGAAAAATAATGCTGAAAAATTAGTAATAAATATTCTTCACGAATATTCGTTAGAGAAATTATTAAGGATTTTTTCTTCTTCGCTCTGGATGTTTTCGATGATTGTTCTCATTATTTGAGAATAATTGCAGAATTTTCTTGCTTTTTGGATTTTTTTGTTTCAAAGTTTAAAAAAATGAATAAACCGTGATTTTTTGTAGAAAGACTTGGTCTTAAGAACCTTGGGAATTGAGGACTTTAGAACCGTACGAATTAAGGACCATAAGAATCGAAGACGTTAAGATCCTTAAGAATTGAGGACCATAAGGTCCTTAAGAATTGAGGACCTTAAGAACCTCAAAGACCTTAAAACCCATAAGAACCAAGGATCTTAAGGAACTTAAGGAATTCAAGAACCTCAAGGACCTTAAGGACGTCAAGTTTTGACAAATGAATGAGCCGTGATTTTTTTGTAGAAAGACCCGGTCCTGGGAACCTTAAGAACCGTAAGAATGAAGGACTTCAAGGATCTCATGAACCGTAAAAATTAAGGACTTCAAGATCGTTAAGGTCCTTAAGAACCCTAAGGACGTAAAACATCTCAAAGAGCTGCGAAGTAAACGAATAATTTCGTCAATAGAATCGTTAGAAAAACTCGAACAGAGAAATTGAAAAAGCCCAAAAACGTTGAAAATGCTTGAGTATTCAATTCTGCACAAACAAATTTTCTTCACTAATGTATTGTCTAATTTTTCAAATATTTTTCCCCGCATAATCATAATACGGCCTCAATGTTCCCATAATATTGAATAACTCTGAATTTGTATCATATTTTTGTCGAATCGCCAAATACCGAAATTCCGATCGCTTCAAACTTTTTGGCGGGCATGTATGCGTGACACATTCTTAATAGTGATCGGGCAAAAAAGGCGTTGGTTTGACGGCTCTTTTTTTAAGCTGTTATCGAGGCTCGAAGTCGATAGGTCCTCGTGTTGGTCCGTGGATATATTTATATGTACGAATCGAGCGGTGAATTCTTCCAACAACGAATGCAATCCCCGAGGTACCGGCTCGCTGCGAATCTTTCGTTCATAGTCGAGATTTGCAGTGTTTAAGCATGTAGCTTTCTCAGGTCCGGGCGGAACGACTTTGGCGTTATTGTGTGAGGATCCTGAAAAGCACAGGAAAAACCATTATTTTCGTCTGATTATGAACCCAGGTTTCCAAAGTATGAGTTTTTATATGTCAACGCACCGACTATGACCTCTCAATTTTTCGTCGCGTTCGACACCTCGTATGTGCAACGTATCTCGGAAAAGCAAATCCCACCGACGATGAAAACGATGAGGCGCGGAAATCTCTTCAGAGTTTGCTGGCCCTTGTCCTTGTGCCATTGCCTGTAACGCACGCTACGAGACAAATTGTTCACTTTTGAGTATTTGATATTTGAAGAAAAAAAAAATGATTTATCGAAATTCGAAATGCAAATTAATTTTCGTTAAATTGTTCAAGTTTGGATTTGTTTGGGTCAATTTGCCATGGAGTATAAATAAAAAATAAAGCTAAATATTACTTGCATCGTTGGAATGCAATGAAAATTGATTTTCGTTGAAGTGCTCAAGTTTGGGTTGATTTCGGTGAGTTTCGTGTTGAAAAAAATATTTATATAAAAATTATAAAGAATATCGCTTGCATGGTTGGAATGCAATAGAAATTAATTTTCGTTGAATTACTCAGGTTGGGGTTTGTTTTGGTGAATTTGGTATAGAAAAGAGTGAAAAACGAATGAAATATCCTTTGCATCGTTGGAAGGCAATGGAGATTAATTTGCACCGGATCGCAGAAGTTTGGGTTTGTTTGGGTGAGCTGCGTCTGAAGAAATAATAAAAATTTAAATACAATATTATTTGCATTGTTGGAATGTAATGAAAATACATTTCCGTCGAATTGCTCACGTTTATTTGGTTATATTCAGTATTGAAGAAAAAATCATTTGCAATGTTGGAGTGCAATGAAAATCGAGTTTCCTTCCATACAAAAGTAACGACGAAAAACTTGTATAGATAAGGTAAGAGACGTGATTGACTATTTATTTTTGCGTTAAAAAACAAGTTCAAAAGTTCGAAGTTTTTTCTTTTTCATATTCGATTTTAAACCCGATAGGTCTTGAGATACAACAACTCAACCGAGGACGATTCACCGAGTTCTAGTCGAAAAAATTGTTATAATAATATTTTTTAAAATTATGAAAAAATTGTTAAAATAATTTTTTTTAAATTCAGGACTAATGGATAAAAGTTTTTTTTAAATTATGAACAATTGTAATTAATTAAAAATGAAAAAGTAAACAAATTATCTTTCTTGATAAATTGTCCTAGACCCCATAATTACCAAATAATGCCCTTCCACTCATCAAAGTCCCGACTAAAAATCGTAAAAAAAAAACTTCAACAGAAAATCTGAAATAATTCTGGTTACTCCAGTGTGAATCTATGCATCTGTTTATCCAGTTGACATTTTTCCTGGAATCCAATAGTTATTGGACTACGCCTATTTTTCAAAAACATGTCTCATTTAGCTAAAAATGCAATGCTCGAGCGAAAAAAAATCGCACGAAACTTTATAAAAAACGAAAATGTAGGTTTTGATACCCTCTTTAAGGCGATGTACCACACGCCAGAAAATTGCGACGCGGCGTCTCGTTACGTCGGTAGCGATCCGTAGATAAAACCTGCGAGATCTGCGCTACCGACGTAACGAGAGGCCGCGTCGAAATTTTCTGGCGTATGGCACATCGCCTTATGGGCATGTACAAGGTCAACATAACCTCACAATTTTCCAATTTCACTTTTCCAATAACCTCAATTTTCTCATAGATGGTAACATTTTTAAGGAAAAACATAGCATTAGGCTCTGAAGAATTCCCTGGCGCAAAGCTTAATGATTTCCTTTTGCCCTAAATATTATTCATCTCTGAGAAACCTCTATTCGAACATTTCAGCTATCTCTCTCGCACTCATCCCTAGCAATTTTGGCAACTGCAAAGTCAACCGAAAATATCAACGATTGAATTTGGACAGCTTTACAACTATAAAGTCGACCGTAAAAAAAATCCTAATGGTTGATTCAACGGTTTTTTAATCGCGGCCATTTTGTTTTCGCTGGATGGTTGTCTCACTCCGTCGCACAATCTGCTGCGGATATTCTCTCGCCCCCCCCCCCCTGTGTTTGATTACTCAATTCTCCGCGAATCATCAATTTAATTATCAAGACAGTATAATTTGATTAATCATTAAATATATTGCATCGAGTCAACCATCCAATCAACCGTCGAGCCAACCATCGAATCAACCGCCGAGTTCAACCATCCAGTCAACCGTCTAGTCAACCATCCTCAGAAAACGCAGGATGGTCGACTTTCGAAGATAAACAGTTGAGAAGCTGTCCAAATTCAACCGTTGAACTTTTACGTTGACTCAACTGTCTTTTACAACCGGTTGACCAAAATGACAGGGATATGTCACGTGGTAGATCTTCTACTTCGCCTTAAAGAGGGTATGAAAACCTACATTTTCATTTTTTAGAAGGTTTCGTACATTTTTTCGCCCCAGTATTGCATTTTTAGCTAAATAAGACATGTTTTTGAAAAATAAGACAGCGCAGCGCTCGCGAATTCGGTCTCGATGCTTCGCACTGGGACGAAGAGTCGAAGTCAAACAGACGGCGATCGCTGAACGCACGCGCGCCTGTGTGTGTGCGTGCGTGCGTGCGTGCGTGTGTGTGTGTGTGTGTGTGTGTGTGTGTGTGTGTGTGTGTGTGTGTGTGTGTGTGTGTATGCGTGTGTTTGCTACGCCGGCTGCGTGCAGAAAGAACAAATACATTCTCGCACGCCGTTCGATCGTACACAACACCTTACATCTATGTGTGTATCACACAATACACACAACTATGCGTAGCGAGCATGGTATGCTTGTATCGGAAGCATGCGCTCGCTCGGCAGGAGAGCGGTGAAACTTTCTCTCTGCGGTGAAGCTTTGTTGTTTAAATTGTATATGCAAATGCCATCGAAGCGATTTTCTTTTTTCGACCACGGCCACCGCCAAGTCTCGTCTTGTGGGAAAGTACCGACATTTTCCCATGCTTTCTAAATTCATTTAAACAAATAAGCCTGAGCACTCTTTGTAACCTCGAAGCCGCTTATCGTCAACGATTTCGATCCCTGTCAAAATTTCGAGCGGACGAAATTGCTCGAAACTCACTCTACAAAAGAGTGGTAAAATTTTACAATGCTTATTATTTAATCAAATGCGTTCAGCATTTTTATCTGTGCCAGGGTTCATATTTGGCAGCATTTTTGCTGGTCAAATTCTCGAGCAATCAAGATCGCTAGCCTCGCTCTACGGAAGCGCGGTGAAATTTTGCGATCGCGCGTTGTTTAAACAAATGCCCTCGAATCCATTTTTTTTGTCGACGGCGGTCATCGGTGGAAATTTCTTTATGGTTGAACTTTCTAGCAAACGGGGTTTGGTAGAGACTCGTATGTAGGAATGGTGCTGGAATTTTCCCATTCTTTTTCAATTAATTTAAACAAACAAGCTCGAGGACTATTTGGCATCTCGATGTCGCTTATCGACAAATTCGACCTCTGCCAAAATCTCGAGTCACGACCGAGATCGCTCGAGACTCACTCTACAAAAGAGTTGTAAAATTTGACAATGCTCTTTGTTTAAACAATGGCGTTCGATATGTTCTTCTCTGCCATGGCTTATCTTCGGCAGGTTGTTTGCGGCCCAACAAATTCGCGAACGGACGAGATCGACCGAGCCTCACTCTGCGAAACAGTAGTAAAATTTTATCATTACTGCAAGATAAATACGTTTAGTATTTTTTTTCTCTGCCGGAATTTATCTTCGGCAGGTTTCTCCAAGGATCGGATTTTCTAGCAATAACAATCGGAGGAGTCTCGCACTACAGAAGAGCGGTACAATTTTACTATCGCGAATTGTTTAGCGGTCGTCGGTGTAACATTTTCGAAAAATCGTTTTGTTGGAAGCACTTTTAAAAAATCCTTGGAACCTTCAAAAATTTTACAATACTCTTTGTTTAAATAATTGCGGTCGCCATTTCTTTCTCTGCCATGGCTTATCTTCGGCAGGTTGTCTGCGGCCGACCAAATTCGCGAGCAAACGAGATTGACCGAGTCTCACTCTGCGAAAGAATCGTAAATTTTATATTTACTGCAAAACAAATACGTTTAGCATTTTTTTCTCTCTGCCAGGATTTATCTTCGGCAGGTTTCTCCAAGGATCGAATTTTCTAGCTATGACGATCGAAGCAGTCTCGCCATACAGAAGAGCGGTAAAATTTTACTATCGCGAATTGTTTAGAGGACGCCGGTGTAAAATTTTCGAGAAATCGTTTGATTGGAAGCACTTTTAAAAAATCCCTGGAACCGTAAAAAATTTTACACTGCTTTTTGTTTAAACAATTGCGTTTAGAATTTGTTCTCTCTGCCGGGGTTTACCTTCGGCAGGTTGCTCCAAGAATCGAATTTTCTAGCAAAGACGATCGCAGGAGTCTTGCTCTACAGAAGAGCGGTAAAATTTTACGATCACGAATTGTTTTGAGGACATCGGTGTAAAATGTTCGAAATATCGTTTTCATGCAGACACTTTTAAGAAATCCTTGGAACCTTAACAAATATGATGCATATTCGTTTGTAGCTGAAAAGGCACAATTACAAAATGGTTTCCGAGCTATTTTTTAAGGAAGTCTCCGGCGCTGAAAACCGTCTTTGGCTATGTCATACCGGTAGGCGCAGTTCTCAAGTCTTGTAAGCCTATTGTGGGGACAAAGTCACCGACTAAAAATAGTTTCATTTTCGACCAATAGATGGCATTAGATTACGAAAAAAATCTCTTCAGGTGCAACGTCTATGAAACCATTGACTTCAAACACGTTTTTCCCAAAACCATGTTTTTGATATCGGGACGTAGCAGAAACTCGAACAATTTTCGTCCAATCGACTTGAAATTTTAACTAAAGCTTCTTAGATTGCTTTAACAGTCAAGGACGAGCGCTTTTTTTGATTGGCTAAAAATAGTAAAAAATATATCACTTTTTATACCCTACTCCTAAAAATGAAAGAAACCGAAAATTTCGGTACTTTTAAAAGTGTTTTTAGAGAGGCTGTATCAATGTTAAAAATAGCCGTATCAAGATGACAAAAAAACAATTTGAAGCTTCAAGTTGGTTTGAGACATTTTGGCAAAATAATTTTGTGAACTACGTTTATCGAGCAATCATAAGAGATAGCGAGAAAATTATTTTTCCAATTTTTTTTTCAAGGGATTTTTTTCAGTTCAATAAATGCATAGGTCCGTTAGCTTGTTTATTCAGCTTCAATTTCATTTTTTGTGGTCTCTCTACGTCAACTTTTTGCTGAGATATAATGAATTAAGATGACTTATAATGAAAAAAGATCCTTTTGTCTTTGATCAATGATATCTCAGCAATCATTGATCGTACAGGAAATTGATGGGCAGCTTTGAAAACTTGAATAAATTTCGTACAAGACCCTTTCGTCGATTTTTTAGAAAAAAAAACATTTTTTTCACCATTAATATTAATTTAAAAAATAGGACAAAAAATAAAACTTTATGGTTTTTTAGTACATCTACTACTCTATTACAAATATTGGTGGAAAGACTAATGTTGCCACGTTTTTTTTCAGCTTAATGTACCCCCAATAGCCGTGTAAGTTTTCAAATTGATCCATCGACCCGTTATTCCGGACCGATCAATCGAAGTTTTACAAAAGAATTAAAAGAACAAGTGTATTGTTCCTAAACATCGTGTAATCATGATCAAAATGAAAGAACCCATTTTCTTCGACTATTGTTAAAACTTTGTAGTAGTTGCTTGTTAAATTAAAGAAAAAAAACTGAGAAATTTCAAAAAAATTCTAATCTTTTTGAATTTGTAAAACTTTTCAGGAAACAATAGTGACTCATTGTTGCTAAGTTTCGGCTTTTGCGCATCATAATTTCACTCATCTTTAATTACATTGATTAAAAGTTGATACCCCCATGCTGTATTCACTAGTCGATCTGAGAACTTGTATGCGATTGACTCTCGATATTTTTGCGAAGGTTATTAGAGGTACACAAAACACTTTTTTCAAAAATGATCTTTTGTTTGGACGAAAAAAAAACAATTAACACTTTTCTTCCAAAACAAATCATTTTTGGGCAATGTTTCCTACGTTTTGGTAAAAAAAATTAATCTTATGTTTTTGTGAACTCATTTTTTTTCTTCAATTTTTGATCATGCCTAGTTCTGAAAAAAAAACTGTTTTCCATAACCCTAATAACCTTTGTAGAAAATATTGAGAGTTAATTGCATAAATGTTTTCAGATCGACAATTAAATACGACGAGTATCAACTTTAATTGATGCAATTAAAGATGAGTGAAATTATAGTGCGCAAAGGCCGAATCGTGTAAAAAAATTTCTTATATTTAACAAGCAACTAGTGCCAAGTTGTGAAAAAAGTCGAAGAAAATTAGTCTTTTTATTTTGATGATGATTACACGATGTTTAGGAATAATACACTTGTTCCTTTAATTGTTTTGTAAAACTTCGTTCAACTTTTGATGGAGAATAGTTCGATGGATCAATTTGAAAACTAACAGGGTTATCGCGAGTACATCGAGCTGAAAAAAAACGCGGCAACATTAGTCTTCGCATCAATATTTGTAACGTCGTGGTAGGTTTACTGGAAATCCAGAAAAAGTCATTTTTGTCCTTTACCAAATAAAGGTTAAGGGTGAAGAAAAAATTCACAAAAATCAACGATGGGCTGGCAGGAAATATATTCAACTTTTCAAAGCTGCCCTTTAATTCCCGTTGCGGTAATTGGTTGCTGAGATATAGATAATCAAAGACAAAATTATATTTCTTCATTCAAAGTCGGATATCCCGACAAAAAAATTGAAGTAACGATAAAAAACCAAATTAAAGCTGAATAAACAAGGTAACTAGCCTATACATTGAGTTAACTGAAACAAAATGCCGTAGTCCGTGGAGCCCTGAAAAAAAAACAAATTTGGAATTTTTTTCTCCTGCTATGTCATTTGATTGCGCGATAACCGTAGATCACAATTTTTTGGCCAAAAGATCTCGAAACTATACACTTGACGCTTCAAAAGGCTTATTTCATCTCGATGCGACCATTTTTCACATAGATACAGCGCTTCAGAAACGCTAAAAAATGAAGAAATTTTATGTTCCGGTAATTTTTGGAGTACTATATACGAAGTATGGTTAAAAACACGACCTTTTTTTAAAACTCGGTTGTCAATCATTTTTGACAACAACTCAAATTTGGACTTTCCGAGTTTCTAAGGATGGTAAGATTGTGACATCTTACCATCCTTTGAAATAAATTTAAACAAATACCTCGAGCATTATTTAGATACACCTTGTCCACCGCTCGCCTCACAAAGGTATACGGACAGTGCTGATGCATCAGATGACGGAGATACAGCCTGGACAGTGTCTTATTCTCGTCGAAGAGGTTCATCGGAAATATTTTGACCATCGTCCTCCAGTAGCGGGCAACGGAGAAGAAAGTCTGTGTTGCGGTGGTTACGACGTTGCTTGAGCCATAGAAAACATATTTTCCCATGGTCTTTCACAAGGCACATCTTCTCTTGCACTCCTTGCCACCGACACAATCAACGGCCCCCTACGATATTTTCTTTACTTCATGCCTGTACTCACTTCTACGCTCTAGGACATCATCAATCGCACTGGTCAATTTGAGCTTGTCTTTTTTCGATGGGCTGTAAAAACCAAGGATTGTGATGCTGCGAGCCGTCTGTGGCAATGACTGCATGGCCTACATCACCACCGGCGGCATGGATCAGAAAAGTCTTGCCAGGCATAATACATGCAAGCTTGAATAGTAGTATGTTAATGACGGTGTAATGCATGATGATAGTTGCCGCATCCAAGTACACCACAATGAGCTCTGACCAGGCTTTGTGATCGAGCAGAGCAGCCTGGGTATCACCAGCCCACTCGGAGCCCATGATGAACAGAGTTTTCGGTGGAGTATCGATGACACCCTGTCCTGTCATAGCAGCCTGGAAGTTGAGGAGACATGCTTTGACCCGGGTAAATATTTCACCCTTTGCGAGTTGAGGCTCAGGTTTTCTCAGCACCTTTACACCCTTGATATCCCCAAAGCCGTTGAGTTTGATAGCATGCACGTACCTTGACTTTCGGTGTTTTCTGCTCGCCGTTCTCCTTCAGCTTCTCGCTGTCGCTATTTTCCCCGACCGAGTGGTGTGCCGGCGTCCTGACGCGGCGTCCTCGACCACCTGACTCGTTTCATGCTTCTCAGCAAAATAAATGCACCAAAACGCGACGAAAAAACAAACTCCACTCTGTGACGCACTACTACACATTGCATGTAATTTATTTCGAACGAATGTGCGAGGTTAGAGCCCCTGTTTCCGACCTGTCAGAAATCGAATTGTTTTGGAAGGAGGCGAGGCGAGGCATTTTAGGCACTTTAGCCAAGTTTTCATATTCTCTGCTTGCAAATGATGAGCAGGGTGCCCCCATGCGTGACACGGCCCTGCGGTTGGTTGCGTTTTTGGAAAAGGTCTTATATTTCATAAAATATGAACTCTCAAATGATTTTATCAAACTCTCAAACCCTTTCTAACGATTCTCTATTATTTATGCTACATTTTAGGCACTTTAGGCAAGTTTTCATATTCTCTGCCCTTGCGAATGACGAGCAGGGTGCGCCCCATGCGCGACACGGCCCTGCGGTTGGTTGCGTTCTTGGAAAAATTCTTACATTTCATAAAATATGAACTCTAGAATGATTTTTAAAAACTCTCAAACCCTTTCAAAAGATTCTGAAGCGATTTAAAAAAATTGTGTAAGGTCGTTTTTTACGGATTTCAAAAAATCTGGGGGCTAACTTCACGCGAAAATTTAAATTGTTTTTTTTTTTATGAAAAACTATTAACTCTCAAACGATTTTTCTTTTCTCTCAAACTCTCTCATACGATTCTCAAACAATTAACATTAATTAGAATTATTTATGAACATATCGGGGGGCCAACTTCACGGAGGTGTGTGGCCTCCTGTATCTAGTCTCCAGGGAGACTAAAGGAGTGGACACTCTGCTAGCGATGTGGCTCCTAATCAAGGAAAATAAGAGTTGTAGGTGGCGTTGCAATCGGCTTTCCCTTATATATAGATATACTCTCTTGCTTAGCTTCCGTCGGCTACTTATACCTGGTTGTCTGTGGATTGAATCCATGCTCGAAAATAAAGTATTATGTGATGTGTAAAAAAATTATAAATAAATACTCACCTTTTAAATAAGTTTTGTGTATAGTTATTAATGTTTTATAAGAGGCAATGTTAAATGTGTATAAATTGAGAACGAAATATTTATTGAACCGTTCGGCGAATCGTATTCAAATTTGATAGAAGATTATTACATAACAAAGTAACAATGGGTGTAATTGTGATAACTTATTATTTAAAAAATTACGCTCGTACAATAGAATATTTGTGATTATTATTACTCATTGTGAGAGTTATTTATTATTACACAGACATAATATACAGCAAAATGCGCCTTGATAACAGTACAAATTGTTTATTTAATTCATTCTCAGTGAACCATATTTCAATTTATTATTCAAAATTATATTGATTAATTTTCATTTTCATATAACACTTCTGTCTGCCGTTGTTAATCGCACGCGTGAACACTTCCAGCATCGCTCTTAACATTATTGGAACAATAAAAATGGAAAACATTGCAAATCCTCCAGTACGTCATGCATTGAGGCTCAATCTGACTCTGTGCATTTTTTTGAGCGATGCAACAATCTTACATTTTTCATTCTCATTATCTCACTTTCTACAACCAGAGTTCCGCACATTAGCTCCGTCAACTACGGAACACGTATCGTTTTTGTGTTTTATAATAAATGAAAAATATAACTGAACGCTCGCGAAAAGAAAAAAAACTAAATGTTAGTATAGTACAAGTTTGCAAATATCATGCAGTACAATAAAAACGATGATGACAAAATTAGGAGGACATCATGGAAGCGTTGCTGTATCCGTAGGAGGCCCAATTTCCAAACGAGTTGAGTTTCACAGAGGGCGAAGTCATCATCAAGCACCTCGACGCCGAAGAGGCAGAGGGAACCATCGACAATACGACAGCGTCGTCCAAGAGCGTCCAATAATCTTGTGGTATCGATTGCTTTGTTCCATTGATTATAAAATCATCACTCTGTTTAATATATTTATCAGCGAAGTGAAGCTCACAAAGTGGGTTTTTCCATTGCGAAACCACGGGCCTTGCTCAATCCATGGAGTCGCGTGTTTCACCGATTCAAAAAATTGTTTTAAAGCTATAAATGTAACTGGTAAAAATGGATGAACCTACCCTAGTTGAGTTTCAACATACTTAACCTTAGGCACTGCAAAAATGGATGTTGTTCGTATTCCCATCCTTCTTTTTCTCGCCGCGTCGTTGTATCGACCGCTCTGACATCCAGGGACTGAGCATAGTTTCTTCATACTGAAAAGTAGATGAATTATTTAAACAGACATGAAAAAAAAGTTTCGAAAGTTCTTTTCAATATTTGAAAAATCACCGAAGAAACTTCGATCTCACAAGAACATTCTCTTTTAAGGGATTACCCCCACTTGCGATTTTGAAAAAATCGATTTTTTTTATTGCATTTTTTTGAAGTATGTCTGAGAATATGTCCTGAAAATTTCAAGTCGATCCGAACAAAATTGACTGAGATATGAGCGTTGAAAGAGAAGAATCCGTTGTGTAAACGACCGGCTAGTCTGCCGTCTGGCGCGCTCGACCCTCCCTCCGACCTTCAATGCATTGTTCGATGAAAAGGGTCGTATACCTGGCATTCACAACGTTCATATAATAGACTGGAATTTATAAAAACGTATTTTCGTTGTCTGTTATGGTCTAAACTCGTCAGTGTAGCTCGAAAGTTCGACTATAGACGTAGATTCCGCCGTTCATAATATTATAAGCGCAGTTTTTATTCATTTTACATTCAAAAAAGGATCGAAAAAAAGGTTCGCGACAAACAAGAAGCAGTGATAATTTACGGAAATCTCGACCAAAAAAAAGGAAGGGTGTTTTTAAGGAGGTACGGTGATGACCACGCTAGTAAACTAAGAGTCTATTTTTCGCCGTAATACCGCTACGTTTAAGACATATGTGTGTGGCCTATATTTCGAGAAATATTTTTGAAGTATTGAATTTCAAGCTACTTATTATTTTTATAATATGAAAACAAACGTAATAATCTACTACTCGACTTCAGTAGTACGCCATATCGTCGACGTTTAGCATCGTTGCATTTTCGATAGCTGTCATCGGTCCCACACGCTCGGCTTATTATTTTTGGTAGCCCGTAAACATGGAGAATGAAAATAAGTACTGTAGAAGTTCATCAAGAGAGTAACAGGATTGTACCTGAAGTCCAGTTTAGAGACAAAGGTAGATTCTGTCGGACAAGAATTAGAGAGTGAAAAGATGATATTGCGAATGCAAATGAAAAACGTCACGTTGACGTTAACCTCAATATCCAATGTAAAATCTGTCCGAAGTCAAAACATATTTCATCGATTGTTATGTTATTTTTCCCTTTCCTAATTTTCACAATATTTGCAGATATAAAAACGAACGTTCATTTTATATGACGGTTTGTCCGTGCTGAATTTACATATAAATGCGTTGTATGCATGTCGCCAGAAAGATTGAGATGCCTTAGCTATACATAAAAGAACTTTGAGTAAATATCGACGAAAGGCCTTTTATAATCGATCAAAAAACGTACGGCTTCACACAACCATATTTTTAATTCGCGTTGAAAATATCCGATAGAAGACTCAAATTTCCGCGGGTATCCGGCGTTGCCACACTTCGAGCAAGATGGCTGCGGTTACGTCACGAGACGTCTCTCTCGCCGAATACTTCGGTTTTTCGCGACTTTATTTCTAAATTTATTGCTTATTTCTGCGGTGAGCTTTCCAATTCAAGTTGCCTTATTGATCACAACGAACCAACGAACGCAACCGTCAGTTTTTTTTACGCGTGTCTTGGCTCCAAGTAGCACAAAAAAATCGATATATGAGAGGACAGGCACATTTTGTCGTCTACGTGTGATTAATTGACCAACTTTAACAATTAATAACTCGGAAACTGTACGGTAAATCTCGTGGAAACTCCGCATACGCATGGACGAAGCTCTCGACAATGTTATTAAAAAAAATCGGGCTTTTATCTTGGACTCGCTCCAATCACCGTACCTCTGTGAATCAAAGTCCCAATATTGAATATCGGATTTTGAACTTTTGGGTTGTGTTTGCTGCTATTTCAAATTTAGTGAAATGCAAAACGTGTAATGGAAATATTACATCTGAAACGGCAAGTGCAAGAGGACTAGGTTTCAAAATCGTTGTGAAATGTGACTCATGTGCAGATAATTTGATACCATCTTCTCCTTTTTTGGAACATTCGTATGAAATAAATCGTCGATTTATATTCACCATGCGAGTTCTCGGCATAGGATTGGCTGGAGCACAACAATTTTGCGGACTTATGGACATGCCAAGGTTTCTTACCGAGACTACATATTCAATAATTTTGAAAAGTATTTATGAGTCTGTGAAAACATGTGCAGATGTAATATTTAAAAAAGCCGTACGAGAAGAAATTGAAGATACACGTAATGCAGAAGGCGATGCAACTCCTCAATTAACAGTTTCCGGAGATGGATCCTGGAGGAAGCGAGGATATACGTCGTTGTTCGGAGTCACATCAGTCATAGGCTACTACAGTGGAAAAGTACTTGATCTTGTGGTAAAAAGTGCGTATTGTAAAATGTGTGAATCGTGGAAACATAAGCTAAATGATGCGGAATACGAAGAATGGTACGAAACACACGAAGATAACTGCAGTGCAAATCACGAAGGCTCCTCGGGAAAACTGGAGGTGGACTCCATTATCGAAATCTTCAAGCGTTCAATAGAAAAATATAATGTCCTGTACCGTTACTATATTGGAGACGGAGATTCGAAAACGTACACTGGGCTAGTAAATTCTCATCCTTATGACGACGTAGAAGGTATAAAAAAAGAATGCATCGGTCACGTCCAAAAGCGTATGGGATCCCGCCTTCGTAATTTAGTAAAAAAAAAACAAAAAGCTTGGTGGTAAAGGACAGCTGACAGGAAAATTTATTGACAAGCTCACTGTGTACTATGGACTTGCTATTCGACGCCATTCTGCTTCTGTTCACGATATGCATGAGGCAATATGAGCGACCTTCGATCATTACAGTTCAACCGACGCAAATCCACACCATGAGAGATGTCCAACCGGTGAAGAATCGTGGTGTTCGTATCAACGAGCTCAGGCGAGAAACGAGGCTTTCCAACACGATTACAAACCACTTCCATCAAATGTATTGGATGCCATCGACCTATATACAACGATCTGAGTAAGAAAACTTCGCTCGAAAAATGCGTCGGTGGCTTCAATCAAAATAACAACGAAAGCTTCAACCAACTTATTTGGAAAATCAGCCAAAAAATCGTCTCGAGTGGAGCAATCGTTGTAAATTTAGCAGCTTATATTGCCGTTGGACTATTCAACGAAGGTTCAAAATCATTATTATCTTATTTGAACTCAATCGGAGTGAGCTGTGGACACAACGCGCACGAATACGCTGATAAAATGGACGAAGCACGGATTGCACTGGCAGAGAGACGTGCGGCCGAGAGCACTCGTGAAGGAAAAATGTTACGAAGGCAACACCAAATTTCCGTTTTGCAAGCGGCATCGTCGGCGGAAGAACTTCTGTATGGGCCCGGAATAGATGACTCTATGTAAGTTTACAAAAAAAAATATTTTCTCCGTGTAAACTGAAATTGAAACTTTCCCTGTTGCAAAGAACCGATACAAACCAATAAAAAAAGAAATACTATCGGAAAATGATGTGTTTTTGTCCTCGGAAACGCTTATGAATTCCGATAGGATTGACGACTTTTTGAAATATATGATTCTATCGGGTTTTGTACGTATCTACGGTGCCCATAGATTACCTATAAAATCCGAAAACGGTTCCGCGTAGTTCAATTTGTAAATGCAGATACCCTTTAAATTTCAATCGTAATTAATCTGCAACAGCAGATTACTTTGAAATGTCCATTACATTCTAACGGAATGAACTGGCACTCACAAACTGGAATTCTATTGGTACTAATCGGCTGAATCCAATTATAGTTCGTATAGGAAGTTATATACTACAATCGAAATTTGACAGCAATCAGTTTGTATGTGACTTTTCAGATCGAAAACTTATCTTTAGCTGTACGGGAATGTATACGTATTCGCAATTATTTTTTGTCTGAACCTACTCGACTTTTCAGATCGAAAACTTAGCTTTTACTGCAGGAGAATGTATTCGTATTTGGAGATTATTTGATATCCACACCTATTTGCATGTACTTTTATTATAAAAGATTCGTCCTCAGAATGTGGCACGGTTTTTTATCAGTAAATACGGGTCTGGTATTTATAAGGGTGGGATCCATTCAATCGTTTGCTATATGGATTCTACAATCCAACAATAATCCTTTGTTGTATAAGAATGTATGTGTATCTCCAAATTATTTTTTATCCGCACCTATCGGAATATACTAATATTGTAAATGTTTCACTCTCAAGAGGAGACGTCGGTTTTCATCAGTAAATACGGGCCAATCATTTAACTGTGTGAATTGGTTTTTTCCTATGCACATAACTCAGAGTGAGGATTCATTAAATCGGTCCACACTCAGATACACTGTAGAGGCAGTATTGCGATTTTTTTTAGTTTTTGTATTACTCTTCGGATTAGTCTAGTCTTTGAATTTTTTATTGCATTTCCTAGCATGCACTGGATATTCAGTAGAAACAAAATGTTACGGTAAAAATCATGACCGTGAAAGATAGCAACAAAAATCTGTGCAAAATTTTAGATAGACAAAAGGTATTGGCTTTTCGGAAGTATACCCACGTACTAGTGTGAACTGCCGTCTCCTTCTATTTTTTAAAACATTTTTCAAAATGCAAAAAATGTAAACACAATAATGAAAACCGTAAACGCTTTCTGTGTTTTGTGTAACAAAGAGGCTATTTCACGTAAAGCAGACCCGATTCTGAGGTTGAATCTTTTACAATACAAATGAATACATATATGCACAAATAGACTAGTTTTGTACTTACGTATACATTACCATAGACGCAGATGCCATTTTTTTATTGGATATCCATATATAGACCGACATTATCACTCAAGTCTGCATAGGTTGGAAAACACCAATTTAAAACAGATACAGGATTTGAACGGGTATAAGTTTGACTCATATTTGCATACAAGCACCCGAGCTTCATTATTAAGCTGAATCTTAGACTGTACGAATAAATGCCGAGATGGGCAGATACATTATAATCTGCATCAACATATGTATTCACATAGACTAAAAGGTCAGTTTTGCATTAGATAATCCATATAGAGCCCTATCTGAAATATTCTATCTTCACCCTGGATAAGTTTGGAAACTCTCATTAAAACATATACAGGTTAAACCCATATTTATCAATAAGATTGTTGAATCTGTATATCCCCATTAAATGTTAATCAGTCAATACCAATTACCGCTGATGAAGTAACTTATCTGAAATATCTGACTCACTTATATTGAACATGTACATTTTTATCGGAAAATGATGGGTTTTTGTCCATGGAATCACAAATTCTGTCCCATACAAAACTTGGTCCTAATATATCTGTCGTTTCTCATAAGGCGAAATAAGTACAGTTTCATACATATCAGTTTTTGCATGCGAGATCTGATAGCTAAAAATCGTGGACTTTCCCGTTTTATGCACATTCGCTTCCAAACGGTCAAGTCCATTTGAAACTTATAAATTTATAACTTGTGGAAATACAATTAGAAAAATATTGAAATCAAATCCGTAGCTGTTGATAAATGCACGCAACTTGTCGATCAGTGTAAAATGCAGATTTGATGCAGTAGATCCCACATACGTTATTCCCTATAGATTCCATCTTGCTCATAAAAACAATAGAATCTGATACATTCCATATCGGTTTATCCAAATAGAAACCGTATATGCGAACATTCCAATGAGTCCAGATAAAATACAATGTATCGGATTTTTATCGTTGGCTACAGGATCCTATCGGTCCTTTGCAACAGGATTCAACGCGTTTTTCTCAAAATGGCATTTCTGAAGTCCGTGACCAAGATTACTCGAACACTAATGAACCGATCTTCTTGAAATTTTGCAGGCTTATTTAATACATAACAATATAGTCTTTAATCGTTCGATTTTTTTTCGAAAAAAATTGCCATTTTATAGCCAAAAACGGCCGTTTTTTTCGTTAAAATCGAACCATTAACTTTGACTGTCCGCCATTTTGTGAAAAATGAATATTTTTTAAAATCCTTCGATTAAAGACTAGTTTACACTTATATTTGACTAAATCCATCCGCATTTTTTTTTCAGATGATCCACTTCGCCGCAATGTTGGTCACCGCAAACCGTGTATTTAAAAACATTATTTCATTGACGGCCATTTGCCACTAAACAATGTAATATTTTTCAATAAAAAAATTACTAAAAGTTCTTCAAGATGTGTTCTTTAAGATGGTATATTGATCGATTAAAAAAGTTTTGTAGTTTTCTTTTAAAAAAATCACGAAAAAGGCCTTTTTTGCGCTACAAGTGGGGGTAACGCCTTAAGCTTTCAAAAGAATTTAACAAACATTGACACAAATTGGTTCTACTTGCTCTTGTGGGCTTAGAATTTCGTCGGTGATGTTTTATGTTCTTTAATAGTTAAATTAATTAATAATACAAACATACCATCTTCAACCGCCTATCTCCTTTCGTAAAAATGAGAACTTTTTTCGAGACACACACTTTTTCAAAACTTTTCACTCTCAAGAAGCCCGGGATCATTCAAGTAACGCCAAGGTGACAGGAACATGACCGAAAAGACGCAAACCTCGATTTTAACAACTTTCCTCTAATGCGCATGCCTACAACCTTTAGCTACAAGTATTACTATACATCGGGGAATTGCGATCGTAGCGCCCCTTGCGGTCACTTAAAAGTCGGGATTTTGGGGCCGTGTTTCGCTGCTTATCTCCTATGGAGTGTCCACTCCTTTACTCTAGTCCACGGTCCTACATATAGGTCTTGAAACGAAGACCGTGGGGATGGCTCATTTCACGGGCGGTAAATTATCTCATCTTGTGACCACCAGGGTAGCGCTGTGATCTAGGGATGGAAAATCAGCGCATGCGCGATGCAACTCAACAGTGTCAAACGGTGCGAAAATCGTGGCTTGTGTGTCATACATTTAAAGGATTTAAAAATAACAAAAACCGAGGTAATTCCTTGTACCAAACATACCCTCATTGTAAATGCTATGCCTATTGCGGTCCATGACAAGGTAAGTGGTAATAATTATAGTAAATTATTTTTATATAATGCCTTAGCACAATCGGCATAGCATCAGTGAGGTTATCTGAAAAGACTGATGGATATATTTTATTTAAAAAGAAAATATTTTCTCTATCATTATGGATTATTAATTTTTTCATGTTTTTGTTATTTACTTTTTGTTTGTATTTAATTATCCTAACTACTTTCAATCATATTTATTTCATGACGTAGCCATACTTCGCAGTCCTTTCGCAGCCAGTTTTGTATTCGACATTTTATCTGTCCCGAATGAAAATGATAAATAGTTGTTCAAATAAGTTTCTCTATCACTTTTTGACATATTTATTTTTTATTGTTGCTTTCTCTTTGTTTTTAATTTTTGTATAATACCTGAATGTTGTCAGTGCTGCGAGAGCGAGACGCACCGGAAACTGACATACAATTTATTTCAAGCAATTTTTTTCTTTATTATTATTTGTTTGATGTGTTTTTACTTAAATTAACTAGACTTGTTTTATACATATTTTATAAATAACGTAAGCACACTTCGTAGACAATTATATATTCGAAATCTAATCTATGTCCCGAATGAAAATGGTAAATAGTTGTTTGGAACGAGTTTCCGATTTTTTTGTACATATTTCGCATATTTTATTTCTTTTTTTTTCTCTGTTCTATTTGAATATGATGGTTAACGCATTTCACGTATGTAAGACCGTGCTCTAGTCTCCCTGCTAGTGTCCATGAGCGTCACCGTCTCATGTGCTAGCGCCGCCACCGGTGACAGCCTGCGACCGTCCGTGTCGAATCGAACATTCGATACTCGAACGGGAAGTCGAGCGGTCCAAAACCCACCAAACTTCACAGCATGGATGTAAGCTTCGTGTAAAAAAAAAGAAAAGAAATGCCTCTCGCGAATCGCGGTGGTTCGTGGCTTTTGTCGGGGCTACCCCAGTTCAGTTTATGAACAGGATGCGGTAATGCGTGGTTTTGTAGCTTGCGTCTCGTCGGGGCAGACGAGAGCCCTCCCGTAAGAGAACGTCAGCGTTAAAATACTCTTGTGCTCCTGCAAGAGACGCGCCGCGTGTGTGTGTATGCGTGCGTGTGGGCAGTGTGATTCGTGCCGGAGTCTTCGTCTCACTGTTGTGCTTTTTTCTCTGGTTTCTTTCATTTATACAATTTTGTTTCGGAATTTCGAGGGCCAGCGAGAGAGAGAGATATATAGTATAAAAACATGTGTTTACGAAAGTAATGTTGTGACGCGTTGGAAGGGATAACGCAGGTGAATAATAAATAAACGTGACGCTTCTGGCCGTTTATTCTTCAAAATGTCTCGAGGAACAAGCAATAGCGGGATAAAGAGCGAGACAGAGTGATCCGGGGCCAAGTTTTTTTCGAGAGTAAGCGAGACTGACTGATAGATATCGGCGTTCTTCGGTGCGCGGACGGCGGGGGGGGGCGGGGATCCGGAAGAAAAATCCGTATACAAATACACACACACACACACATATATATATATATATATATATATATATATATAATACCGGGTATATATATAAATATACACGCGTGTTTGCACATACACGTATATGAAAATTGTATACAAATAGGGGGCATCAATAGTGTTCATTCTTGAACACAAATTGGCCCAAGATGTCGTCGAGCGGTCACAGCAGCCGCAGCAGCCGTTCGGTTCACATAAGTTCGATATTTCAAAAGATACAAGGACGTTTCGCGGACGCTATGACGCCACCGAAGCTCTCGACCGACAAGCGTATGCTCGACAAAACGTGGAAGTTGATGGACAAAGTTGTCAAGTTGTGTCAGCATCAGCGTATGAATTTGAAAAATTCGCCGCCCTTCATACTCGACATATTGCCGGACACTTATCAACGTTTGCGGCTCATATACAGCAAGTACGAGGACCGTATGCAGATATTGCACAGTAACGAGCACTTTTGCGTGTTCATCAATAATCTCATGAGAAAGTGCAAACAGGCGATAAAATTGTTCAAAGAGGGCAAAGAGAAGATGTTCGACGAGACGTCGCATTACAGGCGCAACCTCACCAAGCTCAGCCTCGTATTCAGTCACATGCTCTCGGAATTGAAGGCTATATTTCCGAACGGCGACTTTGCCGGCGATCAATTTCGCATTACGAAATCGGACGCGGCGGAATTCTGGAAGGAACGCTTTGGTAACAGGTATCGTGAACTTTTACCTCGTTTCTACCCCCCGGGAGGTCCTTTCGGGATTCTTCCGACGACCACGCGCTGCATCTGTTGTCCCTTCTCTCGTTGTCGCGAATGTGGCAGGTTCGAGCGTTAAAAATCGCTTGGGAATAGTCCGCGGGTACATGGTGCGCGCGGCAAAGATGCAGAGAGCGTAAATAACGCGGCGAAACAAATCGCGCGGCGGTGACGCCCGGAGAATGAGCGGAGGTCTGCGGAATGAGAATACGGCGACCTAACCTCAAATCCGTACGAGAATCCGATGATGGCCGCTCGAAAATTCGTGCGAGACTTTCAAGTACTCTTGTAGCTTCCGATAATACTTCGCTGTAATGATGCAGCAATCTTTGCCATACGTTCGTCATCGAAGCACGAAAAAAAAATTACGAAACTTCCGGTGAACATAGGGCCTGGTGGCTTAATATTCGAAAAATTCTTCTCGTACGTATCAAGTCTAGATTGGCACCGTGGATTGCCGCCAGAAAAAAATCGATCCAAAATAGTTAAATGCAAATAATCTATAAGTTTTATTTACTATACTGAGTCTTGGCGAATTTTTTCAATTTATTCACCACAAAACACCACAGATCAAAAATAGTTTAATGTAATTTTACGTGCGGTTAGATGGGTAAGATGGGGACGCAAGCTAATACGCTAATGGTAATATAGTTTTTGGCTATTTAGGATCAAGATAAACCATTTCTTACAACGGATTAACGCAAACTAAACCTTTGTAAACATTTAGAAAAAAAAAACCCCATCTTGTCCATCGTAAACCATATATACTCGATATTGAACCACCAACGTTTGATAAAAGATTACGAATCTTGTCTGGTGAATGGAAAGCATTACTGCCAACTTTGATGTCCGCGAACTTGCCGTACTTTCGCAACACTTAAGGGGTCTTCTTACTTGGGACGCTAAAAGTGCTATTTTCGTGAATTTTTTTGATAGGTTTATATTATAGATATTGATATAAAAGTTATTACACTTAATAAATACACTTTCGAAATACATTTTTAAAAAAAATTTAATGTATTTATGTAACCGAAATAAACCTTAAACGCGTTTTTATCGAAAAAAACGTTTTACGACGGCTCGTGATAAAATCTTCGAAACTACTGAACCAATACTTATGAAATTTTAACCATATATTATTTACAAGTATAGCTGTAGCACATATCAAGGATTTTTAAAATTTTGATATTTTCTATTTTTTTTTATTGGTTTTTTCCTTAGGTACACGCTTTTCGCGTTTGTTACCTATTCTTCCCCACATTATGACTGTTCTTTCTTCTACTGTTTTACTCCTTTTTTCTCCATCTTTCTCTCTGTTCCCCCCTCTTGCGGCTGCAGCCGACTTCCCCCTCCGTATTATATTCATCATGATATTTTCTGTTATGGGTATAGGGAAACTGCGGAAAACCTACACCATACAGCTGGTCATCGAATTCGGTCGTGGGACTAGTCTTATTTCGCCGCGAAATGCCGAAGAAAAACATTTCACGACGAAATGTACGCGACCGGGATTCGAACCCGGGACCTCCCGGTCCGCTGGTTTAGTGGCGAGCACGCTAACCACTAGACCATCGCACCGTTTCTTTTTGATATTTACTATTTTTTGTTGCCAAAAACGATGAAAAAAGACTTCTTTTTTCCGAAAAATGTGCGCCATTTCGTTATTTTTGCATATATAAAAAATCTTATGATATGCGCTATAGTCATTAACATACTGAATCTAAAACCGTTTGATTTTTTTGTTTCGGATGATCCATCTCCGAGATGTCATCAACGGCGCAGACTTACAGTTCTTTAGGACATTCTTTCAACTACTATTTTCGTCTATAAATAGTGATTTAAATAAACAATTTTTTTAAATGTATTTCGAAACCGTATTTATTAAGTATAACAACTTTTATATCAATATCTATAATATAAACCTATGAAAAAAATCATCAAAAAAGCGTTTTTGTTTAGCGTCTAAAGTGAGAAGACCCCTTAATATTAATGTATGGTAATAATAAATAATCTTGTGACATAAAGATAAGTAGGCATAATTATACAGTGGGTAAAAAAAGTATTTGTACGTCTCACACGAAACTGTTGTTAATTTCGCTTTATTTGTTCTTGTTTGCCCAAGATTTTTGTAAACAGACACCATGTATATTTAGGAAAAGCTATCGAACACGGAAACTTAATAAAGCATTCCATTTTGTTGTAGGATCATTTGAAAAAGACGACAAATACTTTTTTACCCACTGTAAATAAGGTAAATGTCCCAATTATTGAACAGGTACCAATTATTGAACACTATCTTGAATTTTTATTATTTCTCATTCACCTCCATGCATTTAATTATTTATAAAATTTCATTACATATATGGAACTTTTAGCTATCGAAATGTTACATTACTTGTGCAAAAAAGCTTTAATTAATAGAGAAAAAAATTAGTTAATCAGCAACGTGACCCGATTTAACGTCTCGTGGTAACTGCTTATCGTTTTTGCTAAGACGCGCCGCTTCATGTGTAAGGGCATAACAAATTTAAAAACTGTCGCATCTCAATAAATAAAGGCGTTTCAGGTTCCTCGGAAAATTTCTTACAAATAACAATATTTATGAAAAAACTTTATTTAATTATTTGTTAAAAAATATGGTGTTCGATAATTGGGACATACAAAATGCAGTGTGTCCCAATTATTGAACACTCGAATTCTCCAAGTTGGCGTCATTAAACCCATCAAAACATCGAGACAGTTAACGTATGACAGATCGTGTGAATCGGATTTATTTAAACAAAAACTGTAAGTTCCTGAATAAACTTACCTTTATTCTTTTAATAATAACTCTAAGATCGTCAAATATATTTTTTATTTGTATTTTCGTACAATAAACATAAGAAGGAAAGTAAAAAGAGAATATAACCTAAATGTATCCTAAAAATACGAATGTACTGTTCAATATTTTTTGCTCTCCGATATTTCAGGGAGCCAAGCTGCGTCAAAATCAAACAAAAACAGAACATGAAAATGAGGAAGCAGAAAAGAAAAACGATAAAGTTCAAGTTGAAAAGCGAAAATAAACTAAATGCGAATGAACCAAAAACCTGTCAAAAGAGGCTAAATATATATTTTTGTATTTTTACATGATTAACAAAAGATTATTTAAGTGTTTGATTTTGGTTTTATTTCTTAATATTGTACCCAAAATAATATTTTTAGAACGGAAAAAGAATTCTCGAGACTGTTCAATAACTGGGACGTGCCTGTTCAATATTAGGGACATAGGCACTTCCAGTGTTCAATAATTGGGACATTTGCATTCTTCACATTGTTATTCTTTTTTTTCATTTGAAATCATTTTAAAATAATTTAAAGGGTGATTTTTCGAAAGTAAAAATATCAAAGTATCATTTGAACCTGAAAGCGATCGTTTTTTCTTGATTTTATATTTTTTTCTCACCGACTTCAATCCCCCAGATCCTTAGCTGTTCAATAATTGGGACATTTACCTTACCTCAAAACTTCATTCTGTCAAGGAACATCACTTTAGTGTTCGCCTCCGATTTTGTTGAAACTTTTTTATGAGGAAGAGTATCAAAAACTAAGAGACACGTATTTTTTATTATCGGCGGAAAAACGGTTAAGGGGTGAAACGCACCCTCAAAAATGTGGATGTTTTTGGTCAATAACGTTTTAACGATACGAGATATTTAACAAATTCAAATTGCAACAATGTTTATTCTTTTGTGTACTATACATTGGAGATGAGAACGATAACGTTATCGACGAAAAACGAAAAACACCCCTATTTTCGAGGGTGCGTTTCACCTCTTCAAACCGTCTTTTCGCCGATAAAAAAAATACATGTCTCTAAGTTTTTGATACTCTTCCACATAAAAAAGTTTCAACAAGATCGGAGGAGGACACCAAAGTGCTGTTCTTTTTGTGGGTTGTATAAAACCTTTACTGAAGCAGTTTTTTTCATAATAATCATCAATAGTCTTATACTTTTTCAAGTTAGTAGTAACGCAAAAGTTAATCTTTTTCACGAAATAAAAATATGAAAAAGTATAGTTTCATATATTTTATGAAAAATTAGCTTCTACAGAATAAGTACATGTCCCGTATGTATTTTTTTAAGGTTAATTAAAAACGACCGCTCCACACTCCTTAAGGTTCAACCAGATAAACATAAAAAAAAAATCAAATAATGCTTGACCTATGACCTTCGTTGTAACTCAGTAACTTGTATAAAGATATTTCATTGAGCAAATTAAATAGACATTCAAAGTTCACGATTAAGTTAACCGTGAGCAAAAGCAATTCATTCGCGCCTGAGCACACGGTGTATTTTCTACGCGCAGACAACGCCCGTTTACGGCGCGTTTTTCAGTCCAAAGAGTGTGTGGATCAAGTGTGTATCGCATTTGCATCGCGTCGTCTGCGCGTAGAAGATATGCCGTGTGCACCGGCCCTCAGACTTGCCGGCCGATACACAACCAGAAGAATACCGGCAGGTCATTTACTACTAACCAAGAGCATGATAGGTAATATCATTATATTCTTTGTATCCATGAAATTGGTTATGGAAAACGCAGAGGATTTCTGCGATAATTATTTTTGAATCTTAAAAATTGATAAGTCGGCCTTAGAAGCTAAAGCGACGGTAATGTGTGAAACAGACTTTAATTTAAAAGTGATGAAATTAATGCTGAAAATGCTGAAAATTTAACCCTATCAAATCTAAACAGCAATGGTAGTCCCAGTGAGCTTCGCCGGCTGTGAGAGTTTTACTGCCACGAGGCGGATAAAAACGTGGCTTAAAAGCATAATGCATCAAGAACGATTGTCTCATATGTCACTGCTAAACATAGAAAACGATATTTAAAAAATATTTCCTATTAAAAAAGGGTTGGGCTGATCTGCAGAAAAAATAGATAACTAAGTGACTTATGTAATTGAGTATCTACTGAAAGTAAAGTTTAGAGACTGGTAACTGGATTGAAGAATGATGAAAAATTAGTTGATTATTTCTTAAGGTATCGCGAGAGTTTAATGTCAATGTTAGCATGAACGTGTCATGAAAGCTTGTTTTGTGTTATGTGATTATCGAATATTACGTAAATTTTATTTTGTAAAAAGATGATTGGGAACGATACCACTTCTTGCCAACCCCAAGTGTGACCAAATCCTGCAAATACCGACCTTGAAATTGCACTTCTGCAGGAGTTATGGAGGGGGAAAGCAGAATAAAAGTCGTTTCCCTTAAAAGCGGCAAAACCACTTGTGATGAAAAAAATATATGTCATGAACGAAGTGTTAACAAAAATACCCCAAACTACATCTGGAGAATGAAAGCGGGTTGCAGGGGGATGAAAGTAGAAACGCGGAAAAGAGCTGCCCGATATCTTCTGGAAGTAGTTAAGATGGAGGATCGTAGGTGGCCTAAAGCATGTCTCAAAGACGAGGTGAGAGCAATAGTAAATGCAAACCCGTCGAAATGGGACAATGAGTCAATGGGACAATGAGATTGAAAAAAAGCAATAGAGAACATAGGAGAGGGCGGAATCTAGCATGCCATAAGGAGTGGAAATATTAGAGAGGTAGAGGAAAAAATAAAATGTGGCATAAACGTAAAAACGGACCAAGAAATCCAGTATGATTGGAGCAAGATCGAGGCGTCTACATACTGTAGAGTATAAAAATAGTAAAATAGGAATACAAAAATGGACAAATATTGAGATACAATAATTAGCGGAGAAATGAAAGAAACGTTGGCAAGAATGAGATGTGGGAATGTGGTGAGAAACAAGAAAACGGTTACGCAGACGACAATGCAGAATATGCAAGGAAGAAATCGAAAGTTGGAGCCACATTTGCGATTGCCCAAAAGTAAAGGGAAATATCAATCAGGCAATAGTGGCCGAATTAGAACAATGGTTGGGGAACAACAAGGGGGAGAAAATCGATCAGAAAATAGAGACGCAACTGAAATTGAAACCGCTATAACAACTATGTAACTACGTGAGTTTATTTGTTTGGGTTTGTTTGGGCAATTTGAGAGGCTAGGAAAATAAGAGCATAGAAAGTAGGTTTAAGCATTCACATTATATCAATATATGTAAACTTATTGTAAGTGGGGATAGGAAGTGGCAAGTATGTAAACACCCTTTAAGGGTATAGACGACATAAATAATACTATTATATGTCATTAACGTCGATGGCACTATTTTGAGGAAAAATTTGAAAAATATTTCGATAATTAAAAATATGTTGAATTTTAAGGTAGTTCTGTAGGTACCCATATGAGCCAAAAGTTTCGGTCGAAGCGTAGTAACATCCAATGACTAGGATGTTGTTGGTTGTAATTTTTTTACAGAGCTTGTACCCTCTATATGTCTCACATTCGCACCTCATGCATAGATAGGTCTCATACTTGTATAGAGAGCGGCGCTGTAATCGTGGCAACAGCGCGATTTTTATTTAAAAACGCGAAATTTAAAAACGCGTGAAAATGTCAACCTAAATGCGATAGAAAGGAAAGTACAAAGGAAAGAAAAAAGGCGCTTGCTAAGAGACTGAAAGGTGTGGCAGCCATGTGTCAAGCAAATGCGGCTATACGCGATGAGAATAACCATAACCTCGACGATCGGCAACAAAAATTCGCTGTCGAAATACGTCGGATCGTGGATTTACAACAACTTGCCGACAGTTTAACTTGTATTCGCTGTAACAAAGATAAATACATGCATAAATTGAACAAATTAAATTCGTTTACAGAATAAATTTATTTCACATCTGTCTCAGAATTACTAGAACTCGGGAAAAAAACACGCTTCGAGTTCCCAGACCACGCACCGATTAGCTGGCTGCAACGTACACTGTTGCCATTCCGTTCCAGATGGTTGGGCCCTGAGTCCGGTGTGGAATAAAATTACCACTTTTCATAAGTCGATATCTCCGAAACTAACGGTCACCCTTTGACGTTTAAAAAAAAATCGATCCCATAATACAGTCCGACCTCCGAATAAGAAACCAAAAGCCCCCAAGGGGAGGAGTTTTTCTTATATATCGCATACCCCCACCAGGCGCGTGCTCCGCGCTCACTACCTCTGTCTATCTCTCTCACTCTTCCGCATGCGATCCTCTCAACAAGAAACTCGCTCGAACGAGTTGCAACTTATTATTAGTATTTACATCGCCCATGCAAAAACGTTTTCGACTGCGCGTGGACATTTATTTGCCCAATTTTTGTTTCACGTTAATATATATACTATTGAATATTATTGTTTACTACTGTAGCTGAATTACTATTAACTGTCATAAAATGACCGAAACTGTAAAGAAGCGTAAGAGATCAGACTGTAGTACATTTTATATGAAGTCAACAGATATATGTATCTTTTTAATGAATAAAAGAAATTTCTAATAAACTTGTAGATTTTTTGTTACATTCACACACGCACACATACATACTCACGCACGCATGCACACATCAATTTACACTATAATGTTCACTCTATTTTGCCCGAATAATCTTTCCCAGGCTGGTTTCTTAACCAGAGGTTCCGCGCACAAAATTCAGTCGGAGTGGGGGAAGCGTTCGAGTGAGAAACTGGGGAAAGTTTCTTATTGCCGGGTTTCTTATTCGGAAGTTGGACTGTAGTACTGCATACACGTGTGTTTTTATTTTGAAATCTTAAGATCCGTTTAAAATCTATTTCGAGGAATGCGAGCAAACTCCTATCGGTATACGTGTTAGGTATAGGGATCGCGTACAAAAATATCCATATTCAATTGCAATTATCTCATGAACTAAACAGTGATTCGAATTGAATTTTTGGGTATCAGTCCATGAAGGTCATATCTACACCATACCATAGATTTCAGCCAATTCCTAAGATTTGACCAAAACTACAGAACTACCTTAAATAGAAAATGGTTGAACATTTTAAACCGTTTTTTTCTGAGGTTATATTTCGGAGGTACCGACCTAATTATTTTGTTGCCGACCTAGAAGTGATATCATTACATGTAAAACTACTTGTAGGGAATGTACAAGCCTGGTTTTTATTCTCGGTTCTTAATTGCATCGTTCGAATGCAACGATGTTTTTTTCTTCTAATTCCTTATTTTTATTAGTATAAAAAAGAATATTGTATAGACTTGGAATGTTGACCGATAAATAAGGAGCCTAAAAAATAATTGCCGCATTTTTATAGCTCAAATCTGTAAAAAAAATTGGGCATCCAGAAGAAAAATATTTTGGTACATTCCAACGATGCAAGATTCAACATCATCGATAAAGATGAGGTTGAGGTTCATATTATTGGACTGCAGCGAGAAGTATTTCATTTTATTTATTCAATTTTTTTGGCCGATTCAGGCTGTGAAAATCATTTAATCGTTACTACATATTCTTATTAGAAATTTACAACTCCAATCTGCAAAAAAATATTTTAGTTAGTCATAAAGATTTAAAAAAAAATTAAACATCATTGCATTCCAACGCTGCGAACTTCAACGTCATCGATAAAGTTGGCGAAAATGAGATTTCCTTTGCAATTTCTGCTCGATATATATATACGTTTACGTGTATATACGTGAACGGAATATATACATGGCGATGAAGTTTGCATAATTGGAATGCAAGAAATATTGATTCTTCTTAATTACTCATATTTTTTGGCCGATTTAGGCTGTGAAAAGCGCTCAAACGTTCCTACGTATGCTTATTAGAAATTTACAACCTCAACTTGCAAAAAAATCTTATGGATAATGATGAAAATGAAGAAAGCATTTTTTTAAATACCGTTGCGTTTCAACGATGTTTACTGCAACACCATGAATATACACAGTTGAGGAAACTTTACGATTGAAATTCGAATATTTTGTCACGGTTCTGAAGGGTGGTCTTTCTTAGATTCTACTTCCAAAAAAGTTCGTCAAAGTTTTTGCAAACGGAAATAATTTCTAGATGAATGGATTCCATGTCCCCTACCCCCCCCCCCCCCCCATGTATACACGGTATATATATGCATTAGGACAGCCGTTCTTAACCGTTTTTAACGGCGGACCCCCTAGGCCTCCGTTCGTCAATTTTGTATGTCTAGTCATGTTGTCCACGGACCCCAGGTTGGGAAACCCTGCATTAGAATATACTGAAGGTACATGATGCAGCTATGGATATTATGTAAGTATCCATTCTTATCTTTTATTTTCGCAAGTTTCGCAGTCTTACGTCAGTTTTTCTTCCCCCTTAATGACCTCTCTGACTCTCCGGATGTACTTTTTAGTATATTGATTCTGCGGCATCTCTTGTTATCGTTTCTCCAGTTCGCCTCATCCCTCAGTTTTCCCATCATCCTGTTTCATAGTGTTGAAGAGAGCGAGCGAGAGGGAGAGAGAGAGAGAGAGAGAGAGAGAGAGAGAGAGAGAGAGAGAGAGAGAGAGAGAGTAAGAGAGAGGTTATTATGCCTCAGTAAAAGTTTTGGGTCAATAAAGATACAATATAAATCATATTAATCATAAACAATCACAGCATCAAACAGTACAAAATAATAATGATAATAATGATTATTATCCGATCAATAATGATATACGATTGTGATCACCAATAATGATAATAAGAATACAATTTAAAAGATGGCATTGAAGTTTGCATCGTTGAAATGCAACATAATTCCTTTTCCATTTTTTTCATTTAGGTGGTGGATCTCTAGTGAAGAAAAGAATAGCCTTAAATCAGCGAAAACATGTAGGCAATACGAGAAAAATTAAGTTTCGTTGCATTCCAACGATAGAAACTTCAACATCTTCCGTAAAGTCAAAAGCGACGATGTATCGAATGCGAGCATACAAAATAGAAATGATAATTAGCATACAATTTAAAGATAATATAGAAGAAGGAATGACAATGTAAAATAAACAGGATGAACAAAATAATTCGCATGTAATATAAACCGAGTTTAGGATAAAGTAAAATAACATCAAATAAAAACGCAAGCCTAAACGAACCAAACAGTCAATCAGAGCCAGAAAAGGCAAAGGAGGGGCCAGAAACGCAAACAAAATCTATTTTAAAGAGAGAGAGAGAAAAAACGCAATAGGGATAGAAAAAAATCTACTTATTGTCATATATCATACATATAGTAATAATAACATGATTGGAACTTGTGCATGGGCGATCAAGGTTCGGCTCCAGTGGTACTTCGAGTTGAGCAGCGTTGTGCATGGCCAATAATCGGAGCGGTGACTGCTTAGCTATGCACTGGATGGTGCATCGAGCAGTGAGCGAAAGGCCATTACTTCTGAGCCCTTGGTTTAGATACCTGAGTAAAACGTATGCACACAAGAGAATCAGAATAATATTGGGGTCGTCTATACCGGTGCGGGTTTTCCACAGTTTTCCTGTACGCTCGGCAAATGCGGTGTACTGTAGCCCAAGACGGCTGTGGGCGTAACGGAAATGGGGTTATATTAGCGAAGTGCGGGTAGGACGTGATAGGAAAGCCTTCATTTATGCAGGGTAATGCGGAAAAACCTGCAGAACATACGTTGGAAATCGAACAAAAATACCAAAAATTATACACACATGTAAGTACATATACACTGCGTGTGGACTTCTTGCGATTTCCTCCGATGACGTCCACCCTTGTTCGGATTGGTCGTTCGTTACCGTCTCGGCAAATGTTTGCACGGGGAAAGATTGAATCGACAATCAAAAACTCCCGGAGTCTCACGGCGCTCTATGATTCCCGCTCTATCGATCCTCTCGAGTCTCGCGAATTGACGCCACAGACATACTATACGCACGTGTGAAACGATTTTTTTCCCAATCGAATATTCATCTTTATGGCGCAGCGTACACACGCAGTTGTGCTCCGCGATAAAATTGCGCGGACGAATGCGACATATATAATGGAAAATTAATTTCTGATGTTTTGCCGTGACTCGCGTAACGAACTTAATGTGACGACATCAGAGATACCCGACCAGAAATGTTGGTACGGGGCAGACTAGAGCGGCATCCGGCATACCGTATTCCGTACCGCGGCACGGTACAGGCCGCCGGATCAGAGCGTTACCGGGCGTGAAACGCTTTTTTGCATCCGGCCATGTCGTGGATGCCGGTAACGTAACTAACCCGTGTACCTTTTCAGGCTTTGATCCGGTTGCCGTACCTGTGCCTAAAATGAAAAATTCAATACTTACGAATAAAAAATGCTAGTAGTATTTTTTGTTTCCATGTGCGTTATTTAGGATCCTGCCTATATGATAATTGGAATAAAACGTATCCTGCCTCGTTGAAGTTTTTTACCTACCCTCGGAATTGAACCGACGTCTTCTGATTATAGAGCTGAGATAGAGAGAGAGAGAGAGAGAGAGAGAGAGAGAGAGAGTCCATGTTTTATTATGGCGTAGAAGATTCCGTAAAATTAGGGGATTAGGTTACTGTGATGATCCGAAAATGGGGGTTATAATTTGATAAATATAAGGAAAAATTCTTTGGACATTTATTTGTATGTACATTAACAAAAAATAAACAATCTCCTGAAGAACCTGCTTCGAACGTGAGGGGCTCAACGGTGTTCTTGATTTTGCCCATCCAGTTAATCTGAAGAAAAAAACCGGTTTTTTTTCTCAAAATTGATAATATTGGCCAAGACTTGACGGAGCTTTTCTTTGTTATCGTATTTGTGACGTAAAAAATAAATGATTTTTTCGACTTTTCGAGTACAAATGACATTATTATTGTTAATAACCAATTAAAAAGAAATGTGAAGAAGAAAAGCGTCGGTGAACGTCATCTAAACTACTATCACACTGAATGTGCCAAATTTCAAGTCAATACGTTCATTGAATATCGAGAAGTCGTGTACACCGTTTTGAAAAACATAGTTTCGAGAAAAACGCGTTTAAAGTTTTATTAGCAGTTCTATCGTTGTAATCATAAGTTTACCTTCAATCTGCGATTCCTGCACCATATATTAGACCTCCCTCTTCAATTTGAGTTACCTCAAGCGGCTGTCGTTTTTTTTTTTTTTTTTAATTTTTACAGTAGCCTAACCTCTTAAAGAGTTTGCATAAACTGCGAGCACAAAAAAGTAGGTCGATTTTCAATACTTTTTCTGATGATAATATTGGGATGAGGAGATCGGGATTTTACACACACAGGCTTGCCAAGTTTGAATTTCTTTTTATCAAAAAATGTTGATGAACAATGTAGTTATTGTTATTTTTAGGAAAGTGCCGCCGTTACTCTATCGGCCAATCGATCACTAGGGTGATCTGAAACGAAAAATAAAAAATGTAAATACATACTTTGAGAAGAAAGAGAAGTGTGATCTTCGACAAAAAAAAACAACTTCAATCATTTGTTGATAACAAATGTCTAAAGGTATCACAAAATAATCCGGTCATACGATAGAAAATATTATAAACTATGCTCCGTCCGAATACAAAGTGAATCGGACAAATAGATTTTGAGATACGACTTATGTTGTTTCAATAAAAACGCAAAGAAAAAAAACGTTCGTCGTAACACAGCGGGCGATCTAAACGTTCACAAAAACCGTCATAAATCGGTCAATTTCTGGAATTTTTACAAAAACTTTGTTGCTGCAATAAAGAATTGTATTTTTTAAACTTCAAACGTCTGCTGACACCTTAATCGCATATCTAAAGACACATACATTACATATGAAAACAATGAAGTTGAAGTTTGCATCGTGGGAACGCAACGAAATTTCTTTTTTCTGGATTGAAAAAAATATGTTTTTGCGGATTTGGGCTACAAAAATCCCCCAACGTTTAAGATGAATCTCATTGTTTTTTTCGCTATTTTATTTTCATTATTGTCGACAGCCGTTTTTTTTTGCAAATTGAGGTCATAAATCTCTCATGTGAATACGTGAAAATGTTTATGTGATTTCCAAACCCTGAACTGGCAAACAAATTGAGCAATTAATAAGAATCAGTAGGGTATTTTGCTCTATGTAAGAAAAATACTAAGAATGTATAAATAAGGTATTTGGTTTTTGCAATAAGCAATCGAATAATGCTGGTTTTAATTTATAAAAACACGAAATAAATTTTATAATTCATTAAACAAAAAAAATATTTTTCTATCTTTTCAACGAATAGCGAAACTGTGTGTTTACACGTATTGTTCTTCTGTTACTTATGTTCCATACGATGATAAAGACAACGTATCAACTGTACATACTTCAAATGTCCATTAATCTTATTTAAATGAATATTATGATTTAATATATACGTGGTAGATTAGCATTTAAATACGAAATTGCGGCGACTTTGGCGCCGCACGTAAGCGCCGAAAAAACGAAACGTGAAAATCCTTCACCGTTTATTAATAAAACATCGTGACCTCTTCACGCGAGCTCGATTCATGAATGGAATGACTGAAGGGAAAGAAACAAGACAGAGAGAAAGAGCGAAAAGTCAGAAAAAGTGGAATGTTGCACGATTCAGTGAAACGAGTATTGAGCAAAAAGGAAGTAGCGCACCAGGAGCACATTTATCGTTAGGACGAAAAGCTCCGCGCGCGTGTGCCATTAAAATCTACACGTGTATACACTGACAAACGCGAATCCGTAGCATACCGAAAAGTTTCTCTCCTCATCTCTTTTCATTCCGGCCCACAATATAGACGGGTCGGAAGGGACGAAAAGTCTGAACACGAGTTCCCACCTCATTTTCATTTGCCGCTCTACTTTTCCCAAACTTTTTATTTCGTCCCAAAGACTTGCAAAGCCTTCGAGGAAAGTACGAAGCGTTTTCCTGCTCCAAAGAAAAAAGGAATTCGTCTGACCATTTTCGCAGTAGAAGAAAAATGCAAAAGATGTATGATGTTGAAGTGTGCATCGTCGGAATGCAACGAAACATAACTTTTCTTTAACTGATCATATTTTTGTTTCGCCGGCTTAGGGTACGAAAGTCACTCGAATGATTTTTCCTATCTTCAGTAGAGATTTACGACCTCGATCAATGAAAACAAATTTGGATTATAATAAAAATGAAGAAATGTGAAAAAAGAACGTCGGTTGTATTCAACTATGCAAACTTCAACATCATAAAAATGTTGAGTTTACGTTTGTCACTATTGTGTGCAGTGCAGTCAGATCGCGCGCAAAAGTTACCCCCTCTCTAGTCTCTTGCGCGCCCATCACACAATCATAGTAGCGCGTGTCCGTGAGCGAGCGACGCTCGGACATCTTCGGACAGTGCCGAGCGCTGTCGAAGTTTCCCGACCGCGCCTTCGGCAGCTACACCAACACATGGACGCTGAGCACGTTCATATGCGGCCAAGCAAACGAAGGCTTCGAGGGAAAAAGCAATCTGAGCACGACTCGCGCGTGACGTCACCCGACTTCACACGCGAGGCTGTTAGATGATTTCAATGCTTATTTAGCTCTTGATTCTCTGCGTTATTAATGCATACAAAAAAATGTATCGCGCACTCTGATCGCTTATTTTTTTAGTTTATACGTTAATTTAAATATAATAATAAATCTAAATTACAACTTATTTATCTTCTAAAAAGTGTTTACGCTTCACTCACACCCGTTCTTATGCCAAATAAATTATAATTCATAAAAGTAAGCGGAAATATATTTATATTCGTATTATTATATTAATTTTCATAATTTCATCAAGTGATAAAGCATTATCCCCAAAAACAAACCAATTATCCATCTGGCCGCGAATCGTCAGTACCAGAAAGTGCACATATTCTACAAGCGATGAGATGGTCCCGTTGGTAGCGTTCCTAGCTTCGGTCCGCAGGGGAGCGGGATCGTTCCCCGCGCTCAGTGCTTTTGTTAATATTCTTATTACTATTAATTCTTATTTGATTAGTTATTTTCATTAGTTATCATTACTATTTTAATGAGTTATTTTTTAGTGTCGAAAAAATTTATCACGCACTCCGACCGCTTATTTTATTAGTTTGTACGTTAATTTAAATGTAATAATAAATGTAAATTACAACTTATTTATCTTCTAAAAAATTGTTTGCGCTTTACTCACACCCGTCCCTATGCCAAATAAATTGTAATTCATAAAGTAAGCGGAAATATATTTATAGTCGTATTATTATATTCATTCTCGTAAGTTACGATTCGCGGCTGGATGGGTGATTGGCTTGTTTTTGGGGATAATGCTTTATCGCTTGATGAAAATATGAAAATTAATGTAAGAATACGAATATAAATATATTTCCGCTTATTTTTATGAATTACAATTTATTTGGCATAGGGACGGGTGTGAGTAAAGCGTAAACGATTTTTTAAAAGAGAAATAAGTTGTAATTTAGATGTATTATTATATTTAAAGTAACGTACAAACTAATAAAATAAGCGGTCACAGTGCGCGATAAATTATTGGACACTTAACCCTTTGACTATAGGCCTCCGAAGTAACTTTCGTGGTGGCGCCCCGTAACGGCTGCCGGTGGCAAAACTTGGATTGGCGCATGGCGGTTAAGTCAAACCGGCACAAACACGAAAGAGCTAGGCTTGAGCAAGCATCATCGATTGGACACCTGATTTAAATGGCGACCGGCATACTGCACTAGCAGACGAAAACCAATCCAAGTTTTGCCAAAACTCGCCGCAAGGGTGCGCCACAAGAGTTACTTCGGAGGCCTATCAGTTACACACATATGGGCAAAAAAGTCGTGCCATTTTTATGTCATGACACACATGTGGGTATTTGAAAAAAAAACATTTCTGCTACAGCGATTTGACTATCAGTTCGTAAATCATAGATTTTGAGGTCGCTGAATCGGAATTTGAAATCAAATTTCCAAAATTCAAAATGGCGGATCCAATATGGCGGACGCAAATTCATATAATGGATTGATTCCGACGAAAGTGAGTGTTTGAGGGTTTTTGAGGTCGCTAAATCCGAATTTGAAATCAGATTTCTAAAATTCAAAATGGCGGATCCAATATGGCGGACGCAAATTCGAAAAATGGTTCGATTCCGACGAAAGTAGGTACCGTATGGTTTTTGAGATCGCTGACACCGAATTTAAAATCGAATTTCGAAAATTCAAAATGGCGGATCCAATATGGCAGACGTATATTTCAAAGTCAAAATACCACCGGAGGCCAACAAAATGTTTTTGAAAAATTGGCCCGCCAGAAATCCCTCTTATCGGAGAGTTAGAAGTGAAAACAATGAATATCTTCGGTGGTGGAGATGTCCTCATTACTACGGGAGTTTTATAGATGGTGGTGAAATTTACATCGTTGGAATACACCTAAAGTTCTTTATCATATTTTCATCTCCTTAGATTCATTTGAATACAAAATATTTTTTGCCGATTTAGACCGCAGATCTCGAAATAAGCTTAAAAAAATTGTTGAGCGGTTTTCGTGGCTAAGATCGATCTGAGCCCAAACCCATTCCATTCCCAAAAACATTCGACCAATTGAAAAAATTAGTAGTTTTCATTGAATTCCAACGATGAAACTTCGATATCACGCGTTGTTGACGGTTTTCGAGGGAGCGAGTTCAAGCAAACGTGTCTTAACACGTGGAGACTTTGTCTCTGGGTTTGTTTGGGTTTACATTTTCTTTTCCACTGAGATAAAAAATGGTATCGCAGCAATCCTTTTAAAATACTTCATTCTTTATTATACATACGCCTATGTCTTGATCGTTGAAGTTTCCATCCTTGAAACGCAACGGAAACTTATTTTTATTTTTGAGTTTTTGCAACTGCCTTTCTATCACGAACCCAAATATTTTTCTGTACATTTACGTTGTGGCCCTTAATACAGATCCTAAAAACACAATTTAGCATTTTACGCAGCCGAAATTCGTGTGGCAGAAAACTTGGAAATTGCTCAAAAAAGCATATTGGGGCGTGCTGCAACGACGCAACAAGTCCATCATTGATTAAAACAGTTCGTACTTCTTACCAAAAAGACAATTTAATGCCATCGTATGCAAATAAATAGAACAGTCAGTCAATATTGACATTATGGGAAAAAACGTTGATAATTTTTTTTGTCCGCGATATGTGTCAGCGATACAATAAGAGGGGAAAAAATCTGGATTCGATACAAACACCTTGCCATTATTCGCGACGGAGAAGTCTTTGTCACCAACATATGTTAGTAACGTTCTCTCCATACAAATGTACAGCGATGATAAGAACTCGGCGCATGTACGTACTCTCGGTGCTTTTTTAAAGATAAGAACAGCACGTGTGTGTGTGTGTCCAAAGTGGGATATGGTAGAAGTCGAGTGGGCGATTAGCAGGTGTGTTTTTTCAACTAGCGAGAACCATATATTGTTAACTATGTAGCGCTTGGTTCTGCCATATGCCGATCCTCGATACTCGACGAACCTTCAGTTTCTGTCGTTTCCGGTCAAATGATTCGCGGACATCCGTTTCCCTTCTACTTCGTCAACTTACCCCTCCTTTCCGCCTTTCTCCCCTCATCGCATTGTCCCTTACTCTTCCTCACCTTTGCTCGTCTAGCTTCCCCACGATCTCCCACCGACCCGCTCTCGGCTCAGCTTTTTCCTCTTCAACAAGCAGCCCCTACCCATAAATTCGTGCGTACATTGATCCATGGGGGAGGCGAAAACCCCTACTTCGAGGACCATCACAGTGGCGTCGTTCCGTCGGTTCCGAGAGCGGCATATCTCCAGAAGAAAAACTCGTTTTCTTGAGAATATGTTCGTAGAAGGGTTCGTAGCCAATGGTGAGCCTACCCGAGCAGAAATTTGTTCAGGGTGAAATCCGGACCGGATCAGGCTGCCACAATAGCAAATCCGGCCCGGGTTAGGCAAATTTAGTTCGGCCCTGATCAGGGATGTAACGCTTTTGCATATTCAGGTCCGTATCAGGCACCTTATCAGGCTCTGATCAGGCCCGGATCAAGCAACTTATCTGGCCCGGATCAGACATCTTATCAGACCCGGGTCAGGCTCCGTATCCGGCTCGGATCAGGCACTATATCTGGCCCGGATCAGGCACCTTACCAGGCTCGGATTAGACTCTATATCTGGCTCGGATCAAGCAACTTATCTGGATCGGATCAGGTGCCTCATCCAGCCTGAGACATGCGTGTCATCTGGCTCAATCATTTGATTAATTTTTTGTTTAACAATAGATCAACATTTATTAAATTATTATCGCAGTTACACGTTATCGAGTTTACTAACGTTATTAAAAATATGAAAACATTTTTTTTAAGTTTAAGTTGTTATTTTATTTGACTTGATCGTTTAGTTTTTGTTCCGGCTTTGGCGATGACCATTCCAATCTTTCGCACTGTTTATGACCGTCGGTAGCCCATCCGAAATTTGTTTCTCTTTGATAGAACCTGCGTGGGGAGTGCCATCATACTTTGTCAAGATTGCATCTGAAATATTATGAATACATAGAAAAATTAGTAAATGTACATAGAAAAATCACATCTTTACATTAAGAGCATATATCAGTCGGACCTAGGGAGCGCCACCGCTCCCCCGTCGGGTATATCTATATTTATCATAAGTATAGATATATTCGACCAGGGAAAAGTGAGCGATATAGGCTCCGACTGATATATCCTCTTGAGATAATTAAATAATTAATAATTATTTAAAAATGGTGTACCTCGTAGTGGCGTAGCTCAATCTCTTTTCGTCGTTCTCGCATCATTTGTATATATATATAGTGTTGTATATATATTATTGAGAAAAAAATGTTCGACGGTACAAAATGCAATTTGCGCAAATATTTCTCGTCATCTGGTCCTTGCCCGTATGTATGAGTACATTTATGTACATATACGTATGTTTGTACTGTTGAACATTTTTTCTTGATACGAAATATATCACACTATATATATACAAATGGTGCGAAAGTGACAAGGTGAGGTTAAGCTACGCCGCATAGTCTTCGCCCATCAAGTCGTATTTTATATATTATCACTGTTCATGTGTAGATAATCCACAGTATAATCGCAAATATACTTTACCTGAGATTTTGTATGCACTGCACTTTATTGAAGGGCTTGCCTTTCTTTGGGACAAATTGATGAACCGAACGAGATGTGTCGATGTAGCTACGGCGTGGCTGTTGCGCTTTCTTATACGTATATAATACGGGACAGGCTGCCCGTATTATATACAAAAGTTTTGATTCCATATAACAATTATACAAAAAAATTAACATAAATATTTATTTATGATAAAAAAGATTTTGAAACAAAGTTTGACGACACGCACTTTCGGTTGATAACCATTGTTTTCATATATTTCGCGTGCCTGCGTGTGCAGCTGTCAAAATATTTCGTGAGGCTTCGCCGACAGAGGCGCTGTCTAGTCCTAGAAAGGAGAGGTTACGGAGTGACGAGCTTCATGCGAGATAAGGCTTCTATCCGGCGCAAATCAGGCGTGCCTGACTAGGGTGCCTTATCGATGCCTGATAAGGCTCCTGTCCGGCGCAAATCATGCGTGCCTGATCAGGGCGCCTTATTGATGCCTGATAAGGCTCCTATCCGGCGCAAATCAGGCGTGCCTGATCAGGGCGCCTTATTAATGCCTGATCAGGCCCCTGTTTGGCGCAAATCAGGCGTGCCTGGTCAGGGCGCCTTATTGATCCCTGCTCAGGCCCCTGTCTGGCTCAAATCAGGCGTGCCTGATCAGGGCTCCTTATTGACCCCTGATCCGGGCCTGATGGATCCTCAGGCAGCCTGATTAGATTTCTGCTCGGGATATCGGTCCAGAAGGATTTCTGGTCTGTACCAACAATGACGTTTGATCGTCGGGTGAACGTGTATTGGAACGGGTAATAAGATTCAAGTTTTTATCGGTGGAACGCAATGGAAGTTATTATTTTTTAATCGCTCGAATTTCTTTTGGCAAATCTTCATCACGCAAAAGCCTTCAAACATTTTTTTAGTTGCTTTTTTGGAGGTCTGCTATCTAAATCTGCAAAAAGCGGTTTTGTAAGACAACAAAAAAAGAGAAAATGAAAATATAAAAACGAATTTTCGTTGTAGTCCAACGATGCAAACTTCAAAACCATCGGGCATGAAGTATGTGTCATTAGTTATTTGATATGGCAACTTTTTGAAGCACCAATGTTCAACTAATATGTAGCTATTATTATTTCGGATATTGTACTAGTTTCTATTCTATTCAATAACTATTAATAACTAGTTTCGATTCTATTCAATAACCCGCAATCATAAAAGGACAACGGGCCAGGCGCGGCGAAGAGGTAGGGACCATTTAATATTTTTGTTAACGAGGCTTTATACATCGTGCCACAAAGTTATTCGTGCAGTCCTCTTGTGGCGTTAAACTTAGATGGTAGTAACACAACTGTCAGATGGTACCCAGTGCTGTCAACAGCACTGTAGATAGTTGTGGCAACTAGAGTCATCTGAAATGACAAACCAAAAAATGTACCTTTAGTATAATTATAAAACTTTCGTATGGCAGGATACTTTTTGGAAATATTGAAAATTACGAAAGTCCCAAGCAGTCCATAAAGTTCGATTTATGAACCAAAAAACAACTTCAATCATATGTTAATACCAAATCGGTAAACATGTCGAAAAAAATCCGAAGTGAATTGGCCCAATTAATTTTGACATACGGCTTACACCGTTTCACAAAACATAATTTGGAGAAAAATGCGAAAAAGGATACATCGCAGCGGGGTGGTTCGCCGTAGCGCTGTGAGCGATCTGACAGTGTTGAAATTTGCATCGCTCGAACGCAACGAACATTTTTTTCTTCCTTTTTGTTTATTTTTATTATTAACGCAAGTATTTTTTGCCAATTTGTGTTGTACATGTTTAAGTGAGGATCCTGAAAAACTTTGGAGTGATTTGCATGAGCCAAAAACGCAAAAAAATCAATTTTTGTTGCGTTCCAACGATGCAAACTTAAACGTCATGCGATCTGACCTTTAACAAGAATCGTCATAACTCAGTCAATTTTTGGAATTGGTCAAACATCTTTGTTGCTAATCAAACTCAAGACCCTCGTTTATAGAACTGTCCAATAAAAATGTTAACTCTAAAATCTCAAGCCTATCCCTTAAGGTGAAGTAGAAGATGTACCACGTGACATATGAGTGCGAGAGAGATAGCTGAAATTTTCGAACAGAGATTTCTCAGAGATGAGTAATATTTAGGGCAAAAGGAAATGATCAAACTCCGCGTCAGGGAATTCTCTAGAGCCTAATGCTTTGATTTTTCTAAAAAATTCAACCATCTATGAGAAAATAGGGTTGAAAAATTAGTCAGGTTATGTTGACCTTGTACATGCCCTTAATTGAAAGTTCTATTCAAATGCTAGTACCGATAATTTTCTCAGATTTTTCAAATCCACGATTAAAGAGCTAAAGGGGGGGGGGGGATACATTGTACATAACTTGAAAGCTGGATACTTCGCAAACGGGATTTAAAAAAGGTACGTGGAAGCTACGCTTCGCTTTGAAAGACCTGTTCGCAATGATACCCCACTTGATGAGGTGCACGAAAACAAAATTTGCCCTCATTTTATACATAGAGGAAATACCCTTAAAAAAAAGATTTTGCTACATAGCAACCCTACTAGAAATGTTGCTACGAGATAGACTAGGGCTGCATGCGGCATATCGTATTTCGTACCTCGGCACGGTACGGGCGACCGGATCAGGGCTTTACGGGGCGCGAAACGCTTTTTTGCATCCGACCATGACGCGGATGCCGCCAATGTAACTGATCAGTATACTTTTTAGGCCCTGATCCGGATGCCGTATGTATGCCTGAAATGAAAAATGAAAAATCCTAAAATTACGAATACAAAAATTCTGGTAGTATTTTTTGTTTCCATATGCTGTATTTATCATCCTGCCCATATGACAATTGGAATAAAAAGTATTCTGCCTCGTTAGAGTTTTTTTTACCTACCCTCGGGATTGAACCTACGTCTTCTAATTTTAGAGCTGAGCGCGTGACTTACACGGAAAGAATTAAAAAGTAATTTTTGTCGTGTATTTCACGGTAAAAATTGCCGTGATATATTTTTCATGTGGTGACAAGTGAGAAAAACATAATAATTCGTATGCGACAAGTTTTTTTAAACTCACGTTACAGAAAATTCCAAATACGTAGCTAAAATTTTACTATACAAGAAGGGTGAAAATTGGAGACAGTAAAATTTTGCTTGTTTATTCGAAAATTTACCTACTGTCGGTTAAAAATTACTAACCGCACCGTACGCGGTATTTTTACGTTACTGCACAGTAAAATTTACCTGCGTCCAACCTCAGGAAAAAAATTTCGTATAAGGCTGGTAAAATTTATGGGTGGGGGGACAAATGTTGAACGATCGATATGTAGATGGGCCAAAATGTCGAATTCGAAAATGACGAATGTTCGAATATAGATAGATCAATCTTACTAGAGTCTGTAAAGTCGAAAATAACAATTACGAATATGAACATCTCGGAAGTTGATATGTAGCGAAAAACAAAAATCAGATTTAATAAAATATCGAAAAACATAAAATCGATGGGCCTTTATGCATAACACCAAATAATTCGAGACGACAATTCTCCGAATTAAAAAAATGGCGATGGTTCACAATGCAGAAAATCATTAAAGCGAACGGCCGAAAAGTCGAGTGGTTGAAATCGCGGAGGGTAAAAATGTAGAACGACCCGAATGGCGAATCGAGCAATACGTCAATTGCGCCTCAGAGTGAAGCTGCGAGATGACGCTGGCGGTCTGTAGGCTAAACTATCGTAAAACAGTCATCCCACGTGACGGGCCCCACCACGTTCGCCATTTTGGCCGTTCGACCTTTCGGCGTTCGAAATTTCGGGCCATCGACATTTTGCGTTTCGATATATTGCTTTTCGCCGTAGACGGTATTACGCATATTAGGCACTCGCTATTTTCTATTTCGGAGATATGGGTGTTCTACATTTTTCGATTCTGTATTTTAATGTTCCGAATTGCAGACAATCTGAATATTCGTTTTCGAATAAATTACCTCTAATAAATAATGGTTCGATTTATAGTCATACGATTTTTTTATCAGTCGAAAGATAAAATTTCGAATGATTTAACCTTCGTTATTTTGAGAGTTCATAATTCTGTCGTTTCGAAATCTTTGTCGTTCTATATTTGGTCATTCGACATTTTTACCCCCACCCAAATTTATATATCGTCCCCTCATTGTGACCGTTTTTTTCCTCTACTGTCTCTCGCTGTTCCCCCTTTGCGGCCCAGCCGACTTCCCCCTCTCTGTCTTATTTCGCCGCGAAATGCCGACGAAAAACATTTTACGACGAAATGTACGCAACTGGGTTTCGAACTCGGGACCTCCCGGTCCGCTGGTTTAGTGGCGAGCACGCTACCCACTGGACCATCGCTCCGATTCCTTAGTAAAATGTATTTTTCTTCAAAGACTGGTGCGATAATAATCATAATAATAACCGAAATAATAATAATAAGTATTATTTATTATTGAAAAATTGGTACAAATTAACGATGTTTGTTTTTTGTTTGGAATTTTTTTCTTTCATATAAATTGGTATACTCAACAAACGGATAAGGAGAGAAATTGAATTATTAGAATTTATTTTTCATTTAATACTACCATTTTTTACAAAACATTTCGTACCATCGTAGGCTCGAGTGATGTGATTAATTTGCGTACATATTATTTCGTCATCATTTAAATCGTAAAATCGTATTCACTCTTAAAAATTTCATAAGCAGTTTATGTACGCAGTTTAGACGAAATTGTTTTGGCCACTCCCATCGCGCCATATAAGGATAGATAGACCACTGAAACGAGACCGCACACCCCTACTTAGCCCCATCACCATACCATTCTGAAGTGAACGGCATAAAGGGGAATTTTTACCATGCAGTGCCTCAAAATAACCGTACCGTACCGCACGATAATTTATACCGAGAGCACAATACATTTTCCTATAACACATTAAATTTTATAATAAATCTTAAAATAACTGTTATAAAGACGATACGTTTTTATAGACATTTTTAAAAGGCATAAAATAATAAGATTTCGCTAATATTATATATTTTTTAAATTTGAGTTTTACGTATTTTGTTACACATCAAAATTTACTAGAAAATCTGGTAAAATTTTCTATCTGAAGACGAAATTTTATGAATCTGTTTTGGTCAGCAATAATAAGCGAAGTTTCAGGGTTGTCATCTGGTTACCGTTACTGCACGGTAATTTTTAACATTTAATTCTCGTCGTGTATTTAGTCATTCCAACACCTGTGTAAACTTCATTTTTTTGTTCAATATCTGTATTCAAATTCTATTCTAAAGAATATCAATAATTTTTTTACCTGTTTTTTTTGCCTATTTAGGCAAAAACTGGAAACTTGCAAAAAAGCGTTCTGGAGATTATTTAAAAAAAAAAAATGTTTTAAGTTGTGCCAATGAAATGTAATTTTATTGATTTGATTGATTACCTTTTGATGATGATAAAAATAAACGAACAAAAAGTTCTGAAACAAATCATATTTCAAATTCATTCGCATTCGTTCTTTGTATCTTGATTTGATGATGACGGCGTCCGCATGGACGCCATATTACTTTTATTAGAATCTTGCGGAAATTATGCACGCAGCAACTCAATTGTTTACTTTGATGGCGCCGAATAAGGTTATCCGGTGGACATCCAGCGCAGATCAGACATGCACTTCGAAGTGCATGGCGGATCTACGCCGGATGTCTACTGGATTAGCCAACCTCGGAGCACGGATGGGAGAAGGAAAATCGATCAGGCCGAGGACAGGTAACCTTAACAGAGCCATGTGGGGGTGCGTTACGGGTTGCCTGATGGGGGCCTGATTAATGCTGCCTTCTCACATCGGTATTTGGGAACTACTGATCCGGCAGACATACGGCGCCGATCAGGCACGGCCTTCGGCGTTCTAACAAGGCCCTCGCAAGATTACCTTATTCAGGATTGATGAGTTTGTCTTTATTACACCCGTTCTCAAGATTCACTGATCCAGTGAATCCAGCACAGATCAGGCTGGCGCTTCTACGGTATTCCGGACCGTATAGCGAAACCTGCCTGATCAATGTTCCGGCTGCCGGAACAACATTTCCAATGGGGAATTAAGGCCTCCGTCTGAAGCATCCCTAGCAAAATGTCATGCATATATACAGGGTGTATCTTAGCTACTAGTTTACCGTTGGTAAGCATATAGGGTGTCTCTTTCCAAGCAACACCCTTTTTTTTTAAATGTTGTGCGACAAAAATTGGCCGTGATATTCACGAGTAAAGTCCAACTGTAAGTAAACAATGGTACAGTAGTTTCGGCGTCCAAGCGCAAGTGGGCGCGGATTCGAATCCATTGATATTTAAAAAAATTAAATTGAAATTAAGAGTTCAAACTTTGAATTTCGAATGTTAGAATTTGCTTTTTGAACCTTATCCGGTCGCTCAAATAAAGTATTAAATAATGAATAACAAGTGTTTAATAATAAATAATAAATAACTAATAATAAATAACAATACTATCCATTGTTTAACATTTTTCATTTATTATTCAATACCTTATTTGGACGAAAGGATAACGATCAAAACTCGAATTTACAAATTCAAAATTAAAGGTTCAAATCCACTTGCCCAAATGTGGATTCGAATCCGCGCCCGCGCTCGCTTAGACACCGAAACCACTGTGCTATTGTTTACTCACCGTTGGACTTTACTCGTGAATATCTCGGTCAATTTTTGTCGCACAACATAAAAAAGCACTTTGTTTGAAAAGGTACACCCTATATGCTCACGAACGGAAAATTAGTAGTTAAGATACACCCTGTATATGGTCTAAAACTGTAGAAACTGTGAGACTGTGATAGACAAATGGAGAAACACGTCGTTTTAGGATTTTTACATAATGCTGCAATAATATAGTTGCCGACTGATTGTCAATGGCCAAAGTATAAAAGTTGTTTTTTCGCTCTATCTTTCGAGTTTTGTCACGCGAAAATCCCCGTAAAGAAGTTTCCGTTTCCGTTGTTGAGGCAATGTGTCGTCCTCTTTTAGTGAGCAGCGAGAGACGAAACATTGGGAAACGTTCGTAGAAAGGATCGCTACGATTTGTAATTCGAGAACACGCGCGATAATTCACAAGAGTTCGCAAACTGGAAGTGAGATTATCGGTGAAATTCCGCGGAGTGTTAGAGCACACACTCGGCCCATTCATGAGATACAGTGAATAGAAATCAGATGGTTGAACGATATAGGACGAGTGAGAGGGAACGAGGGTCCAAGAATAACACCAAAGTTGTGCAAACGAGAAATTGCCACCCCCTCGCCAGGTCGCCACATGGGTGTACGTGATGCAGAAAGCTGATCATCAGCGCTCGTGTTTGGTCCTACAGTTCGACCACACGGAAATTCCATTCAGAATTTTAGTATATGGTATCGAAGTTTGCATCGTTGGCATGCAGCGAAAGTTCTTTTACATTTTTATATTTTCATTATTATACAAAATCCTTTTTCGCAGTTTTATATTGTGCTATAGACAAAATATTTTAAATACCTAAATATCTTCAAAAATGGTTCAAGGATTATCGTAGGCGAAATCGACCAAAAGAAATTGAAGTAATACCAAAATATCAATTTTCATTGCATTCCAACGATGCAAACTTCAATCACGTGGTTTATGCTTCTTGTAGATGTCGACCGTTTGTAAGCTGAACTCCAAATATCGCGAATCCCGTACGTTATGTACTGCCAACCAGAAGGCTGGGGATGTGATTTGCAAACTCTCAACCGGGACGTAATCTCATGACGTTGACCCAAACAAACTCACATCGTTTGAATGCAACAAAAATCCATTTTTTTTGTATTGCGTACATTTATATCGCCTATTTAGGGTACGAAAATGACCCGAACGGTTTTTTTTATCCTCATCAGAAATCCACAACCTTAATGGATTAAAAACATAGACCATAATAAAAACGAAAACATGAAACAAATAGAAAAGAACTTTTGTGGTATTCCAATGATGGAAACTTCAACGACCATGTAAACTTCCAGATCTCGGCCAAAAAAATGCGCAACACAATCTTCCTGGGAGTATTTGTAAGATAAATAAACAAGCCCCACTACGTTATTTTCTTACGACGTTGAAGTTTGCATCATTGGGATGGAACGAAAATTATATTTTTTCAATTTTCCAAACATTCTTTGACAGATGAGCTGCCAAATGACGCAAAGATTTTGCAGGATTCTTATTTAGCTGTCTACAACCGAAATCTACAGCCAAATATTATTGCGGATACTAATGAAAATAAGAAATTGAAAAGAATTTTCGTTGCGTTCCAGCGATGCAAACTTCAACCCTATATTTTCTTATTATTCTCTACGTTACCTCTTCAACCTCCATAAAGCTAGCAGAGCAAAGTCCCCAAAGTGGATTTAATTGGTATCAAAATTTTGTGCTTTTTATGTGCTAATTTTGTGCTAGATTAAAAAATGTTATGTTCTCGTCGTTTAGCGGGTAATGAGAAATCAAAAGTGCTCTGTTGGCTTACCATCAAGCTAGCAGAGCACTTAGTGACCTTTGCCATATCTAAGAATGAAACTACGTGATATTTATGTGCTTTTTATGTGCTTTGCGAATATCGGATAGCCAAACCCCTATTTTTTTCGCCCGATATAGATCCTCAAAAAACCCTCCAATAACAGCATGTACCCTTTTTTAGATATTCTGAAATGTAAGTGTATTATATTTATGTGCTTTTTACGTGCTCTACGAATATCTATGAGCCAAACCGCTAAAACAAGAATTTCTCCAAAAACCACCTCTACAAGACCCAAGCTACCCGCCAATACGAGTATTGGCTATTTTTTCGATATCGCTAAATCAAAGTAGTCCACATTTATGTGCTTTTTATGTGCTCTACGAATATCTAAGAGCCGAACCGCTATAACGAAAATTTCTCCCAAGACCACCCCTACAAAACCCAAGCTACCCGCAAATACGAGTATTGGCTATTTTTTCGATATCGCAAAATCAAAGTACTCCACATTTATGTGCTTTTTATGTGCTAATGTTGTGCTCCATTAAAAAATTTTGTGCTCTTGTCGTTTCGTGGGTAATTAGAAATCAAAAGTGCTCTGTTGGCTTAACATGAAGCTAGCAGAGCACTCAATGATCTTTGCGATATCTAAGAATGAAACTACGTGATATTTATGTGCTTTTTATGTTTATTGCTTTACAAATATCGAAGAGCCAAACCCCTATCTTTTCGCCCGATATAGACCCTCAAAAAACCCTCCAATAAGAGCATATACGATTTTTTGTCCATTCTGAAATGAAAAAATATCATATTTATGTGCTTTTGATGTGATCTACGAGCCTAACCGCTAAAACGCAAATTTCCCCCAAAACCATCCCTACAAGACCCAAGATACGCGCCAATACTTAATAATTGGTTATTTTTTCGCCAATACTTAATAATTGGTTATTTTTTCGATATCGAAAAATCAAAGCAGTCCACATTTATGTGCTTTTTATGTGCTCTACGAATATCCAAGAGCCAAACCGCTAAAACGAAATTATTGGCAGGTATCGGCGGGTAGTTTGGGTCTTGTAGAGGTCGAACCGAAAATTTCTTTCAAACCCATCTCTACAAGACCCAAGCTACCCGCCAATACTCGTATCGGCAGGTAGTTTGAGTCTTGTAGAGGTGGATTTGAGAGAATTTTTTTTTTAGCGGTTTGGCTCATGGATATTCGTAGAGCATATAAAAAGCACATAAATGTGGACTGCTTTGATTTTGCGATATCGGAAAAATAACCAATACTCGTATTGGCGGATAGCTTGGGTTTTGTAGGGATGGTTTTGGGAGACATTTGCGTTTTAGCGGTTTGGCTCTTAGATATTCGTCGAGCACATCAAAAGCACATAAATGTGGACTACTTTGATTATGCGATATCGAAAAATAAGCCAATACTCCTATTGGTGGGTAGTTTGGGTTTTGTAGAGGTGGTTTTGGAAGAAATTCTTGTTTTAGCGGTTTGGCTCATGGATATTCGTAGAGCACCAAAAAAGCACATAAATGTGAACTGCTTTGATTTTGCGATATCGAAAAAATAGCCTATACTCGTATTTGCGCGTAGTTTGGGTCTTGTAGAGGTGGTTTTGGGAGAAATTTTCGTTTTAGCGGTTTGGCTCTCGGATATTCGTAGAGTACATAAAAAGCACCTAAATGTGGACTACTTTAATTTAGCAATATCGAAAAAATAACCAATACTCGTATTGGCGGGTAGCTTGGGTCTTGCAGGGGTAGTTTTGGGAGAAATTTGCGTTTTAGCGGATTGGCTCTTGGATATTCGTAGAACACATAAAAAGCACATAAATATGATACACTTTCATTTCAGAATATCCAAAAATGGTATATGCTCATATTGGAGGGTTTTTTGAGGGTCTATATCGGGCGAAAAAAATAGGGGTTTGGCTATCCGATATTCGCAAAGCACATAAAAAGCACATAAATATCACGTAGTTTCATTCTTAGATATGGCAAAGATCATTAAGCGCTCTGCTAGCTTGATGGTAAGCCAACAGAGCACTTTTGATTTCTAATTACCCGCCAAACGACAAGAGCACAACAATGTTTAATCTAGCACAAAATTAGCACATAAAAAGCACAACAATTTTGATACCAATTAAATTCACTTTGGGGACTTTGCTCTGCTAGCTTTATGGAGGTCTCTCTTCACCCACCACACGGAAAAAAAGAAATAGTACAAAATACAGGGACTTCACAGTTCGCATTGGACTCGAGCGATTGCACAGCGATATTACCTAAAACACAGTGCTCAAAATACAGTGTGCTCAAAGTAAATTATTACAGCTCCTATACTGTCCTCTTTGGACTCGAACCGCTCTACTGTATCTTTTACTGGAACAGACAGTCCAAAATACAGTGTAGTCAAAAGTAAATTTTGACAGTTCAACACTGTAATATAAATTTAACAAAACTTGTAATTTAACAGTTGGTTAATCTGTATTATGTACACTGAATGCGCCAGTTATATCGACAGAGTTTATGTAGGTGTTTTAACAGTGAAGTCCTCTGTTCTAGAAACTGGTTAGCAACAGATATAGTTTCAGTTTTGAACCGTTGCTTTTTACAGTGTGAACACAGGAAACGTTCTTGTTTTAATCCTGTATTTCAAACTTGATGAACCCCGTAATTTAATAGTGCCACAACTCGTATATTATACAAAATTAGGGGTAAAAATAACATTAGATAGCGCTGAAAGAACAATTGAAGCGTTGAAAGAACTGCCAGTCCTTTGTGTCCTCGTCGCGCCACGCTCGAGACAAGTCCTAACCAGTGAATACCGTTCACAACGTCACACTGTAAATTTGATTATAAAAATGAAGTAAAAAAATTCGACGAAACCTTTGCTTACAATGTATATTGTAAGCAATGTAATATATATATATATATATCAAGAATATAATAAAGTGAATGAGCACACAAAAAAAGTTTATCCATAAAAGAAGTTTGAGAAAAATGTGTAGAAAATATTACAATATCAATCACATACACAGGAACGTACCTGTTTGCAAATAATTCTCTCTTTTTTATAATTTCTTCAATTATGTTGCACAAATTTCAACGTTCGCATCCTATCGACCACACACTACTAACTGACAATCCTTTGTGTCCTGGCCACGTGCCTCACCCCACGCGCGAGACAAGTCCTAATTAGACAAGAACGTGCCTTTTTAAAAAAAATCTCTTTCTTTATAATTTCTTGAATTCTGTCGCATAAATTTTGATGTCCGCGTCCCATCAACCACGCACTACTAACTGGCAATCCTTTGTGTCCTGGCCTCGTGCCTCATGTGCAGACAGTATAAAAAACAGTGATCGCATTTAAATTTTACAGTTGAATTTTTTTTACTGAAATCACTGATGTATTCACAATATCAAACTGCAAATAAAACAGTGTAACTGTAAAAATCTCAGAGTGCACAGATAACGTCACGAACTGTCGAAAGAAGAGTAAAACTACCGTACCACACTGTGAAATTTAATGAATCACTCTGTACTCAATACAATGTACAGTGTAACCCTTGCAGTTTGCGTACAGCATAAAAATCAGTGATCTTATGTAAATTTTACAGTTGAACATTTTTACTGAAATTACTGATTTATTCACAATACTAAACTGTAAATAAATCAGTGTAACTGTAAAAATCTCAGAGTGCACAGATTACGTCACGAACTGTCGAAAGAAGAGTGAAACTACCGTGCCACACTGTACAATTTAATGAATCACTCTGTACTCAATACAGTTCACACTGTGACCCTTGCAGTTTTCGTATAGTATAAAAATCAGTGATCTCATGTAAATTTTACCGTTGAATATTTTTACTGAAGACACTGATGTATTCACAATACCGAACTGTAAATAAGCCAGTGTAACTGTAAAAATCTCAGTGTGTACAGGAAAATTCGTCATTTTTGCAGGACAGGATTTACATTACTCTGTTTTACTGTACAATGAAGTATGGCACCCTGTTTTTCATGCGGTTTATGCTGTGATTTTCGCTGTTTCTTTTTTTCCGTGCAGATGACCGTGAACATCGTGGTTTTTTGTTCCTTCTTCCCGGCTCTCCTAAACACCCCGAGCAGAAATTTGTTCAGGGTGAAATCCGGACCGGATCAGGCTGCCACAATAGCAAATCCGGGCCGGGTCAGGCAAATTTAGTTCGGCCCTGATCAGGGATGTAACGCTTTTGCATATTCAGGTCCGGATCAGGCACCTTATCAGGCTCTGATCAGGCCCGGATCAAGCAACTTATCTGGCCCGGATCAGGCATCTTAGCAGACCCGGTTCAGGCTCCGTATCCGGCTCGGATCAGGCACTATATCTGGCCCGGATCAGGCACCTTACCAGGCTCGGATTAGGCACTATATCTGGCTCGGATCAAGCAACTTATCTGGCTCGGATCAGGTGCCTCATCGAGCCTGAGACATGCGTGTCATCTGGCTCAATCATTTGATTAATTTTTTGTTTAACAATAGATCAACATTTATTAAATTATTATCAAGTTTACTAACATTATTAAAAATATGAAAACATTTTTTTAAAGTTTAAGTTTTTATTTTATTTGACTTGATCGTTTAGTTTTTGTTCCGGTTTTGGCGATGACCGTTCCCATCTTTCGCACTGTTTATGACCGCCGCTAGCCCATCCGAAATTTGTTTCTCTTTGATAGAACCTGCGTGGGGAGTACCATCATACTTTGTCAAGATTGCATCTGAAATATTTTGACTACATAGAAAAATTAGTAAATATGCATAGAAAAATCACATCTTTACATTAAAAGCATATATCAGTCGGACCTAGGGAGCGCCACCGCTCCCCCGTCGGGTATATCTATGTTTATCATAAGTATAGATATATTCGACCAGGGAAAAGTGAGCGATATAGGCTCCGACTGATATATCCTCTTGAGATAATTAATAATTAATAATTATTTTAAAATGGTGTACCTCGTAGTGGCGTAGCTCAATCTCTTTTCGTCGTTCTCGCATCATTTGTATATATATAGTGTTGTATATATATTATTGAGAAAAAAATGTTCGACGGTACAAAATGCAATTTGCGCAATTATTTCTCGTCATCTGGTCCTTGCACGTATGTATGAGTACATTTATGTACATATATGTATGTTTGTACTGTTGAACATTTTTTCTTGATACGAAATATATCACACTATATATATACAAATGGTGCGAAAGTGACAAAGTGAGGTTAAGCTACGCCGCATAGTCTTCGCCCATCAAGTCGTATTTTATATATTATCACTGTTCATGTGTAGATAATCCACAGTATAATCGCAAATATACTTTACTTGAGATTTTGTATGCACTGCACTTTATTGAAGAGCTTGCCTTTCTTCGGGAGAAATTGATGAACCGAACGAGATGTGTCAATGTAGCTACGGCGTGGCAGTTGCGCTTTCTTCTACATATATAATACGGGACTGGCTGCCCGTATTATTTACAAAAGTTTTGATTCCATATAACAATAATACAAAAAAAATAACAAATATTTATTTATGATAAAAAAGATTTTGAAATAAATTTTGACGACACGCACTTTCGGTTGATAACCATTGTTTTCATATATTTAGCGTGCCTGCGTGTGCAGCTGTCAAAATATTTCGTGAGGCTTCGCCGACAGAGGCGCTGTCTAGTCCTAGAGGGGAGAGGTTACGGAGTGACGAGCTTCATGCGAGATAAGGCTTCTATCCGGCGCAAATCAGGCGTGCCTGACTAGGGTGCCTTATCGATGCCTGATAAGGCTCCTATCCAGCGCAAATCATGCGTGCCTGATCAGGGCGCCTTATTGATGCCTGATAAGGCTCCTATCCGGCGCAAATCAGGCGTGCCTGATCAGGGCGCCTTATTAATGCCTGATCAGGCTCCTATCCGGCACAAATCAGGCGTACCTGATCAGGGCGCCTTATTGATCCCTGCTTAGGCCCCCGTCTGGCGCAAATCAGGCGTGCCTGGTCAGGGCGCCTTATTGATCCCTGCTCAGGCCCCTGTCTGGCTCAAATCAGGCGTGCCTGATCAGGGCCTGATTGATCCCTGATCCGGGCCTGATGGATCCTCAGGCAGCCTGATTAGATTTCTGCTCAGGACGCGTGCAATTTTTCTGAATAATTGCGATAGAAATTTCTCCCCAGAAGGACACGAAAGCTGCAAAATGTTCTGCCATTTCATCCCCAAAAATGTCATCTTTTTTTCCTCAAGGACCCTCAGCCTTCCACCAAACTAGGGAAGTTCGAAAAATCCACCGTAAGTCGAGCCCAATTGGACTCGTGATAAGACGCCTGGAGGGAAAAGAGTTCGATAAAAAAAAATAGCTTGCAGTTTGAAAAATATACATCGGCAAAACGTTGTTTCTGAATTTTTCGGAATTGTTCGCCCACTCGATGAGATTGAAAAAAAATTAAAAAAAAAGGCTCCGCACAACGGCCACGGATATGTTTCTCGAGATGAATCGCCGCTCGGGATCGGGCACGACCGCGCACGGGTGATTTAAACTCACATCCGGACGTTCGGAGAGCTCTGTTCGGCTCTTCGCGTGGCGGAAGGAAGGGGACGTGACGTCACGATTGAAGCAAATTAAAACGCCAGTGAACGGTTTAGGCTCGCTCATACGAGCGGCTTCAATCGCGCGGACATGGGGCCGCCCGCGTCCCCTCTTCTACGAGCCAGCGCGCACGCAGACTCAATTCCATATCGGTTTGTAGAACACCCGGCATTGGACATTTATAACAGGCTGCCCGTGAGTCAATAGAGAGTCAATGCCACGCAGTGGCTCTAGCTCTGGGTAAATTATATACGTACAGATGAATATATGTTCTGAACAAAATAAAGTTTGCATCGTTGGAACGCCACGACGATATTTGATTTCGTGTCACCTAATTTTATTTTCTCACATTTAGGCTTTTTTAGACAAAATCTTTATTATGATTCCATAACCTAAGTCGGCCAAAGAAGAGTTTTGGTAGTCATAAAAATAAAGAATTTTCATTGCATTCCAACGATGCAAACTCCAGCACTATAGTAGACGGCAAGATGTGTGCGTCATTTTGTCCAGCGTGGTATATATAAATATAAATACATATAAAAGGGTGATGCGAGAAAATCGATTTTTTCTTTGTCCTCACAGCAAAGAACGGGAGTATAGAGTAGACAAAAATACCCGCGCAAAGTGAGACCTGTACTTTAATTTGAAAAAGTGGCGCAAGCCAATGTACGGTAGCTTTAAAATTTTTTTTTTCCTCATGATTCTTCGCCTGCTCATCACAAAAGAATGCTTAGAAAATGTGTTGGACAGTAGTACGACGCGATCAGTATACTTGCAACGCCAAAAACAAAACGATCATCGTGCTAGGGAGCGAAGTATACGATAAGACAATAAACTGATTTTCCAAACGAAAGTAATATTTTACTCGGTAACTTTTTATTTGAGACGTGAGAAGAAGTGGCTTTGGAGAAAAAATAAGGATAGGTAAAAATAGATTGCATCACGTTGTAAGCTTGAGCTGTAGGGCTAACTGTTAGAGAGTGGTTCGCTTCACGGAGTCCACTCCTCGGAGACCATGTGGCTCCCTCTTTTTCTGCGGCGCGCCCGCTCGACGCTCCCGCCTGCGAGGCTCTGTCTGTGCCCGCGTTTTTTTCTCACCGTTATCCACGTTTTTCACTTGGTTCAAGCTTGCCTATCGATTCACATTAATTCGGTGTCTTTCTTCATTTCGTTCCACCTCGCATTAATCCTAACAGGTTATGGGCCCAGGATACGTAAGAGTCATCAGAAAGTGTGAAACATCGAACTATTGAAAGCAAGGCGACGCGACTTTTGAGGCTAGCTACGCAACGCAACAAGTGTCAAAATAGAACGTTCGAGATTTGGCATCGTCGAATGTAGTGCGCATCGAACAGTTGAATAAAGAAAATTGTGACACTTGGAAAATCTAAATGGAGGCAATCCTCGTGAAAAACGACACGTGGTCGTATGTGTGCGGCGAAAAAGTTAAGCCCGAAATAAATGCAGAAGTCGCATCATCCGCGGAAGCAGCGAGACTATGGCACATCGAGGACTGGAAGGCGAAGTCGGACATTATCCTCTCGATAAAACCATCGGAATTGAAGCAAATCAAGGGATGCGATACGTCGAAACAAGTTTGGGAGAAATTAAAGTCGATCTACCAATCGAGTGGACCTGCAAGGAAAGCCACATTGCTCAAACAACTTACGTTACATAAAATGGAAGACGGTAGCGACGTGCGTGAACACCTTCGAAGATTCTTCGACACAGTCGACAAACTGGGTGAGATGAACATTGAGGTCAACCACGACTTACTAGCCATAATGTTACTTTATAGCTAGCCTCGCGGTTTCGAGAATTTTCGATGCGCAATTGAGTCGCCCGACGAATTGCCTTCGCCGGAAACGTTACGCGTGAAAATCACGGAGGAATACGACGCGCGACGCAACAGCATACGTCATACTTCGACCAACGCAATGCTAGCGCGGAATACCCCGGTCAAGAGGCGCCCAGCGACCGGTGACGGGATTCAAAATGTTCGTCAGAAAGAGCACAAAAAGAGTTACCGCAAACGGAACAATGGGTCGTTCCCATTCAAATGGCATAGGTGTCGCAAGATCGGTCACAAGGCTGCGGAATGTACTCGTCGGGAAGAAAAAAGGTTCGAGTGCGGCAGACACCCTGAGCTTGTATGTCGAAACCGCTCGGACATCGAATCCCGAGACACTAGCCATGAACGCAGGAGACCAGGAACAGAACTGGTGCCTAGATAGTGGGTGCTCCGCCCACAAGTGCCGCGACGTCGAGAAATTCGAGGGCCTCAGCGATTTGAATGACGACACCGTGAAATTGGCGAGCAAGACGGCTACGATTCCAACCCGGGGCAGAGGAACTGTCAAATTGATCGCGAAAAGCGGCGAGCGTCCGAGGTCCGTGTAGGTATGTGACGATCTCTGTGTGCCTGATCTTCGGTCCAACCTAATGTCAGTCGCGAAGATCACAGAGCGAGGGTTCACGGTAATCTTCGACAACGAGAAGGCCGAAATCGTCGATAAAAACGGCAACGTTGTGCTGAGGGCTCCGCGCACAAATTATTTGTATTACCTGCAAGCAAAATTAGACGACCGAATGGCGAATGTCGCGACAAGTGATGATATCTCCGATGCGGCGACCACAGAAACATGGCATCGCAAAATGGGACACCTTAACATTCAGGATCTCATCAAAAGCGATCGACGTGGAGCCGTAACAGGTATGAAACTTGGAGGTACACACCAAAGCATCAAGTGCGAAACTTGTCTTCGCGGTTAGATGACGAACTCCCCTCTGCCGAAACGCGAATCGCGCGCTTTGGATCTGCTGGAAATCGTCCACAGTGACGTATGCGGCCCAATGCGCGTGGAATCAACGGGAGAGGCGAGATACTTCGTCACCTTCATCGATGATCCCTCCCGATAGTGCGAGGTCCGACTATTAAGAGGGAAGGATGAGGTAGGGGAGGCTGGGGTCAATAGAAACACGGGTCAAATGAAACAAGTTGAATAACTCGAAGATGGTTATTGATAGCGGTGGGGGCCCAAGTGGGGAAGGAACTGCTTTTCATATCGGAACCTGTCGCTTGGTTCACGCCCCCGTTCCGAGAGCGTCGAACATTTTATGTGGGTGCATCGCTTTTTCGACACGAAAAGTACGTTTTTTAATTACTATTATTTTGCGTATTGCTCCAAAACTATTGTTCCTTCTGCAGCGTTGTTTACAATCATCATTACTGTGAATATCCTAGTAAGTTTATTGCGGTCAGCACCTACCTACAATATTTAGGTTCTTTGTTATTTGATAATTTATTGGAAGCGAGGGTATGGGGGCAGTTGAAACAAACGGTTCGGGGTCAATTGAAACGTGTTTCTATTGACCCCGAGCAAACATTTTATACGCAAGCAAGTTTTCCAAATCTTGTTTTTTTTTTAGATGCGAAGAAACCGTTCGAAACTACGAATCGCGGAAGCTGCGGACTCGAAAATTATTAAAAGGCAAATGAAGATGCCAAAAAATATATGGGGCATTCCATGCCGATTCGACCTGGGTCTGACCCGTCACCTCTCCGATTTGACCGGCGATTTTTCATGTTATTGTACTATTTCTGAGAGGCACTCGAGAATTTTTTCAGATTTTTTTGGAACGTTTTGACTCCACAATATTTTTTATAAACAAAATTTAACGCCCAAATTTGAAAATCTGAAAAAAAAAACATAAAAATCCTGTGTCACATATCAAACACTATGAGCGTTTAGAAAAAGTGGGCGCGCGTTTCGTTTGGACTACAATGCGCTTTTTTCGCAAAAAAAATTTTCGAAATTTTTTTTTCAATTTTTTAGCGATTAATTTTTTTCAAGTTTAAACAAACAAGAAATTCACTAAAAAATTCTGAAAAAATCGAATGGATTAAAAATGTTTAATTCAGAATGTTTTCTCTCTTGACATTGTAGCCCAAGTTCTATGATACTTGAGTTGGGTTGACCACTTTGCCACTTGAATTGTTGGCAATTTGACTAAAAATGATGAAAAAAAATCTTGGACAAAAAATCTGACAAAAAATGTGAAAAAAATCTGAAAAAACTCTGGTCAATGTTACATAATGTCATGTCATTTTTTTTCCTCTTTAACGACTGGGTGGGCTATTGCTGCTATATTTTTTAATTAAAAAAAATTTTCTTTGCCGAAAAAGCGCATTGTAGGCCAAACGAAACGAGCGCCCACTTTTTCTCAACGCTCACAGTGTTTGATATGTGACACAAGATTTTTTTTTTCAGATTTTCAAATTTGGGCGTTTATTTTTTGTTTATAAAAAATATTCCGAAGTCAAATCGTTCCAAAAAAATTTGAAAAAATTCTCGAGTGTCTTTCAGAGATAGTACAATAACATAAACAATCGCGGGTCAAATCGGAGAGGTGACGGGTCTGACCCAGGTCGAATCGGCATGGAATGCCCCATATATAAAAATATGAATAGTAAAACGCTAAATGGAGGTAGGAAAAAGAGAAAGTCAACAATATACACCGATACCCCAGAAAAAGAAGAGACAAGGAAAGAGACTAAAGAGAAAGACGGCAAAAAACAGGCTAGAGAATAAAAAGGAGAACCTCGAAGACTAAATAAGTCGGTCGCATTGAGTACCTCGCTAGCAACAAAAACTATTCTTTAACTGATTATCTTTAGTAAATTAAAACTAGATAAGTAAAATAATATTGAAGCACCTCAATATGTCTTCGGTGATACGAAAACTGGAATGAAAAGCAATAAAACCGATTATTTAAATTAAAAGTGTATTTTATTCACAACAAACATACTTTATCACTTAATACACATCATTAACAGTACCTGGGTTTAGTAGACACATCAGTTTAATCAGCTGAAAACACCTGTTTCAAGTATCCCCAGGCACCGTTTCGATTGACCCCGACACAGGGTCAAATGAAACGGTTTCCAAGAGTTTTTAAATAGCTTCTACCTAAGTTCAGGGCATAGTATAAGCAAAATCAATAATGCCATCGTATAGCCAGATAATCTAGCTATAATTTAAGCCCATTATCAAACAGATAAGGTATAAACTGAAGCCACACTAACCGATTTTCTCAAAAACGTTCCAATTGACCCCAGACTCCCCTACTTGAAGCCTTCCAGGAATTCAAGGCACGCGTCGAGTATCAGACCAGTAAAAGGATTAAGTTCCTCCAATCGGACAACGGCGGTGAGTACGCGAGCAGATCATTCGATACATTCCTCAAAGAAAACGGCATTGGTCGAAGATTCACGATTACATACACACCGCAACAAAATGGTGTTGCGGAGAGGTACAGTCGGACCATTATGGACATGACGAGATGCCTGTTAATGCAGACCGATAGTCTTTCTGGGGTGAAGCATTGAGTACCGCATGCTATACTCGAAACAGGTGTCCGTCGAGTTTGCTCGGAGGCAGAACTTCGTACGAAAAATAGACTGGACGCGTCCCGGACGTAAGTCACTTCCTAGAATTCGGCTGCCGCGTTTACACTCCGGTCCGACAACCCTCGAAAGGCAAATTGGAGGCAAATCCAAGAATGGCATTTTTGTCGGATATGACGACAAATCGAAGGGTTTCCGGATATGTCACGAAGAGGAAAGGCGAATCGACATCGTGCGGAGTGTAAAGGTCGTCGATCGACCAAAAACACCATCAGCGACGGAAGAATTCGAGCAAGGCTCGAACGAAGAGGAGGTCAATCCATCGAGTACCGAATGGGAGATACCTCTCCAGAACTCGGGAAGTCGCGAAGAGATTGACGAAGATGCGGACGAAGATCGTTCGGAAAGTGACGACGAAATTCCGTGTCGAGGACGGGGAAGACCTCGCATCGTTAGGACCGGACAAAGAGGTATCCCGAGGAAGGAGTACAATATGGTCGGCGTCGTTGAAGACGGCTCTGGCGCCGTCGGTCGAAACTCCACTGGAGTCAGCCTTACAAGGACCCCACGCGGGCGCGTGGCTTAAGGCGATCGCATCTGAAGTTAAGAATATAATCGAAAACGACACGTGTGAGCTCATGGACCGACCAAACAATCACAAGGTGATCGGAATTCGCATCGTACTTCGAAACAAGTAGCGAAAAGATGGTACAATCGAACGTCGGAAGGCTCGGGACGTCGCTAAAGGATTTGCGCAACGGCCGGGCATCAACTTCTTCGAAACGGTCGCTCCCGTAGCTCGCTTAAGCTCCGTTCGAACAGCCCTGAGTGTAGCGGCGGAAAACGACATGATCTCGCACCATCTCGACATTACATGCGCGTATCTGAATGTTACTTTGGAGGAAACAGTCTTGATGGAAGTTCCTCGTCAAACGGTCAAAGCTCTAAAAGAAATAATCGAAACAGAAAGATCTCGGCCCAGCGTAATCGAGAAAGCGATGAAGATGCTTCGAGAATTACAGACCGGCGACAAAGTTTGTAACCTGAAGAAAGCCCCGTACGGCCTCCGCCAAGCGGGACGATGTTGGAACGTTAGGTTAGATGAGGAGCTTCGCTGATTCGGCGTGACCAAATCTACAGCAGACCCGTGCGTTTATTTCAAGGGCAAGAGTGCGGACCTGCTACTTATCGTCGTCTACGTCGACGATATTTTAGTCGCCTCTCGCGACAAACGGGAGATCGGAAGGCTCGGTCGTCACCTATCCGAAGTCTTCGAAGTAAAGGACTTGGGGCCCGCGACCTATTGCCTCGGATTCGAGATCCAGCGGAGGGAGGATCGAATTACTGTGCATCAACGCAGATACATTGACGACCTCCTCGAGCGTTTCGGTATGTCTGAATCCAAGACCGTGTCGACGCCGATAGATGCTGGGAAATCGTCAGGTAAAAAATCGACGGAATTTGACACCGACGAGTCTCCCGTCCCATATCGCGAGCTCGTTGGTGGGCTCAGCTGGCTGGCGAATTGCACACGCCCGGATATCGCATTCGCGGTCAGTCAACTCAGCCAGTTCCTCGATTGCCACAACAGAGATCACTGGACAGCAGCACAAAGGGTCTTGAGATACTTGCAAGGAACAAGAGCCATAGGGCTCCAGTACTCAAAGTCCGGACATCGTCTGGAGGGCTTCGTCGACGCCGATTGGGCGAATTGCCCCAACGACCGAACTTCGTACACAGCATTCGCGTTCCTTCTTGGAGGATGCACCATTTTGTGGGAATCAAAGAAGCAGAGGACCATGGCCCTTTCTTCCACAGAGGCCGAATACATGGCTCTGTCTGAAGCGACCAAGGAGGGAATACACCTGAAGCGATTCCTGAGCGAGTTGGGTTTCACGTTCCCAAAATTCAAGCATAACCACTTCGAGAGAGGGGGGGGGGGGGGGGGGCTAAAAGGAATTTTTCGCCAAACATTGATATGCAATCGTAGAAATGCGCACATGAATATAAACCGATAACTTAAATTTATAAAAAAATGTGACATGTTTTTTCTCTACAAATTTATTCGCTATTCATGACACTCCATATCTTTAAAATATTCTCAAAACTAACGATGTGTTCCATTCTTATTCCGGCTCCGTTCTCTTGTTGTTCCTTTTGAGCTGACAGAGAAATAAATAATAATAATAAAGTGCAAATAAACAATTAGTTGTAAAATTGAGAAACAAAAACACATATCGAATAAAACGTGCAATACCAATTAACTTTTCCGCTGGCTGGTTCATGGAAAAAAATGTCCGATCGCGGCTTGACGAGGAATACCCCACAGTGTGCGGAACGTGACAAGGCACCGGCTTTTCTGCACGTATACGCGGCGAAATTACTATCAGCCCGAGTCATGACGAAAAATTTCATCGGTTCCAAAATAGAAGGAACAAGGGTAGCGATGCTTTCACGTTAATGAGAAGAGTGGACGAGGTCAACGATGCGCGTCAGAATTACGAGACACCAAAAAAAGAAAGAAAGAGCGACTGAGATGGAAAGAGAAAAAAAGAAATAAATGACTATATGACCTGGTCGGAGAAATAGGGATAGGTCATGTCGAGGGATGCAGCAAGAGGGTCTGAATATAATCTCTTGGGATTCCTACTTCGTCTTCGCCGTCGTAGACAAAGATCCCGACTCTCCCTCCCCCCCTCTCACTCTCCCTCTCTTGAAGAGATCTTTTGCTGCATTTCTTCGCCTTCTTTCTACTATGTACTCTAGTTTCCAGTCTGGAAACAGGAACTGGGACACGGTTTGGGTGAGTCGTTAAAAAAGTGAGGATGGGGGGATGCACTCAGCATAATTTTCCAAAAAAAAAAGATTTAAGCAGCTTATTCAGCACATGCTTTACATTATTTTTTTCGCAAATGCGCCGTTTTTTATATTTTGAAATTTCATTTAAGACATCGGGGCATTTTAGTGTCCCGAAAGTTGTAATTTTGGAACATTAAAATTAGGAATTTTAAAACGTCGGAGCATTCAAAGTTCGGAATTTTGAACCCAGCCCCATCAAGATCATGCCAGCGAAAGTCTACACAGTGTCTACAGACTGTGAATGATGTAGAACTTATAGACAAATTTCAAAATTGACGTAAGATCACTTTTCTATAAAAAAAATTCCTGAAATAATTCGTTGATTTATTAAAAAAGTCGAAACTTTCAAAACTTCCATAGCCGAATTATTTTGACGGTGTTCACATTTTCGGAGTTTTGGTCTTTCGTGTAAAATTCTTTCGGAGTTTTGATCTTTCGAAGTAGTATTCTTTCGGAGTTTTAAGCGTTCCGATCATTCAAAGTTCGGAATTTCAACCCGGCCCCAAAAAATTCACAATTTTGCTGTTCATTAAAAGCGAAAGAATTGAGAAGAATATATCGGATCGTAGCTCGACGTGATGCGACAGCAGATCATACGATATTTTTACACGACAGTATTTATAATTAATTTATGTTCGTCAGTAAAATACCTCAAACAAATAGAATTGAAACAATAAATAGGATCGTCAAGAATGTGTTTGGTCAAAAGTCAGCACAGCGGACGAAGATCTTACGAAGTTGCTGCGAGACTGCATTTTTCAATGCATTTGTATTTTTCTTTGAAGTAAAAAAAACCCATTTAATGCTTATTGACAAAAAAAAGAAACATTTTCAACCATGCATTTCGTTGAAAATCTGTACAGTGACCACGCAGATCTTACGGAATTTTTACGTCCTAACGAGATGTTCCGAATTGTGTATCGCTTCCATTGAAAAGGTGAACTATTATTCATTAAAAAGAGAACGAAAGAAAAAATGATTCAATAGAAAAAAAATTGTGAAGAAGATCTGTACTCGCAGATTTTATGTAATGTATGTGCGATACTAGGTGACATTGCCGTTGGCTTCGTTTCAATGCATGAAAACAATTACCTTTTAATTTCCCAAACTACGATGGCAGATTTGAGCTACGAAAATCAACCAAACATTTTTTAGGAACCCTATTTAGCACCCTACAACCTAGTAAATTTTCGTTAATGTTTGTATCGTTGGAACACAACGAAAATTCATTTCTTCAGATTGCCAATCCTCAATAAAAATATACAAAACAAATAAGCAAGAAGTTATTTTTGTCAGTGATGAAAATAAAGAAAGAAAAAAGAATTTTCGTTGCGTCCCGACTATGGAAACATCAACACCGTCTGCAAAGCATGATATTCGATAATATTTAAAATGAGAAATTAAAATGAATCTCCATTGAATTCCAACGATGCATATTGCAACGTCACGAGATTGCGAGATTTTTTTGTTCTTGTTTTCATTGAAACAAAAAAATGGGCGTTGAAGTTTATATAGTTGAAATGCAACGAAGGTTCTTTTCTATTTTTTTAATTCCTTTATTCTTATTGTGATTTGTAATTTTTGTATAGATTACGCTCGTGAATCTCTAATGAAGATAAGAAAAAAACCTTTGCGTAATTTTCGTACCCTAAAGCGGCAAAAAATGTGAGCAATAGAAGAGAAATTAACTTTCGGTGCAATTCCAACATCAGATAAGAATACATCAGATGAGGATCGATTTCAAAAACAAAATAAAATTCCACTTGAACTCCATACAGTTTAGAAATTGTACACTTGACATGAAATACTCCATATGCACTTGTTACTATGTACTTAACGACATGTGAGCGCCACTACACAACACACACACACACACACACACACACACACACACATATACACAGATACACACACTATGAACACGCGCGCGTGTGTTTTCGTGTGCGTACGCAGGCGTGGCTGTATACATCTATATGCAATTGGCGGTTTACACAGCTCTCTCATTGCTGGTCTATCGTTCTATGAATGGAGGCGTGTATATAACGTCGGATCATCCACGGCGTGCAAGGACGACTAATTATAGCCCGGATATCTTTTACGTATCCCCCTGGCCCACCAACTTTCGTGCTCGCGTGTATGAAGCCGTCCCGTTTTTCTCATATCATTTCGTCTCCTCCCTCGTCTGCTCGTTCACTATTCCACTCTCGTTGCATAGATTGTACTTTTCTTTCTCTCTTTTTCTCTGCCGCATCCACCGTGCGGTTATATTTTCTTCACGTCTCGGATTCAATAATAAATATATTTCCGGTGTACGCAGAGGAAATAAAAAGCATTAGACGCATTATAGAGATAACGAAATTGCGTTCGTGTTCACGAAGAAGGAGATAAACCCGATGTACACGAGACCGCAGGTTGAAAAAAAAAGACGGGAACAACTGTTAGTTTGTCGTTCCTGCGAGTGCAGCTCTTGTGTAAAATGTCTAGGGTTTCAAACGTTACTTAAGGGTTCGTGTTTAACGAAAATGTCTTATTTGAATGACGACATTGAAGCTTGCATGGTAGGAATGCAACGATTTTTTCTTCTTCATTTATTAATTTTTCTTTTCAAAATCCTTATCCAAAGCCTTTTTTGCAAATTGAGATTGCATTCCAACGAGGTTGAAGTTTGCATCGTTGGAGCACAACGAAAATTAATATTCGTAATTTCTTTTACATCTTTTGGTAAATTCCGCCTACAAAAATCCTTCAACCATTTTTTAAGATATTGGTTTAGCGATCTACAATATAAATCTATAAAAGAACGTTCTACTATAATGATACAAATATGGAGAAAAAAAATGTACAAAAGAACTTTCGTTGCTTTCCAACGTTGCAAACTTCAACACCATTGCATTCCAGTGTTGCAAACTTCAACTCCACTTGGAGTGTTCATCTAGAAATTGTAATATGCTCGTTCGCAATGCTTGATCCGATTTTTTTTATGATTAAGAAAAAAAAGTATCTTCCAGGTATTTCGGGGATATGATTTATTATTTTTTGTTTTAACTTTTAATTCGTGCAATAAATCCCCGTCTAACTTTTTTATTTCCTGAGTTCCTACGTGTACCCTTGCAGGTTTTCGCGTATTGCCCTTCCCAATTGAACCCTTTTCTATCACTGTCTTTGGCATTGATGTTTGTATCGTTGGCCTGCAACGAAAGTTCTTGTAGCATTGAAAATGCTTTTAAAACTGTATATGTTTATTGAGGTAGGCTAGGTATAGGGGTCTGAGTTAGCTGGATGTCACACAAAACAAACGCTACTACCCTCACTCTACTCACGCATGTTGCAGTATAGTAGGGGGGGGGGGCTGCGATTGATTGAAAAATTCCCTCTCCCCACTCATTTGTAATCTTGTTATTCATTTAAAAATTATATTTCAACTGATATTAGAAATATATGACAAAAATTATATAACAATTATTATACAAAAAGACGAAAACAAATCCAAATAAGCCAAAACAAACCCAATTATATACCTGAATGTATCAATATTCTTTGAAAAATAATAGAAACCAACTCATCAAGAGACGCGGCAGCGTCTTGACGCCAAATAATAAAAAATAAATAAAAAAGATCGTCGCCACAGATATATAAATACATTTAAAAATTTTTCAAATGTATTTCGAGATGGTATTTATTAAGTGTAACAACTTTTATATCAATAATATGAAATTTATATTTATAATATGAAAAAAAATTCTGAAAATAGCCTTTTTAGCTTAAAAAATGAGAAGACCGCTTAATAATCAATTCGTGCATTCTGAAATAAAAATTTGTTATTGCTGGCCTCGCTACTAAAACTCGAAAATGGGCTGGACACGAAAAAGAAGAAGAATACAAGGAAGTTGGATTGAAGAGAAGAGTATACTTCCGAGAAGCGGAAGCCGAATTTCGATCTAAAATTTGGAACAGACCTTCATTTTAATATTTTAAAGATCCCCTCCAAGGTTTTTGGGTTACGCGCCATAGTTTTCGAGATATCGATTTTTGAAAGTTTTTTTTACCGCCCTCCTACTATATTTATAGCCGATGGGCTCAGCTCGGACTATACCTGTATACATTATCGCGCCCTCCGCTTTGTGTGGATCTTCATCAAGTTTGGGCGGTAGAAACCCTCCCGTCATCGTTGCAGCGATCGGTTACCAAGCATTATAAGGAGGTATCATATGTATAATCCCCAAAATTAAAAAAAAGACCATACAAAATCGCAAAAATAAAAAACTGGCAAAGAAACCAAAAGAAAATTAAACTAGAGAAACAAAAAAAATCCCAAAAAGATTTAAAGGTAATAAATGAACCCTAGAAATCTATTACACCTGCAAAAAATAAACCGTGGAAAACAAAAAAAATGGATCCACAATGCTCTGTGTCTATCTCAATATTCCACACACATCCAAGGTGACCTGCGCCCACACTAGTGTTTCACAGACCCCACCATTTACACAAAACGGGGAGCGCGATAATATTTATAAGTATAGCCAGAACTGAGCCCGACAGCTATAGATAAAGCAGGAGCGCGGTAAAAAAAGTTCAATAATCGATATCTCGAAAACGACGGCGCGTCGCCAAAAATCATTTTAGGAGATCTCTTAAAATATTAGAAGGAAGATATATATCCAATTTCAGATCGAAATTGAGTTTCCGCTTTTCGGTAGTTTATTCGAAGAAAGTGTTCTCGATTTTTCGTTCTGTATTCGAAGAAAGTAGTTCTCGATTTTTCGTTCTGTACTTTCCCGTTTATTTTGCGAGGAATCGATGCGAAAATTGCGGGGGGATCGTCTTTCGTATCGACATTTCTTAATTGAGGGAAAGAAGAAAAAAAAACTTTCCGAGGAAGCAACGTGCAGGTCTCAACTTGATTTTGCGCTCGTTAAAACTTTCAGTACGCGTGTGTGTTACACACACACACACACACCCAAGTTTTCTTGGGCGGAATAACTTTCCTCAGGGATTCGTTCAATAAACGATTTTATCTCTTACTCTTTAAGAGGCTTACGTACACTTTCGTTGCTTGGCTTACGACATGCGTTGGATCCTGCGTCTCTGCGTGGGTGTGTGTGTTCATACCTCCATACCTTATCGTACCTTCCGTGCTTAGTCACGGTGATACGTAGGCGTTCAACGTGCTCAGGATATTATTCGAAGAATTTGTCTTTCATGCACTAGTAACGAAACACTCTGTCTGCGTATGAAATTCATGTTGGTGGGCGCACAGGTGATACGATTGATTTTTTCCGAGCGATGCCGGTGGGCTTTGCACCACCATAATTTCATGGTGGTGCAAAAGTTATTTTGTACATCTTATTTTTCGTCTCTTTATTATTATAGAAACTCTTTTTTTATACATTTATATAATTCGCTGAAAATGTATCTCAAAAAGTGGTTGTGGGATTTTTGAAAGTATAACCTGCCGAAAGAAATCGAAGGAATTCAGAAATATCAGTTTTCATTGCGTTCCTACGATACAAACGTTAACCTCGCGATATTCTTAAGGGGTCAGTCCACTTTGGAGCCACGGAAAACGACTATTTTCGCGGTTTTTTTTGAGGATTTTATAAAAGATATGAATATAAAAGTTGTTGGGTTTGATAAATAAAGTCTTGAAATACATTTTTAAAAACTTGTATTCATTTTTATTCATTTTTAAGTACAAAAACTATAGTTTAACGTAACGCCTCAAAAATAGGTGGGCTAGGTAGCTCCATCATAACTCGGCAACGGCTTGTCTGAAACAAAAAAAATCAAAGTCCATTACATTCAGTATGACACCAGCTACAAAATGACCCTAGAATATAAAGTTTTATCAAAAAAAAAATGGCACATGAAAAACGAAAAAGTATTTAAAAAACGCGTTTTTTCGCAGTTTTGCGCAAAAAAGAGTAAAAATAAAAAATTTTAAACCATGGAGGGTCATCTTGTTGCGAATCATGTTTACAATATGTGGTTCACATTTCAAGAGAATCGGTTTATTACTTTTAGAGATACGATGGCGCCAGATTTTGAAAACGTTGTTTCGAAAAAAACGCGTTTGAAGTTTATGCTGTGAAAAACTCTTACCTAAACTCAATCGGCACTTCCTGCATCGTACAGAATCCCTTCTGATTGCCTATCATCGTCGATTTCTTCAAGTCTTGCTTGCTTTCGATTTTTTGAAATTTTCCAAGTGGACTGGCCCCTTAAGCCAACGACGAAACTTTTTGATCAATTAAATTTTTTGCCTTGCTGCCTTCCATTTAAATTGCCTAATTAAATTTGTTTGCTCTTCTTTCTAATTGCATTTCTTCTTACTCGAAATATCAAGGTGTTACTATTTCAAAAAATTGATAATTTAGTATCGGACGTAATTGGTTTTGGCGATAATACGCTGCTTATCGAGTCACTTGCAAATAATTTTCTACACAAATTACGAAAAAAGGTAAATTACCTGGCTAAAATGGAAATTTCTTAAAAAATAAACTCCAATTCTAGTACGTTAGTATTCCTAACGGAAGACCGACTGTAGGCATTTTGCACATCGGTAAAGCAAACATTTGATTATTCAATGACGAGAAATTGGACCTCGTAGATTTTTGTTGGTCTTCCGGAACTCAGTGTGCACAAAAGGCCATTCGCTACAATTGAGGGGTTAGGCTACTTTGACGACGCGAAAACTAGAGTTATTTAAAAAAATTGATTTTGAAGGAATACGTGAATTAAAGAATCGTTTGGACATTTATTGGTATACACAAATCAGGAAAGGTGTGTACAAAATTTCATTAAAAATATTAATAATTTAAAAAGTTATGAACAATCTCACGTAGGACCTTTGAACATGAAGGGCTCAACTGTATACTTGATTTCGGCGGCCCGGTTGATCGGAAGCAAAAGAAAAGTTTTTTTTTCCTGAACCCAATAATATTGGCTAAGACTTGACCGAACTGTTTCTTGTTATCGTGTTTCAATCTTTGAAAGAAAAAAAACAAATTTAATTGTTTTCGATTTTTAGATAAAAAATAACATTATTGTCAATCATTAATTTAAAAAAATTGAGTAGATGTACTTTAATTTAAGTTGCCGCAAGCGACGAACGAGTGTTCGTCATTTTCACAGTCGCCTAACCCGTTAATGACTCAAATTAACACCCTGCTGAAGTTTGCATCGTTGAAATGCAACTAAAGTTCTTCTTTATTTGTATTATTATACAAAATCTTTGTTTGTCGATTAGAATCGCTGCTTAAGTATAAAAAAAACTATTTGGACATTTTTGTAGGCAAAATCTACCAAAAGAAATTGAAGGAATTCAGAAATATCAATATTCATTGCATTTCAACGGTGCAAACTTCGAGCACATCACGAGCGCCTCCTTTTGTTCTTCCTCGCAATTAGAATCACGCGATTTTGTTTTTATAACAGTTTTATTCATATTCGTATAAGCATCCTGGCGGTCGAGTACACAGTCTCTCGACAGACACGCGTGAAACATAACTTGTACGTGCATACATTTTGTTTATTTTTTCTCAAACCTCGCGGTAATGAGATCTATCCTAATACAATTTTTCTCGATAACAGTTTAAAAAAAAACAAGAAAATAGGTAAACGAACCGCGCACGGTAAAAAATCGTGGGTAAGAATAAATTTAAAAAGTAAGAATGCACGCGAAGAATAAATTCGAGAAAAAGCGGCGAACTAACGAAGCGTATGAATTGGGGAATAAAAATCGAACGAGAGGGAGAGAGTCCGATGAATGATTTGCGAGAGAAAATTTGCGCGGTTTATCCAACTGCCGAGCATTGAAAACGAGCTCTACGTTACAACGATCTCGTGCGTAATTGTGTTGCAAATTGTAAAAATGTTCGTCTGCTCCTGTCTTTTTGTTTTCTCTCACTTTTATAACCGCGCTTTCGTGCAATTTCGAGTTTTTCTCGTCTCAAAAGTACTTCTCGAGATGGGTCTCGAGTTTGCTGGGATCAACATTCGGTCCGTGACGCTCGACGACCTTGCCGTCCTTGTCGACGATGAACTTCGTGAAGTTCCACTTGATGAAATTACCGAGTATTCCACCCTGCTCCTTCTTCAGATATTTCCAAAGTGCATGTGCGTTGTCGCCGTTCACGTTGATCTTCTCGAAAAGGTCGAATTTCACCTTTTGACGATCGGCGAAGCTGCAGATGTCCTCGGGTGTGCCAGGCTCTTCGCCATTGAATTGGTTGCACGGGAAAGCCAAAATTTTCAGACCTACGAAAAGATGGATCACAATTTTCTCTATCAATTGGATGTTTTTGTATTGTGAAAAATATTTTTTTTTTCTAAATTTTCGTTATGTAAAAATCAAAAAAAAATTTCTAATTTTTCGTTATGTTAAAAATCAAATATTTTCTTCTACATTTTCGTTATATAAAAATCAAATATGTTTATTGTTCTTCCTCTGTTCTGTTTATTTCATGTTCACAAAAATAAGAAGATAATTTATTTGTATATATTTCTTTGCCTTTTTGTTTTTTTATCAGAAAGTTTTCATTATCGAAATTTGTACTCTTCTTTTTTTTATTAATAAAAGTTTTATAGAAGTAATTTTTCACCATTGGATTCGGCATATTTGTCAAAGAGTTCGTTGAGTTCCTTGTAGTTGGTCGCTGTCAGACTGCACTTCGAAGCCACGTTCACGATCAAGCATACGTGTCCCTTGTAACTGCAATATTTTTCGAAACATGTTTGGGTTTGTTTGGGTTCGTAGCGACGATCGAAAAAACAAAATCAACAACAACGACAAAAACTGCGATATAATTGTGATCCAAGGTTCAACATACTTTGACATAGGTACGACATCGCCCTTTATCGAGTTGACCTCGAAGTCGTAAATCGACTTGGCCACTTTGTAATCCTGATTTCCGCTCATAACTGTTGGAATAAGAAGAGCCAATTATTTTTATTGTTTCGACGAAAAAAAACGCTGGGCTTGTTGGCTCCATTGGTATTTATTCGAGAAGTTGGAAGGATAAAGCTCTCTCTTTCGTTCTTTTATTCTCTCTCTTTTGTCGCTACGATTGGTCATTCTTCTCCTCACTTGAAAAACCACGCATTCTCAATAGCACGGAAGGTCATGCATTTTGCGTTATAGACATAACCAAACGAGCGTAATCTCCAGTAACAAAAAAAAAAACAAATCGACACGGTTACGGACAAACGTGAAAAAAAAATGTGGCTAAAGAAAACCGATTGCCATCCCTTTCGATACGACTCGACATTGGCAAAAAATAAACTTTTCAATCGTACGAAAACGGAATTTTCGATAGAAAAATATTTGCATCGATTTCTCGATTGGCCAGATATTTTTCTGTCAATAATATCTCGACAATCCACGTCAGCAAATTCGCCGAACACTCGGCCACACTTTTTTTACGTTCAATCTATATTTTCAAATGGTTAATCGCTTTTGTCGGGAAAACTTCCAAGACACAGAGTTCTATGACGTTGAAGTTCTCATCGTTGAGGTACAACATATTTTTCTTGTTCATTTTTTTCATTTCCTTATTTTTATGCTTATCCAAATCCGTCTTTTTGCAAATTAAGGTCGATAATCTCTAATAAGAATACTCAAAAACGGTTGAGTGATTTCCACGGTAAAAAAAATCGAATAATTTAAAAAGAATTGATTTTCGTCACGTTACAACGATGCAAACTTCAACATCATAGAGTTGTTTTACCCAGGACGTAACCCGAGTTCGAAACAAGCTGGGGTTGGTATATGCGATTACGTTTTATTTTGGTGTTGTACGTGCCTGCGAAATTGCGAATTACTTGATGAAGCCCCCCCGGTATAATATATCCCAAAAAGCGCATTGCCGGGCTCTTTTTTATTCGAGAGTGCAATAGTTCGTGAATCCTGAAACGTATGACATTAAGATTTAGGCAACACAGGAAACTGTGAACCGGTTCATTGTACAGACACATTATTTGATTGCACAGTTCGCTTTTGTAGAATAATTGGTAAGGACGAGTTGGAAGTCTCAGAGAATTTTAAGATATCAAACTAGAATCGTGATGTTGAAGTTTGCATCATTGGAATGTAACGAAAGATAATTATTCTTTAATTGCTCACTTGTTCTGTCGCTGACTTAGGGTACGAAAATCACTCAAGCGATTTTTCCTATCTTCAGTAGAGATCTACGAACTCAATTAAAAAATTTGGATTATAATAAAAATGAAGAAATAAAAAAAATAAAAAAGAACCTCCGTTGCATTCCAACGATGCAAACTTCAAGGCCATCGAGAATCTAACTTTGCCTCCCAATTAATCCTCGACTGTGGAGGATCAGGAAGGGAACTTTGTTCAATCCAATCTTGAGATTCCCAAAATATTGTGACCTTGTAAAATTGCGTTCGAACTAGCACTGTTGATTATTCAAACCCGTCGGGTTTATTCAGATTAAGATAGCGAATTGGAATAACCACCGTTGGAGTAGTTAGTGTAAAACAATACGAGATTAGAGTTTGAAATTCCAACGGTAACTTAGAAAGTGTTCGCCAACTAACTAAAGTTTGAGTTCGAGTTGACTGCAATAGTGTAAACGGCAAAATTCCAATTTTTGAACCATCCATTTCTAAAGTCTGTATGTAACGATGGACCTTATTCTTAGCGCAGTGGCGAGTCTCATCAAGTGTCAAAGATTGGAAAAACTGAACCGGGAGAATCCGTTATGTCAGTCGCGACAAGCTTTTTATTTTTATATTACTTCAGAACATGATTGGTCGGTGAACGAACGAGAACGAGTGTACATACTCCACTCGCCCTGGTCTGTCGCCGCTGTCTCATTGAAAAACGCTCATTGAGCACGTATGGCGAAGTGCCAAAATAAAAAGGTCGTTTCCAACAGCGTGAGAGTGTCGTAGTTTCGGCCTTTCGCGACCCGATATCGCGTCGGTACGTCGCGGGGCACTGCCTAGTCTCGAAATGCTCGAGAGGCTCGGGACGGCGTCACCGCGCCATCAGTCGGCGAGACGAGGAACTCGCTCGCCGCGTCAACGCGGCTCTTCGTGCAACTACGAAATCTTCGCTACTCCGTCTCGCCGCGACAATAATTTCGGATACGTGCGAGCAATCTGCGAAACTTGTCATTTATGGCTCTTTGGTTTTAACGATTCGTTCCCGTTACCCCCCCCCCCCCCCCGATCCTCGCTATTGCATATTTTTCGATCGCGTATCCTGACCAAAAGGGGCAATGGGGGAAAAAGGTGACGAGGGGATTGGCTGACCGGCAAATATTTCGATGCGAAATAATAAACGATGAAAAATTGTAATGATTTCGCTGTCCTGTTTCACTTACCTGACGCGATCAATCCGTTTTTGTAAATCTGGATAGGGCGAGGATAAATTCGCGTTGCGAGGATGCGTAGCACGAGCAGCAAGGAGAGAAAGCACAAACACGTATCTTTCGCGTTCGGTGACTGGGCCGGCACTGAAGTGTCTGAGCCAACTGCGGCGATTCTATAGACCGCCTATAACCGTGCGCGATGTCGTACAATCTTATAACGGGTGATTCTTTTCGTCACTGTCGAGAATCTCCGTAGCACTATCATTACGAAGCACTTTTCACCTCGCAGACGAAAGCGAAAATAATAATGACGCAGAGACGTGCGTACTTTGGACCACATGGTGAATCCTCCGATTTTTCCGAACGAAAATATCGCAAAGCCGATCGTTGGGCTAACAAGTCGGATTAACAGGAATATAATAGATAGGGCAAAAATGAAATGAAAAAGCGCCCTCGACGTGTCGGACACTCTGTTAACTGCTGACCTTGCTGTCATGCGATGCATATTCATAAGGCTCAAGAACGAGTTTGCTATGCGTTATTTTTGCTAAGCAACGTGTCACATTTCACATCAAATATGTATCGTATTTAGATCGATGTGGCCCTCGACACGTAACACACTGAATGTATAACTATTGATACGTATATAAGCACTACAGTTCAATTCCATTGTAGATGCGGCAGAACAACGCGCATCGCCGGGCTTCGCTATACTTGGACACGATAATAACGATGCTTTGACGTTAGAAAATTAAAGCAAACTTCGTTTCTCCCTCTCGATTGGCGATCTAACTTTTTATTCTTGTTGACGAGGCATTATAAGAATATAACAAGGGCTCGGAAATTATACTTGCGCGATGAAGATGTAGTCTTTTGTAGGGGGTTTTTCATCTGAAATTTTCACTTTCTTCACCAACTTTTTGGCATTATTTTCCCAATACGGTTCAACAAGTGTTTGCGTTTCTTCAAAAAATTAATCGCTCCATTCTTTGGACATACACACATACATTTATATATTTTAAGTGTAGAATATTATTATTATTTACATCGCTTGTAATTATTGAGTTTTATGCAAACTAACAACAATATTAATAATAATAATCAACATTAACATGATCATCAGCCGTTTATAATTATTATTACTGTTTGCACAGATGCCAAGAATGATGAGTTTTGTAAATAATAATTATCGACTTTTAATTATTGACTTTTATGCAAACAATAACAACAACATTAAAAATAATAGTCAACATTAAAAAGATCATCAGCTGCTCATTATTGTTATTACTTTTTGCACAGATGCCAAGAATTATGAGTTTTGTATATAATCATAATATCTTACACTCAATGTAAATATATTACTATATTAATATATTAAATATATACATGTGTGTTTTGTAAATAATAATATTTTACACTCAATGTAAATATATTAATATATTGGTATATCAAATATATGCATGTGTTTTTCCGAAAAAAAATTGTAATGATATATACAAATTATTAAGATATATGATCGAGAAGATGGCATATTTAATTTTATTTAATTATAAAGATTAGCACAACGGTGTAAAATATTGGATAATGCACGCCCGAGGCTGTTAGGGAGCTTGCCAAGTAAAAGATTTAACGGGTGGAATATTCCGACGTAAATAATCCTAAAAGACTATTTTTTCTTACCGCTACCCCCATGGAAATTTATGTATGTAAAATATATGCAGAAAATATATGCTCCATATATATATATATATATATATCGGTCGCATATATAGTGACGAAAAATAGAATAATACGTTTATATTCAGTATATATGCACTAAATATATGACGCATATATAACCCATATATTTTCGATATATTTTTCTGACTAAAAAAAGATATGCTACGTATAAACACTATATATGATGCATATATGAGGCATATACGTCGCATATATTTTCGATATATTTTCAATCTATTTTTTTGTCAGAAAAATATATCAAAAATGTATGCGTCATATATGACTCATATGTGTGTCATTTATGCGTCATATATGACGCATACATTTTTGATACATATTCCTGACAAGAAATATATGCTGTGTATAAACACTATTACAGTTAAACTTAATAAAACTTAAAACTTAAACTTAAAAAACTTAATTTATAGTTAAAGTACACTATTATACATATACAGACATGCTACGCATATCTGTATATATGTGGTATATATGCAGGGTAAATGCTACATATATCATTGATATATGATACATTGATATACAGTAATACCACGCATATACATCTCATATATAAAAACGTTACGAAAATTAGAATTTGGCACATATATGCAACATATATTTTCAATATATGGCATACATTTCACATATATATAATTTGCCGTATATTTTTGCGTATATAAATTTCCATGGAAGTATACATGGAGAAAAGAATTGGGTGTTTTTTACCGAAGTATTCCAATTCTAATTTTTTGGGCTTATTTGCTTTCTCAGCACTCTCGTGCCATGGAAGATCTTCAGACACGAGCTCAATCAGGTGCATCCGATTAGTTCTGGACTGCAGGCGATGGCGTTGAAATCCACGATAGACCTCACCTGCAACGATTACATCTCCAACTTTGAATTCGACGTCTTCACGAGGTATTTTGTTTTGTTTCAATTGATAATCTGACAAAATTTGAATAGCTGTTTTTTATTGAAACAATGTTTTTTTATTTCCCAAATAATAATCGCGAAATTATCCGATAGCTGTTAAGGGCTTACACCTAGTTGGCATTTTTTTTAAATATCGAATTTTAGGTTTCGACTCCAAATATAACGTATGAAAAATATTCTCTCATAATTTCGACTTTATCCGTTTAAAATTGCTGGAGTTATGGACGTTTATAGGTAGGTTCCGCGAACCGGCAAACTTCAAACGCGGTTTTCTCAAGATGGCTTTTTCAAAACCAGTGATGTCGATATCTCAAAAATTCCTGCATCGATGAACTTCAAATTTTACAAGTTTCTTTTACATATCGAAAAGCAGTGCCTGAAAGAAGGCTTCACTCGGCAATTTTCTCAACAATCAATATTTCGTTTAGTTCTTTATCAGCGCACTGGATAATTTCCTGCAAAAACGAAATGCGTTTGATTTTTCAATTTCGGATGGTTTGTTTCCGAGTAGCAGTGATCACCGCGAAGGACGTTTTTAAAACAACGGTATGCACAAACCATTGTATCTACCACATTTATAAATACTTTTCAATACAAAAATTGTAAAACAGACTTAAAACCATACTTGTTAATGTAAACAAATTGAAAACCTGGCCATGTTTTTCCAGAAAAAGTTACGGAAATTCGTCTTTTTTCCAGCTACCAGCTGGGTGTAGCCCGTTAACGGGCTTGCATAAGCTTGGGGCCTAATAAGCAGGTCGATTTACATTTTTTTTTAAATGTGTGTATTGGGATGACGAGGCCGCGATTTTACATGCGATTTATACACACTCTTGCCAAGATTGTGGTTATTTATTATTTAAGGCGTTGATAAACAATGTAGTTATTATTTTGCAATCGAAGGGTCGCCTTTGCTCCGTGGCTAATCGGTGGAGCGGCTTCCGGTAAATAAGGTCATTCAAAATGAAAAATAAAAAATGTACTTTGAGTATAATAATAAAAGTTTCGTATGACCGGATACTTGTTCGAAATTTCGAAAATTACGGGAATACCAAGCTCTAGAAAGAAAAAGGCCCTGAAGTTTGCATCGTTGGAAAGCAACGATAAGTCTCTTCTTATATTTTTATTCCCCTTATTTTATTATTCTACAAAATATTTTTTTGCGTATGCAGATCCCAGGTCTTCGAATAAGAAAATTGAAAAATAGTTGAGGGATTTCAATAGCTAAGAACTGCCAACAGAAATTGGAGAAATTAAAAAACGTTATTTATTTGCATTCGGCAAATCGCCGAAGCACAGTCGGCCATTCGACCGTTCACGAAAGTCGTCATAACTCGATCCATCGTTAGAATTTTTACAAAATATTTGTTGCTAATTGAAGTTATTATCCTAGGCTATAAGACTATGCAATAAAAAATCTTATTTTCGAAATCTCAAGCCCATGCAGACCCTCTAAAGCCTTTGCAGCCTCCATAGGATTTTTTATTTCATTTTCCCATATGCTTCTGTAATAACAATATTTTTGTAACGTTATCGTCGTAAAGTCCGAAACAATACTTAAAAGCGGCGTTCTTACCCCAGACGGTGTACTTTCCAACACATCGGTCAATAACGAGATATAATTAATTCAATTCGCAGATTGTTTCAACCATGGTCCACGTTACTCCGGAACTGGAAGATCCTTGCGGTGACGCATCCGGGCTACGTTGCTTTTCTTACATACGACGAGGTGAAGGCGCGTTTGCAAAAATACTGCATAACCAAACCGGGAAGTTACGTGTTCCGATTGAGCTGCACGAGACTGGGACAGTGGGCGATCGGTTACGTTACCTCGGACGGCGACATATTGCAAACTATCCCGCACAACAAGAGCCTGTGCCAGGCCCTTCTTGACGGCTACCGGGAAGGATTGTGAGTAGCATACGCGATTTCTTCCGTTAGCAGACGTTTGGTCGCCGAAATACTCTTGCAACAAGCCACGGACCGAATTAAAGTGCCGGCGAAAGATATCAACAGTCACGGGATACCGATTTCTATCATGACATCGAATACAAATAAGCACTGCATTAAAATAGCGAGCAGGTCCACAAAAGATTAAGAATATTTCTCCTTGACTTCTCAACGATTCGAGACATTAGGTGGTTGCATTGAAACCCGCTGTTTTTTGTTCTCTCCTTTTTAAGCATTTATTTTGCAAAACCTTGTTGGATTACACAAATCATTGTATTTTCTCTCAGATTTTACTATTTTCTCTCACCTCTTTGGCAAAAGCTGAATCCCAAGTCGGCAGAATGCCTTTTCTTTTGACGCTATTCGCTCATTTAGGTATTTTTTTACTTTTTCATAATTACACAAGTGTGAATCTTCCAAGGCGTGTTGCATCGCTCGAAACAAGTGATAATCACATGTCGCAGGGGCCGAGGAACACGATGGGTGCAGGAGGATCTCCCATTTGAGTCCCGTCGGTGTTTTTTTATCACTAAATGATCGTTGACTTGTCAACATTGAGCTCTTCAGCCAATTCCTCAAGTGTCTGCGACGAGTTTTAGTCCGGCAAACTCTGCAATTCGACATCTTGGAATTCTCTCGACTGACCCGGTCGTTCCTTGTCGTGATCGCCACTTTTGAATCGTCAAAACCAATCTGTAGCCATAGTTTGGGATGGTGCAGACTCACCACGAGTTTTTGTACGCAATCGGCGATGTTTAGCTGCACTTTTTTTCAAATCGAATCAGTGCAGAAGTACACATCGGGAAAACAACTTGCCACGTTCCAGTTTCAACTTGTTCATTGGTGGCACGTGTCGCAACGAAATGTGACGTCTTTGGGCTGGACGTAAGTGGCTCAGGGTCACCCTCCGATGTTACGTGAGTGACATCTGTCCGTGCCGAAGTATAAAACACCTAGGACACCTACAGCCGAATAGCGGGTTTTAATGCAACCAACCTAATACTACGAGCTAGCTCTGGCAACTTGTCCAGTTTACAGACGGAAACAAACCGCGTCGATTATCTGGAACGTCGTTGTAAATATTCAGTTCCGAATTCGAGCGAATCGTAGAATATTTGACTGTCATCCAACTTAACTAGGTATCTAACATTCCCCTATCATCGAGTATTTCGCCACGACGCCAAGACAAACATTTCATCCACAATGAAAACGTTCAGGCGATATTCGAATAATAATATCTCGATGAAATTTCAGCTACCTGTATCCGGACGGACGTAACATAAATCCGGACTTGACATGGGCCGTTCAGCCAACGCCGGAGGAACACATCAAAGTGACGGCCGAACAGTACGAATTGTATTGCGAGATGGGGAGCACGTTTCAATTGTGCAAAATATGCGCGGAGCACGATAAGGATGTGAGAATAGAACCGTGCGGTCATCTGCTCTGTACGCCGTGTCTCACAGCTTGGCAGGTAGCAGTGTTTACTTTGACTCTCGTCCGATACTCCCGATACCACAATCCAATATTCATCGTAAGAATAAGTTGTCGATGTTCAAGCGTCGAAACCATGGGAACGAGTAGCTCACGAGAGTCAAATACGATGAAATAGAGCAATGTAATTCGTGACTCGCTCAGCTGGTAACGCGAATATAGAGCACTGGAAATCCTATGCACGTACATACGTCTATATAGGGGGAGAGAGGGGGAGGGTGATGAGTATCCCGAATGAGGCCAACAAATTTACACCATTCGAAACCAGCTCACCGAATCTAGGTTACGCCTAGCATCATTAAAGTTTGTACAAAGAGAGCCACGTATCTGTGTGTGCATTTGCGGCTCCGTAATAGAACTGCCAATACTCAACACCCTCGTTTGTATTAACACCATGCCCCATTGTCGTCGATTAGCTCCGTCGACGCTAAAATCCATAAACTATTGAATATTGGATCTACGAACATTGGGAAAACGAACACACACTTCGTTAGATCGCGTTCAACTTTGGGAAACTATTTGCTATCGAATAGTAAAAAGTAGCGAATGCCGGCTTGACGTGCGGCTCCGGCGTTCTCCTGCGTCAGCAGCTTTGGCCCTGGCTAATACTCTGATGGGTGATGACTCCGCCGCGCACTGATTCGCCCACCGACTACTAAGAGACAATTGGATTAAGTTTCGCATGGCAGCTGGAACTATCGTATTTTCTACGCGCAAACAACGGGCGTTTACAGCCCGTTTTCAGTCCAAAAAGCAGATTGTGTATCGCCAATCGTGTTTGTGTCGCATCGTCTGCGCGTAGAAAATGCGCCACGTGCACAGGGCCTCAGTGAAAATATAGCCGCTTGTGGCGACGCAGGTTCTCCACGGTTTCTCCGTGCCCTCGTGCAAGTGCGATTGAAGGGTGTATTAGCAACGAGAAACTATGGAAGCTCTCGGGAACTGGAAAAAGAGGACCGCCAAGTCTGGGGTAAAAGTAGGTGGTGGGATCCTAAAAGGCTGAAAAGGCATACAAAGGAACATTAATAAAATAAAAATATTTGTTATCAAGTAGAAAATCAGACACCACTGATCAAAGGATTAAACGTTTCAAGGATAGCATCCTTCGAAACCGATAAGCGCCCTGCTTATCAATACTCATCAGTAATTGCCAACGACCCGACAAAGAGCAATACATTTGAGAAAAAATCCGAAATACTTTACCTTTCGATTTCAATAGATTCAATAGTTTTTAATAGATTCAATAGATTCCAATTCCCGTGTATTTTTCTCTGCTCAAAAGATCATTCAGGATTGTTCGGGAAAAAAAATCCCTTGCGAAGACGAAACCGAATCCGTCACTAAATTACCTCGAATCACTTGGCATGTTATTCCGAGCCAGAGGCATCTTATGAAACCCCATGGTGCTAAAGTTTGCATCGTTCGAACGCCGGGAAAGTTCTTTTTTTATACTTTGTTCTCCTTATTTTTATCATTACAGTTCTTCTGTTATAGATTTATATTGTGAATCGCTAAATAAGTATCTTAAAAACTGATTAAGAAGTGTTTATAGGCAAAATCTGCCAAAACAAATTAAAGGAATTCAGAAATATTAATTTTTCTTGCGTTCCAACGATGCAAACTTCAACCTCATGAAACCTCGGTCATTCCGGTAATGTCCGTTCACTTGATGTCGAAATTTCGAGATAATATTTGTGGACGATTGAATTGCGCGCTCCTCTAGTTACAAAATGATACCCGTTTTAATGGTGCTGTTTTTGTTACAGGATTCAGAGGGACAGGGTTGTCCCTTTTGTCGAGCCGAAATCAAAGGTACCGAACAGATTGTGGTCGATCCGTTCGATCCACGAAGAACTCATCGACCCGGTGCACAATCGGCATCGGCGAGTAACGCGTCAACCCCTACGCGGGATCTTGACCCTGACACCGAGGTATCCGACTAGGAGTAGCATCCTACTAGTCTCCTCCTCCTTCTCCATAATCGAAAACAGAAATACGTGCCCTATGTATAGTGTCCCTCATAGGTATATGCGTCTCTCTCTCTCTCTCTTTCTCTCTCTCTCTCTCTCTCTCTCTCTCTCTCTCTCTCTCTCTCTCTCTCCTCCCTCTCTCTCTCTCTCTCTCTCTCTCTCTCTCTCTCTCTCTCTCTCTCTCTCTCTCTCTCTCTCTCTCTCTCTCTCTCTCTCTCTCTCTCTCTCTCTCTCTCTCTCTCTCTCTCTCTCTCTCTCTCTCTCTCTCTCTCTCTCTCGATATTTTGCCTCATCGTCCAACTTTCCGACATAGCCATCGTTGCGCCAGTTTAGCTACACCGAAACACACACACCAAAAATGGTTACGACGTATCACGATATGCCAAGATCGTCGATTTTCCGAGCTCACTCGTTTTTTTTCGCGATTTTATCGCAGCCCTTTCAACATTATCCTCACTCATTCCCGCATACATCGAGAGATTGTCGGTGGTCCATAATGGAATAAGGTAGGTTTTGCTCTTGCGCATTCCAAACTTCAGTACAACCTCGATTATCCGAACCAATTGGGACCGAGACTAGTTCGGATAATCGAAACGTGGGTTTTTGGGACGAGATCATAAACAACACCTTTTTATATAAAAACAGTTCATACATATATATTAAAATTTGACATACATGTTAACGTTGATATATATATATATATATATATATATATATATATATATATATATATATATATATATATATATATATATATATGTATCTATGTATCTATTTGAAACACCTGAAAAAGTTGAATGCTTTTTTTATATTTTTAAAAATAAAATCGTCCATTTTTAATTGACGAACGGCTGTAACGCGTTTTTGGGCGGCTAAGTCTCGCAGCTGTTTGAGAAGGAGAAGTTGCGTTGGGTTGCTCATTGTTGCTCACGGCGGTGGCAGCGAGCAACAATGTATCTTTCGCGCCAACGTTCGAATAATTGAGAGTTCGGATAAACTAAGTCATCGTTCGGATAATTGAGGATTCGGATGATCGAGGTTCGGATAATCGAGGTTCGGATAATCGAGGTTCTACTGTACTTCGAAATCGTGGCTTATATGAGCTATCGTCCGCAAATTATACTTTTTCGTTCTTCGCTCCCTTTGCCCCGATTTATAAGTTATCACACACAGTTTATGTTCTCCCGTGATCGTTCACAAAGGCTGGCTGTACAGCCTGTTCGTAATCGCTATACCGGTATGTGGGAGGGGCACTATTTCTTTTCGAATGGTTTTCACCCTGATGCAACACTATTTGAGCCCCGTTTAAAGTACTTATTAATGTAAAAGAAAAAGAAAGAAAATAGCCTTCCCAAGACCTTATGTGATGCCTGACTCCTTTCTATTTGGAAATAGGAATAACTTCTAAAAACGTTTTCGTTTTGCACTCGAGAGCATACACACTCGAGCACTTTTCTCCTGATTCATTTGTATTTCATTTTTCTTCTCTTCACTCCATTTCTGTGATGCACCGTTACGAGAAAGAACAAGAACGGAAGAAAACACGACCCTTTCCTATGTAGTTGGGGAGCGAGAAATTATTCATAACGGGCGGCAAGTTTTGAGAGATAATGCGGAATGTCGGTGACACGCTAACGGTTTTCGAAATTTACATCAGAGCTTGCGTTATGATATATATGTATAGTATTATATTATTGTACGCCTACCGCTTTTGTCCGGGTGTATATGTACATATATGTGTATGTATATATACGTGTGTGTGTATATATATATATATATATATATATATATATATATATATATATATATATATATATATATATATATATATATACCGGGTTTTGTGCACGAAGTATCTTCGATCGAGTGATCGATGTATTATCGCCTAACCTAGCATTATCGGGCCTGCATATATATAAACGATGACGCATCATCGTCCTGTTGTGTCTTCGGAAAAAAGCATAAATAGCGGCAATAAAACTACATATAGTTGATTAAACAATTTATTAGATATACTGAAATAAGTATTACGCGAAACGTAAGACGAAAAGAGAGAAATAAAGCGGCGTTCGAAATATTATTCGGAGTCCAACTCCACGCGCGCGAAAATGTTATATGTTATTTTTTATGCCAGTATATGAAAAAGTTGTATAAGGAGTAAAAGGAGAAAATGGGAAAGAACGAAAAAAAATAGAATTCCGCCGAGAGCATGGCCAACGCATACGACTTTGTCGAGATGCGATCGTCTCCCGTATCGTATCTTTCATACTTCACGTTTTGTATTCGCGCGGTTACGTGCGCCGTGTGGATATACGCGTATAATCGGAAATTCCAAATGTTGCCGCTTCCTCTAACGGCAAAATAGCAACTAACGTTCCACGGCTCACTCAAGGGCCTTATGAATATTAATCGCTGATGGCCAATTTTGAAGTCTGTTAATCTGTGTATTTTTATACACTGCGTCCGAGTTCCCATTTTTTAAGTGTTTCTCAGAGTGTAGCGATTAATTGTCGATAGGACAGCTGGTCGTGATGAACCGAATTGGAAAGCGGGGAAAATGCGGCAAATTGAGCTCTAAAGTTGACCATCTGTTTAACGAGTTTATTCTTAGCACGAAGATCACCGGAAAAAACTCTTAATTTTTGTTGCACAGACGAGAATTCAACTTTTTTTTCTCTAATAGAAAAATAGTGTATATCCCACCATGAAAGAAAATTGAAACAATTTGAGGCCCATTTTTCAGTCGAGTTCGTAATTCGGATATTTACTCCTATTACACTTGATATTGTGTTAAAGAATTGTCCATTTTTTCGCCCTATAATTGTGGTTTTGTACATTTGTATGAACGGTGTCGAAGTAGTGCGACGTGGACAAAGATAGTAGATACAGTGGAAACAGCCTGAAAAATGCTTTTGTCATTTTCTCATACAAATCTTTCGACATCCAAATTGTTGCCTGCCATGCTCGCAATATGTCTCCAGCCCCGCCAACAGTGATAATAAAATTCTCCAAATTACACGACGTTGAAGTTTGCGTCGTTAGGATGGAACAAATTTTTTTTTTTATTTCCCAAATTTTCTTTGGCAGATTTGAGCTCCGAAAGTCATGCGAACATTTTTTTATGATTCTTATTTAGTGATCTAAATAAGTGATTCCGTGATCTAACCAATAATAATAACCTAAATCTATATACTATAAAATAATAATAACCTAAATAATAATAATAACCTACAAGTATGATTTTGGATAATGAAAACAAGAAATTGACACAATTTTCTTTGCATTCAAACTATGCAAACTTCAACCCCATCAAATATCGTGCAATACGCAGTGATACAACAGTCATCAAATAATGCAAAAGATCAAAACGTTATTATATATTCTATGCTATTTCAAAAATCATTTTCAAACGTCATTAATGATTTTTTTTGCGACATTCCAAATACATTCGAGTGATCGCGATGCCTCGGTACGTCGCGATCGCGGCTCCAAACGACTTTTATCCGCATGGCGTGCATTAACCCTTTGCACTCAAGACCTTTTTCGCTCGGGTAAAAAGTGGTGAGCGAGTGTCACCTCTTAAGTGCAAAGGGTTAATAAGTAAATGCAAATGAACGGTATACAAACTACCTGCTTGTATGAAAGAAGACACTAACGGCCGTTTCCTCCAAACTTAATTGGTGTTTAAACTCGGGTTATCCTATTTCAAGACTATATACCGAAGCAAATTGAATCAAGTTTAAACTCCGTCGAAGAAAACATAATAATGGATACATTGGTATGTCTGGTATCCAAATGGTTGAACGAAATTTTAAAGATATCAAAGTATTTGCGTCGCTGGACGTGACGTTGTGCCTAGGTCGATTTGGTCTGACCGATGATTTGTGTTCACAAAAAAATCAAGAAAACATACGCTACTGAGGAGAAAAATAACTAAGGGACGATATGCGGGGTGGAGGAATCCAGCTGAATAACATGGTGTATTCAAAATCGGAGGATAAAATGATAACCTCACCAAACGGTTTATGAGATATAGGTAAGGGTGAACCATAATTAGACAAGATGAGGGGTTGAAGGGAACTAAATTAATCAGAGACAGACACAAGTCTATCGTTATCACTATCATCGACCTGGACGCCGCCGTGAATTATCTTCTCCGTATTAGCGCTAGTTGTAAACCTACGTGCTAAAAAAGTTACAAATATACGCGAGGAAAGACCGTTTCTTCCCGTATAGTCTCGTGCCGATAACCAGACATCGTTGAAAAATAGGCAAGGCCGCCATAACCTTAAGGGGTTAGGCTAGTGTGACGACCTGAAAACCAGGGTTACTTAAAAAATGAATTTTGAAGGAGTAAGTAAGATGATTGAAATATCGTTTAGACATTTATTGGTATGTACATTAACAGAATTCTGTACTAAATTTTATTTAAAAATATTAATAATTAGAAAAATAACAATCAATTTCGCGAAGGGCCTTTGAACGTGAGGGGCTCAACGCGGTGTATTGGCTAATAATTGACTGAGCTTTTTTTATCCTCCTTCAATCGTCAAACGAAAAATGTTTGAATTTTTTTTTTTTGTTTTAATTTTTCTACGCAAAATGATATCATTATCGTTAATAAGTAATGAAAAAAAATCTTAAGAAGAAAAACGTCGGTCAAGACTGAGCTACTACTACACTGAATAAGTATACAAAATTCCAAGCCAATCCGTTCGTTTAATGTCGAGAAATCGTGTACACTGTTTTAAAAAACCATAGTGTCGAGAGAAACGCTTTTAAAGTTTTACTAGCAGTTCTATCGTTGTAAATATAAGTTTACCTTCAATATGTGATTCCTGCACCATATGTTGGACCTCCTTCTTTAATTTAAGTTGCTTCAAACGACGAACGATTTTTAAAAAATGTTCACAGTAGCCTAACCCCTTAAAGATTTAAAAGAATAATGCATCACAAACTGTGTGACATCGACCACAGCGCTTTTGTCGATGATTTTGGCGAATTGAAATACTTACAAAAAGAACCAGGTTTCTATTTACAAAATACATTTTTTAATTTAATTTAGTGATTATTTATTTGCAATATTTTTCTCACATCGAAAAATCGCGATTTTCTTAATTGAATTTTCACATGTGCAAATCTCTGGTTTGGGTCCCCACTGTGTTCGAATAACGAGGCTCTACTGTACCCGTAGAAAAAATACGCTGTCTCAGTAATGTAATACGTATAAATAATGGTAGTAGAGAGCAACGACGTGGATCTTTTCAGTATTCTGATGTACGTAGGGTTACATATCAAATGCGCCTAATAGTTAAGAAAATACGAAGAAGAAGAGACACACAAGTAAACGCTCGTTTTAATATATCGAAGAGACGAATGGAAAATAAGTTTTCGAGTCGAAAACGTGTGATTCGAAATGTCAATTGCGACATATGCATAATATTTACTGTGTGCGGTCGCCATTTTTTTATCGTATAAAACTGACTGTTAGTCCGTTAGAATTTTGTATCGAAAGAGCGACAACGAGGTCTCAGCATTCATGAAGAAAGAACAGTCGATCAAGCAATCGAGCCAGTACAAAAGAGAATATAATTGTCCGAAATATCTCATCTCCGAGGTTGGCAAATTTAGATAGATGAACGAAAAAAAAGACAACAGCACATGATTACCGCTCCCACAGCCTCCGGTTCTTGTCGGTTGTGTGGCGATTTTATAGATAAATTTAGCGAACTTTAATCCTAGTGTACATGATTTTTTTTTCTCTTTTTTTACTCATTGTAAAAAAATATTAGGCATGCGAAGACAATTTTTTGAAATAAAATTATATTATCTTATGATTATATTGATTTGATTCTGCACTTTTTGTACACGGTCCTTATTATTAATAGCTGATCCATTGTCAGTGTTTTTATTCTTTATCGTTTTTTTTTCGTCAAATTTTTATGTACTCGTTCACTTACAACGTTACGTTTATTTAAGCGTAAGCGATTTGCCGGTATTGTTACCTGGCAAAAGGGGCTGTTTAATTTCCCTTATGTACTGCGATGTTTTTCGTATTGTTTGCATGAAATGTTTTTCGTATTTATTTCAATACTATCAGAAATAAAATGTATATATGTGTACACTTGGATAGATATATACACAAGGTACCGGTCAAAAGTTTTCGATTACTTTCGATTACCGCAAAATTTTCAATTACTTTGGATAATTGCAAAATTACATTAGAATGATATAATTCATTTCACTTGTCATTGTATAAAGATACTATATAGCTCTATAAAATTAATTATATTAACATCAAACAAATAACAAAAACATCAAAAACTGCTAAGGGGCTAAGTTACTGTGACGACACGAATATGAAGGTTATTTCAAAGAATACATTTTGTGGGAATAAGTAAGATGATTGAAAAATCGTTTGGATATTTATTTGTATGTACATGAACAAAGTTTGTACCACATTTCATAAAAGAATATTCAAATTAAAAGAAGTTATAAACAATCTCGTAAAGGATCCTTGAACATGAGTGGCTCAACGGTGTACTTGATTTTGGGCCCCCGGTTGATCTGAAAGAAAACAAAGGAGTTTCTTTTAAATAGATTTTATTGGCTAAGCGTGGACCGAGCTTGTTTTGTGTGTGTTACAATCATCGAATATAAATGGTTGATTTTTTTTACCATTTCTTTATTTTTTCTTTATTTTTCGAGGAAAGATGACATCATTATTGTTAGTGACTAATAAGAAAAACGTCTTTCAAGACTGAAGTACTATTACACTGAATAAGACTACCCAATTTCAAGTCGATCCGTTCATTAGATGTCGAAAAATCGTGTACACCGTTTTGAAAAACATAGTTTCAAGAGAAATGGGTTTAAAGTTTTACCAGCAGTTCTATCGTTGTAATCATAAGTTTACCTTCAATCTGCAATTCCTGCACCATATGTTAGACCTTCCTCTGCTATTTGAGGTGCCTCAAACGTCAAACGAGTGCTCGTCATTTTCACAGTGGCCTACCCCCTCAGCCTGCACTGTTTATCATCGATTAAATTGCCCATCTGGGTCAAATGCTCTGCCCGTTGCATGACTTTTGAAGACTAATTCATTTGCTAATGTACATAATGTGATTATAGTTTTTTTTTATTTCTTCATATATTTATTTATTTTCTGAATCGTATGTATATATTTATGCGAGTGCATTGCAGGTAAGTGCAATACAGATTGCGTTTTGGCTTTTGCGCTTCTCATTTTACCTCACCATACATGCTTTGTCCTACAATGGCGAGGATCGTTTCTGTCACCGGCAAAAGAAAAAAAAACGCTACACGAGCGATTTTTTAAATCGTACCTCGTCGTCGATAGCCATTTTTCACGTCCATACAAAATTTATCGCGCCATTCTGTACGTGCGGAATTGTTAAAACGAATCGAAATGGTATTTGGTCGAATTGACAAGTGTAAAAAAAAATGACTCAAAGATCGACGTTAAAGACTCATTGGGCAAAAATGAAGAAAAGATTTACGATTAAGCATAGCAAAATATATTTCAACAGATTTTGGACACTCGTTTGCAGTTTAGTTTCTTTAACGTTTCGGAGTAAAAAGTTCATACATTTATTTCGCTGATTCTATAATGTGAAAATTGTCGGGAATGAGGATCCTCAAGCTCGGGAAAACTGAAAATTGTGCACACTCATATTGTTACTTATATACACGTTGCACGTTTTTTAAATTTATACCACGCGTTTTTAGTTTGTCCAGCTTTAGCATATGAATATCTGAAAATATTTTATACGATTAGAATAATTTAAAAAATGTATTTAATCGCAATATATGCATAATACTATATTTGTTTACTTTAACCAACATATTTATATAAATATCGTCTGGAATACACTTTTTTAAATACCAGACCGCGTATACATGATAGTTAATATACTGTCAAAAATTACTTGTTTGACACTTCAAAGATAATTTTTGTCCAAGTAAAACATCCCACAATTTATTGTATCCATATTTATTCGAACACTATCCATAGTAGTAACGAATCATCTCGAATGCTTCTTTCTCTTTGGGGATTCTCATTAACAATTATGGGGGAAAAATGATTTTTTTACATTCGAGCTTACAAAACTTTTTCCTTCAATATTCACTGTATGAAACATTATGTTAAATATTAAAAAATCTACATTTGATGTTGCATCGATATTTTATACATTTGGTCTACTTATTAACCTATTGAATAATAATTTAAAAAATGTCCAGTCATATTCAACGATGGTTGAGAAATTGGCCTTTTTCAAATCTCCGGCAGGGAATCTTTGAACATTTGTCATTTTGCGCGGAGACGCAAAACAAATTTCGTTTCCGTTCGTTTCTCCAATATCATAAAAAGTATTGTAACTAAACAACAATGGACAAGAGTACTCACAATTGCGAGCATCGAGATTGAAAGATAATGGTTGTGATTGTCGTACCGTTGATAATGTTTTAGGACATAATGGCGCTTTGCAACGGGAATTGTGCTCTGATGTGCGACGATTCCGACGACGAGGACGACTCGAGTCCCATGAGCTCGCCCGTACCGCCCAGGGTCCCGAGAATCGTGCCGTCTTTGCCACCGCGACGACCATCATCCTCGCCGACTCCACCCAACAGTCATACCCGAAACACTCGTCATCTTACGGTGCCAAAAGAGAATGCGCCACCTCCGCCTCCGGTCACCGTTATTCTCTCGTCGAGTGAAAATCATCAGAATAACAAAGGTTTCTTTTTCCTTTACCTTCGTATGCCCAATATTGGCCTCTTGCCTCGCGGCAAAATTCACAAACTCTCATTTAAATATCGCGCAGAGAAACTATTTTTCATTTATTTTATTTACACATGCAGCTTCGGAAAGTTCTCGTTTTTTCCAAGGAATAAGAAAATGTACCCGAACTCAAAAATGAGTCTCAAAATTAACATACATATACATTTTTATTGTATTTCTTTACTCGGTTACTCGGGAACTCAGTAAACTGCCACCTCCTCCTCACTCTTACTCTTGACTGTCTTGTACAATTATAAACTATGAAGACGTACCCTGGTATACCAATGACACGTGACAAAATCATTCGTCTAAAGTACATTTTGATCAAGGAAAAATGGTTATCGTCAAATTTTAGAACAGATCCGATTAAATCCGTTGAAGTAATTCTTTTTCATCGGTTTTATAAAACTCAGCGTATCATTTGTTTCCCGTTAAGAAAAATAGCTAAACTAAAAAAATCCGCCACAATTAACGAGTTGCTTTGTCGCCTGGCAAAAAAATAGCCAACACGGAAGCGAGGTACGACATGTTGCACCGGGCATCGTCGCCGTCGCCGGTCCCACCGGTCATCGTGAGACCTCACGTTCGGACGCATCAACGAACGCCGCCCACATTGCCGGAAAAATTGAGTCGTCAATCGTCGACGCAATCGACAGGTACAAGGGTACCGCCAGTTCCGCCACCGCTCTCAGCCCCGAGACCTCCTAAAACGACAACGGAATCTGCTAGGCAGGATCATCATTACGAGAACACCATAATAATTCAGGGCACGAAGCAGCACGTTGTGAAGAATATCAATTTGGAAATGAATCGTGCTCGTTTGAGCGCCCTCATGAGAGAGAGGGGAGAGGCCGGTGGCTCGATGGCTAAATCCGACACGGCCGCTTACGAGAACGTCAACGTCGAGCACATAGCCCGATTAACGGCCCTTGGTTTTGAGAGGGACGCGGTCGTCAGAGCTCTCGGAATAACGAGAAACGATCTCGAGATGGCTTGCGATATTCTTCACGAATTTGCCACCAAGTCATATTGACCAGGTAAATACACACGTGTGTCCAGACTCGCGTCCCATCCTCACTGGGGGTAGCCAGGGGGGCACGGGTGGGCACGGCCCCCCAGAAAAGAATCGATCCAAAATAATTCAATTCAAATAATCGATCAATTTTATTTGTTTTGCCCAAGCAAGCATAAGAAATAATTTAATAAAAAAACTTTCTTTGTCGTAATTTCGTAACTTGTATTAAAAAAAAGTAGCTATTTCATCGTGTAAATTCAGAGATATTCGAATTTCACAATTAAGCGGTCTTCTCACTTTAGACGCTAGAAAAAAAGACTATTTTCATGATTTTTAAAAATAGATATATATTATAGATATTGATATAAAAGTTGTTACACTTAATAAATACACTTTCGAAATACATTTAAAAATATAAAAAATATGTATCTAAGTAACCCAAACAAACTTTGAACGCGTTTTTCTCGAAACAACGTTTTTCGATGGCGTGTTGACAAAATCTTCGAATCTACTGAACCGATCGTTATGAAATTTTAACCACATATTCTTTACAACTATAGCTATAGCGCATGTCACGGATTTTTTTAAGTTTTGATATTTAGTTTTTTTTGCTAAAAACGGTGAAAACAACACGTTTTTTTGTTTTCTTCTCGAAAAATGTCTGCCATTTTGTTATTTTTGCATATATCAAAAATCGTATGATATGCGCTAGGGCCATAAACATAATGAACCTAAAACCGTTTGATTTTTTTTTGTTTCGAATGATCCATCTCCGAGATTTCATCAACAACGCAGACCTACCATTTTTTAGGACATTTTTTCAACTACCATTTTCATGTATAAATAGTGACTTAAATAAATAACAAATTTTTTAAAATGTATTTCGAAAGGGTATTTATTAAGTGTAGCAGCTTTTATATCAATATCTATAATATAAACCTATCAAAATTCATGAAAATAGCCTTTTTTAGCGTCTAAAGTGAGAAGACCCCTCAAGTTAACTGTCGTCAAAGGGAATACATTATATTTTCTGGCCGATACACACACAAGAGGCATACTGGAAGATCAATATTTACTCCCAAGTAATAGCTAATGTCATTGTAAATCTAAAACACCGATTTAACGATTTACCGTTAGCTCGTACAGCTGACGCATTATTTGAATTGAACATGAAGAACGGAGGGGAATTCATCAATAATTATTTTCGAAATCTTAATAATTGAGGAGCTGGAGAACAAAACCGGACTTGTCCACAATACGTCGATTTTTTTTTCTTTTATTTTTCTTTGTGACTAAAAACTGCCTTGTCGCTCGAAAAGGCAGTTTTTAACCAACTTAGGTGTGTGCTTGACAAACACGAAAAACGAAAATTAAATAGTTTGACGTAGTATGGACAAGTCCGGTTTGGTCGCCAGCTCCTCAGTTCATAAGTCAGCCTTAGAAGCGAAACCGATGGTCATGAAAAACATACTTTTATTATAAAATGATTAAATAAATGCTGGAAATTTAAGAAAGCGCATTTGACAAAGATAGGCCCTAACTTATATAAACTTTTTCAACGAGCAATAGTACTCCCAGTGAGCTCTGCCAGCTGTGGGACAAGTTTATCTGCCATGAGGCGGATAAAAACGTGGTTGGGAGCACTTTGCTTCAGGAACGATTCTCTCATATGTCACTGCTGAACATAGATACTGACATTGTTAAAAAAGATTCCAACTTAAAAAGTGTTCGGCCGATTTACAGAAAAAAGTGAAAGCCAAAACTTATTTAATTGGGTTACTACTAAAAGTAAAGCTTAAAGACGGGCAACTGGATTCAAGAATATTGAAAAATGATTTGAGCCTATTATATATCATATGAACTTTTTTCTCCTGGATTTTTCTTCGTACGCCGTTGAAAGTTTAAGAACAGATATTGGCTGGCACGTTCCTGGCGCTTTCCTGGGACCATGGGCTTGCGACGTATACTTCATCCTGGTTTAGTCGAGACAAGAAATAGCTAGAGGAACGAGAAAAGTCCAAGAGCTCGTAGATAACAATCGCCTTTGACAGTTAACAATGTATATGATGGAGGCGTTTTTGCATGATCTAATAATAACATTTCAGAAATAACTGTCGATTGTTTGTCAAGTTGAAATCAAAGTGCTCTCTAACTGCGTTACCTTTTCGAATCGAATGATATAGCTCTATTTCTCACTAATGATTTTTACAAAAATCATGCTCGTGTGTGAAGAATTTACGAACTTGTTTTTCAAAGATCTGGATCTTTGAATTCTACGGTCGAAAATACACACACACACACACACACACACACACACACACACACACACACACACACACACACACACATATTCACACACATGTCTTTTTTTGCAGGCAACCACACAGGTGTCTCGTGAACACCGATACCACGGAGACGATATCTGAGGGAAATTACGAGGCAGATGTCTGGCCCGAGGCAGACAACACTTGAACATAGCTTATACAAAAATAAACCACGATTGATTCGCACATACCTTTGGCACACAAATACGTTCAATTATCTTCGGCAATAATCGCTGGATCTTGCAATCGAAAAAATTCGATCGAACGATTAGAAACTATGTGGCTGACTCGACAATTCATTCGATTGCATAATTACGGATTGTCAGAAAATGTATGTATATGATATGATTATGGGTATGAGCCATTTTCAGATGAGACGACGCCGGTCTCTCGCCAACAAAAGATTCGTCCGCGATTGTTCACAACCTCGTTTACAAGTATGATGAACACGAGATTCTCCTTTTTCAATCCGAGGCGAATTTAAAGTAAGTTCGAGCATTCCCCAAAAAATCGCATCGTTCTATGTCGTTCATATTTTACAAACACAATTTTGCTCGCTTCAATCTAAATTCTGAGTATGGTGATGCCTGGGTAAAAAATTCTCAGAAAATGTTTATTTTTCAGAGACAGATGCAAACGGTTTGTTATCTACACATCTCAGAACCCCTTACGAGGCTTCAGTTTTTTCATTCCATTCTGGTTTAAAATAAAACACATTTTTTCTACTGGCGACTATTTTTCGGATTAAAATTTATTGTGCAATGTTGTGTTCTTAATAGTTGAGGGAAAGGGAACATTACAACCATATCTCGGACAGAAGGTGTATGACCAGAATGAGTAGGCTTGTGTTTCTTCTGATATTTCTCGACGAATAAACAAAAATAGAAGCGAATATGAGTTTGCCGAGGAACAAAAAAATTTCGATATTGAACGTAGAATTCTAGTAAATATCATTGATTTTTCTTGAGAGCACCGAACCTTGCGTCCGTCGCAAATTTTCACCCGTTCATCCAAGGCCGGACTGGAAAAAGGCTAGAAAAAATTGCAGACACTCGGACGATACAGACGAAACATAGGCGGACGAAATTAGAGACAATGAAAGTTGATGTCCGGTCTATTTGACCTGGAATGCTCAATGTATACGTGTGTGTGTATATATATACACTTCGCACAAAAATTTAGGGAGCAAGAAAAAAATCCAAATTTTTGGGGGATTTTCAACAGGCTGTAACTCATACAAAAATGGTCGTACAGCAAAAAAAAAAGCAAATTGTAGCTCTAAGTGTCTAGTTTTCGGATCTGAGTTTGAAAATTTTTTTTTGAAAATATTTTTCGAGTAATCATAAGAAAACCAGCGAAAAAAAAATGTTCGAAATTTTTTTGGTTTTTTTTTAAATCTACGGACGTGAAAGAAAAATTTTCGACTTAACCTCTATATGGACCGGATAGCTTGTTTATTCAGCTTTAATTTGGTTTTTTAAAAATCTCGATACGAGCATTTCTCGCTGAGATATCGGTGTTTGAATGGAAAAAGATCATTTTGTCTTTGATTACCAATATCTCAGCAACCAATGATCGCACAGAAATTTTGAGGTTATTTTCAAAAACTCGAATAAATTCCCTACAAGGATTGGCAATTGAATTTTGAAAAAAAAAATTTTTTTTCGATCATTAAATGAATTTGAAAAAGCGACCAAAAAAGGGCTTTTTGTGGTTTTTTGGAAAATCAAGCGCCCAATCAAAAATATTGCGGAAACCACTAATGTTAAGTGTGCCTTTTACTGTTCAATATACCCACAAAAACCCTACGAAGTTTCAATTTAATCCAGCCAACCGTTTTTTTTCCCACTTGATCGAGTTTTTGAAAAAATTAAAGGAGCAAGAATTTCGCTCTGAAAATGTCATAATTTTTATCAAAAATGAAAAAAAAAAAAAATTTCATTTTTCTCTCAATTCTGTATTAGTGACTTGGAAAATTTAAGAAGACAAAAAAATCGAAAATTTTTGAAAAAAAAATTCCAAAATTTTTGAATTTTTTTTTCAATTGGCCCTAAATTTAAAAAATGTAGCGACTCACTTTCTCACCGATTTTCCTCTTCCGCACTTTAATTTTCCTAGTCACAAATTAATTGAATAAATTAAAAGTTGATACCCCCAAGGCAAGTCGAATATTCGTTCTACGAATATTGGGACAATAATTTTTTTGTGCGAATTTAAACAGTGTCTAAAAAAAAAACAGTTTTTCCTAAAACTAACCTGCTTTCTTGGTAATCGAGCCAATCAACAGTTTTTCTCAAAACTACCGTATTTTTTAATTTTTGGAAAAGCAAATTAACTGAGTTTTTGCAAGCTTTAGTTTTGTAAGGATCACGAGGATTTGTTGCACGACGACGACCTTGACCAACTCGTCGTTGATAATCACTGGTTTCCAAATACCGATTGTCTGCGCGAGATACGACAGATGAACTAATGTCCATACGATCCCCGACTTGTCGGTAATTGTACCCTTCTTCCACTAGAGTCACTATCTGAGCGACTTGTGGCGCGGATAAATGCCGCCTAGGCATTATGAAAAAAAATAAAAAGAAAACTAAAGCTTGCAAAAAATCAGTTAATTTGCTTTTCTAAAAATTAAAAAATACGGTAGTTTTGAGAAAAACTGTTGATTGGCTCGATTACCAAGAAAGCAGGTTAGTTTTAAGAAAAACTGTTTTTTTTTAGACACTGTTTAAATTCGCACAAAAAAATTATTGTCCCAATATTCGTAGAACGAATATTCGACTTGCCTTGGGGGTATCAACTTTTAATTTATTCAATTAATTTGTGACTAGGAAAATTAAAGTGCGGAAGAGGAAAATCGGTGAGAAAGTGAGTCGCTACATTTCTTTAATTTAGGGCCAATTGAAAAAAAAATAAAAAAAATTTTTTCAAAAATTTTGGAATTTTTTTTTCAAAAATTTTCAATTTTTTTTTTTTCTTAAATTTTCCAAGTCACTAATACAGAATTGAACGAAAAATGAAAAAAATTTTTTTTTTTTCATTTTTGATAAAAATTATGACATTTTCAGAGCGAAATTCTTGCTCCTTTAATTTTTTCAAAAATTCGATCAAGTGGGAAAAAAACGGTTGGCTGGATTAAATTGAAACTTCGTAGGGTTTTTGTGGGTATATTGAACAGTAAAAGGCACACTTAACATTAGTGGTTTCCGCAATATTTTTGATTGGGCGCTTGATTTTCCAAAAAACCACAAAAAGCCCTTTTTTGGTCGCTTTTTCAAATTCATGTAATGATTGAAAAAAAATTTGTTTTTCAAAATTCAATTGCTAATCCTTGTAGAGAATTTATTCAAGTTTTTGAAACCAACCTCAAAATTTCTGTGCGATCATTGGTTGCTGAGATATTGGTAATCAAAGACAAAATGATCTTTTTCCATTCAAACACCGATATCTCAGCGAGAAATGCTCGTATCGAGATTTTTAAAAAACCAAATTAAAGCTGAATAAACAAGCTATCCGGTCCATATAGAGGTTAAGTCGAAAAAAAAAATTCCAAGTCCGTAGATTTAAAAAAAAAACAAAAAATGTCGAACATTTTTTTTCGGTGGTTTTCTTATGATTACTCGAAAAATATTTTCAAAAAAAAATTTCCGAACTCAGATCCGAAAAATAGACACTTAGAGCTACAATTTGCTTTTTTTTTTGCTGTACGACCATTTTTGTATGAGTTACAGCCTGTTGAAAATCCCCCAAAAATTTGGATTTTTTTCTTGCTCCCTAAATTTTTGTGCTAAGTGTATATATATGTGTGTGTGTGTGTGTGTGTGTGTGTGTGTGTGTGTGTGTGTGTGTGTGTGTGTGTGTTTTCATTACTTGCCGTCTCGGCGCTGCCGCTCCTTCTGATTATTAGGAATTTGTGCTTGAGTCATTTATTTATAGACTAAAAATCGGCACCTGAGTATTCCATTCTATTATCACGCACATATCAGATGATTTGCGCAGAGTCACGTAGATCGATTTTCCCCCCGTCATACTCCCTTTATCGATATTTTCAGTTTTTTTCCATTCGTTTTTTCGAAAGCAGCATATGAGCGCACTTTGTTTTTTTCTTTATTACCTCGTTATCGTATAACCATTAACGATAAAAAAGAACCTTGGATGTGAGAGACATTCCACGCCAACCCTCGACCCATTTTTAAGCCTGACGAAGTTTGTTTGTACGATTTATAAAAGTGTAAGCGAAGTTTGTTTGAAATATTCAAAGCTAAGCGCAATGTGAGGGGGATCACCGAATTTTTCGGACAGATACGTTCAATAAAAGCTCAACTTCGAAGTTCTAAGAAAAGAAAGATTCAACTCTGGACAATTCAATACAGTTTGTTTTGGAAAAACGCGAATTGAACTATAATTTGATTGCCAATTTCTAAAGAAACGGGGTTAAATTGCTCAGGTTTGAATAATTTCATCGACACCGATGTAGTGCAACTCATTGAAACTTCGAAGTTGAACTTTGCTTAAGGGTATCCGTGTCTGGAAGAAATATCAGTAACCTTACCAGTTGTCGATTAAATGACCCTCCTTGATCGGGATGTTTTGTAGCGTACTTCACAGGAAAGTGGACAGGTACAATTGAAGTCTCAAAACAAATGTTAGCAACTGTTTGTCCGAGGCATAATGTTGATCCCTTTTCACTTAAGCTTCCTCCAAATATTGTTTTTAGGGTAAGATATTTCAGAAAAATTCAAGTATGTGACTGGTACGCGAAGACAAAGAAAACGATGCGTCATCTTAAAAAAAGTCGGGACCGCGAGTTGGATTGGAATGTCCCAAACGTTACAAGCATGTATATTGCGCGTGTATATTGCGAAGCCTCGCAAACAAGAGGGCGCGAGGCCCGGAAGAATAGGTCATGCAAGTTAGGTATCTGTGTTTCCCGGTACACAAACGACACAAGGAGAATATATCTCACGCATGAATATACAGATAATTATGTGTCATAGGAGAGACAAAAATTAGTCGAGCAGATAGAGGCCATACTGCATCATGTTTATGATATTTATTTATTTTAGCATATTCGTCAAATGTGATATTTATTTTTAACAGTCGCGCGCGTACGTAAAATAGTTATCCCTGTCTTCTTATTTTCTACGTGCTCGCCAACCTTCGTTCGATTAAATCAACCAACCGATTTAGTTGTAAGTTATAAAAAAGGATCGTTAAGGGGTTAAGTTACTGTGACGACCCGAAAATCAGGATTATTAAAAGAAAATTGAATAAATAAGTAAGGTGATAAAAAAATTGTTTGCACATTTATTTGTATGTACAATAACAATGTTGTGTACCAAATTGCACAAAAAAATATTAAGGCAAGTTTCTGCCTTGTTGGGTAAAAAAATTTTCGATTTTTCACCAATTTTTTATGCGAAAAGTATTAAATATAGAATTGATATTTGGTATGTTGACTTGAATGCGGTCTTTAATGAACATGAAAATATTTTTTAAAGTTTGACAAAACATGGTGATGGGAGTGGGAGGAGCCACGTATGTCGGTGCGCGGGCGATGACATATTTCGCTTGCAGAAGTCCTAAGTCCCGGACAGGTGATCTAAAGCAAAAAAAATCAAACATATTTTTACTTTGTACAATATTGTGTATAAGTTGAACTAGGTTTATCCAAAAATATCTAAAAATTTTTATTTAATGAACAAAAATCGGCGATAATTTTTGGAAAAAAACAAACTCCCTTCCGATCGCTCACGAATTTTTATTTTTCATTTTTTTCCTGACTCTATTTCGACTTATACACAATATCGTACAAAGTAAAAATATGTTTGATTTTTTTGCTTCAGATCACCTGTTCGGGACTTAGAACTTCCGCAAGCGAAGAATAGCCCGCGCACACCGACATACGTGGCTCCTCCCGCTCCCACCACCATGTTTGGTCAAACTTTAAAAAATCCTTTGATGTTCAATAAATGCCGCTTAGTCAACAAACCAAATATCATCATTCTATATTTAATACCTTTCGCATTAAAAAATTGTGAAAAATCGAACATTTTTTGGCCCAACAAGGCAGAAACGTCCCTTAATACTCAAAAAAGTTATACGCATTGTCCTGAAGTACCTTTGAACGTGAGAGGCTCAACGGTTTACTTGATTTTGGCGACCCGGTTAATCTGAAACAAAAAAAAATCGTTTTTCCCCTTAAAACAGATAATATTGGTTAAGACTTGACCAAGCTTTTTGTGTTATCGTGTTGAAATAATAAATAAAAAAAATTGATTTTTTTTCTCGTTTTGTCGAGGAAAGATGACATTGTTAGCAACTAATGAAAAAAAAGTTCAGAAAAAAAAACGTCGGTAACGATTAAGTTACTATTACACAGAATAAGAGTACCAAATTTCAAGTCAATCCGTTCATTGGATGTCGAGAAATCGTGTACAGCGGTTTGAAAAACATAGTTTCGAGAAAAACGCGTTTAAAGTTTTACTAGCAGTTTTATCGGTGTAATCAAGTCTGTAATCATAAGTTTGCATCCGATCTGCGTTTCCTGCATGATATGTTCCACCTTTCCCTTCAATTTGAGTTGTCTCAAGTGACTAACGATTGTTTACATTAGCCTAACCCCTTAAGGGGGGAAATCACAGTAGCACACAAAAAAATAGGCATATTTTCGGGAATTAATTTTGGCTGAATAAAAGTATCAATCGAAAATCTGTAAAGTAGGGTTTATAGCAATACTAAAAAAGTACAAAATGTAATTTTTTCAATAAAAAATATTTAAAAATGGCGGCATTTCAAGTCGATCGGTAAAAATTTGCTCGAGTTATGTCTTCGGCGAGCTCAAAAAAAGGCGCCTTGGGGCATATGCTGCGCAGCCGCCATTTTAAAATATTTTTTATTGAAATAATTACATTTTGTACTTTTTTAGTATTGCTATAAAACCTACTTTACAGATTTTCGATTGATATTTTTATTCAGCCAAAATTAATTCCCGAAAATATGCCTATTTTTTTGTGTGCTACTGTGATTTCCCCCCTTAAGAATTCCCGACAAAAACTGGCACGAAAAAGGGAAAACGATGCTGCGAATAGCCTCGTCACCTATTACCTCATCGAATGATAATGTTTTTGCACAATTTTGTCGACTCTGTGAGATCGTAATGAAGATTTCTCGATATTACAGACGAAATACGAATAGCCGGTGAAGAAAAAAAACGAATGTTCAGAATATTTGATCAGTTGTATACTTGGCTGTATGTATCGATGGAAAAATTCGAACAAACGCGCACACGTTATCATCTTTCTCATTAGGAATTCGATAGATGAAAAACAAATTTGAGATACGAGCTACGTAACCACTGTACATAAAAATAACAACACTAATTTATTTAGGTATGGCGATTCCGCTTTTTTCAAAATAATGTCTAGCAAATTTTCATCCAGCGTACCCATAGATTATATTGCGTTGATCCGAATTTCATTGGCACAATTTACATAAAACCTCACCCTAACGATAATGTAAAAAATAAAAAACATTTTTTTTATAAAACCGTAAGTATCGTTAACACGTATCGGGATGGAATAATAATTCGTTAACTTCCGTTGCTCTGCATATTCGAAACAAAAACGTTCCATGTTCTGCAATCTCACAAATCGTAGTGCGATGGAATGTCGGGAAGACATGTATTGTTGAAAATTACTCATTTTTCTCTCTACGCCCCTTTGTCTCGCGGATTTATGAAGGAAAAAAAGCACAAAACCGGTGCCGTAGATCGATTGAATGTGGTAATTCCGCTCGGTACGTGGCTCGCTCATGACTCGTGGGAGTTTACATCGATTAATCCCGGCAACAAAAATCAATTCGTATCCGTATAAAATCCTCAAGAAGGTATGATAAGAAGACGCGAAGAAAAAAAAATGGAAACGTCGATTCTCAAATGTTTGATCTGTACACATTTATAATAGCTATCCTATTTTTCTACATTTAATATTCGTATTAGTACATCCGGTTGCGCGTTGTATGCGTATTAGAAGAAAAGAAGAAAAAAAACGTACAATGTTCACATCATCGTCTAGTAACATGAGCTGAGACAGTCACACTCAGGGGATGTTAAATCACGTTCATCTCGTGACCAATGGTAGCGTATAAATGGAGAGGAAACTAAAATTACATATGCCGTGCAATACACAGTCTTAGGAAATATCTTCTCGTTCATTGCAACATCCACTGTCTCTGTAAACATTATTTTCAATAAAATAATGGACATTTATATAGGCCGCTGAAGATTTACTGAGCAAGGAGAACTTTTATTTCATCCCGCGTCGGTCTTTCCGAACTCCTGACATTTCTTCAATTTCAATTCGAGCCTGGTATTCTGTAGAAAAATAAATATTTGTGGACGCTGTCTGAGCTTTTTGTTTTTCACTTCAGTTCAATACTCTGCCCAACAGGTACGAACCATTCATATATAAATTTTAAAAAATACTCCGAATCTTAGGGAGGACAAATTTCCTTGTGTATAAGTGGCTAACATTTTTTAGAATTTTCCTCGGTCAGCCGCTTTGAAATAAGTATTGCATAAAGATCGTAGTAAAAATAACGATGTACTTTTTATTTATTTAACGTATGAACACATTTACATCGCGAAATACGGAATTTCTCAAAAGGGTAGCAATAAAAATAAAAACTTATTGGTGGTCAACGCCTCTTCTGAAGCAGCAACATATTATCTATTCAGATACTTTCGACGGTTTCTGAATTCCGAACCGATCTTACGTTAATATAATGAAGGGTGCAATTCAAAAATCGTCATACATAGAAAAGCACCAGCTGGGAAAAATGTATTTCATTAAATGCGGGCACGTTTCATTTTATTTACGTGAGACAAGTAGAAACGTTTAGCTCAATATTTATGAATAGGGTTCAAGGGATTCAATGACTCGTACGCACGTAGGTTGAAGATCATTTTTGTAAGGAATTTCGCAATCACGTGTTTCACGCAGCACTTGGAGATCGCTCAGAATAATCGCAATTAACGTCGATCGAAATTATCGTTAAAAAAAATATTCGTGCGAAAACGCGTGTTTTATAATTAGTATTCTTCGATAAATTGAACTTTCAGTCACAATAATAACAAGCAAACATTCGCCCGCAATACGTTCAGTATGTTGACGTCTTTTATATCAATTTGAGATTCTTTTTGTGGCGTTCAGATTTGTACAAAAATGTAAAAATAAAGGGTGATAACTTAACGGTCACCCTAGACATGATGTACTTATCAATAATATTGAATTTGTTATTATCAATGCTGACAAACAATATTTGGCGCCCTTATGATTATAGATAAGCCGCACGTTTTTTATTTCACGCACAAACAAACGATCGATCATGGGATCAAGGTGCAAACACCAGACGTCCCGACAAATTGACGATTGATCATCATAAAAGTGTGAAATGACAAAATGGAAATTATTCGAAGAATAGTATCGATTACCGGATCGGTGAGGAAACCAATCATCGTGATAAATTGATAGTAGACGACCGATAAGCATCGATATAAAGCTTGGACTCTACACCCTGGGCACTTGAGATTTTCCTCATTTTTCCGTAATTGCTTCGAGTCATGGCCAAAAGTCACTGACATTTAGCGTTCACGTCACGTTCCGATCTAGCGCCGATTGAGTAAGTTCCGCTAAAATAGAAGACAAAAAACGTAAGGTTATTATTACCGGTGCGTATATGACACATCGTGATTTTATTCTATGTGAGGCGGAGATTACGCAAAGAAACAACGGGCAGACAACTGATAGACGCTCGTCCTGGGACTTTGAGCACTCGTCACAACCACCACTACCACCACCACCACTTCTGAAGTCAGTTCTCGATTTGCAAAAGTGTCCGAACTCACGATTAGATTCATGAAAGCGTCGTAAACAATATATACGATTGGGTAGGGGCTACTTGTAATGCCAAACTCCACCGATTTATCCCCGTATTCCGGAATGCATAAAAGAAAGAAGAAAAAAAACATGAAGTAATCTAGATTAGTCTATATAACGGTACACTGTAACAGTGTAAAGAGTTCAGTAGATCGTTTGCGGCACGTTAAACAAGATCGTCAAATTCTTGCGAGTCCTATGCGACCATCGCATTGCACGCTTATCACCTCATAAATAATGCAGTCGAAATTTACCTCGGTACGTCACACAACCAACATTTTAGGAAAATACAAAATACAGCTCCAAATCAAATTGCAAAATAATTATTCATAATATAAGTTGAATAAGGTCCACGCGTCCTATCATTATGTGTCTGTTGGAAAATGTTCATGTTAAAAAATATGTACCATGGAGAGGCGAGAAAAAGCGCTGATAACCGAATGTATAATTTTAATAATCATTTGACAATGGGGAAATGGTTAACCCGAATTCCGAAAACGTCAATTCGGAGTCTCGCAAGATGAAAATTTAATAGCTCGCAGGGGAAATGATTTTATAAAAACAAAACATTAACAAACTATCCTACGAACGAGTTTGAAACAAGACGACATCAATAATTTAAATGCACAGTCGGAATTTAATTCGTTACAAAAGCTAGACGGTGAATCTTTCTCAGTGAATGTTTGTTTGCGCCACCGAATCGGGGAGGATCGACGGAAACATTTTGATTGCACATAATGTTGAAGGCTTAAAACAAGTTTGAATGCTGGATATCGAGTATCAAAAATTATTTTACCCGAATTTTCTGAGCTATCGAAAACCGTTTGAATGTTATTCCTCGACTTCGTACGAGTTATTCGTGAAAAGTAGAGAAATTGTAAAAAAAAAGAAAAGTGGGAAACTCACAAAGTAACCGAGAAATAAATGTTGTCTCTGCATAGTGGTGTTTGCGTTGGGCGATCATCGTGACGTTGCTGGCTTCGTTGAAAGTGAGTGGAAATCCAACGATTGACTCGATAGCGTTGCTGGATCCTGCAAAGTTGATCTGCAGTCCAGAGGTAAGGTCCATGCCCATTGAGCTAGAGTTAGCCGCGCAAATAGGCTGCAAATCGATAAGTGAACTAATTTATATTTTCATATACATAGAAATCGCTTAATGACGCACAACTTTGTTCTTTTTAGACGACTAATTTGTGCCAGCAATGCGCGAAAAGTACGAAGAGTGCCGTTGTTTATCCCTGGTGTTGCGCCAATCACGAGGGTGTTCGAGACTGGTGCGGGCACTATTTGCACTTTGGTTTACCATGAGCGGAGCCGTGAGAACAGAATAAGAGCGATAAAATGTTATTTTGGCTCTTTCGAAAAGACGAATCAACGCTACCTTGATCCGTACGAGTGGAGCAATTGTTTGCCTTTTTTCTGCTCTTTTACCAAGTATTTATCGAAAGATTAATTGTCAAGGAGAGTGCATCATCGATCTCGATGTGAGAAGTCCGTTGGAAATGCGACCAGTACAGTGTATCACTTGACTCTGATAATCTACATACTTTTACTGTTCTTCTCAAGCAATGTCGAAGCATAACGCTGTTCTAAGTATCAACAAAATATATGCGTGCATCTGTACATATCTATATACATATTGTGACGATTGTGAAACATGACCTCGAATAGTTAATAAATAAATTTTTATTTATTGTTAAATTCTTAGACACCAATGTGCCTTTTTATTTCTTCGTTACAATTGAGTTTGAGTTAGACATCCCATTTCACCAGTGGGTCTTTCGAAAAAATTCCAGACTTTTTATCGCGCAATTTGATTATCTAATCTACGCCTATACAATGTATAACATTTTTCCTAACTTAATAGCGTATAAAAACTTCCATTCCATTCCCTCATTTACCAAATATATATAAAATTTAATTACCTCTTACAAAAACAAAAACATTGCGACATTAGGATAAACGTTACAATTTACAATTCGAATTGAGGAACGCGACACTTTACCCCCACCCACCCACCCACCCCCCCCGCAGAATTTTGGGTCTGTAGGTCAAGCTACCCTTGACTTGTGGCTCTTTAAATTGTTCATCTCTCTATCACACGAACGCACACCATCGCTCGACAGCGCTTTCCTTCGTTAAGTTAATTTATCGCTATTTTGGCACGTTTTTAATATATTGAGCACGTTAAATTGAACAACAAAAAACCCTAGGCAAATTTGACGTACGATGATCAACTGCGAAGCACCGAGGACTTCTACAGTTTGCATTAAAGGGGTTAGACTACTGTGTAAAAAAAATCGTTAGTCGCTTAAGGCAACTCAATCTGAAAAAGGTCCAACGTATGCTGCAGGAGTCGCAGAATGGTGGTAAACTGATGATGACAACGATAGAACTGCTAGTAAAACTTTCAACGCGTTTTTCTCGAAACTATGTTTTTCACAACGGTGTACACGATTTCTCGACACCTAACGAATAGTTTTACTTCAAATTTGGTACACTTATTCAGTGCAATAGTAGTTTAGTCTTAACCGACGTTTTCCTTTCCGTTTTCTTTTCTTATTGAAACGCGATAACGAAAAAAGCCTCGCTAAATATTAGCCAATATTGTCTATTTTTAGAAAAAAATAAAGTACACCCTTAAGCCCCTCACATTTAAAGGTCCTTCACGAGATTGTTTAAAACTTCTTTAATTCCTAATACTTAATAATGAAATTTGGTACAGAACTCTGTTAATGTACATACAAATAAATGTCCAAACGATTTTTCAATCTGACGCACTCCTTCAAAATTAATTTTCCTAATAACCCTGATTTTTGGCTCGTCGCAGTAGCCTAACCCTATAACACATGTTTCTTCGATTCCTCTTATCATAATTGAGGAAAATTATTCTGACTTAAGGATGTTTGACGTATAGATAGCCCAACCAGAAAAGATGTCCGGCAAGAATTTCCAGTACTTTGTGATAGTATGAAGATTTGAAGGAATCAATAATGTGGAAGATAACAAAAATTCATAGTGAATAATAAAACATACTAATAATGGCGAGAAGCAACTGCCAAATTGTTTAAAAAAATGGTTGAACAAATATCGAGGAAGCTCTCTGTTCTTAATTTTTCCCATTTTTCCGACTACGTGCAATCCGGCCAACCCTCTTTGACTTTTTTAAAATGATTTTTCCAGAGTTTTTTCGATGTTCGATTCGTCAATTTTTTACGGAAGCGTATAAAAGAGCCATTTTTTCGCCGTTTCCCAAACTCCCACGAATACAAAAATATGTTCATTAGTAAGGAGTTTCCATTATCGCATTGTTCACGGATCACGTAGAATTACGTTTTTCGCGAACGTAATCTTACGTGATCCACATTGTGTTGATATGAATACGGGTCATGTCCCGGATCAATTTACAGCGAAGTTTGCGAATTAATTTATGACCAATTACTTTGATAATGTTGTCATCGAAAAATGATTTGTAGTATCGTCCGATCGGAGGCCGTACCGAAACTCCACTGCAACGGATTTTTCGATTGGTTTATTGATTGATACGCGAGGGATCCTTGAAGAATAGTGAAAGATTTACCACGTGCCACACGAATGAAAAAAAGGTAGCTACAAATCCGTTTCTCACTTTCCTTCGTGAAGATCGATCTTAGCGAAAAAAGAAAAATTTCATTTTTTGATTCGAAGAACAAATCAAAACTCTTATTTTTGCAGAAATGCTGACCGCCTTAGAGATACGCAATGCTGTTACCACACAAAGATATCAAAAGTGAACTGCGCGAGTTGAGTCTCTTAATAAGAGGATCCCGATTACGGGGACAATTTAAAAGCGGATTCTTCGGCGGAGGATGAAGCGAGTCAGATTTTTGGGACACGGCACTAGATAGTCCGTCTATCCTTAACCGCATGTGCGCGCGATCACGTTCTCATCGGTCCAATAAAATGCTCTTTCATTTCCGCATTTGTTTCCTTCGTTTCGCGGGCTCTTCAGCGCACAAGCGTATACACGTGATCACGTGCATCCGCGAGGGAGCTTGTGACATTAAAAAGCTAAAGATAGAGCGAATCCGTCTCGTTTGATACCGCGCGATTAAAAATCTCGAAAAACTTTTTTTTAATCGCAGTGATTCAAAGTTCACATGCACGCCGTATCTCGAGCTTTCGTGCGTCTCTTTTCTCGATCAAATGGAAAATTATCGGTCCCATTCCTCGCACAGATGTTTCTCCAAAGACGGCAAATGTTGCGCGATACACACATCAATCTCGACAACATTTTGCTCTTCTCGCTGGTGCCCCGTATATGCCTCTTTTTCTTATTTTCTTCTCCCCTCCGTTCTCGTTGCGTTATCTTGCGGAAGGAAATTCCACCGCAAGTTTCTCGTAACGTGACAACTCAGCGGGACTCAAAGAAGGCGCCAAGTTTCTCACGGCTTCGCGGAAATCATCGAGTTCGACGATTATTCCTCTTTTGCGTCGGTCCACGAGAAATTCTTCCCTCGCACTCGCGTCGCTTGTGTTCTCGAGACTTTCGAGGTGTCGGCGTACAGCGAAAAGCCAAGCATCCGAACAGATCGCATGGAGATCGGCACCCGTCAAATTTTTCGGCAACTCGTCGACGATCTCAGGCAGTTCGTGGCCGTTCCTCTGCAATCGGAAACGACGCGTCACCGCTCGCAATACGCTCAGCTGCGAATCCCGATCACCATAAATACCGACGTAAAGCATTTTGTCGAAACGCCCGGGCCTCAGTAGCGCCGGATCAATAAGATCGAGACGATTTGTCGCTCCTATTACGAATATATTGCCGCTACTCTCGAGACCGTCCATCTCGGCGAGCAACTGCGACACGACGCGATCCATTACGCCACCGCTGTCACCACTACGACCACGATTCGGAGCCAGTGAATCGAGCTCGTCGAAAAATATTACGCAAGGTGCAGCCGCTCGAGCTCTCTCGAAAACTGCAACGAGAGAGAAAACAATATTATACCACTTCAACCCTTACAGTACAAATACGGGGGAAAACGGTGCTTTTTATAGATTTCGTTTACTTCCTCATAACAATCCTTTATATGTGTGCTGCTATTAAATAAATAAAAGGTAACGAAATTCACGGTAGAATGGCCCTACTGATAAACATAATTTTTCTCAAATGTGTATATTTAAAAATAGTGTTCATTTAAATGTGTATATTTAAAAATTGTGTTAAAAAATTATTCTTCAGTGTTGTTGCATTGCGAAAGAATTCTCTAGACTGAATTCGCTGATAAAAGAGCACATGATCGTTCGTGAAATATAGTACTTTTGGAAAATTGTCTAATCGCTTCAAAATACCGCAAATCTCACAACGCAAATTATCTTTTGAACTTCCTTATACGGGATTAAAGTTGAATCATTCAATTTCCAATATCATTTGTGGAATATTGGTACTGGAGATGGCGGGTAACAGACGGGATCACTTCAATACCTTTCTACTTTTATATAAACTGTCAAACTGTATAATGGCATTACTGACGTATCAATGTTGACGAAAAGTTTGCATTGACGAGGACCAATAAGAGGGACGTTAGAATTTAAGATATGTCGATTTTTTCACGCATCTTCGACAAAACACACACGTTTTGCGGTTACCTTGCCTGACGTTTTTTTCGCTCTGTCCCACGTACATGTTCAATAATTCGGGTCCCTTCACTGACATGAAGTGGAGCTGACATTCCGTAGCGACTGCTTTGGCAAGAAGAGTTTTTCCGGTGCCCGGAGGACCGTGCAGTAGTAGGCCCGACCTACCGAGGCCCATTGTATTCAACATCGGTAACTCTATTCGACGTTTTATTTCCTGTTTCAGACTCGCCAGGCCACCTATATCTTCCCAATTGACTTTGGGTATCCGTGGTGCACCGACACGATCGGAAAATGAATTCTGCATCAACTCTGTTGAGACGAAAAAAGCCCTATTTTTTCTCTCTCCAATCTCAAAATTATTAGCTAGAACTCCTTATTTCAATATATTTTTACAAATATATGTACAAGTGATTTTTCACACTGCGATTCACATTATTTTAATTAACATTTTTTAGATTGAGATTGAGATGCCTCAAGCGTTCGTCGCTTGAGGCATCTCAAATTGAAGAGGAAGGTCCAATATACAGTGCAATAAACATTGGCGTTTATTCAATTGTGATTTAAAGAATGTCCAAAATATCAGTTCTCAAAATAAAAAGTTTGCTTTAGACGTCGAAGCTGTTATTTTTAATAATCTTTCCTCATTCCGTATTTGCTTTCTTTTTTTATTAAATAACGAAACTGATTAGATAAGTGCTTCGAAATTTCTGTTTGATTGCCATTCGTGAAGGTGGTAGGCCAAGTTTGAGTAATTTATCATTGGACGATCGACACATGATGATTACGTACCGCAAGCTTGGAGAAAATGCTCTTCGGTCAGAGTTAGTGGAACGTTGTGTTTCGAAGCTGGTAAACCTTCATAGGCAATTTTAGCAGTTAGCAGCACCAGAACTTCGAGATCCGCCAGTACAAAATCTGACACTAAACCTGCGACGGTCATTAAGTTTGCTGTATACGTGAGTCCTCTCGTTTTGAGTAACCACGAAAGAGCATCGGCTCGTTCCGATTTGTCTGGATGTTCGATACAAATTGCTTCGACGAAAAGTCGTTCGTAATTGGCCTCGAGGTCATCATTCTCCACCGTTGCAACGACAATCACCGGAAACTCTGAGTCTGTATCGTTCAATTTTTCGAGCTCCGACGCAAACGCGCCAATGACTCTCTCGTCCTTCTTGCCTTCCGCGTTTTTGCCAAATATCTGCAAAACGATTCGTACACACGTTGCAATAACTTTAGACTCATCTTCTCAACTATTGACTCCTCCTACTGCCATTACTATCGACCATTCGGAATAATAGAACGAATACGAGAATACTTGTTGAAATACTGGCTGGAGTTTTTCTTACCTCAATATTGCCTAATCGCAGGATGCAAGGCACGCTCCTTCGTGCATTTTGCAAAACAATACGTAGTTTCGCTTCCGTTTGAGCCGCCGAGACACATTGTATTTCAGAAAAATCGACGTTCGAGAGATTGAGACCTTTTCTCTTTGCGAGGCACTCGATTAACTTAAACTTTCCACTTCCGGGTGCACCCTTGACGAGAAAGACCGGGCGTATCTTCAATTTGGTATCTGAAACCGCAACTGTACTCGCTTGGAATGTCTTGATACATAAATGGCTTTCTTGCCCATGCAGTCTCGAAATATTGTTGTCAAAACGAAGACAAGGTTCTGACGGGTAACTCTACTCGAAAGAGTGATTGCAATGTTTTCCAAACTCGAAACTTGTCATGATTGTTTGCCATTTCCATAAAATGAAAAATATTCAAAAAATCGACGTTTATGTGGCTAGCGCTGGAGCATCTTTCGTAAAAAATTAACTCACAAGACTCCAGCGATCCTACTTTATAGGGAATTTTCGATTAACTGTTTGTCAAGAAAAATCTCTTAAATTTACACATAGCGTTTGGGCTTCTTACAAGTAACCTTGGGCTTCTAAAGGCACAGTGTCACACCGGCCGAGCAGCCATGAGTGTAAGAGAGAAAGCTGATTTGCCGATTTGCAGTGTTCACCGAGACGCCCGATATTTCGAAAAAAAAAAGGAAAGTAACTCCTCGATTCCGGAAAAAAAATAAGTTCAGGCGAAAACTTGGCCGTAGCATATTTAACGACTGGACGTGTGATAAATTTCCTAATCACAATTTTTTTAAAATCATACCCGACGCACTTTTGACCCCTCAAATTTTTTTACAGCTCGCGTATCGTGCTGACTTTACCTCTCTGAAGAAACGGTGAGACGCAGGCGGAAAGTGCCACCAGCGGTTTTTTCAAACTCGGCGGGAAATTTTGATGCGAAGACATTTCGATCCAAACTCTCAATGGCAATCTCAAATCCATTTTGGCAGTCTGTAAAAACTCAGCAGGAGCGTAGGCATAGATATTAGAAGATTGTACAAGGCTGGTTTCCCCTTTAATCACGTAACAGGCCTGCCTGCTACGTCTAACAACGTTTCCACATCCGACCCTCACAGAATCTATTCTAAAGTGGACTCTGCGGGGGCAGTTATTCGGCAATGAATAGAAATAATCCGGAGCGTACGTCTTTGTGTGTATAGCAACGATATCACCGCGTCTCAGGCATCGCGGTACTCGGAAAAACGTTTGGAGAAGACAATCGAGCAATTTGTTGGAGCAACTGTAAGTATTGGATATCATGGAGACTTTTGCTTCCATGGCAATAGGAATCATCTCTCTCTCAACCGACACTGAAAACATTAATTAAATAATAATGGAACACGTTATTTTTTCACCTTATGTATCTCATTCTTGTACTCACTTACAAAGAACGATCGCTCATCCAGCTCATGGCCCAGTGCATTTCTGGCATTGTGATTCATAGTTTCCGATACAATGAATTCACCGTTTTGGCAATCGTTGGATGCTACGACAAAAACCTGGTACTTTTTGAGTGTTCTTTTGGAACAGAAGTAGTGCCAGCCTTTGGGCTTGGTGAACCCGGTAGGGTTTGGTTTCCCAAATATGCAACATTCATAGCCTGGGTTTGAGTCTTCGCCACTCACGGTGCGTTGTTGTTCTATGATTTTTTCGAGAATTTCGTCCGGTACGCAGTGGATAAATGACTCAGCGTTCAGCAACTCGTTGAATTTTCGCCGTGTATATTTCAATAAGAGCAATGTTAACTTGAAGCCAGGATTATTCGGGAAAAAGGTCTCGGCCAGCGAGATTATTAGATTGAGGTTATGTTCGTGTTGATTCATGTTGAGGGACTTTTTGGACACTTGTTTTTGCGTTTTATTAGTGGCGGAACAAATCCTCCACGAGTATACCAGATCGTGTCATCGTTACATCATCAAAGCATTTCATACTCCGAAAGGAAATAAACCAGCGTATTCATTTTCGCTTCGAGGATACATATATAATTTGCATATGAAAAATTATTTGGAACTTTCAATCCGTACTTCGAATCCGCTCAGAAATAAGTTTAACGAAGATTAATTTCCGATTTTGGAAAGAGGATTCTCGTATTACTGATTTTATTTGAGACGTAGAGAAGTTATAGACATGTGTTCCTTTGCGAATAGTTTCGCGTTTAGATGATGCGCGTGTTTTGAAAGAAGATCTGACGCCATGTCACAACACCACGTGCCATTATGAATGACGTCAGAATGTCGTCGCCCGACAAGCGAGCAATGCGGTACTCTCTACCTTCTCTGAAAACTCATTCCACTGATTATGAACATGTTTATGGCATATTTTTCCAATTTGAGGTTAAACACTATGGAATGCGAGCAGCATAAGCTCACCGGCCATTCTTTAAATGCCACAGCTTTGTCTTCGCGCTAAGAATGTACAAATAATCCTTTCGATCTATTCGTTCGCAACAAGTATTGAACATCCACCTAATATCGTTCGTTCGAAATTAACGCGGTCCTCTAGTTTCTCGGCTGTTTTTTTACGGCTTTTTCAATAATTTTTTAAGGGCAAAGCATCGAAATAATCAATCTCATTGTTTTTGCATAATCTTTATTAACATTTAAATAAGCTTTACAAATTTTTTGAAGTCAAAATATATAATAGAATAAAGGTTATAGTGGCCGACAGGAAGACTTCAAGTAAAAGAGGTGCTTGACGGTGACCAAGATTGCGACTGTTCTGCTTATCTGAAATCAAAAAACCAAACGGCATTTTAATCTTCATATTTAAGACTAGCGATTGAACTAGAGTGAATTCTAAATTACAAAAATTGACTTTTTTATACACTTTTGAAAACTACATTCTATGTTTTACTCATTTTTTTCTTAAGTTTTTCGCTCGTACAAAAAAAACTATCAAAGCAATCATGATAATCCTAGTTCAATCGCTGGCTCATAACATATTAAAGATGCTGTATAAATTTGAACAAGATTGGTGCAGTAGTTTTTGAAATATCGTGGTCACCGTTTCGAAAAATGGTGTTTCGAGAAAAACGCGTTTGAAAGTTCGCACATGTGATTTATATTAAAAATTTCATCTCACCGTCAATCTGCTATGCCTGAACCATACAATAGGCCTTCCTCTTTTTCTTGGAAGTCACGCAGAGCTGCTCCAAGTCTTCCCTTTTCGCCATTCGGGCCTGTTTTACAACAACTCGTGCGCCTTTCTGAGCGGTCGATCCGAGAGCTATCACACTGTTGAACATATCCTTTAGCTTGTGGGCCGATTTTCACTCCCATGGTTTACGAGGCCTTCAGGATAGATTTGAATCCTTCGTTGAAGATTATGACAGCGAGAAACGTAGCGATTTCAACCACTTTTGGCCCAGAATGGAGGCGCGCCGGAGCAAAAGTCCAGATTTACGAATTGAGCGGCTCGTTATTATTTTGAGTTTCCGCTCCCAGGCATCTGCTTAATAATTCTTCTTTGGATAAAACCTCATAAATTGGCTTTATTACTTTTTGAACTGCTTCAGAAAGAGGCGGTTTATTGTGTTTGAAATGCTCGGCTTTCGGAGCAACCCGACGCGCGCTACGTATACCGTGCTCCGTTCCAAGGCCGTAACTTGTGAACCACTTCGAATATCGAAAAATCCTTTGGCCCACATTTTCTACACATGTTGTAGATGTAATTTATGAAAAAAAAATCGATTTTTTCAAACCGAGAAACTAGAGGACTGCCTTACAAAATCGATCAAACTGGAGAGAATTAAACTTTTGGTTGCACTTCGCATAACGACCAATCCCGTGCAAAACAATTGAACGGGAGATATCCCATTGGCTAGAGTTACGCAATTGTCGATCGTTTCTTTACCTAGCCTAAGGCTAAGTTCACATGACCGCGCGGTAGTAACATAGATTATAGAGAGATGCACAACGCTCCCCTTTTCGGCAGAGATTAGTAGGGAGATGTACAACCAGAGATTAGTAGGGAGATGTACAACGCGGCCCTTTTCGGCGTGCCTCGTAAATGGCGCTAAATCGCGGCGGCGAGTTCGGGAGTATGATTTCGTGATCATCGCCTCTGTCGAGGTTGCAGATTCCCTTGTAGCCGCGCGAGTCCGTGATCACCGTTCAAGTCGGTATCGCAGTCAGCGTGAACACGAATGGGTAGCTCGGTGGGGGAAAAGTCTCTGCCCCTCGCAAATCGCGCTCGCTGGACAGGCGAACGGAGCGAGGTTTTCCGTCGGATCGAGCTCGACATATATGGGTAGCCGTACTGCGGATTGGAATATGCATTAAATGAATTTCAAAGTGAAAAACATGTATCGAGATCATTGTTTTCTCTCGGTTGCCCGTTTATGCCGAAAATGCGGGTTAAAAAATTAACAACGAACCGCGTTGAAAAATAAAACGCCGACATGACCGTGGAAGGTTCAAAAATAAATCTTGAGCCTTTGCCGCGATTGTTTCGGCATTTTCTTCAACAGTAAACATTATGGATGAGGCTGTATCATAAATGTTTCTTTATCTGCAATGAGCGTTGTGGCTGAATTGGCAGCGTAGCGGATTAACGGTGCTTACAGTCCGAGTTCAATCCCCGGTGATTCAACTTTTTTTTTCATTTTATATTCAGAACATTTCAAACTTACTCTCACTTTAGCTATTCTCGCCTATTCAGGCATTATTTATGATATTTAATTCGCATATGCTTAATAAAAAAAACAAGCCATTGCTACCGGGGATCGAACCCGCGTCCAGTGCAGCCGGATCGCACGTAAAAGTTACCCCCTCTTTAGTCTCTTACGCGCCCATCACCCAATCATGGTAGCGCGTGTCTGTGAGCGAGCGACGCTCGGATATCTTCGGAAAGAGCCGAGCACGGTTTAAGGTTCCCGACCGCGCCTTCGGCAGCTACACCAATCCATGGACGCTGAGCACGTTCATGTGCGGCCAAGCCGAAACGAAGGCTTCGAGGGAAAAAGCAATCTCATTGTCAGCACGACTCGCGCGTGACGTCACCCGACGGCACGCACGAGGCTCTTAGATGATTTCAATGCTTGTTTAGTTCTTTTTCCTATTGAACGAAAGGCTGCGGAGATATTCGGAGAAAAGTTATAGATAAAAAAAGAGAATTTCATAAAAAAAACTTATTACATTTTTTTATCCCTCATAATTCTGAGAAATAATGAATTTCCGAAATTTTTGCAAACATTATTTTCCTTAAGGGGTAACACCACTGTAACGGCCTGCCACAAAGGGTTTTAGACAAATAATAATTGGGGTAATTATTAAGCATATATTGAAGTATATTGCAAAAAAATGTATGGGAAAATATTACAAAATGGCGACACTGCAGCAAATTCTTCCGAGGCATGTTGAACTTAAGGTGCTCTGCGGCACGCAGTATAACTTGTGCCAATTTTAATCTGGCCAAATAATTTTTTTTAAATTAAATCTAGATGAGTGTTGCAAGTAAATCACGTAGGGGATTTTAGAAATATTGATTTTTGAGTAATTGACGAGTATTTGACTAAAAATGTTCAATTTTTTAAAGACAGTTATTTTTTAATAAATATTGTTTTAATTAACTTATCGAAAATCCCCTACGTGTTTCAGTAGCTACACTCATGTAGACTTAATAAAAAAGAAAACTCTTTCTTTTAGATTAAAAATGGCACAGTTATACTGCGTGCCACAGAGCTTCGACATGCTTCGGAAGAATTGCTGCAGTGTCGCCATTTTGTAATATTTTCGGATGAAAAATTTATAGCAATATACTTAAATATATGCTCAATAAATACCGCAAGTATTATTTGTTTATCACATTTTCTCCAGCCAAAAAAAATATCAAAAAATACGCTTCCTGTAAGGCCACAGTGGTGATACCCCTTAAAGAATGCATATAATTTCCGAGATTTTTCCGTGATTGTAATAAAAATGATGAAATGTTCGGAAAAATTGGGAGAAACTCGGATGTTTGCGTAAAAACAATTGTCCGCAAAACTCCGAATTCTTCATATTTGTTCCAATTCATAGAAAAATTCGGGAAAAAATCGGAAAAATTTTCCGGAAAAAATCGGAGTTTTTTGGAAAAAAATTGCACTAGGGGCGCGGGATCGTTCCCCGCGCTTAGTGCTTCTTTTAAAATTATTATTATTACTATTAATTCTTATTTGATTAGTTATTTTTATTAGTTATCATTATTATTTTAATTGTTTATCTTTAGTGTCGAAAAATTTATCGCGCACTCTGACCGCTTATTTTATTAGTTTATATGTTAATTTAAATATAATAATAAATCTAAATTACAACTTATTTTACTTCTGAAATTTTTTTGCGCTTTACTCACACCCGTCCCTATGCCAAATAAATTGTAATTCATAAAAGTAAGCGGAAATATATTCGTATTATTATATTCATTCTCATATACTTTCAGCAAGCGATAAAGCATTATCATAGTGTATCCGGCCGCGAATTGTAAGTACCAGAAAGCGCACATATTTACAAGCGATGAGATGGTCCCGTTGGTAGCGTTCCTGGCTTCGGTCCGCAGGGGTGCGGGATCGGTCCCCGCGCTGAGTGCTTTTTTAAAAATTATTATTACTATTAATTCTTATTTAATTAGTTATCGGATGAATATAATAATACGAGTATAAATATATTTCCGCTCATATACTTTCATCAAGCGATAAAGCATGATGATAATGCTTTATCGCTTGATGAAAGTATATGAGCGGAAATATATTTATAAATATATTTCCGTTTACTTTTCTGAATTACAATTTATTTGGCATAGGGACGGGTGTGAGTAAAGCGCAAACAATTTTTTAGAAGATAAATAAGTTGTAATTTATATTTATTATTATATTTAAATTAACGCACAAACTAATAAAATAAGCGGTCAGAGTCCGCGAAAAAAAATTTCGACACTAAAAGATAACTAATTAAAATAATGATGATAACTGGTGTGTGTCATGTGAGTGTGACTGTCGTTGTGAGTTATTTCTCGACGAAACGCGACTTGCTCCGAGACTGGGAAGTGAACTCGGGACCGGCTGTATTGGTATAGGTTTTCCGCAGTTTCCCTATACCCATGGCAGAAATGTCATGGTGAATGCAATACAGAGGGGGAAGTCGGCTGCGGCCGCAAGGTGGGGATATAAACTGGAATATGGGGTATGTATCAAGGGGGAAGGACCCTGTACAGCTGGAAGTTAAAAAAAATAAAAAAAAGTCAATGATGATAACTAATAAAAATAACTAATCAAATAAGAATTAATAGTAATAATATAGGATTATAGAATAATAGGATCCCGCGCCCCTAGTGCAATTTTTTTCCAAAAAACTCCGATTTTTTCCGGAAAATTTTTCCGATTTTTTCCCGAATTTTTCTATGAATTGGAACAAATATGAAGAATACGGAGTTTTGCGGACAATTTTTTTTACGCAAACATCCGAGTTTCTCCGAATGTCTCCGAATATTTCATCACTTTAATTACGATCACGGGAAAATCTCGGAAATTATATGAAGACTGTAAGGGGTAGCACCACTGTAGCGGCCTTACAGGAAGCGTATTTTTTAATATTTTTTTTCCGGAAGAAAATGTGATAAACAAATAATACTTGCGGTATTTATTGAGCAGATACTTAAGTATATTGCTTGAAATTTTTATCCGAAAATATTACAAAATGGCGACACTGCAGCAATTCTTCCGAAGAATGTCGAACCTTTGTGTCATGCAGTATAACTATGCCAATTTTAATCTAAAAAAAATAATTTTGTTTTATTAAGTCTAAATAAACATTTTTAGTAAAATACTCGGCAATTACTCAAAAATCAATATTTCTAAAATCCCCTACGTAGTTCACTAGCTACACTCATCTGGATTTAATTTAAAACAAAATGATTTTGTCCAGATTAAAATTGACACAAGTTATACTACGTTCCGCAGAGCACCTTAAGTTCAACATGCCTCGGAAGAATTGGCTGCAGTGTCGCCATTTTGTAATATTTTCCCGTCCATTTTTTTGCAATATACTTCAATATATGCTTAATAATTACCCCAAGTATTATTTGTCTAAAACACTTCGTGGCAGGCCGTTACAGTGGTGTTACCCCTTAAGGAAAACAATGTTTGCAAAAATTTCGGAAATTCATTATTTCTCAGAATTATGAGGGATCAAAAAATGCAATAAGTTTTTTCTACGAAAATCTCATTTTTTTTCATCTATAACTTTTCTCCGCATATCTCCGCAGCCTTTCACTCAATAGGAAGAAGAAAAAGTTCCGAAAAAAATAAGAACAAGTTTGTTTTACGAAAATCTCATTTTTTTAATCTTCCAATTTTTTCTTAAATTGATCTTTAAAAATCTCATTTCTTTTCATCTTTAACTTCACTCCGAATATCTCCGCAGCCGTTCACTCAGGTCGTAGGAAAAAAAGAAATTTCCGGGAAAAAAATGAGAAATCATGAATTTTCAGTGAAAAAAAATGTGTTTTTGGGAAATAGACCAGAACTTGAATCGGTTTTAAATCATTTTTTCTCCGAAAATCTCAAATATGATTAAAATATGAGAAATTATGAAAAATTTGGAGAAAAATTTGCACCACGGGCCCCTGCGGGCCAAAGCCAGGAACGCTACCAACGGGACCATCTCATCGCTTGTAGAAAATGTGCACTTTCTGGTACTTACGATTCGCGGCCGGATGGATGATTGGCTTGTTTTTGGGGATAATGCTTTATCGCTTGATGAAAGTATGAGAATTAATATAATAATACGAATATAAATATATTTCCGCTTACTTTTATGAATTATATTTTATTTGGCATGAGGACGGGTGTGAGTAATTTTATTATCATATTTAAATTAACGTATAAACTAAAAAAAATAAGCAATCAGAGCGCGCGATACATTTTTTGTATACATTAATAACGCAGAAAATCAAGAGCTAAATAAGCATTGAAATCATCTAAAAGCCTCGCGCATGCTGTCGGGTGACGTCACACGCGGGTCGTGCTCAGATTGCTTTTTCCCTCGAAGTCTTCGTTTCGGCTTGGCCGGGCATGAACGTGCTCAGCGTCCATGGATTGGTGCAGCTGCCGAAGGCGTGGTCGGGAAACTTCGACCGTGTTCGCGGTCGGGAAACTTCGACCGTGCTCGGCGCTTTCCGAAGATGTCCAAGCGTCGCTCGCTCACGGACACGCGCTACCATGATTGGATGATGGGCGCGTAAGAGACCAGAGAGGGGGTAACTTTTACGCGCGATCTGGCTGCACTGATCCTCGGTAGCAATGTCTTGTTTTTTATTAAGCATATACGAATTAAAAATCATAAATAATGCCTGAACAGGCGAGAATCGCTAAAGCGAGAGTGATTTCGACATTTTCTGAATAAAAAATGAAGAAAAAAAAATGTTGATTCACCGGGGATTGAACCCGGACCGTAAGCATCGTTAATCCGCCACGCTGCCAATTCAGCCACAACACTCATTGCTGATAGAGAATCATTTATGATACACCCTTATCTATAATGATTACTGTTGAAAAAAAAAAATGTCGAAACGATCGCGGCAAAGGCTCAAGACTTATTTTTGAACCTTCCACGGTCGTTACGGCGTTTTATTTTTCACCGCGGTTCGTCGTTAATTTTATTAACCCGCATTTTCGGCATAAACGGGCAACCGAGAGAAAACAATGATCTCGATACATGTTTTTCACATTGAAATTCATTTAATGCATATTCCAAGCCGCAGTACGGCCACACATATATGTCGAGCTCGATCGGACGGAAAACCTCGCTCCGTTCGGCTGTCGAGCGAGCGCGATTTGCGAGGGGCAGAGACTTTTCCCCCACCGAGCTACCAATTCGTATTCTTGCTGACTGCGATACCGACTTGAGCGGTGATCACGGACTCGCGCGGCTACAAGGGAATCTGCAACCTCGACAGAGGCGATGATCACGAAATCATACTCCCGAACTCGCCGCCGCGATTTAGCGCCATTTACGAGGCACGCCGAAAAGGGGCGCGTTGTGCATCGCCCTGCTAATCTCTGGTACAACGCTCCCCTTTTCGGCGTGCCTCGCAAATGGCGCTAAATCGCGGCGGCGAGTTCGGGAATATGATTTTGTGTGCCTCGCCTCTGTCGAGGTTGCAGATTGCCTTGTAGCCGCGCGAGTCCGTGATCGCCGCTCAAGTCGGTATCGCAGCCAGCGTGAACACGAATGGATAGCTGGTGGGGGAAAAGTCTCTGCCCCTCGCAAAAGGCGCTCGCTCGACAGGCGAACGGAACGAGGTTTTCCGTCCGATCGAGCTCGACATACATGTGTGGCCGTACTGAGGATTGGAATATGCATTAAATGAATTTCAAAGTGAAAAACATGTATCGAGATCATTGTTTTCTCTCGTTTGCCCGTTTATGCCGAAAATGCGGGTTAAAACAAATAACGACGAACCGCGCTGAAAAATAAAACGCCGAAACGACCGTGGAAGGTTCAAAAAGAAATCTTGAGCCTTTGCCGCGATCATTTCGACATTTTTTTTCAACAGTAAATATTATGGATAAGGGTGTATCATAAATGTTTCTCTATCTGCAATGAGCGTCGTGGCTGAGTATGCAGCGTGACGGACTAACGATGCTTACGGTCCGGGTCCAATCCCCGGTGGACCAACTTTTTTTTCTTGGTTTTATATTCAGAAAATTTCGAATATAATTTTGTATTCGACATTTTATATTCAGAAAATTGCGAACTTCTGCTATTCTCGCTTCTCGCTGTAGCTATTCTCGCCTGTTCAGGCATAATTTATGATATTTAATTCGTATATTCTTTATAAAAAAAACAAGACATTGCTACCGGGGATCAGTGCAGCCAGATCGCGCGTAAAAGTTACCCCCTCTCTAATCTCTTACGCGCCCATTTCACAATCATAGTAGCGCGTGTCCGTGAGCGAACGACGCTTGGACACTTCGGAAAGAGCCGAGCACGGTCGAAGTTTACCGACCGCGCCTTCGGCAGCTACACCAACCATGGACGCTGAGCACGTCCATGTGCGGCCAAGCCGAAACGAAGACTTCGAGGAAAAAAGCAATCTGAGCACAACTCGCGCGTGACGTCAACCGACGGCACGCGCGAGGCTTTTAGATGATTTTAATGCTTATTTAGCTCTTGATTCTCTGCGTTATTAATGTATACAAAAAAATGTACCGCGCACTCTGATCGCTTATTTGTTTAGTTTATACTCTAATTTAAATATAATAATAAATCTAAATTACAACTTATTTATCTTATATCAAATTGTTTACGCTTTACTCACACCCGTCGTTATGCCAAATAAATTATAGTTCATAACAGTAAGCGGAAATATATTTATATTCGTATTATTATATTAATTCTCATGCTTTCATCAAGCGATAAAGCATTATCCCCAAAAACAAGCCAATCATCCATCCGGCCGCGAATCATAAGTATCAGAAAGTGCACATATTCTACAAGCGATGAGATGGTCCCGTTGGTAGCGTTCCTGGCTTCGGTCCGCAGGGGCCCGTGGTGCAAATTTTTCTCCAAATTTTTCATAATTTCTCATATTTTAGTCATATTTGAGATTTTCGGAGAAAAAATGATTTAAAACAGATTCAAGTTCTGGTCTATTTCCCAGAAACACATTTTTTTTCACTGAACATTCATGATTTCTCATTTTTTTCCCGGAAATTTCTCTTTTTCCTATGACCTGAGTGAATGGCTGCGGAGATATTCGGAGGCAGTTAAAGATGAAAAGAAATAAGATTTTCGTAAAAAAAACTGATTATTATAGTTTTTCCGGAAATTTTCCTTTTTCCTATTACCTGAGTGAAAGGCTGCGAAGATATTCGGAGAAAATTTAAAGATGAAAAAAAATGAGTTTTTCGTAAAAAAAAACTTGTTCTTATTTTTTATCCGGAACTTTTTCTTTTTCCTATTGAGTGAAAGGCTGCGGAGATATTCGGAGAAAAGTTATAGATGAAAAAAATGAGATTTTCGTAAAAAAAACTTATTACATTTTTTTATCCCTCATAATTCTGAGAAATAATGAATTTCCGAAATTTTTGCAAACATTATTTTCCTCAAGGGGTAACTCGACTGTAACGGCCTGCCATGAAGTGTTTTAGACAAATAATTCTTGGGGTAAGTATTAAGCATATATTGAAGTATATTGCAAAAAAAATGTACGGGAAAATATTACAAAATGGGGACACTGCAGCAAATTCTTTCGAGGCAAGTTGAACTTAAGGTGCTCTGCGGCACGTAGTATAACTTGTGCCAATTTTAATCTGGACAAAATATTTTTTTTAAATTAAATCTAGATGAGTGTAGCTAGTGAACCACGTAGGGGATTTTAGAAATATTGATTTTTGAGTAATTGCCGAGTATTTGACTAAAAATGTTCATTTAGACTTAACAAAACAAAATTCTTTTTTTTTAGATTAAAATTGGCACAGTTATACTACGTGCCGCAGAGGTTCGACATGCTTCGGAAGAATTGCTGCAGTGTCGCCATTTTGTAATATTTTCGGATAAACATTTTTAACAATATACTTAAGTATATGCTCAATAAATACCGCAAGTATTATTTGTTTATCACATTTTCTTCCGCCAAAAAAATATCTAAAAAATACGCTTCCTGTAAGGGGGCGGTCCATAAATTACGTCATTTTAAAATAGGGGGGGGGTCTGATCGTTGGATGACGGTAACGATAATTGGATTATGACGATAGGAAGGATAGGATGATTTGGGGGGGTTAAAATCAGCCAAAATCGATGACGTAATATATGGACGGCCCCAAGGCCGTTACAGTGGCGTTACCCCTTAAAGTCTTCATATAATTTCCGAGATTTTCCCGTGATCGTAATTAAAATGATGAAATATTCGGAGAAATTCGGGGAAACTCGGATGTTTGCGTATAAATACTTGTCCGCAAAACTCCGAATTCTTCATATTTGTTCCAATTCATAGAAAAATTCTGAAAAAATCTGAGTTTTTCGGAAAAAAAATTGCACTAGGGGCGCGGGATCGTTCCCCGCGCTCAGTGCTTTTATTATTATTATTATTATTATTATTATTAATTCTTATTTGATTAGTTATTTTTATTAGTTATCATCATTATTTTAATTAGTTATCTTTTAGTGTGAAAAAATTTATCGCGCACTCTGACCGCTTATTTTATAAGTTTGTACGTTAATTTAAAATTGTATCTGCTACGGCGAACGCTGCGCAAATTTTAGCTTCCATGTACAGGGATTTTCCCCCTTTTTACATTTCCCACCATTTTCTCCAATCCACATCCCTAATCGATCCCCACCTTGCGGCCGCAGCCGACTTCCCCCTCTGTATCGCATTCACCATGACTTTTTTTATTATTTTTATTTATTTTGTTTTATTTTTATTTTTATTTTTATTTTTATTTTTTTTTATTTTTTTTTGTCATGGGTATAGGGAAACTGCGGAAAACCTATACTAATACAGCCGGTCACGAGTTCGCTTCCCAGCCTCGGAGCTAGTCGCGTTACGTCGAGAAATAGCTCACAGGCTACAGCCATACACATCCGACACACACACGTACCGGTCCGTGTGCACGGCATCTGTGTAGAACTGGAGCTGCGTCACGCCCGTGTTTTTATTTTTCTCCAAAACTACGAGACGCCGATTCGAACCCGCGACCTCCCGATGTGTTGATTTCAGAGGCAGGTACGCTAACCATTAGACCAACACATCGGTTCTTGTACGTTAATTTAAATAAAATAATAAATCTAAATTACAACTTATTTATTTTCTAAAAAATTGTTTGCGTTTTACTCACACCCGTCCCCATGCCAAATAAATTGTAATTCATAAAAGTAAGCGGAAATTTATTTATATTCGTATTATTATATTCATTCTCATATACTTTCATCAAGCGATAAAGCATTATCATAATGCTTTATCGCTTGATGAAAGTATATGAAAATAAATATAATAATACGAATATATTTCCGCTTACTTTTATGAATTCCAATTTATTTGGCATAGGGACGGGTGTGCTAAAAAGTGTGACTAAGCGGTCAGAGTGCCCGATAAGTTTTTCGACACTAAAAGATAACTAATAAAAATAACTAATCAAATAAGAATTAATAGTAATAATAATTTTAAAAAAAGCAGTGAGCGCGGGAAACGATCCCGCGCCCCAAGTGCAAATTTTTTTCCGAAAAACTCAGATTTTTTCAGAATTTTTCTATGAATTGGAACAAATATGACGAATTCGGAGTTTTGCGGACAATTATTTTTACGCAAACATCCGGGTTCTCCGAATTTTTCCGAATTTTTCATCATTTTTATTACAATCACGGGAAAATCTCGGAAATTATATGAAGACTTTAAGGGGTAACACCACTGTAACAGCCTTACAGGAAGCGTGTTTTTTAATATTTTTTTTGGTGGAAGAAAATGTGATAAACAAATAATACTTGCGATATTTATTGAGCATATATTTAAGTATATTGCTATAAATTTTTCATCCGAAAATATTACAAAATGGCGACACTGCAGCAATTCTTCTGAAGCATGTCGAACCTCTGCGGCACGCAGTATAACTGTGCCAATTTTAATTAAAAGAAAGAATTTTGTTTTATTAAGTCTACATGAGTGTATCTACTCAACCACGTAGGGGATTTTCGATAAGTTAATTAAAACAATATTTATTAACAAATAACTGTCTTAAAAAAAATTGAACATTTTTAGTCAAATACTCGGCAATTACTCAAAAATCAATATTTCTAAAATCCCCTACGTGGTGCACTAGCTACACTCATCTAGATTTAATTTTAAAAAAATTATTTTATTCCGATTAAAATTGGTACAAGTTATACTGCGTGTCGCAGAGAACCTTAAGTTCAACATACCTCGGAAGAATTTGCTGCAGTGTCGCCATTTTGTAATATTTTCCCGTATTTTTTTTGCAATATACTTCAATATATGCTTAATAATTACCCCAAGTATTATTTGTCTAAAACGCTTCGTGGCAGGCCGTTACAGTGGTGTTACTCCTTAAGGAAAACAATGTTTGCAAAAATTTCGGAAATTCATTATTTCTCAGAATTATGAGGGATAAAAAAATGTAATAAGTTTTTTTTACGAAAATCTCATTTTTTTTCATCTATAACTTTTCTCCAAATATTTCCGCAGCCGTTTACTCAATAGGAAAAAGAAAAAGTTCCGGAAAAAAAATAAGAACCAGTTTTTTTTACGAAAATCTCATTTTTTTTAATCGTTAAATTTTCTCCGAATATCTTCGCAGTTTACTCAGGTAATAGGAAAAAGGAAAATTTCCGGAAAAAAATAATAATCTTTTTTTTTTTACGAAAATCTCATTTCTTTTCATCTTTAACTTTTCTCCGAATATCTCCGCAGCTGTTCACTCAGGTCATAGGAAAAAAAGAAATTTCCGGGAAAAAAATGAGGAATCATGAATTTTCAGTGAAAAAAATGTGTTTTTGGGAAATAGACCAGAACTTGAATCTGTTTTAAATCACTTTTTCTCCGAAAATCTCAAATATGAAACATTATGAAAAATTTGGAGAAACATTTGCACTACGGGCCCCTGCGGACCGAAGCCAGGAACGCTACCAACGGGATCATCCCATCGCTTGTAGAATATGTGCCCTTTCTGGTACTTACGATTCGCGGCCGGATGGATGATTGGCTTGTTTTTGGGGATAATGCTTTACCGATTGATGAAAGTATGAAAATTAATATAATAATACGAATATAAATATATTTCCGCTTACTTTTATGAATTATAATTTATTTGGCGTAAGGACGGGTGTGAGTAAAGTGTAAACAATTTTATATAAGATAAATAAGTTGTAATTTAGATTTATTATTATATTTAAATTAGAGTATAAACTAAACAAATAAGCGATCAGAGTGCGCGATACATTTTTTTGTACACATTAATAACACAGAGAATCAAGAGCCAATAAGCATTGAAATCATCTAAAAGCCTCGCGGGTGCCGTCGGGTGACGTTACGCGCGAGTCTTGCTCAGATTGCTTTTTCTCTCGAAGCCTTCGTTTCGGCTTGGCCGCACATGTACATGCTCCGCGTCCATGGATTGGTGTAGCTGCCGACGGCGCGGTCGGGAAACTTCGACCGTGCTCGGCTCTTTCCGAAAATGTCCGAGCGTCGCTCGCTTACGGACACGCGCTACTATGATTGTGTAATGGGCGCGTAAGTCTTGTTTTTTTCATTATGCATATACGAATTAAATATCATAAATAATGCCTGAACAAGCGAGAATAGCTAAAGCGAGAGTAAGTTCGAAATTTTCTGAATATAAAATGAAGATAAAAAAAGTTGGTTCACCGGGGATTTAACCCGGCCCGTAAGCATCCTTCATCCGTCACGCTGCCAACTCAGCCACGACGCTCATTGCAGATAAAGAAACATTTATGATACACCCTTATCCATAATGTTTGCTGTTGAAAAAAAATGTCGAAACGACCGCGGCAAAAGCTCAAGATTCCTTTTTGAACCTTCTACGGTCGTTTCGGCGTTTTATTTTTCAACGCGGTTCGTCGTTAATTTTTTTTAACCCGCATTTTCGGCATAAAGGGGCAACCGAGAGAAAACAATGATCTCGATACACGTTTTGCACTTTGAAATCCATTTAATGCATATTCCAATCCTCAGTACAGCCACACATATATGTCGAGCTCGATCGGACGGAAACCTCGCTCCGTTCGCCTGTCGAGCGAACGCGATTTGCGAGGGGCAGAGACTTTTCCCCCACCAGCTACCCATTCGTGTTCACGCTGACTGCGATGCCGACTTGAGCGGTGATCACGGACTCGCGCGGCTACAAGGGAATCTGCAACCTCGACAGAGGCGATGATTACGAAATCATACTCCCGAAATCGCCGCCGCGATTTAGCGCCATTTACGAGGCACGCCCAAAAGAGGGGGTGTGTGCATCTCCCTACTAATCTCTGGTAGTAACGTTCACATGAGCTCACGGTACCGCGCGGTAGTATCAGAGATTAGTAGGGAGATGTACAACCATGAAGAATAGAAGTAAGGAGCCCGAACGCGTATGCTAAAAGCACCCCAAACGTGGACCCTGAAAGTGACGAAAAGTTGTGGTTCGAAATTTAGCCACATCAAGCGCTAGTGCCGAGAGGGGAGGCTGTGAAGTATGGCATCGGTGACGCTATGAAGTGAGCATATATATAAACTGGAGAATTCTTGGTTATAATATTTATATATCATTCTTGGCTGTTCGTCTGTGAATGCGAAATTGTAATAAGGATTTTTTAATTGCAGTAAAAATCAGTGTTGTGGAGTGCAGTGAGTGATTGCCCCGCATTATATAAAAGCAGGTAAGAAAACGGTATTTGGAAACCATTTTCTGTATTATATTATAATTGTAATTCATCGGTTGATTAAATACATTTCTCGAGCATGAAAGTGAGGTTAGAATTCGTATTATTGTCATAATATGTAATTACAAATTTTATTTTGGGTTCTTTTCTTGTTGCAGTGCACAATGGCGAAATACTGTTCGTACCCAGGGTGTCAAACTGGGCGAGACGCCAGCAGAGCAAAGTGCAAGCGCTTAGGAGTACGACAGTTGTCCGTCTTCAAGGTTCCAAAGGTAAATCGCCTGTTAAAATGTTTTCTTTTTGTTAAATGACGCATAGAGCGCGTAATTTGTTGACGAAATCTGAAGTAATTGCATGCCACTTATTGCCTATAGGAAAAAAAATTTGCTCAATGATTTAGCGTGTATATGAAATTTCAACCCGCTTTGTTTTTTTCCTGTATCTTGTAGAATATGGTACAACGATGGAGCAGAGCCATCGGGGAGTGTCTCTCCCACATTGATTTCGTGTGCGAGCTTCACTTTTCCAATGACTCGATAATAAAAAAAGGCCGCATCAAAATGCCTGATGGTACGATCGAGGTAATTCCTCATCTTCGTCATACCTTCATCGCTGATGCTATGCACATCGCAGTCCATAACAAGGTAAGGATTGTAATAATTATAGTAATTTTTTGTGTGAAATGCATAAAAACATTCAGCGCTACAGGGGCATGACTTTCCGAATGAGTTTCTCCGCCACTCCTGCTCCGCTTGACTTTTCTATAATACCCTCTTTTCATCGAATGAACTCAGCTAACCTGCAGCTGTGTTTGCTAATTGTTTGTAGCTCGATTCAGCAGTATAATTTATCAAAAGTTCATCTTTTTCTTGAGGTCTTCAATTTTTATATGCGGAATATTCTTATCTGCTACCCCTCTTCAATTTCCTCTGTTGTCTTTACTCTTTATTACTTGAGTCAATTCGTTGATATCGTACTTTGCTATCCCCTCGAACAATTGGACATAGATTGTCCATTATTACATTGAGATAAATATAATAATCAATTATTTTTTATTTCGACAGGAAAACGGTGGTCAACCGGAACAGAATGTTCCCTGCGACCAGTTAGCCGGACCTTCTCATGGATCCGTAGCTATTTGCAACGACGCTGTCGTACATCAAGTGCCTACGACCTGTCACGATTTTCTTACTCCGACGGAGGTAAGTGTTGTATTTATTGAAAATGAAGGGAAAATGTCTTTCAATTTTTTCATTAATTTAATTCTTCATTTTTCATTTATCTCTCAATATAAAAATTCCTTCAATTTATAAATTCGGACATTTTTCTCGATTCCCTTGGGTTTCGTTTGAAAAAAAAACAGAATTGTTCTATGAGCTACTTTAGGCTCCGACGTGATTTACGCTGGCACAATTTGTGGCCGCACGACTGGACCGCGAATTTTTCATTTCCGGGCATGCAAAGAGATCGCGAAAGAGGCTAAGGGAATAAGAATGAGAGGAGGGGGAGGAGAGAGAGAAACGTATGGACAGCCTTCGAGATATCCTTAAAATCGCACCTGCGGATCTTCGCCCTCGACGCGAGAACTCGCGGATTATTCGTTTTTCGTTTAATATTTCACGTATGTGTGTGTTTTACGGGACATGTGAGCGCGTCCTTGACAAGCCGCGATAAGCCTCCAATGAAAAAAAAATGGGGTTTGGAGCGAGTTGCGTTAAATGGGGTTTGTAGCGAGTTCCGCTCAATGGGGTATATAATAATTGCCTATGTATATAATTTAATTAACAAATGCACGATGACAGAATTAATCGACGAACGAATAAATTTATTATTTTTTCCATCTGTCTTGCGTGCATAACTGTGCTTTGAATATTCTCTTCTATCGCTCTCTCTTTTCTCATTCCATCTCTGTCGTATCCTATCCTGAGTACAGCAGCGCCAGCGGATATTTCCGTAACAATTTTCGCTGATTCCATAGCCCGCGTCCACAGTACAGCGTTCGGGCTCCTTACCTCTATTCTTCATGTGTACAACGCTCCCCTTTTCGGCGTGCCTCGTGAACGGCGCTAAATCGCGGCGGCGAGTTCGGGAATATGATTTTGTGTGCATCGCTTCTGTCAAGGTTGCAGGTTCCCTTGTAGCCGCGCGAGTCGTGAGCACTGCTCAAGTCGATATCACAGCAGCGTGCACACGAATGGGTAGCTCGATGGAGGAAAAGTCTCTGCCCCTCGCTCACTCGACAGGCGAACGGAACGAGGTTTTCTGTCCGATTGAGCTCGACATATGTGTGGCCGTACTGCGGATTGGAATATGCATTAAATGAATTTCAAAGAGAAAAACATGTATCAAGAAAATTGTTTTCTCTCGGTTGGCTGTTACGTCCCAGCCTTCACCTTTTTTTTCTCTCTCTTCTTGAAACCACGATGGCAAATACGCACGATAGCAGCACCCTCATTCATCGACCAAAAACCTATATTTCTTTAACGCTAAGCGAGCGATAGCCGAAACGTACCACAAGACCAAAAGCGAAACCGTCGCACGTAGGCGCCCACGCATAAACATAGCCAACGACAGACGAATTTACGAGAGGAGCGTACTCGCAGCCTGGGAAGAGAAACCCTACGCCTAGAGCACTCGAACAAAATGCAGGGTCCGAACTACGCCACAATCCTGCCTTGTCCTAAGACCCAAACAATCCCACGAGGAAAACTCGCTTGCGCGAGAACACGTCACCCGGTCATATCGCAAGACCCACGAAACCTCGGTCGCTGAACCCGATCCTCGGACATAGAACAATGGCTGCATTCACCATAGCGATGACCTAATAAGTAGACGAACAAAACTATTCCCACGCATGACGCCGACCTATCACGTAAGGCAGCGTACATTCTCACGATTGATTAACCAATCACTAAGAAGCTCTGATCCAAAAATGCATTCCCCCAAAAAAAGCTCCTTCCCCTACAACCAGACTTTCCTAATTTTCATATCACGAAGGAGCAGACACTCTGTATCCGAACTCCGAACTGAACAGTCGACTTACAAGGCTAAACCCTTTCGCTCCGCGTTTCCGTGTAATCATTGTACGCGTAACTATCTTTGTACCGAAATTATAAGTTTGTAAGAGTTAAACGTAATAAACGTGAACTACGTGAAATAAGACAAAATCTACGTGTCTGAACATTTATTTGATCAACGATCAATCCATCGGGCGGATCCAACTCTCTTACCAGAATCACGCACCTCAAATTCGTCTCAATCGAAATTGTTACTAAACTGTGTTCGGAACTCACGCGGAAGCCAAACAAAGACTCACTGCGAAATCTAATTCAATTCGAACTTTCGCGCTCTAAATCGGCAACCTCGCGAGTCCCATCTAAATCTCCCTCCGGGACGTAACAGGCCGTATATGCCGAGAATGCGGGTTAAAAAAATTAACGACGAACCGCGTTAAAAAATAAAACGCCGAAACGACCGTGGAAGGTTCAAAAAGAACTCTTGAGCCTTTGCCATGGTCGTTACGGCGTTTTTCTTCAACAGTAAACATTATGAATAAGCGTGTACCATAAAAGTTTTTCTATCCTCAATGAGCGTCGTGGCTGAGTTGGCAGCGTGACGGATTGACGATGTTTGCGGTCCGATTTCGATCCTTGGTTAATCGACTTTTTTTAATATATTTTTTCTCTTCATTGTATACTCAAAAAATGTCGACCTTACTCTCGCTTTAGCTATTCTCGCCTGTTCAGGCACTATTTATGATATTTAATGCACATATGTTTAATTTAAATAAAGACATTGGCTACCGGGGATCGAACTCGCGTCGTCTGCACTCAGAGCCCGCACGCTGATATGTCAACCGCGGGGCTCATGTGACTGCAAACCTGCCTTACGTATACACACTTATCCAACCTTAAAAAAATCGCTCTATACCAATTGCATATTGTTTTTATGACCCCAAAGTATTATTGAAGACAAATGAAAACGATTTTTCCAAATTCCTAGAGTGGCGTTATCCCTTAAAGAAAAGAAATTGATTTTTTGATCGTTGTAAATGTATTACCCCTCTTAAAGCCTTTAAGGCGTCTGACCACCTTGGCCGAGCGAAAAATGGGTATATTAAAAAAAAATAATAAACTCGAAAGTATGGGCCGGAATATTTTTATTTTTTTACACAACGTCAGAAAGGGCTTTAAGAATAACGTTAATAAATTTCCGTTCAGAATATTTAAAAATGGCGCCGTTATGCACATTGCCGCGGAGGCCCTCCACACGATACGCGCGGTCGTTGTCCCAGCTGTTACCCGGTCATGTCACATCTGCAAAAAAAATTAGCTCATTCGTGAGTAGTGTCGCTACAGTGTAGCGTAGCGGTTTTTTTTGCGACCATTAAAACAATTATGGTGAGCCGAAGAAAAAATTTGTATTTTTCACGGAAATTATGGCTCACAATAATTTTTTTAAGAATCCTTTAAAGAATCTCGTACGTGTTAGCGAAAACCGGCAGAAAATTATGAAGCAACTCGTCCACTTCTTTGATGTTCGCTATTTCGGGGTTCGTTATTTTGGACCATCGCTCGTTTGCCTATCTGAGATCTATACTTCCGAAGTTTGTATCCTCGATATGTCTTTTTGCTATAGATGGTATTACGAATATGTAATACTCACGTCTTTCCATTTCGGAGATATGGATGTTCTACATTGTTTGAATCTGTATTTGTGTGACTCAAACTGCAGACAATCTGAATACACGTTCTCGAATACATGAACTCTCGAATAAATAATCCTTTGGTGTAATAGTTATTCAATTTCGTCATCGGCCGAAGGATACAATTTTGAATAATTTACAGTTCGTTACTTTGAGTTCTTAATTCTGTCATTTCGAAATCTTTGTCGTTCTATATTTGGCCTTTCAAAGTTTTTACCCCTATCCCAATATGAAATGTGTTGAAAAAAATGCCGATCGAGAAAGACTCAAAGTTCTCTTCGAGCCTTTCTCGATCGTTTCGGCACTTTTCTTCAACAATTTTTTTAATTAATTTTCTAAGGGGAAAAGTAAAAACTCATTTTCATATAGGGAGAAACATTTATTTTTTTTGTCATATTTTCCAATACTGTTTCCACCAAAATTTGGAACGCCCGCTCGTTTTGAGCAACTTCAACATACGTCTGGCGGAGCGAACGACTACGTGTTCGGCGGCGTCGACGATACCCGCGGTGTCCTTGCTGCGGCCGCTCTCCTCGTTCGTGCCGCCGTTCTTTCGATGGCCTGCCCTTCTCGCGCCCTTGGGCTCTCTCGAGTGGTTCTTGCCGCTGCGACTGTGGCTGATGACCACTTTTCTTTTTGTTGCGGCGCCAAAATTTCTTCTTTGTAACTGCAAAAAATAAATAATAAAATGTACAAATAAAATACATTACTCACACAAATTAAGGGATATTTTAAAAAATCCGAATTTTTGGCTGTTTTTCAATAACGGATAACTCGGAGAAAAATGGTCGTACAGAAAATTAAAAAAAGGAAATTATAGCTCCAAGTATCTAGTTTTCAGATCTGAACGGTAAAATTTTTTAGCGTGGGTGGTATTCTTGTAATCATCCGAAAACCAACGAAATTTCTTTTCTAAATTTTTGCTCGTCTTTAAAATGGTCTGTCAACTCCAAATAATTTTTTTTTATCATACGACTATAAAAATCTTTTAGACAATTTAATCAGCTTTAATTTGACCTTTTAACGAGCTACGTACGATGATTTTGCGAGGAGTAATCATCGATCAAAGCAAAAAAGTCCATTTTACATGCAATTAGGGGCTGTTGATAAAACATTTTTTTCGGAGTGATGATGTTGACTGAAAAAAAAGTTGAAAATTTGCCACTTTAAGGATATTTGGAAAATTTGGTATAACTTCGGATATAATGCATGAACGAAGGATATCGTCGGTAATGTTTTAAACTCGAAGTGTCCCCAAAAAACCCTGAAAGTTGCAAAGCGCTGCGATTTTTTTCCTTAGTGCTCCGAAGGATTAAATTGATCGTTTCTGTCAAAAATCACCGTAACAAGCAATTTTCCGATTTTTATTAATTTTTTTTATCTTCAAAATGTTTTTTTTAGCAATAATGCGTAATTTATTCATTCAAAGACATCAATTACCGAGGAAAAATGAAAAAAAAATCAAATTTTTAGGGTAGTTTTGAAAAGAACTGTTTTTTGTGTTTGTTAAGAAAGTGTATTTCAACGGTTGAAGCTGCAAAAAAATTAAAAGTTCGAGATTTGTGTGAAGAGAAACAGTCGACAGTATATCAGGTATTTCAACAACAAAGGTGGTTAGACTGTTAAAAAAAATCGATCAATTTTTTTTTGACAAGAAGAGATCATCGTCAAAATATGAAGAAAAAAAAATTGATTTTTTTTTATTTGAAAAAAAAATTTAATAAAAAAATAAAAATAAAATTTCCAAATTTTTTAATTAATTTTTTGTTTCAAGTGTAAAAAAAATTTAATTAAAAAAAATTTTTCACGTGTTAACGATAATCTCCTCTTGTCAAAAAACATTTGGTCGATTTTGTTTTACCAGTCTAACCACCTTTGTTTTTGATATACCCCCCCTACTGTCGACTGATTCTCTTCACACAAATCTTTAACTTTTAATTTTTTGCAGCTTCAATTGTTGAAATACACTTTCTTAACAAACACAAAAAACAGTTTTTTTCAAAACTACTGTAAAAATTTGATTTTTTTTTATTTGAATTTTTCTTTCGATTTTTTTTTCTTGGCAATGGCTGTCTTTGAATGAATAAATTCCGCATTATTGCTAAAAAAAAACATTTTGAAGATAAAAAAATGAATAAAAATCGAAAAATTGCTTGTTACGGTGATTTTTGACAGAAACGATAAAATTCATCCTTCGGGGCACTAAGAAAAAAAATCGCAGCGCTTTGCAACTTTGAGGGGTTTTTGGGGACACTTCGAGGTTAAAACATTACCGACGATATCCTTCGTTCATGCATTATATCCGAAGTTATACCAAATTTTCCAAATATCCTTAAATTGGCAAATTTTCAACGTTTTTTTCAGTCAACATCATCACTCCGAAAAAATGTTATATCAACAGCCCCTAATTGCATGTCATAGAGAATATTTTGCAGTTTCCAAAACCCTACTTTTATTTCCTGTACGATCATTAGTTCTCGAGTAATTGATTGTCAAAGTTAAAATGGACTTTTTTGCTTTGATCGACGATTACTCCGCGCCAAATCATCGTATGGAGCTCGTTAAAAGGTCAAATTAAAGCTGATTAAATTGTCTAAAAGACTTTTATAGTCGTATGATGAAAAAAGTTCTTTGAAGTCGACTGACCGTTTTAAAGACGAGCAAAAATTTGGAAAAAAAATTCGTTGGTTTTCGGATGATTACAAGAAAACCGCCCGCGCTAACAAATTTTACACTCCAAATCTGAAAACTAGATACATGAAGCTATAATTTCCTTTTTTTTATTTTCTGTACGACCATTCTTCTCCGAGTTATCCCTTGCTGAAAATCAGCTAAAAATTTGGAATTTTTTAAATATCCCTTAATTTGTGTGAGTAGTGTATTTTATTTATACATTTTATTATTTATTTTTAACAGTCACAAAGAATAAATTTTGGCGCCGCAACAAAAAGAAAAGTGGTCGACAGCAGCAGCCGCAGCGGCAAGAGGAACCCGCGGGAGCCCAAGAGCGCGAGAAGGGCAGGCCATCGAAAGAACAGCGGCACGAGCGAGGGGAGCGGCCGCAGCAAGGACGCCGCGGGTATCGTCGACGCGACCGAACCCGCAGTCGTTCGCCCCGCCGGGCGCATGTTGAAGTTGCTCAAAACGAGCGGGTGTTCCAAATTTTGGTGCAAACAGTATTGACAAATATGACAAATAAATTAATGTTTCCCCTAATACGTAAATGAGTTTTTACTTTTCCACTTAGAAAATTAATTTAAAAAAATGTTGAAGAAAAGTGTCCAAACGATCGAGAAAGGCTCGAAGAGAACTTTGAGTCTTTCTCGATCGGCATTTTTTTCAAAACATATTTCACATTGGATAAGTGTGTTTCGGCATTTTTTACAAGCCATTTCACATTGGGATGGGGGTCAAAACTTTGAAAGGCCAAATATAGAACGACAAAGATTTAGAAATGACAGAATTATAAACTCAATGTAACGAACTGTAAATTATTCAAAATGTTATCCTTCGACCGATGACGAAATTGAATAACTATTCTACCAAAGGATGATTTATTCGAGAGCTCATTTATTCGAGAACATGTATTCATATTGTCTGCATTTTGAGTCGTACAAATAATACAAATTCAAACAATCTAGAACATCCATATCTCCGAAATGGAAAGATGTGAGTATCTAATATTGGTAATACCATCTATAGCAAAAAGACATATATATCGAGGATACAAACTTCGAAAGTGTAGATCTCAGATAGGCAAACGAGCGATGGTCCAAATTAGCGAACATCAAAGAAGTGGATGAGTTGCTTCATAATTTTCTGCCGGTTTTCGGTAACACGTACGAGATTGTTTCGAGACGTCTGGCCACCTTGGCCGATCGAAAAATGGGGATATTAAAAAAAAATAATAAACTGGAAAGTATGGGCCGCAATATTTTTATTTTTTACATAACGTCAGAAAGGGCTTTAAGAATAACGTTAATAACTTTGCGTTGAAAATATTTAAAAATGGCGCCGTTATGCACATTGCCGCAGAGGCCCTCCGCACGATACGCGCGGTCGTTGTCCCAGCTGTTACCCGGTCATGTCACATCTGAAAAAAAATCAGCTCATTCGTGAGTAGTGTCGCTATAATGTAACGTAGCGGTATTTTTTCGACCATTAAAAAAATTATAGTGAGCCATAATTTCGGTGAAAAATACAAATTTTTTTCTTCGGCTCACCATAATTGTTTTAATGGTCGAAAAAAAACCGCTACGCTATATTGTAGCGACACTACTCACGAATGAGCTGATTTTTTTTTGCAGATGTGACATGACCGGGTAACAGCTGGGACAACGACCGCGCGTATCGTGCGGAGGGCCTCCGCGGCAATGTGCATAACGGCGCCATTTTTAAATATTTTGAACGGAAATTTATTAACTTTATTCTTAAAGCCCTTTCTGACGTTGTGTAAAAAAATAAAAATATTCCGACCCATACTTTCGAGTTTATTATTTTTTTTAATATACCCATTTTTCGCTCGGCCAAGGTGGTCAGACGCCTTAAAGTCTTTAAGAGGGGATATACATTTACAACGATCAAATAATCAACTTCTTTTCTTTAAGGGATAACACCACTCTGGGAATTTGGAAAAATCGTTTTCATTTGTCTTCAATAATACTTTGGGGTCATAAAAACAATATGCAATTGGTATAGAGCGATTTTTTTTAAGGTTGGATAAGTGTGTATACGTAAGGCAGGTTTGCAGTCACAAGAGCCCCGCGGTTGACATATCAGCGTGCGGGCTCTGAGTACAGACGACGCGGGTTCGATCCCCGGTAGCCAATGTCTTTACTTAAATTAAACATATGTGCATTAAATATCATAAATAGTGCCTGGACAGGCGAGAATAGCTAAAGCAAGAGTAAGTTCGACATTTTTTGAATATAAAATGAAGAAAAAAAATACATTAAAAAAAGTCGATTAACCAGGGATCGAACCCGGACCACAAGCATCGTCAATCCGTCACGCAGCCAACTCTGCCACGACGCTCATTGAGGATAGATAAACATTTATGATACACGCTTATTCATAATGTTTACTGTTGAAAAAAAACGCCGTAACGACCATGGCAAAGGCTCAAGATTTCTTTTTGAATCTTCCACGGTCGTTTCGGCGTTTTATTTTTTAACGCGGTTCGTCGTTAATTTTTTTAACCCACATTCTCGGCATAAACGGCCAACCGAGAGAAAACAATTTTCTCGATACATGTTATTCTCTTTGAAATTCATTTAATGCATATTCCAATCCGCAGTACGACCACACATATATCGAGCTCAATCGGACAGAAAACCTCGCTCCGTTCGCCTGTCGAGCGAGCGAGGGGCAGAGACTTTTCCCCCACCGAGCTACCCATTCGTGTGCACGCTGACTGCGATATCGACTTGAGCGGTGCTCACGACTCGCGCGGCTACAAGGGAATCTGCAACCTCGACAGAGGTGATGCACACAAAATCATATTCCCGAACTCGCCGCCGCGATTTAGCGCCGTTCATGAGGCACGCCGAAAAGGGGAACCATGGAGACTAGAGTAAAGGAGCCCGAACGCATATGGCGGAATCATGGAGCCTAGATACCAGGAGGTTCAGCGGCAATGCAAACAGAGATTAGTAGGGAGATGTACAACGCTCCCCTTTTCGGCGTGCCTCACAAATGGCGCTAAATCGCGGTGGCGAGTTCGGGAATATGATTTTGTGTGCCTCGCCTCTGTCGAGGTAGCAGATTCCCTCGTAGCCGCGCGAGTCGTGAGCACCGCTCCAGTCGATATCGCAGTCAGCGTGCACACGAATGGGTAGCTCGGTGGGGGAAAAGTCTCTGCCCCTCGCTCGCTCGACAGTCGAACGGAGCGAGGTTTTCCGTCCGATCGATCTCGACATATGTGTGGCCGTACTGCGGATTGGAATATGCATTAAATGAATTTCAAAGAGAAAAACATGTATCGAGAAAATTGTTTTCTCTCGGTTGGCCGTTTATGCCGAGAATGCGGGTTAAAAAAATTAACGACGAACCGCGTTGAAAAATAAAACGCCGAAACGACCGTGGAAGGTTCAAAAAGAAATCTCGAGCCTTTGCCGCGGTCGTTACGGCGTTTTTTTTTTCAACAGTAAACATTATGAATAAGCGTGTATCATAAATGTTTTTCTATCCTCAATGAGCGTCGTGGCTGAGATGGCTGCATGACGGATTGACGATGCTTGCGGTCCGGATTCGATCGCTGGTTAATCAACTTTTTTTAATCTATTTTTTTTCTTCATTTTATATTCAAAAAATTGTGAACTTACTTTCGCTTTAACTATTTTTGCCTGTCCAGGCATTATTTATGATATTTAATTCATATATGTTTAATTTTAAAAAAGACGTTGGCTACCGGGGATCGAACCCGCGTCGTCTGCACTCAGAGCCCGCACGCTGATAATCAACCGCGATACTCTTGTGATTGGAAACCTGCCTTTTACGTATTCACACTTATCCAACCTTAAAAAAATTCGCTGCATACCAATTGCATATTGTTTTTATGACCCCAAAGTATTATTGAATTTCGATATATTGATTTTTCGCAAAATGGTGCATGTTTAAAAATAAAGTTAAATTTTTAACTAAAAAAACGCCATAAAATCGTCGATAAAAAAAGTAAGCCATATAAAATTAAAAAATCCTACGTAGCTCCGTGGAGAAAGATGTTTTGAAGCTACTGTCAAAATTTCAAGTCGATCGGTAAAAATTTGCTCGAGTTATGTCTTCGGCTAGCTCAAAAAAGGCGCCTTGGGGCATGTGCTGCGCAGCCGCCATTTTTAAATATTTTTTATTGAAAAAATTACATTTTGTACTTTTTTAGTATTGCTATAAAACCTACTTTACAGATTTTCGATTGATACTTTTATTCAACCAAAATTAATTCCCGAAAATATGCCTATTTTTTGTGTGCTACTGTGATTTCCCCCCTTAAGGCGTCTGGCCACCTTGGCCGATCGAAAATGGGTATTTAAAAAAAAATAATAAACTCAAAAGTACGGGCCGGAATATTTTTATTTTTTTTACACAACGTCAGAAAGGGCTTTAAGAATAACGTTAATAAATTTCCGTTCAAAATATTAAAAAATGGCGCTGTTATGCACATTGCCGCGGAGGCCCTCCGCACGATACGCGCGGTCGTTGTCCCAGCTGTTACCCGATCATGTCACATCTGCAAAAAAAAAATCAGCTCATCCGTGAGTAGTGTCGCTACAATGTAGCGTAGCGGTTTTTTTCACGACCATTAAAAAAATTATGGTGAGCCGAAGAAAAAAATTTGTATTTTTCAACGAAATTATGGCTCACCATAATTTTTTTAATGGTCGAAAAAAAAACCGCTACGCTACATTGTAGCGACACTACTCACGAAGGAGCAGATTTTTTTTCAGATGTGGCATGACCGCGTATCAGCTGGGACAACGACCGCGCGTATCGTGCGGAGGGCCTCCGCGGCAATGTGCATAACGGCGCCATTTTTTAATATTTTGAACGGAAATTTATTAACGTCATTCTTAAAGCCCTTTCTGACTTTATCTAAAAAATAAAAATATTCCGGCCCATACTTTCGAGTTTATTATTTTTTTTAATATACCCATTTTTCGATCGGCCAAGGTGGCCAGACGCCTTTAAAGAATCTCGTACGTGTTAGCGAAAACCGGCAGAAAATTATGAGGCAACTCGTCCACTTCTTTGATGTTCGCTATTTTGGACCATCGTTCGTTTGGATATCTGAGGTCTACACTTTCGAAGTTTGTATCCTCGATATATATGTCTTTTTCCTATAGATGGTATTACCAATATTAGATACTCACGTCTTTCTATTTCGGAGATTTGGATGTTCTAGATTGTTAGAATCTGTATTTGTATGACTCAAACTGCAGACAATCTGAATACACGTTCTCGAATAAATGAGCTCTCGAATAAATAATCCTTTGGTGTAATAGTTATTCAATTTCGTCATCGGCCGAAGGATAAAATTTTGAATAATTTACTGTTCGTTACTTTGAGTTTATAATTCTGTCATTTCGAAATCTTTGTCGTTCTATATTTGGCCTTTCAAAGCTTTGACCCCTATCCCAATGTGAAATGTGTTGAAAAAAATGCCGATCGAGAAAGACTCAAAGTTCTCTTCGAGCCTTTCTCGATCGTTTCAGCACTTTTCTTCAACAATTTTTTAAATTAATTTTCTAAGGGGAAAAGTACCCAGATAGACAGATATATGCGTCCGGCGCGCCGCGGCGGGGCGAACGACTGCGTGTTCGGTCGCGTCGACGATACCCGCGGCATCCTTGCTGCGGCCGGTCCTCTCGCTCGTGCGGCTGTTCTATTGATGGCCTGCCCTTCTCGCGCCCTTGGGCTCCCTCGGGTGCCTCTTGCCGCTGCGGCTGCTACTGACGACCACTTTCCTTTTTGTTGTGGCGCCAAAATTTCTTCTTTGTAACTGTAAAAAATAAATAATAAAATGTACAAATAAAATACATTACTCACACAAAGTAAGGGATATTCGAAAAATTCCGAATTTTTGTCTGATTTTCAACAAGGGATAACTCGGAGAAAAATGGTTGTACAGAAAATAAAAAAAGGAAATTATAGCTTCAAGTATCTAGTTTTCAGATCTGGACTGTAATTTTTTTTAGCGTGGGTGATTTTCTTGTAATCATTCGAAAACCAACGAAATTTTTTTCCAAATTTTTGCTCGTCTATAAAATGGTCTGTCCACTTCAAATAATTTTTTTTATCATACGACTATAAAAGTCTTTTAGACAATTTAATCAACTTTAATTTGACCTTTTAACGAGCTCCGTACGATGATTTCGAGCGGAGTAATCGTCGAAGAAAGCAAAAAAGTCCATTTTAACTTTGACAATCAATCACTCGAGACCTAATGATCGTACAGAAAATAAAAGTAGGGTTTTGGAAACTACAAAACATGCTCTATGACATGCAATTAGGGGCTGTTGATAAAACATTTTATTTTCTGTACGATCATTAGTTCTCGAGTAATTGATTGTCAAAGTTAAAATGGACTTTTTTGCTTTGATCGACGATTACTCCGCGCCAAATCATCGTACGGAGCTCCTTAAAAGGTCAAATTAAAGCTAATTAAATTGTCTAAAAGACTTTTATAGTCGTATGATAAAAAAAATTATTTGAAGTCGACTGACCATTTTAAAGACGAGCAAAAATTTGGCAAAAAAATTTCGTTGGTTTTCGATTATTACAAGAAAACCGCTCACCCTAACAAATTTTACAGTCCAGATCTGAAAACTAGATACTTGAAGCTATAATTTCCTTTTTTATTTATTTTTTGTACGACCATTTTTCTCCGAGTTATCGCTTGTTAAAAATCAGCCAAAAATTTGGAATTTTTTAAATATCCCTTAATTTGTGTGAGTAGTGTATTTTATTTGTACATTTTATTATTTATTTTTTACAGTTACAAAGAAGAAATTTTGGAGTCGCAATAAAAAGAAAAGTGGTCGTCAGCAGCAGCCGCAGCGGCAAGAGGCACCCGAGGGAGCCCAAGGGCGCGAGAAGGGCAGGCCATCGAAAGAACAGCGGCACGAGCGAGCGGAGCGGCCACAGCAAGAACGGCGCGGGCAAAGACGTTGTAAGAAATAGGTCGTGTTCGTTGGGTCTCATCATTTTGATTGCGCATGCGCATAATGATGCGCATTTGATGATGCGCACGTTTCATTGCGCAGTTGCGCGTTGCGCATCGTTATGCTCATGCGCACTTGTTCGTATCAAAATGATGAGATCCAACGAACACGACCATAGATCGACAACACATACTTTAAAGTACGGCGACTGCGTCGACCAACTTTTGCGGGGAGGGCAGGCGCGTCCGATATAGCGCGACCAATCAAATTGCTCATCGTTACACGCACACCACGAGACGGCTTCTCGGCTGTGTTCGGAAGTCTACGGCTAGTGTCGTGACGGTGCAGCGGTGACGACAGATCTATCGATATAATTCGTTACCAATAACGTTATAATAATTATATTCGTCATAATTAAATCAATTTCAATCGTATATCTTACGGTCAGAGTAATAAATTGACAATTATTACATTGACCGTAACATATACACCTAAGGAAGTATGGGAATGTAAAATAAAACTATTAAATCAAATACATTTATTCAAAATAATAGTGTACATTGGCACTATTTATAACTTTGCATCATAACCAACGTAATTAATCTTCATCGGATTACATAGTATTCATCAGTTCCTGAACCTCTGTCTGACAATAAACAATATTTTTTTTAAACAAACCACGAAAGCATTTCGAATTAGTCACCTCTAAATAAGGTAATTTTATTCAGTTTTTGGCGTTGGGACAACTTAAATGAAAAGGATATATTGGTGAAAATCCATTTCTGGAAAAATAGTTTTCCCAATTAGGGTATTCATCGCTTTAGCTAGTAAGTACGGGGTAGTAATTTACGCACAAGCGAATACTAATGACGCGCACGGCGGCCGAATGCACACTGAACGGGCATTCGACGCCGGTTTAACAGTAGAGGTCATCTGACCGCTGTGTGGTTCGAGGGGCAAGCCTAGCGGTCGAGCGCGTTGTCGGTCTATATCTTATAATGTCTTTGGGCGCGGGTATCGTCGACGCGACCAAACCCGCAGTCGTTCGCCCCGCCGGACGCATCTTGAAGTTGCTCAAAACGAGCGGGCGTTCCAAATTTTGGTGCAAACAGTATTGAAAAATATGACAAAAACATTAATGTTTCCCCCAATACGTAAATGAGTTTTTACTTTTCCCCTTAGAAAATTAATTTAAAAAATTGTTGAAGAAAAATGCCGAAACGATCGAGAATGGCTCGAAGAGAACTTTGAGTCTTTCTCGATCGGCATTTTTTTCAAAACACATTTCACATTGGATAAGTATGTTTCGGCATTTTTTTCAACACATTTCACATTGGGATGGGGGTCAAAACTTTGAAAGGCCAAATATAGAACGACAAAGATTTCGAAATGACAGAATTATAAACTCAATATAACGAACTATATATTATTCGAAATGTTATCCTTCGACCGATGATGAAATTGAATAACTATTACACCAAAGGATTATTTAATCGAGAGCTCATTTATTCGAGAACGTGTATTCAGATTGTCTGCAGTTTGAGTCATACAAATACAGATTCAAACAATCTAGAACATCCATATCTCCGAAATGGAAAGACGTGAGTATCTAATATTGGTAATACCATCTATAGGAAAAAGACATATATATCGAGGATACAAACTTCGAAAGTGTAGACCTCAGATAGGCAAACGAGCGATAGTCCAAAATAGCGAACATCAACAAAGTGGACGAGCTGCCTCATAATTTTCTGCCGATTTTCGCTAACACGTACGAGATTCTTTAACGCGTTACCCCCACTTGTAGCGCAAAAAAAGGCCTTTTTCATGAATTTTTTTTAAAAGAAACTACAAAACTTTTTTAATCGATCAATATACCATCTCAAAGAACACATCTTGAAGAGCTTTCAGTAATTTTTTTATTGAAAAATATTACATTGTTTAGTGGCAAATGGCCGTCAATGAAATAATGTTTTTATATACACGGTTTGCGGTGGCCAACATTGCGGCGAAGTGGATCATCTGAAGAAAAAAAAATGCGGATGGATTTAGTCAAATATAAGTATAAACTCGTCTTCAATCGAAGGATTTTAAAAAATATTCATTTTTCACAAAATGGCGGACAGTCAAAGTTAATGGTTCGATTTTAACGAAACAAAACGGCCGTTTTTTGGCTATAAAACGGCCATTTTTTTCGAAAAAAAAAAAATCGAACGATTAAAGACTATATTTTTATGTATTAAATAAGCCTGCAAAATTTCAAGAAGATCGGTGCATTAGTGTTCGAGTAATTTTGGTCACCGACTTCAGAAATGCCATTTTGAGAAAAACGCGTTTAAAGTTTCAACTAGCCGGTCGTTTACACAACGGATTCTTCTCTTTCAACGCTCATATCTCAGTCAATTTTGTTCGGATCGACTTGAAATTTTCAGGACATATTCTCAGACACTTATACTTCAAAAAAATGCAATAAAATTAAAAATCGATTTTTTTCAAAATCGCAAGTGGGGGTAACCCCTTAAAGGCGTCTGGCCACCTTGGCCGATCGAAAAATGGGTATATTAAAACAAAATAATAAACTCGAAAGTATGGGCCGGATTGTTTTTATTTTTTTACAAAACGTCAGAAAGGGCTTTAAGAATAACGTTAATAAATTTCCGTTTAAAATATTAAAAAATGGCGCCGTTATGCACATTGCCGCGGAGGCCCTCCGCACGATACGCGCGGTCGTTGTCCCAGCTGTTACCCGGTCATGTCACATCTGAAAAAAAATCAGCTCATTCGTGAGTAGTGTCGCTACAATGTAATGTAGCGTTTTCTTTTCGACCATTAAAAAAATTATAGTGAACCATAATTTCGGTGAAAAATACAAATTTTTTTCTTCGGCTCACCATAATTTTTTTAATGGTCGAAAAAAAACCGCTACGCTACATTGTAGCGATACTATTCACGAATGAGCTGATTTTTTTGCAGATGTGACATGACCGGGTACCAACTGGGACAACGACCGCGCGTATCGTGCGGAGGGCCTCCTCGGCAATGTGCATAACGGCGCCATTTTTTAAAATATTTTTAACGGAAATTTATTAACGTTATTCTTAAAGCCCTTTCTGACGTTGTGTAAAGAAGTAAAAATATTCCGGCCCATACTTTTGAGTTTATTATTATTTTTTTTTAATACCCATTTTCGATCGGCCAAGGTGGCCAGACGCCTTAAAGTCTTTAAGAGGGGATATACATTTACAACAATCAAAAAATCAATTTCTATTCTTTAAGGGATAACACCACTCTAAGAATTTTGAAAAATCGTTTTCATTTGTCTTCAATAATACTTTGGGGCCATAAAAACAATATGCAATTGGTATGCAGCGAATTTTTCTTAAGGTTGGATAAGTGTGTATACGTAAGGCAGGTTTGCAATCACAAGAGCCTCGCGGTTGATTATCAGCGTGCGGGCTCTGAGTACAGACGACGCGGGTTCGATCCCCGGTAGCCAACGTCTTTTTTAAAATTAAACATATATGAATTAAATATCATAAATAATGCCTGGACAGGCAAGAATAGCTAAAGCGAAAGTAAGTTCACAATTTTTTAAATATAAAATGAAGAAAAAAAATAGATTAAAAAAAGTCGATTAACCAGCGATCGTATCCGGACCGCAAGCATGGTCAAGCCGTCACGCTGCCAACGACGCTCATTGGGATAGAAAAACATTTATGATACACGCTTATTCATAATGTTTACTGTTGAAAAAAAACGCCGTAGCGACCCACAGTAGGAGAAAAGCCCAAAAACCTGGCCAAAACCCCAAAAAATAAATTTTCGAAATAGGGTCAGTTGAGTAGTCATTCAGGTAGAGGACTAGTAACTGCATTCTATTGTGGAAGGGAAAGCCCTTTAAGTGTATACCTGCGCCGCAGCGTCAGTTGGCAGTTAGTGTTCGTGAAGAGTGTACGTGTCACGCGCTGAACAGACGAAAATAACGCTGACTTCAAAAACCCATAACTTTAAAGTGACGGGTTTAATTTCAATTCTGCAACATGGATACGACTTCTGGAGGTATGTAGAACATGTTTTTACATCGGTTGAATCTAAAGTTTATGTATAAATGATTGAAATGTAGTATAGCCTTCGGCATAAATAAAATTGAATAATTTTGAAAACTTATATTTTCAACGGTCCGAAAAGTTATATATTTTGTCACATTTTGCAAAGCTCCTAGTCTCGGCCTTTAGTTTAATGTATAAGCTTTCGAAATTTACAAGAGTTACCTGCGGAAAACGTGCGTCTTGTCCGTTATGATTTTTTTCGCATCGTGCGGTAGCCGAGCGTGCACGCGGCACTATTGAGCAGCCTCTGCGCCTCTACCTGAGAATGGGTGAAGTAGCATCATAACGGACAAGACGGCTGTTATACGCTTGAAATAAATTATTTTAATATATATGTATGTGTATATATATATATATATATAAATTTTCTGTGATTTAATTATGATATATACGTATGCATATATATATATACATATTAAAATCAACCACATAAAAATTTCTTAAATATGAATGAAATGTTATAACATTCAAATAAAATATTTGAATATATATATATTATATAGTAAGCAAAGCTTTCTTTTAACCAAATCCATGTCAATATGTTCTGTCTAATTTTTTTAAAATTATTTCAATTATTGCGGTTATTTATTTGGTAAAATAATGTACATTGTTCAAGTTTTTGTATTAATTGAAAATTTTATCTTTTCCTTTAACACCAATTTTCTACAATTTTATGTCTTTATTACAGGATCCGGTTACAAATTCGCTTCCTTGATCGAATTTATGGTAGAAAAAATTTCCAAGGACACCGGACGTACAGTTGTAGTGCCTGAGGACTCGAAACAGACTTTTTCGATACTCTTCAATCAAATGAGAACGAGGTGGCAACAAGCTCACAGAAAATCCTGTGTATTTTTCAAGAATAACGGTGAATGGCTTAGCAAGCAGGTATGTTTTGCCGCACCTACAGACACTGTAGTAACAAGCCCGGGTAATACGGGCGGCCGCCCGTCCCTTGAGTTTACAATGTCCAGTGAAAGATCTAAACGAAGGAAGACCCAAGATATTCGTACATCGTTCAACTCGGTCGAGTTAGCATACGCTACTCAGATGAGCCTTCGCTCTTCAGGACAATCCGACGCCGCAAAAGTTATTAAGGACGTAACAATGACGAGTCCTTTAAGAGCTTCCAAGTATCGTAAAGCTTACTCAGCAACGGATGAAATTACTTTATCCGAAGAGGCTGCACTTTCCGCTATGATTGAATATAAATTCTCCAAGAGTACTTACCAGGGAATGAGAAGATTAGGGAAGGAAAATAACTGTAAGCTATATCCGTCTTACGAAAAAGTGATGAAAGCAAAAAAGCGTTGTTATCCACCACGTGATGCAATCAGGATTACAGAGAGTAGTGCAGAAGTCCAACTACAGGCACTATTAGATCATACAGTTGAACGTATTTTACTCGTCCAAAATGTACTCATTCAAAGATTGACTCCAGATAATGTTCGTAAAATGGACTTGATTTGCAAGTGGGGTTGCGATGGAAGTTCTGGGCAAAGTGAATATAAGCAGACGTTCAGTGATGACAGCAAATCTGATGCGCATGTATTCTTTACTTCAGTCGTGCCGTTACAACTCGTGTGTTATGATTAACAATCGAAGGAAGAAATAGTTGTTTGGAAGAACCCCAGACCCTCGTCTCCACGATTTTGTAGACCGCTTAGACTACTGTTTCTACGCGAAGACACAGAGTCAACACTTAATGAAGTCCAAATTGTTGAAGAACAAATAAAGTCACTTCGTCCATTCGAAAGCGTAATAGATGGAAAAGAAATCTCCGTAATGTACAAGTTGTTGTTCACCATGATAGATGGTAAAGTTTGCAACGCTGTATCATTGACGAAATCTGCTCAACGGTGCTATTTGTGTGGAGCAACCAGCAAAGATTTTAATGCCATCGACACTGTATTGCAAAGGGAAATCAATGAAACAAATTTGAAGTTCGGATTGTCGACGCTGCATGCGTGGATACGGTGCTTCGAGTATTGCTTACACGTGTCTTACAAACTCGGCATTAAAAAATGGCAAGCTCGAAGTGCCGAAGAAAAAAAAATTACCCAGGAACGCAAGAGGGCCATTCAAGAAGGATTCAAGAAGCAATTGGGTCTAAATATCGATCGCCCAAAGCCTGGATACGGCAGCAGCAATGATGGCAACACAGCTCGGCGATTCTTTGAAAATTCGACGGTTTCCGCTGCGATAACGGGGGTCAACGAAGAAGTTATTAAACGCTTGTACGTAATCCTACTAGTTATATCGTGTGGCCACGAGATAAACTGTGAAAGATTTGAGCAGTATGCTATTGAAACGGCAAGAAAGACCGTTGCATTATACCCTTGGTACTCCATGCCTACTTCGGTGCACAAACTATTAATTCATGGTCCAGTGATAATAACTCATGCTCTATTACCAATCGGCCAATTATCCGAAGATGCTCAGGAAGCTCGAAACAAAGACATCAAACGATATCGAGAAGATTTTGCGCGAAAAAGTTCCAGGGTTAAAACTATGGAAGATGTTTTTCATCGGCTCTTAGTTACTTCTGATCCGTACATTTCAAGTGTCAGAAGACTACCACAGAAGAAGCTGAAGAGTTTGTCGCCGGAAGCTGTAGCGATGTTGATCGCTCCTAAAGTGACTGCTGCAGCAGACGAATTTTGCGCCGAGATTGAAGCCGTGCCGGGAGTTGTAATAGATACAAACTCGGATAATGATTCTGACTCCGACTCCGACTCCGATTACGATTTTGATTAAGAATAAAATTTTCTATTTTTGAAACGTTCCGTATGTATTTTGGAAATAAAAATAATAATTGCGTAGAATACACTGTTCACGTTTATTTTATTATGATGATTTTTTTAAATATATTAATTTATCTATTTAGCAGGATACTCGGCCATTTTGTTTATAACAATTTGCTGTAAGCTCTTTGTTGCAAGTTATAAACAATAGATATCGGATTGGTAATCAGCGACCTTGAAAACCCGTATATACCAATTTTTGTCAACATCTGGTAACTTTTTAACGTTCATGTCGGCCATATTGGATCGGCCATTTTTTTTACGATAATTTGGCTTGCGGATTCGTAATCAGCGACCTTGAAAACCCGTAAATACCAATTTTTGTCGACATCTGGCAACTTTTTAACATTCATGTCAGCCATATTGGATCGGCCATTTTGTTTACGATAATTTGGCTTTCAGATTCGTAATCAGCGACCTTGAAAACCCCTGTAAGCCAATTTTCATTCCCGTCAAAGGTCATTTGAGGTTTTGGCCAGGTTTTTGGGCTTTTCTCCTACTGTGCGACCGCGGCAAAGGCTCGAGATTTCTTTTTGAACATTCCACGGTCGTTTCGGCGTTTTATTTTTCAACGCGGTTCCTCGTTAATTTTTTTAACCCGCATTCTCGGCATAAACGGCCGACCGAGAGAAAACAATTTTCTCGATACATGTTTTTCTCTTTGAAATTCATTTAATGTATATTCCAATCCGCAGTACGGCCACACATACGTCGAGATCGATCGGACGGAAAACCTCGCTCCGTTCGACTGTCGAGCGAGCGAGGGGCAGAGACTTTTCCCCCACCGAGCTACCCATTCGTGTGCACGCTGACTGCGATATCGACTGGAGCGGTGCTCACGACTCGCGCGGCTACGAGGGAATCTGCAACCTCGACAGAGGCGAGGCACACAAAATCATATTCCCGAACTCGCCACCGCGATTTAGCGCCGTTTGCGAGGCACGCCGAAAAGGGGAGCGTTGTACATCTCCCTACTAATCTCTGATGCAAAGGCGCTGAAAAAAGCGTCCCCGAAAATGTCCCGAAGTGATGGCGCTGGGGTGCCGCGCGACCGACATATATAGTAATATATTGGTCAACGAGGTGAAAGTGATCTGATGAGTTTCTAACCTCACGACAGACCGATCGTGACATCAAACGTCGAAATATCCGCCGATTCATAATTTCCTCATGACGGTTCGGAAAAAAACGCAAAAGCGAGAAAAGATCTCAAACTCAAACTCAAAATGGCGGCAATATAGTCCATCTAGAAAAACGTGTTTTTTTTACATATAGCTTCACGGAACAACGGTTTTATCGTAAAATATAAGACCTGAAACAAAAACCAAAAAAATGATATTATATATTATTGGCTATGACTACCTAGAAATTTGCTTTTAATTTTTTTTAAATAGCGCACTTTGAAGGAAATAAATCGATTTTTTGCCAAAAAAACAGTAAATTGTTTATAAAAAGAAGTTTACATTTAATCAAAAAACGGATACGTACTCCAATAAAGAATATAGTTGTGAAGCCGCTGTCAAAATTTCAACCTCGAAATCGATGCATGCAAAGGTGGTCGAGTAATCCGTCTTCCGAGATCGAAAAAAGTGGTTTCGAGAAAAACGCGTTTAAAGTTGTACTGCGGCCAAAGCGATAATTGAACCTTTAAATAAAAAAAATTGCTACAGGATCAATTCCGTATTGTTTTTATGACACCAAAGTATTTTTAGGAAAGAAAACGTCTTTCCAAAATACTAGAGTGGTGTTATCCCTTATCACTAATGAGGGTTAGGTACATCATGTGTGATGTGTCTTAGATCACACCCATGTTTAGCGTATATCTATATACATATAGGTTGCGGAGCACCCCAGCGCCATCATTTCTTGTTCTCGTTTTGGGGACGAGTTGAAAGGCCTCGCTGAACCTCCTGGTATCTAGGCTCCATGGGCGGAATCGTCGAAAAGTGGATCGCGAAAGTGATGAAAGATCTTGTAGTTCGAAAAATATCCGCGAGCGATACTAGCACCAAGGACCGAATAAGATAGGTCTGTGAGGACCGGCTTAGCAGTGCTTGTGACATACACAATGACGTTTTACTGTCAGTGAGTGCAGCCAGATCGCGCGTACAAGTTGCCCCTTCTCTAGTCTCTTACGCGCCCATCACACAATCATAGTAGCGCGTGTCCGTGAGCGAGCGACGCTCGGGCGTCTTCGGAAAGAGCTGAGCACGGTCAAAGTTCCCCGACCGCGCCTTCGGCAGCTACACCAACGCATGGACGCTGAGCACGTTCATGTGCGGCCAAGCCGAAACGAAGGCTTCGAGGGAAAAAGCAATCTGAGCACGACTCGCGCGTGACTACACCCGACGGCACGCGGGAGGCTTTTAGATGATTTCAATGCTTATTTAGCTCTTGATTCTCTGCGGTATTAATGTATAAAAAAAATGTATCGCGCACTCTGATCGCTTATTTTTTTAGTTTAAACGTTATTTTAAATATAATAATAAATCTAAATTACAACTTATTTTTCTTATATAAAATTGTTCACGCTTTACTCACACCCGTCCTTATGTCAAATAATTTATAATTCATAAAAGTAACCGGAAATATATTTATATTCGTATTATTATATTAATTCTCATACTTTCATCAAGCGATAAAGCGTTATCCCCAAAAACAAGCTAATCATCCATCCGGCCGCGAATCCTAAGTACCAGAAAGTGTACATATTCTACAAGCGATGAGATGGTCCCGTTGATAGCGTTCCTGGCTTCGGTCCGCAGTGCAAATTTTTCATAATATTGGATTATGGGATCGGTTTAATGAATAAAATACAGCGTCTTATTAATGTAGAGCAATATCTTTTTATTCCGACTTCTTATTCTATCAAGAGTCGTCGAAGGACTGGGTCTGAGAGTGAGACTGCAGGAGAAAAGAGTCACATATGCTTCAAGAACAAAGCAGACCCAAAACGACTTCTTATATATACTCTTATGTATATTTTCTTTTACTAATGTAAACTGCGTCGCCTCGATAGTTATCGATAGGCCACACGTGCTCTCTATTCTCACTACATATATACACACATACTCTTCAATAATATAACTAATATTCTTATTTATATTTTCTTATTATAAAAGATTATTTTTGCCATATTCCAACACTCCCACTCAAAAGTAATCTACTAAAATTAATGTCGGATTTTGCTCTTTTGTTTTAACTGGGGATTACAAATTTATATAGTCCAACATTTGTTGCAAGGATTGGGAAAAACCCCTTTTAATAAAAACCCAATCAGACTATTTATTATAAAATAAAATAATAATATTTTCGTATGGTTCGAATGTTCCGAGTTATAATTCCTCCAGGCCTATTTGTTTCCGGAATTTTGTAAACTGGACTTCTGGTAGAGGCTTTGTGAATACATCCGCTAATTGTTGACCTGTAGGAATATATTGTAAGATTATTACCTTTTGTTCAATCTTTTCTCTGGTGAAGTGATATTTCACATAGATATGCTTTGATCTTTTATGATCAGTAGGATTATTAGCTATCGCTATACATCCGTTGTTGTCCTCGTGAATAACTATGGGAGTCATGATTTCTATATTAATACTTTTCATGAGAGATTTTAGCCAAGAGGCTTCTTTCACCCCTTCATACAGCGCCATATATTCGGCTTCTGTAGAAGATGTGGCAACTGAATTTTGTCTTCTAGTATTCCACGAAATCGTATTTTGATCATATAATTGAAATAAGAATCCCGATGTACTTTTACGGTCAAGCTCATTGCCTGCCCAATCGGAATCCACGGAGCCAACAAGCATATCTTCATATTCACTTCTTTTATAAATCAATTTGAGATTTAATGTTCCTTTAACATATCTCAGAACTCTTTTTAAGCATTGCCATAATTCTTGATTATTTTTGTTTTGATATCTGCTCAGCAAGTTAAGAGATACGCTCAGATCTGGTCGAGTACACAACATTGCGTACATTAAGCATCCTATTAGATTTTTACATGGTGCTTTACAAGTCACCTCTGAATCCAATGCAGTATAATTTAATTTGACTGGCAAGGGAGTACTAACTGCATTACAATCGTTAATGTTGAATCTTTTAAGAATTCTTTGAAGGTATGCGCTTTGATCTAGCGTAATCATATTGTTTTTCCTTTCAATATTTATACCCAGGAAGAATTTTACTTCTTTCATATCAACCATTGAAAATTGATTCATTAAATAACGTTTGAAATTCGTCATTGTATTTTCTTCGAAAGTCACAATCAAAATATCGTCCACGTATAGAATTACATAAATGTTTCGGTTCACGTGTCCTCTTTCAAGAATATATAAACAATGATCAACAGAGGAATTTTTAAAGCCGCGTTCTTTTATAACCTTGTCGAAATGTTGAAACTAGCATCGAGCCGATTGTTTCAAACCATATATTGCTTTATTTAATTTACATACAGAATTTTCATTTGCTTTTATTCCTTCAGGTACTTGCATGTAAATTTCCTCTTCCAACAGGCCGTTCAAAAAGGCTGTTTTTACATCCATTTGATGAATTAATAGATTGTTCTGATTCGCGAAAGCTAAGAGGAACCGAAACGTTGTAATCCGTGCTACGGGTGCAAAAGTTTCATTGTAATCTGAAAGATATTGTTGACTAAAACCCTTGGCCACAAGTCTCGCTTTATATTTGGTCGGATTTCCCTGTGCATCATTCTTAATTGTAAACACCCATTTGCAGCCTACAATATTTTTGTTTGATGGACAGGTAATTATATCCCAAGTATTGTTTTTTACAAGGGAAGCAATTTCGTCTTTTATTGCTTTCTCCCACTCAAATTTATCATCCCGATCTTTTATTTCTTCATAAGTTTTAGGAACATCAGAAACAACCGACTGTGCACTCATATAAGAATAGTATTCTTCATTGTAAGAGATAGCAGGTTTGCTTCTAATACGTGCACTTCGTCGCAGCTCGTTTTCATCCGGGCTTTCTTGAGAGTTTGTTTCATCTGTTAATGATGATTTATCGACTTTATCTGCTTGGATATCAGATTTCTCGATTTGACTCTCATTTCTTTTATATGTTTCTGCGTGTTCATTACCTTCTAGTTTTTGTCTTTTAACGACACTAGAATTTTCGTAATGATCGGTTTTATTAATCTTTTCAAGTTGTCTTTTTAAATTGGAATTTTCTGTTTCAATTCCTTCAATCTGTACGAGAGGACGTGATGTTTTGAAATTTATTTCATCAAAAATAACATCGCGAGCAATAATAAAATTATTCGTTTCTGTATTCAGTACTTTATAGCCATTTACCTCGTAGCCAACAAGTATTCCTTTGAATGAACGCTTATCGAATTTACTTTTTCGATTTTTATCGTGAACGTAGACTGTACTACCAAAAACTTTTAAACGTTCGATTCTTGCCTTTTTACTGTGCCATAACTCATAAGGAGTTTTGTTTACTGAAAGGGCTTTAGTGGGTGTCAAATTGAGTAGATAGGCTGCAGTTAAAACTGCTTCTCCCCAAAGTTCTTTTTTTACTTCTGCCCCGTGTATCATAGCACGTGCTTTCTCTGTTAAAGACTTATTCATGCGTTCTGCCACGGAATTTTGTTGAGGTGTATAGGGTACTGTTAAGTGATATTGAATTCCTCTCTCTGTACAAAAAGACTTAAATTCGTTCGACAAGTATTCTCTCCCATTATCACAATATAAGTGAGCTATTTTTAAATTAAAATGTGCTTCACTTTTAGCAACATAATCTTGGAATGTTTTGAAAACATCGGATTTGTGACTGAGTAAATAAACAACAGCATAATGGGTAAACTCGTCTATGAACGTTACAAAATATCTTTTGTTATCGATTGTTGTGGGCGTGATCGGTCCACAGACATCTGAATGAATGATAAATAAAGGTCTTGTGACGTGTGATCGGTCTTTTTCTTTTGAAAAACTTAAACATGCTTGTTTTCCGTATATACAAGCTTCACAGATTTCATTTGTGGGATTTATAGATTCTATTTCTTTACTATCAAAAAGCATATTATTCCTTTTTATTTCTAGGAATTTTGATTTGCCCATGTGACCCAAGCGCTCGTGCCAAAGTTTATATGTCACAATTTTTGTATTTATACTATTGCACATTATCTTTTGTATAATGAAATCAATAGCGTGTAGATTGTGAAGCGACTTACCCTTAGCTATGAGTTTGTCACCTTTTTTAATGGTAGTCTTTTCGTTCTCATCGAAAATTACTTTCATACCAGATTGTTGAATTCGCCGTACTGATAGTAAGTTGTACGGAACTTCGGATGCGTACAACACGTTCTCAAGAATCCCAGATATTCCTTGATCTGTGGTTACGTGTATGGATCCCCTTTTGGTTGCCTATATGACCTCGTCCTTCTTGGCGATGGAGATTTTTACTGGTTCCGGCAAATCCGTTGCGACTGAAAATACGTCGTCTCGATTAACGATGTGATCCGTTGCTCCTGAGTCCAGAAGGAATGTCAACTTATCTGTTGTATTATTTTCATTATTAGGTGACATTCCAACTCTGCCCACGAATGCGAAGCTACTGTCTGAATCTTGGATTTGAACAGTTTGGATCGTTCGTTGACGGTCTTCCGAATTTTGTGTCGATTTCTTGTAGTAGTAACAGTCCCTTTTCTCGTGATTTCGTCGTCCACAGAATTCACACTTTTTATTGTTGTTATAGAAATTATTTTTCTTGTAATTATTATTTCTTTGATTTTGCTGAGGATTAAAAACTCGTGTGAATTTATTGAAAGATTTTTGTTTAAACTTTTGGGAAGGATTGTTAAATTTCTTTTTATTTCCGTTGTTTTGTTTCTTTGATTGTTGTTGCTGAACCTCTGTTTGGAGAACTTTTCCACTTGTGTCATTTCTTTCGTTTTTAAATTTTATCTCATAGTCCAGTAGTCTTGTTTTTACAAATGCAAGAGTCATTTTGTCATCGGCCATTGTTTGAATTGCAGTGACTACTGGATCATACGAAGTCGGTAAAGTGAGAAGTAATCTTGCGATTTTACTTGTTTCTTTTAACGTTTCTCCGGCTGCTTGAAGTTTGACAATCATTTCATCAAAGTACATGAAATGTTTCGTTAATACGACATCTTCTTTGAATTTAAAAGTAATCAACCTTTTCTCGATAGCCAGTTGAGTTGCCAGGATTTGCCTTTCGTATAACGAATCTAATTGCCTTATTATTTCTCGTGCGGTATCACTGTTAGTGGCAAACCCGAGTGTTGCATCACTTAAATGTTCGATGATTGCACCTTTTGCAAGTCTTTCTTTCTTTTTCCACTCATCATTCACAGTTTCTGGTGGATCACTGTCAAGAACTTTTAACGCGTCTTCTTCTTCGATTAATGCTCGAATTCGCATCTTCCATATGCTATACTTTTCACCGTTAAATGGCGTAATGTTTCTTTTCGTTTTCTTATTAATATCGTCACTCATTGTCACTGTTATAGTTTGATTTCAGTTGAGTTAACTTCACTGTTCACTTTTGAACTTATTTTATGACACTATAGTTTATTCATTTTTTTTTAAATTAAATTTAGTTTATAAAATTAAGAGGAATATTCGATTCATCTGTGCCTGGGCCCATAACCTATTGGTTTAAGGTCGTCGCTCACTTATCAACCCGGCACCTGATCAGCACCGCCTCGCCTCGAGCGGTTGTCATTTCTTAGATGGGCTTTCCATACATATGCGCTCACTTGTCAACTCTTGCGAGCGAGCCGATCCGGTGATGCTACGGAGTTGACAAGTGAGTGCATATGTATGGAAAGTCCATATAAGAAATGACAGCCGCTCGAGGCGAGGCGGTGCTGATCAGGTGACGGGTTGATAAGTGAGCGACGACCTTTATGGGATCGGTTTAATGAATAAAATACAGCGTCTTATTAATGTAGAGCAATATCTTTTTATTCCGACTTCTCATTCTATCAAGAGTCGTCGAAGGACTGAGTCTGAGAGTGAGACTGCAGGAGAAAAGAGTCACATATGCTTCAAGAACAAAGCAGACCCAAAACGACTTCTTATATATACTCTTATGTATATTTTCTTTTACTAATGTAAACTGCGTCGCCTCGATAGTTATCGATAGGCCACACGTGCTCTCTATTCTCACTACATATATACACACATACTCTTCAATAATATAACTAATATTCTTATTTATATTCTCTTATTATAAAAGATTATTTTTGCCATATTCCATCACATAATTTCTCATATTTAAGTCGTATTTGAGATTTTCGGAGAAAAAATGATTTAAAACATATTGAAGTTCTGGTCTATTTCCCAAAAACACATTTTTTTTTACTGAAAATTCATGATTTCTCATTTTTTTCCCGGAAATTTCTCTTTTTCCTATGACCTGAGTGAACGGCTGCGGACATATTCGGAGAAAAGTTAAAGATGAAAAGAAATGAGATTTTCGTAAAAAAAAACTTATTATTGTTATTTATTTCCGGAAATTTCCCTTTTTCCTATTACCTGAGTGAACGGCTGCGAAGATATTCGGAGAAAAGTTAAAGATGAAAAAAAATGAGATTTTCGTAAAAAATTGTTATAATTTTTTTTCCTGAACTTTTTCTTTTTCCTATTAACCGGTGCGATGGTCTAGTGGTTAGCGTTCGAATCCCAGTCGCGTACATTTCGTTGTGAAATGTTTTTCTTTGGCATTTCGCGGCGAAATAAGACTAGTTCCAAGACTGGGGGGCGAACTCGATGACCGGCTGTATTGATGTAGGTTTTCCGCAGTTTCCCTATACCCATGACAGAAATGTCATGATGAATATAATACAGAGGGGGAAGTCGACTGCGGCCGCAAGAGGGGGGAACAGAGAGAAAGATGGAGAAAAAAGTAAAAAAAACAGTAGAGGAAAGAAACGGGCACAATACAGGGAAAGAATAGGTAACAAACGCGAAAAGCGTGTACCTAAGAAAAAAACCAATAACAAAAAAAAATTAGATTTTCGTAAAAAAAAATTATTACATTTAGTATCCCTCATAATTCTGAGAAATAATGAATTTCCGAAATGTTTGCAAACATTATTTTCCTTAAGGGGTAACACCATTGTAACGGCCTGCCACGAAGCGTTTTAGACAAATAATACTTGGGGTAATTATTAAGCATATATTGAAGTATATTGCAAAAAAATGTTATGGGAAAATATTACAAAATTGCCACACTGCAGCAAATTCTTCCGAGACATGTTGAACTTAAGGTGCTCTGCGTCGCGCAGTATAACTTGTGCCAATTTTAATCTGGACAAAATAAATTTTTAAATTAATTCTAGATGAGTGTAGCTAGTGAACCACGTAGGGGATTTTAGAAATATTGATTTTTGAGTAATTGCCGAGTATTTGACTAAATATGTTCAATTTGTTTGTTAAGACAATTATTTGTTAATAAATATTGTTTAAACTAACTTATCGAAAATCCCCCACGTGGTTCAGTAGCTACCCTCATGTAGACTTAATAAAACAAAACTCTTTTTTTTAGATTAAAATTGGCAGTTCTCTGCGTGCCGCAGAGGTTCGACATGCTTCGGAAGAATTGCTGCAGTGTCGTCATTTTGTAATATTTTCGGATAAAAATTTCTAGCAATATACTTAAATATATGCTGAATAAATACCGCAAGTATTATTTGTTTATCACATTTTCTTCCGCCAAAAAAAATATAAAAAAATACGCTTCTTGTAAGACCGTTACAGTAGTGTTACCCCATAAAGTCTTCATATAATTTCCGAGATTTTCCCGTGATCGTAATTAAAATGATGAAATATTCGGAAAAATTCGGAAAAATTTGAAAAAAATTCGGAGAAATTCGGCTCAACTCGGATGTTTGCGTAAAAATAATTGTCTGCGAAACTCAGAATTCGTCATATTTGTTTCAATTCATAGAAAAATACGGAAAAATTTTCCGGAAAAAATCGGAGTTTTTCGGGAAAAAATTTGCACTAGGGGCGCGGGATCGTCCCCAGCGCTCAGTGCTTTCTTTAAATAATTATTATTACTATTAATTCTTATTTGATTCGTTTTCTTTATTAGTTATCATTATTATTTTAATTAGTTATCTTTTAGTGTCGAAAAATTTATCGACCACTCTGAGCGATAAAGCATTATGATAATGCTTTATCGCTTGATGAAAGTAAATGAGAATGAATATAATAATACGAATATAAAAATATTTCCGCTTACTTTTATGAATTACAATTTATTTGGCATAGGGACGGGTGTGAGTAAAGCGCAAACCATTTTTTAGAAGATAAGTCGTAATTTAGATTTATTATTATATTAGAATTGACGTACAAACTAATAAAATAAGCAGTCGGAGTGCGCGATACATTTTTCGACACTAAAAGATAACTAATTAAAATAATAATGATAACTAAGGGGCCGTCCATATATTACGTCATTACCGCGAAACTCAGAATTCGTCATATTTGTTCCAATTCATAGAAAAAAAAAACGGAAAAATTTTCCGGAAAAAATCGGAGTTTTTCGGAAAAAAATTTGCACTAGGGGCGCGGGATCGTTCCCCGCGCTCAGTGCTTTTTTGAAGAATTATTATTACTATTAATTCTTATTTGATTAGGGGCCGTCCATATATTACGTCATTCTAAATTTGGGGGGGGGGAGGTTCGTCTGCGGATGACGGTAAATGATGGATAAGGGGGGGGGGGGGGGGGTTGACGTCATTCTTGTGATACCAGTTACTTCAAAATGTACAATAGTATATTGTACAACTAGAGTGGTTTCCCCGCATGAGGGATGAAAAATATTTGGCAAGTACCTAATGATATTAATTATTGAACTCATTATTTATTTATTTATCACATAAGGTTTGTCTACATTATATTCGAGAACTTCAAATAACAGCGTACCTATGAAAATAGTTCGATCGAGCCAAAATGAATATGGGGAGGATACGGAGATATTACCCGTGATCCAGGATTTGCAAGAATGGGTGAAAACTCCGTGGGAGCTATCCAAAGAAAAAAAAGAATAGGGAAGAATAATATTATTATATTAATGAAAATTGCCAAAGTACAAAATAATAAAAGATGATTCTATAACAAAATGTTTTAATGTTACCCAATTTTTCTTAAATCCGCAAATGTTTTGATTTTGCCAAACTGGTAATGACGTCAATTTTGCGAGAGGGGGGGGGGTCATTAGGAAATGACGATAGGATGATTGTAGGGGGGGAGGGGGGTCGAAAATCAGCAAAAATCGATGACGTAATATATGGACGGCCCCTTAGTTATCATTATTATTTTAATTAGTTATCTTTTAGCGTCGAAAAATGTATCGCGCACTCTGACCGCTTATTTTATTAGGTTGTACGTTAATTCTAATATAATAATAAATCTAAATTACGAATTATCTTCTAAAAAATTGTTTGCGCTTTACTCACACCCGTCCCTATGCCAAATAAGTAGTAATTCATAAAAGTAAGCCGAAATATTTTTATATTCGTATTATTATATTCATTCTCATTTGCTTTCATCAAGCGATAAAGCATTATCATAATGCTTTATCGCTCAGAGTGGTCGATAAATTTTTCGACACTAAAAGATAACTAATTAAAATAATAATGATAACTAATAAAAATAACTAATCAAATAAGAATTAATAGTAATAATAATTATTTAAAGAAAGCACTGAGCGCTGGGAACGAACCCGCGCCCCTAGTGCACATTTTTTTCTGAAAAATTCCGATTTTTTCCAACAAATTTTTCCGAATTTTTCTATGAATTAGAACAAATATGAAGAATTCGGAGTTTTCCGGAGAATTATTTTTACGCAAACATCCGAGTTTCTTCGAATTTCTCCGAATTTTTTCAAATTTTTCCGAATATTTCATAATTTTAATTACGATCATGGGAAAATGTCGGAAATTATATGAAGGCTTTCAGGGGCCACATCACTGTAACGGTCTTACAGGAAGCGTATTTTTTGATATTTTTTTTGGCGGAAGAAAATGTGATAAACAAATAATGCTTGCGGTATTTATTGAGCATATATTTAAGTATATTGCTAGAAATTTTTATCCGAAAATATTACAAAATGGCGACACTGCAGCAATTCTTCCGAAGCATGTCGAAACTCTACGGCACGCAGTGTAACTGTGCCAATTTAAAAAAAAAGGATTTTTGTTTTATTAGGTCTAGATGAACATTACTCTGCAATTACTCAAAAATCAATATTTCTAAAATCCCCTATGGGGTTCACTAGCTACACTCATCTAGGTTAAAAAAAAATATTTTGTCCACATTAAAATTGGCACAAGTTATACTACGTGCCGCATAGCACCTTATGTTCAACATGCCTCGGAAGAAATTGCTGCAGTGTCGTCATTTTGTTTTATTTCATTCATCTAAAATGAATCCCATAGTGAACCCATAGTGAACCCCATAGGAGATCTAAAATCCCCTATGGGGTTCACTAGCTACACTCATCTAGGTTAAAAAAAAATATTTTGTCCACATTAAAATTGGCACAAGTTATACTACGTGCCGCATAGCACCTTATGTTCAACATGCCTCGGAAGAAATTGCTGCAGTGTTCGTCACTTATTTTCCCATAAAATTTTTTTGCAATATACTTCAACATATGCTTAATAATTACCCCAAGTATTATGTGTCTAAAACACTTCATGGCAGGCCGTTACAGTGGTGTTACCCCTTAAGGAAAATAATGTATGCAAACATTTCGGAAATTCATTATTTCTCAGACTTATGAGGCTTAAAAAATGTGTTTTTTTTTGCGAAAATCTCATTTTTTTAATCTATAACTTTTCTCCGAATATCTCCGCAGCCGTTCACTCAGGTAATAGGAAAAAAGGAAATTTCCGAAAAAATAATAATAATAAGTTTTTTTTACGAAAATCTCATTTCTTTTCATCTTTAACTTTTCTCCGAATATGTCCGCAGCGGTTCACTCAGGTCATAGGAAAAAGAGAAATTTCCGGGAAAAAAATGAGGAATCATGAATTTTCAGTAAAAACAATGTGTTTTTGGGAAATAGACCAGAACTTGAATCTGCTTTAAATCATTTTTTCACCGAAAATCTTAAATACGACTAAAATATGAGAAATTATGAAAAATTTGGAGAAAACTTTGCACTAGGGGCCCCTGCGGACCGAAGCCAGGAACGCTACCAAGGGGACCATCTCATCGCTTGTAGAATATGTACACTTTCTGGTACTTGGGATTCGCGGCCGGATGGATGATTAGCTTGTTTTTGGAGATAATGCTTTATCGCTTGATGAAAGTATGAGAATTAATATAATAATATGAATATAAATATATTTCGGCTTACTTTTATGAATTATAATTTATTTGACATAAGGACGGGTGTGAGTAAAGCGTAAAAAATTTTATACAGGATAAATAAGTTGTAATTTAGATTTATTATTATATTTAAATTAACGTATAAACTAAAAAAATAAGCGATCAGAGTGCGCGATACATTTTTTTAATACATTAATACCGCAGAAAATCGAGAGCTAAATAAGCATTGAAATCATCTAAAAGCCTCCCGCGTGTCGTCGGGTGAAGTCACGCGCGAGTCGTGCTCAGATTGCTTTTTCCTTCAAAGCCTTCGTTTCGGCTTGGCCGCACATGAACGTGCTCAGTGTCCATGCGTTGGTGTAGCTGCCGAAGGCGCGGTCGGGAAACTTCGACCGTGCTCGGCTCTTTCCGCTACTATGATTGTGTGATGGGCGCGTAAGAGACTAGAGAGGGGGTAACTTTTACGCGCGATCTGGCTGCACTGCTGTCAGTTACTATATATGTGAGTATTATATATATATGTGTTTGGTTTGTTGGTTGATTTGAGGTTTGATGTAAATTATATACTTTATTATTTCTTTTTGTAGCGACGAAAAAAAATATTTTCCTTGAAAATCCAGTATGTAATATTCACATTATGGCTGTTTAATCGTACGTGTCACCGTATACAAATAAAACATTTACAGTAGAGATCACCTCCAAGAAAAAACTTACTGATATATTATCATTTTATAATTTAAACAAAAGCATGTCAAAATTACTCTTCAGTATTATAAACTGCAATAATAAGAAACAAATATATGACAAATTGCGGATCGACGATTCAAAATCACCGCGCGGACGGAGCCAGCAGTGGTAGCGCCGCCAGGCGGGAACAATCCGCGGATCATTCATCACTTTCACAACCATTTCGCCAGCATTGCGTTCGGGCTCTTTTACTCTAGTCTCCATGAGGGGAACGTTGTACACAGTGCAACCAGATCGCGCGCAAAAGTTACCCCTTCTCTAGTCTCTTGCGCGCCCACCACCAATCATAGTAGCGCGTGTCCGTGAGCGAGCGACGCTCGGACGTCTTCGGGAAGAGCCGAGCGCCACCGAAGTTTCCCGACCGCGCCTTCGGCAGCTACACTAAAAGATGCATGGACGCTGAGCACGTTCATGTGCGGCCAAGCCGAAACGAAGAATTCGAGGGAAAAAGCAATCTGAGCACGACTTGCGCGTGACGTCACCCGACGGCACGAGCGAGGCTTTTAGATGATTTCAATGCTTATTTAGCTCTTGATTCTCTGCGTTATTAATGTATACAAAAAAATGTATCGCACACTGTCATCGCTTATTTTTTTTCAGTTTATACGTTAATTTAAATATAATAATAAATCTAAATTACAACGTATTTATCTTCTAAAATATTCTTTACGCTTTACTCGCACCCGCCCTTATGCCAAATAAATTATAATTCATAAAAGTAAGCGGAAATATATTTATATTCATATGATTATATTAATTCTCATAGCTGTCATATGAAAACTCTCATATAAAAAACTCTCATATGAAACTCTCATATGAAAAAAACCGAAAAAACTTCAAAACCTTAGATTTCAACGAACCAAGAACATACATCTTCACATTTTCAATCATGACGAATTTTTAAGAACAATATCATCACAAACACATCTGAACCAAAACAATATACATCACCTAAATTATCACAACATAAATCAAACAACACAAAATCACAACATCTTATACTCAACCCTTACTAATAGACAACAGGACACAAATAATAATCTTTCCCCTGATCCTCTGAATAATATAAATTCGACAATCACATTAAATAAAACGAAAGAATGACTTATAAATCTCTCCAACATTGATATTCCGCTACACATTTCCACATTCTTGTCTCTAGGTGAAAAGTTTTGTTTTCCTTACCTCAAACTCTCAAACATAAAAAGTCATATCCACAAATCAATCTCTGAACTTGAGTCCAAATTAGATTTTTTACTCGACAAACCTAGAAAAATCGAAATTAGAACCAGATTCACTAAAATCTTAAACAAAATAAATATTCCAACCTCATATTCCAACACTAATCAAATTATAAAACACACGTCCTCATTCTTAAAAAACAACCCTCAACTTTTAGTTACACAAGCTGACAAAGGAAATTCAACAGGCATTCTTAATAAATCAGATTTCATTACAAAAACTCATAATTTACTCGCAGATTCCTCAACTTACAAATTAACAAATAGAAAACCCATCAACACTACCAAAAAGCATTAACAATAAATAGTCCAACACATAAACTAGCTGAATTTATACAATCTAAACTTTCTAAATTAATCAATACGACTAATTCACACGTCAATAGTATATTACGACCCTAGGCCCGAAAGTTGGATTTCCTGGCATGTGCGATATAAAGGCCGAGGCGAAGCCGAGGCCTCCATATCGCACATGCCAGGGCATCCAACATTTGGGCCGTGGGTTGTATACTATTTTTCTTGATCCCGTAGCCGAAAGTACGGGCCTAATTAATGTATGTAATTCCGTGCAATTAATGCTGTCATTCGTGCTGTCAGCTGTCATTCGTGCTGTCAGCTGTCATCTGTTGGCTGTCAGCCGGCCATCTCGTGAAATGCAATGAAGCTGTCGTTCTCGCAGGGAGGCGAGCGAAAGGGGGGGGGGGGATGCCCGCCCGACTTTTGCAAGACCGAGGCGAAGCCGAGGTTTTGCTGGTCGGGGCGGGCATTGAAAACATCAAGATGAAATAAAACCAACATTACTAACATAAACATCAAATCAACGAACCAAGAACCTTCTGATAAGGGGCCGTCCATAAATTACGTCATCGACTTTTGCTGATTTTTGACCCCCCCCCCCCCTGAAATCATCCTATCCGTCATATCGTTGTGATCAAATTAACGTTACCGTCATCTAACGACCAGACCCCCCCCCCCCCCCTATTTTAAAATGACGTAATTTATGGACGGCCCCTAAGGATTCTTCCATTTTTTTTTTTCGACACTTGAACGAAATTCTTCGCGAGACCATGACACGACTTTGACAGGAGCGAGCACAAGATAAAAGAATAACGTGCATACGTAAATATCGCCGGCCGCGAAAATCCTGTCAGAGCGAGCGGTCGTCAGCCGGCCACGAAAAATGCTCTTCCCAGCCTGAAATGCGGCCGGAAAGTGCGTACTTTCGGATAGGGGACCAAGAAAAGATAGTTTCCACCTAAAACATTCATTTTCTTACATCTCAATTCCACTCAACTACAAATTGGTCTCGTTTGATGTTGTTTCTTTCTGAACCAACATTCCATTACAACTTGATATTCAAAGCCTTCAAAAAAGATCAAATCTATTTCCAAAAACGTTTTCTTTAAACGAAAGCACTGAGCGCGGGGAACGTCCCGCGCCCCTGCGGACCGAAGCCAGGAACGCTACCAACGAGACCATCTCATCGCTTGTTGAATACGTGCACTTTCTGGTACTGACGATTCGCGGCCGGATGGATGATTGGCTTGTTTTTGGGGATAATGCTTTATCGCTTGATGAAAGTATGAGAATTAATGAGTCAAAGATGTGTGCGGCCGTGTTGATGACAAATTGCTAGTTGAAGATTCGGCTTCAGTTCGGCCAATAGAGGTTTTCCAAGGTCAGCGATGGAAATAAATGATGCTTTCTTACGTTTCGAGCCTTTGGTTCGGGTCCTCTTCAGAAATTATATTTTTCTCTATAAATTTTGATACACAAATTTTACAAATCAAGTTTGAAGGAATTAAATACACGAATGTTTTATGTTATGATTGTGTTATAAAATTGTTGTGTCGTTTTCTATAACTGTTATGTTAATTTTGTTTTGGTTATAACTATATTAATTTTATATGCATAAGTTCTTGTATTGCGTTGATTCTTCTGATTGATCGGTGTTTGAAATGAGTGATGTGTGAGAGTGTGGTTTATTATACTATGGAGTTATACAGAAATAAAATATGAGAAACGACTATCCTCGACGTTGTTGATGTTTCTAGCTTTTGCTTATATTTGGAAGGTTATTTCAAAAGACAGTATTTATGGAAGTAAATACTGTTTTGCTGGAGTATACTCAACAGATGGAAGAATTTATCGTTTTTTAGCGATTTTTATCATCTGTAAGGGATTAATAATTATAAGAAAGTTTCGTGTTTTATTTGTGAAAATTTAATGTACGTGATTGATTTAAAAGAAATTTTATTAAAGTATCAAATGACTGTGATGATTACCTATTGAGTTCAAGATTTAAAAAATGTTCTTCCAAAATAAACAAAAACTCGAAATTTACATTACTCAGTTACATATTGAGTTGTGTGATCACGCAGAGTTCGAGAGAAACTGAGTGGTGTCTTAATTTCGTGAAGCTTTATTTTGCGAATCGGGGGAGAAAGATTCTTTAAGCACTGACGTGTCAAGAGAAATAAAATTGATGCGTCATATTAAGAGTAATTAAAATTAAGCTATAGTGTCAATAATTTTAAAATTGTTATGTCAAGTAAAGTATTGTAAAGCATTTTAATTGTTATATAATAGAGTTATAGATCGAGCTTAGTTTTTGTATGTCAGTTCTAAAATTTATGGCGTTGGAGTGTGCCTTACTTTGGATCATTTCTCGGGTTAGTCTTTTTTGAGCCAATTTTCATTGTTCAAAATTTTTACATTGTCGAATTGAAAGGCATGTTTTTGTTCTATTGCATGTTGTGCTAAGGCTGTATGTATTGTGGTAGTATGTTTTAGGCTATTTTTATGTTCTTTTATTCTGGTTTCAAGGTATCTTTTGGTTTGGCCGATGTGTGAGGCATTGCAATCCTTACAATCGATTTTGTAAACTATGTTGGATTTTTGGTTGTTATTTATTTTGTCTTTGGTGGAGCCAGTAATCGATTAAATGTTGTGTTTATTGTTTGTGACTAATGTTATGTTGTATTGTTGGAAAAGACGAATTAGTTGATGATGGATGTTTTTTGTGTAAGGAACATTTATGAGTCTGGAAAAATCAAAATTGTTGTTATTCTTTTTTTGATTGTTGATTGTGGAAAGCCGATGTTTTATTTATTTTTTGTGAAAGAGATCGGATAGCAATTTTGTGTGATCGTGTTACTAATAAATTTGAGGTTTTCTTTGTGAAATAAAGGATGAGATAATTTTATTGCTCTGTCAACTAACATGTAAATTATGGCTTTTTTGGGAAAGTGGGTGGTGTGAAAAGAAATTTATGAATCTGCCTGACCAGGTTGGTTTCCTATACCAATTTGTGATAACTGAATTTTGTTTATGGATTAAAAGTATATCAAGAAACGGGATTTTTTATCTACTTCATTTTCTGATGTAAATTGTAATTTTCAGTTATATGAGTTAAAAATCTTTTTGGTGGATTCAATTTTGTCTGTTGGTAGAACAATAATAATATCATCAACATATCTTTTATATAGTGGTAATGAAAATTTTAATTTTTCCAGACAATTTGTTTCAAGATCAATCATGACGATGTTAGATAGTATTGGAGACAGAGGTGAGCCCATTGGTAACCCTGAGATTTGTTGGTAAATTTTATTTTGAAATGTAAAGAAAGTTGAGAACATGATGTATTCTATGGCTTTAATTATTTCGTTTAAAGGAAATGTTTTTGAAAATAGATTTGATCTTTTTTGAAGGCTTTGAATAAGAAGTTGCAATGGGATGTTAGTATAGTAAGAGACAACATTAAACGAGACCAATTTGTAGTTGAGTGGAATAGAGATGTTAGAAAGTGAATGTTTTAGGTGGAAACTATCTTTGACGTGTGAATTATTCGTATTGATTAATATAGAAAGTTTAGATTGTATAAATTCGGCTAGTTTATGCGTTGGACTATTTATTGATGATACTATTGGACGAAGTGGACAATTATTTTTATGAATTTTTGGCATCCAATAGAGACGAGAGAGGTCGCAATTTTCAGCTTTTAAAAATTTGTATTTTGTTTCATCAATGATTTTTAGGATTTTCCATCTGGAGAGAATATTGTTAATGCCTTTTTGTAGAGTGTTGATGGGATTTCTATTTGTTAATTTGTAAGTTGAGGAATCTGCGAGTAAGTTATGAGTTTTTGTAATGTAATCCGATTTGTTAAGAATGACTGTTGAATTTCCTTTGTCAGCTCGTGTAACTAAAAGTTGAGGGTTGTTTTTTAAGAATGAGGATGTGTGTTTTATAATTTGATTAGTGTTGGAAAATGAGGTAGGAATATTTATTTTGTTTGAGATTTTAGTGAATCTGGTTCTAATTTCGATTTGTCTAGGTTTGTCGAGTAAAAAATCTGATTTGGACTCAAGTTCGGAGATTGATTTGTGGATATGACTTTTTTTGTTTGAGAGTTTGAGGTAAGGAAAACAAAACTTTTCACCTAGAGACAAGAATGTGGACATGTGTAGCGGAATATCAATGTTGGAGAGTTTATAAGCCATTCTTTCGTTTTATTTAATGTGATTGTCAAATTTATATTATTCAGAGGATCAGTGGAAAGATTATTATTTGTGTCCTGTTGTCTATTAGTAAGGGTTGAGTATAAGATGTTGCGATTTTGTGTTGTTTGATTTATGTTTTGATAATTTAGGTGATATATATTGTTTTGGTTCAGATGTGTTTGTGATGATATTGTTCTTAAAAATTCGTCATGATTGAAAATGTGAAGATGTATGTTCTTGGTTAGTTGAAATCTAAGGTTTTGAGGTTTTTTGGATTTTTTCATATAAGAGTTTCATATGAGAGTTTTCATATGAGAGCTATGAGAATTAATATAATAATACGAATATAAATATAATTCAGCTTACTTTTATGAATCATAATTTATTTGGCATAAGGACGGGTGTGAGTAAAGCGTAAACAATATTTTAGAAGATACATAAGTTGTAATTTAGATTTATTATTATATTTAAATTAACGTATAAACTGAAAAAAATAAGCGATGAGAGTGTGCGATACATTTTTTTGTATACATTAATAACGCAGAGAATCAAGAGCTAAATAAGCATTGAAATCATCTAAAAGCCTTGCTCGTGCCGTCGGGTGACGTCACGCGCGAGCCGTGCTCAGATTGCTTTTTCCCTCGAATCCTTCGTTTCGGCTTGGCCGCACATGAACGTGCTGAGCGTTCATGTATTTTTTGGTGTAGCTGCCGAAGGCGCGGTCGGGAAACTTCGGTGGCGCTCGGCTCTTCCCGAAGACGTCCGAGCGTCGCTCGCTCACGGACACGCGCTAATATGATTGGTGGTGCTAATATGAGCGCGCGGTGCCGCACGGTACCGCGCGTGTCCATGTAAACATAGCCATATACCGGCTTGCAGATCTTGTATCGTGCGGCGCAGTGCAACCAGATCGCGCGTAAAAGTTACCCCCTCTCTAGTCTCTTACGCGCCTATCACACAATCATAGTAGCGCGTGTCCGTGAGCGAGCGACGCTCGGACGTCTTCGGAAAGAGCCGAGCACGGTCGAAGATTCCCGACCGCGCCTTCGGCAGCTACACCAACACATGGACGCTGAGCACGTTCATGTGCGGTCTAGCCGAAACGAAGGCTTCGAGGGAAAAAGCAATCTGAGCACGACTCGCGCGTGACGTCACCCGACGGCGCGCGGGAGGCTTTTAGATGATTTCAATGCTTATTTAGCTCTTGATTCTCTGCGTTACTAATGTATACAAAAAAATGTATCGCGCACTCTGATCGCTTATTTTTTAGTTTATACGTTAATTTAAATATAATAATAAATCACTCACACCCGTCCTTATGCCAAATAAATTATAATTAAAAAAGTAAGCGGAAATATATTTATATTCGTATTATTATATTAATTCTCATACTTTCATCAAGCGATAAAGCATTATCCCCAAAAAGAAGCCAATCATCCATCCGGCCGCGAATCGTAAGTACCAGAAAGTGCACATATTCTACAAGCGATGAGATGGTCCGTTGGTAGCGTTCCTGGCTTCGGTCCGCAGGGGCCCCTAGTGCAATTTTTTCTCCAAATTTTTCATAATTTCTCATATTTTAGTCGTATTTGAGATTTTCGGAGAAAAAATGATTTAAAACAGATTCAAGTTCTGGTCTATTTCCCAAAAACACATTTTTTTTACTAAAAATTCATGATTCCTCATTTTTTCCCGGAAATTTCTCTTTTTCCTATGACCTGAGTGGACGGCTGCGGACATATTCGGAGAAAAGGTAAAGATGAAGAGAAATGAGATTTTCGTAAAAAAAACTTATTATTATTACTTTTTTTCGGAAATTTTCCTTTTTCCTATTACCTGGGTGAATGGCTGCGAAAATATTCGGAGAAAATTTAGAGATGAAAAAAATTAGATTTTCGTAAAAAAAACTTGTTATAATTTTTTTTCCGGAACTTTTTCTTTTTCCTATTGAGTGAACGGTTGCGGAGATATTCGGAGAAAAGTTATAGATGAAAAAAATTAGATTTTCGCAAAAAAACTTACATTTTTTATCCCTCATAATTCTGAGAAATAATGAATTTCCCAAATGTTTGCAAACATTATTTTTCTTAAGGGGTAACACCACTGTAACGGCCTGCCACGAAGTGTTTTAGACAAATAATACTTGGGGTAATTATTAAGCATATATTGAAGTATATTGCAAAAAAATTTTATGGGAAAATATTACAAAATGACGACACTGCAGCAAATTCTTCCGAGGCATGTTGAACTTAAGGTGCTATGCGGCACGTAGTATAACTTGTGCCAATTTTAATCTGGACAAAATATTTTTTTTTTAATCTAGATGAGTGTAGCTAGTGAACCACGTAGGGGATTATAGAAATATTGATTTTTGAGTAATTGCCGAGTATTTGACTAAAAATGTTCATCTAGACCTAATAAAACGAAATTCTTTTTTTATATTAAAATTGGCACAGTTATACTGCGTGCCGCAGAGTTTCGACATGCTTCGGAAGAATTGCTGCAGTGTCGCTATTTTGTAATATTTTCGGATAAAAATTTCTAGCAATACACTTAAATATATGCTCACTAAATGCCGCAAGTATTATTTTTTTATCACATTTTCTTCCGCCAAAAAAAATATCACAAAATACGCTTCCTGTAAGGCCGTTACAGTGGTGTTACCCCTTCAAGCCTTCATATAATTTCCGACATTTTCCCGTGATCGTAATTAAAATGATGAAATGTTCGGAAAAATTCGAAAAAAATCGGGAGAAACTCGGATGTTTGCGTAAAAATAATTGTCCGCAAAACTCCGAATTCTTTATATTTGTTCCAATTCATAGAAAAATTCGGAAAAAATCGGAATTTTTCAGAAAAAAATGTGCACTAGGGGCGCGGGATCGTTCCCAGCGCTCAGTCCTTTTTTTATAATTATTATTACTATTAATTCTTATTTGATTAGTTATTTTTATTAGTTATCATTATTATTTTAATTAGTTATCTTTTAGTGTCGAAAAATTTATCGCGCACTCTGACCGCTTATTTTACTAGTTTGTACGTTAATTTAATTATAATAATAAATCTAAATTACAACTTATTTATCTTCTAAAAAATTGTTTGCGCTTTACTCACACCCGTCCCTATGCCAAATAAATTGTAATTCATAAAAGTAAGCGGAAATATATTTTTATTCGTATTATTATATTCATTCTCATATACTTTCATCAAGCGATAAAGCATGATGATAATGCTAGTAAAGCGCAAACAATTTTTTAGAAGATGAGTTGTAATTTAGATTTATTATTATATTAGAATTAACGTACAAACCAATAAAATAAGCGGTCAGAGTGCGCGATACATTTTTCGACACTAAAAGATAACTAATTAAAATAATAATGATAATTAATAAAAATAACTAATCAAATAAGAATTAATAATAATAATAATTTTAAAAAAAGCACTGAGCGCGGGGAACGATCCCGCGCCCCTAGTGCAAATTTTTTCCCGAAAAACTCCGATTTTTTCCGGAAAATTTTTCCGAATTCTTCTATGAATTGGAACAAATATGAAGAATTCTGAGTTTTGCGGACAATTATTTTTACGCAAACATCCGAGTTTTGCCGAATTTCTTCGAATTTTTTCGAATTTTTCATCATTTTAATTACGATCACGGGAAAATCTCGGAAATTATATGAAGACTTTATGGGGTAACACCACTGTAACGGCCTTACAGGAAGCGAATTTTTTGATATTTTTTTTGGCGGAAAGAAATGTGATAAACAATTAATACTTGCGGTATTTATTGAGCATATATTTAAGTATATTGCTAGAAATTTTTATCTGAAAATATTACAAAATGGCGACACTGCAGCAATTCTTCCGAAGCATGTCGAACCTCTGCGGCACGCAGATAACTGCCAATTTTAATCTAAAAAAAAGGAATTTTGTTTTATTAAGTCTACATGAGTGTAGCTACTGAACCACGTAGGGGATTTTCGATAAGTTAGTTCAAACAATATTTATTAACAAATAAATGTCTTAAAAAACAAATTGAACATATTTAGTCAAATACTCGGCAATTACTCAAAAATCAATATTTCTAAAATCCCCTACGTGGTGCACTAGCTACACTCATCTAGATTTAATTTAAAAAAAATTATTTTATTCCGATGAAAATTGGCACAAGTTATACTGCGCGACGCAGAGCACCTTAAGTTCAACATGTCTGGGAAGAATTTGCTGCAGTGTCGCAATTTTGTAATATTTTCCCATAACATCTTTTTGCAATATACTTCAATATATGCTTAATAATTACCCCAAGTATTATTTGTCTAAAACGCTTCGTGGCAGGCCGTTACAGTGGTGTTACCCCTTAAGGAAAATAATGTTTGCAAACATTTCGGAAATTCATTATTTCTCAGAATTATGAGGGATAAAAAATGTAATAAGTTTTTTTTACGAAAATCTCATTTTTTTTGTTATTGGTTTTTTCCTTAAGTACACGCTTTTCGCGTTTGTTAACTATTCTCTCCCCTCATTGTGCGCGTTTTTTTCCTCTATTGTTTTTTACTCCTTTTTTCTCCATCTTTCTCTCTGTTCCCCCCTCTTGCGGCCGCTGCCGACTTCCCCCTCTGTATTATATTCATCATGACATTTCTGTCATGGGTATAGGGAAACTGCGGAAAACCTACACCAATCCACACCCACACACCAAACCACAGCCGGTCATCGAGTTCGCCCCCAGTCGTGGAACTAGTCTTATTTTGCCGCGAAATGCCGAAGAAAAACATTGCACAACGAGATGTACGCGACTGGGATTCGAACGCTACCACTAGACCATCGCACCGGTTAATAGGAAAAAGAAAAAGTTCCGGAAAAAAAATATCAATTTTTTACGAAAATCTCATTTTTTTCATCTTTAAATTTTCTCCGAATATCTTCGCAGCCGTTCACTCAGGTGATAGGAAAAAGGGAAATTTCCGGAAATAAATAATAACAATAAGTTTTTTTTTTACGAAAATCTCATTTCTTTTCATCTTTAACTTTTCTCCGAATATGTCCGCAGCCGTTCACTCAGGTCATAGGAAAAAGAGAAATTTCCGGGAAAAAAAATGAGAAATCATGAATTTTCAGTAAAAAAAAATGTGTTTTTGAGAAATAGACCAGAACTTGAAAATGTTTTGAATCATTTTTTTCTCCGAAAATCTCAAATACGACTGAAATATGAGAAATTATGAAAAATTTTCACTAGGGACCCCTGCGGACCGAAGTCAGGAACGCTACCAACGGGACCATCTCATCGCTTGTAGAATATGTATACTTTCTGGTACTTAGGATTCGCGGCCGGATGGATGATTAGTTTGTTTTTGGGGATAATGCTTTATCGCTTGTTGAAAGTATGAGAATTAATATAATAATACGAATATAAATATGTTTCCGCTTACTTTTATGAATTATAATTTATTCGACATAAGGATGGGTGTGAGTGATTTATTATTATATTTAAATTAACGTATAAACTAAAAAATAAGCGATCAGAGTGCGCGATACATTTTTTTGTATACATTAGTAACGCAGAGAATCAAGAGCTAAATAAGCATTGAAATCATCTAAAAGCCTCCCGCGCGCCGTCGGGTGACGTCACGCGCGAGTCGTGCTCAGATTGCTTTTTCCCTCGAAGCCTTCGTTTCGGCTAGGCCGCACATGAACGTGCTCAGCGTGCATGTGTTGGTGTAGCCGCCGAAGGCGCGGTCGGGAATCTTCGACCGTGCTCGGCTCTTTCCGAAGACGTCCGAGCGTCGCTCGCTCACGGACACGCGCTACTATGATTGTGTGATGGGCGCGTAAGAGACTAGAGAGGGGGTAACTTTTATGCGCGATCTGGCTGCACTGCCGTGCGCCAGTGTTGCCAGGTTAGGGACTTTCTCCCTAGATTTTGGGAGATTTCAACTAGCATAGGGTGAAAACAGGGAGAACATTTTGTTAGGGATTTTTTTAGAGTTTTTTCACGATTCAAAAATGTTAACTTTTCGGTTTCAAATTGCACAAAAAACGAATTCAAGGGCAAAAAACGTACTCCACGACGCTGTCACACTCATATATTGCACTGATTACAACTGTTTTACACTGCACATCGATATTTGATATAATCATTGCGTATACAAAATCATTTATGATTTTTTACATGAAACTAACATACATGTTTTAAAATGTAGGAGACTAGAAAAGTGCTTTTGAATATTTGTGTTGCTCTCTCTCTCTCTCTCTCTCTCTCTCTCTCTCTCTCTCTCTCTCTCTCTCTCTCTCTCTCTCTCTCTCTCTCTTTCTCCCCCTGGCCCACTTACGTGGTTCGATGATTATTCAGGTTCATCAGGACGCAAGTTGTCCACCACCATGACATCGTCATCCATTACCATGCTGTACACCGTTTCCGAGTTGAAGCGTTCAAACATTGATTCCGTCAGTTCAAACTTGCAACACTCGACGTCAAGTGTGCAGCGAACATGCAAAATTGCTTCGACCATTGCCACGGACATTCGATTTCGTAGCTTGTCTTTGATAATATTGACAATCGAGAACGCACGCTCGACTGCGGCATTTGAAAATGGCAAACTCAACAGCCCGAGGACAAGCTTCGAAATATTGGCAAATTTTTTATTCCCTCCTGCATCGGTGATCCCGTTGACTTTTGCCCAAAAGGATTCAGTACTCGTTTTTTCTGCTATTTCAGCCCTGTGAACTAGGTTCCACTCCTTTATCGTTGAATCGATGTCCCTGCACAATCCATGCTTAAATTGTAAAGCGACATCGGTGATATCCACTTTTACTTGAGACGACGATGATTTCGGAAAGAACGTTGTCATTTGGTCCAGAATTTTTAAGTTGTCTGGAATTCTCTTTTGAAGTTGTGACACCAGAACAATCAGGAATTCCTTGCATCGTTCTTTTATATGGATAACTGACTCGAAACGGATCTTTGCGGTCAAAGCGTTGAATTCGTAGCCGAAATTCATGCAGTCCAACGACATGCAAACTCGTTGAAAATCGAACGTTGCCAGACTGTATTTCGGGACTTTTTGCAACTGCGATGGAGCCGCGAGCGTTTGAAGGATTGAATAAACTGCATCAATCAAGTATTTAATCAGTTTTATGGGGTCGACTGAAGTGGATTGAAATAATCTGTTTAATCCTAAAATACTTTTGAGCGTCGAACTGAGAAATGAGAGATAAATCTTATTCTCGGGGGTGGAAAACATTCCATGCAGTTGAAGAGCTATGTAGCATCGCTCTTTGTTAGATCGGGTGATGTTGAAATATAGTTGGAGTGCGTCCCATTGATCGAGAATCACATCTATAGCCTGGAGTCTCACCAACCACCTCGTTTTCGAGAGTTGAACGATTTTTTTCGGTGTTTTCCCCTCGAGCGTTCGACATAGATCGGCATATTCTAGTTGTCGCTCGGTGCTCACCGAAAACCACGAGTGCGTTTCACGAACCATGAAGTCAAGATGTCTCGGTAAAACTTTGCAGGCTTCCTCAGCTGCGAGATGCAGCGAGTGGCATATGCATTTGATAACCACGAGATCGGGATTAATGGCTCGAAAAATCGTCGAAACGGAATGATGTGCGCCGATGTTCACATTGGCTCCGTCAACTCCGAGGCCCAGGAGTTTATCGTGGTTTAAACGATCGGCCTTGAGTTGGTTAAGAATCACTGCTCCAATTGCATCCGCGGTCCCTTCTTTCATTGCAATGAGACGGTAAAATGTCGTGACAATTTTTTTTTTTCAGATGGCTGAAGTAGCGGATCATCACACAGAATTTTTTTAGTATCGATCGTCGTTGATTCATCGATAATTAGAGAGAAATATGAATTTCCGACGTCTTCGAGAAGATCTTCCAGGATGCACGGCGATAATACATTTTTTATAAGCGCTGCGCACTTCGTCCGGTGTAATTAAATATCCTGTAGAACTTCGGAATCTTTATCAAGGCCCTTAATCACTAGAGAGAGATGGTCGCCAGAGTTCATCGAGCCGTGCTCGGCAACATAAGTAGCCAGTTTTAACTCGGTTGTCTTTCGCTTTTGGGTAAGCGTGATTTTCGCAAATTTGTCGATTTTCGGTAAAGTGCGAAGAATTCGCTCATTTTTCACATACTGTTTGTGCTTGGTCGTCACAGCATGGGTAGTCAAACTCTTCTTGTGTGCGATGAGGATCGTTTTGCACGACGTGCAAAAAGCTTTTGTTGAATCCCCGTCCGGCGATGATTTTAGCCAATCTATATTGTTGAAAAACGCACCTTAGCATGCTTACAATATACAGTACATACTCGTAATATGTACAGTACAGTACAGTACTATGACGCAATTTTCGGTATCAACCTCGTAACAAGGCTCTGTACGCCCAAGTTGCTACATACGGAACAAAAATCATATAAAAAATGACTATGGATTCGTGTTCCAAAGTATTACATTGTATTCGTATCCTGAATCTACAACTCTGGGGTCCTTTAGACCACAGTCAGTTGTGACTCAATTCCAAATAAAAAATTGCCTATATGATCCGCGAATTATAGTACGACAACAACTTTTTAATATAGTTTTCTCTCTGTGTAACAGAATCTGCGAAAAGTTTGAAGGTTTGAACGTAGTTCATACTATTGTGGTACCACTGACTTTTAAATAACGGTTCACGCTCTCAACTAACTACGTATTTTTGCACGTATGTTTTCTTATTTTGATCTTTCGGCATTTTCTATTTTTTGGCACACACTGTTATCATCATGTTATGTTGAAAACAACGAGGAAAACATCGATCATGTAATGATAAAAAAAATGCTATAGGAAAAAATAACTGCGTTCGGTATATCGCTCCCTATCGGTTTTTGTCCACATTACACAATTCATTTGCTTACCACTAGATGGCATTGTCATAGTGTGTATATATATAGTTTATGCGCTGTTTAGGGTTTTTTTAGGGAGATGCGAAGTATATCTAGGGTTGGGACATATGGACCATCTGGCAACACACAATCTGGAGATTAGTAGGGAGATGTACAACGCTCCCCTTTTCGGCGTGCCTCGTAAATGGCGCTAAATCGCGGCGGCGATTTCGGGAGTATGATTTCGTGATCATCGCCTCTGTCGAGGTTGCAGATTCCCTTGTAGCCGCGCGAGTCCGTGATCACCGCTCAAGTTGGCATCGCAGTCAGCGTGAACACGAATGGGTAGCTGGTGGGGGAAAAGTCTCTGCCCCTCGCAAATCGCGCTCGCTCGACAGGCGAGCGGAGCGAGGTTTTCCGTCCGATCGAGCTCGACATATATGTGTGGTCGTACTGAGGATTGGAATATGCATTAAATGAATTTCAAAGTGAAAAACATGTATCGAGATCACTGTTTTCTCTCGTTTGCCCGTTTAAGCCGAAAATGCGGGTTAAAAAGAATTAACAACGAGGCGCGTTGAAAAATAAAACGCCGAAACGACCGTGGAAGGTTCAAAAAGAAATCTTGAGCATTTGCCACGATCGTTTCGACATTTTTTTTCAACAGTAAACATTATGGATAAGGGTGTATCATAAATGTTTCTCTATCTGCAATGAGCGTCGTGGCTGAGTTGGCAGCGTGACGGATTAAGGATGCTTACGGTCCGGGTCCAATCCCCGGTGAACCAACTTTTTTTTTCTTCGGTTTATATTCAGAAAATTTCGAATATAATTTTATATTCGAAATTTTATATTCCGAAAATTTCGAACTTCTGCTATTCTCGCTTCTCGCTTTAGCTATTCTCGCCTGTTCAGGCATTATTTATGATATTTAATTCGTATATGCTTAATAAAAAAAACAAGACATTGCTACCGGGGATCAGTGCAGCCAGATCGCGCGTAAAAGTTACCCCCTCTCTAATCTCTTACGCGCCCATCACACAATCATAGTAGCGCGGGTCCGTAGCGAGCGACGCTTGGACATCTTCGGAAAGAGCCGAGCACGGTCGAAGTTTTCCGACCGCGCCTTCGGCAGGTACACCAACGCATGGACGCTGAGCACGGTACATGTGCGGCCAAGCCGAAACGAAGGCTTCGAGGGAAAAAGCAATCTGAGCACGACTCGCGCGTGACGTCACCCGACGGCACGTGCAAGGCTTTTAGATGATTTTAATGCTTATTTAGCTCTTGATTCTCTGCGTTATTAATGTATACAAAAAAATGTATCGCGCACTCTGATCGCTTATTTTTTTAGTTCATACTCTAATTTAAATATAATCATAAATCTAAATTACAACTTATTTATCTTATATAAAATTGTTTACGCTTTACTCACACCCGTCCTTACATCAAATAAATTATAGTTCATAAAAGTAAGCGGAAATATATTTATATTCGTATTATTATATTAATTCTCATGCTTTCATCAAGCGATAAAGCATTATCCCCAAAAACAAGCCAATCATCCATCCGGCCGCGAATCATAAGTATCAGAAAGTGCACATATTCTACAAGCGATGAGATGGTCCCGTTGGTAGCGTTCCTGGCTTCGGTCCGCAGGGGCTCGTGGTGCAAATTTTTCTCCAAATTTTTCATAATTTCTCATATTTTAGTCATATTTGAGATTTTCGGAGAAAAAAATGATTTAAAACAGATTCAAGTTCTGGTCTATTTCCCAGAAACACATTTTTTTCACTGAACATTCATGATTTCTCATTTTTTTCCCGGAAATTTCTCTTTTTCCTATGACCTGAGTGAACGGCTGCGGAGATATTCGGAGAGAAGTTAAAGATGAAAAGAAATGAGATTTTCGTAAAAAAACTGATTATTATTTTTTTTCCGGAAATTTTCCTTTTTCATATTACCTGAGTGAAAGGCTGCGAAGATATTCGGAGAAAATTTAAAGATGAAAAAAATGAGATTTTCGTAAAAAAAAACTTGTTCTTATTTTTTTTCCGGAACTTTTTCTTTTTCCTATTGAGTGAAAGGCTGCGGAGATATTCGGAGAAAAGTTATAGATGAAAAAAATGAGATTTTCGTAAAAAAAACTTATTACATTTTTTTATCCCTCATAATTCTCAGAAATAATGAATTTCCGAAATTTTTGCAAACATTATTTTCCTTAAGGGGTAACACCACTGTAACGGCCTGCCATGAAGCGTTTTAGACAAATAATACTTGGGGTAATTATTAAGCATATATTGAAGTATATTGCAAAAAAAAATGTACGGGAAAATATTACAAAATGGCGACACTGCAGCAAATTCTTTCGAGGCAAGTTGAACTTAAGGTGCTCTGCGGCACGTAGTATAACTTGTGCCAATTTTAATCTGGACAAAATATTTTTTTTTATTATATCTAGATGAGTGTAGCTAGTGAACCACGTAGGGGATTTTAGAAATATTGATTTTTGAGTAGTTGCCGAGTATTTGACTAAAAATGTTCATTGAGACTTAATAAAACAAAATTCTTTTTTTTTTTAGATTAAAATTGGTACAGTTATACTACGTGCCGCAGAGGTTCGACATGCTTCGGAAGAATTGCTGCAGTGTCGCCATTTTGTAATATTTTCGGATAAAAATTTCTAGCAATATACTTAAGTATATGCTCAATAAATACCGCAAGTATTATTTGTTTATCACATTTTCTTCCGCCAAAAAAAATATCTAAAAAATACGCTTCCTGTAAGGCCGTTACAGTGGTGTTGCCCCTTACAGTCTTCATATAATTTCCGAGACTTTCCCGTGATTGTAATAAAAATGATGAAATATTGGGAAACATTCGGGGAAACTCGGATGTTTGCGTATAAATAATTGTCCGCAAAACTCCGAATTCTTCATATTTGTTCTAATTCATAGAACAATTCTGGAAAAAATCGAAGTTTTTTGGAAAAAAAATTGCACTAGGGGCGCGGGATTGTTCCCCGCGCTCAGTGCTTTTATTAAAATTATTATTACTATTAATTCTTATTTGATTAGTTATTTTTATTAGTTATCATCGTTATTTTAATTAGTTATCTTTTAGTGTGAAAAAATTTATCGCGCACTCTGACCGCTTATTTTATTAGTTTGTACGTTAATTTAAATAAAATAATAAATCTAAATTACAACTTATTTATTTTCTAAAAAATTGTTTGCGCATTACTCACACCCGTCCCTATGCCAAATAAATTGTAATTCATAAAAGTAAGCAGAAATTTATTTATATTCATATTATTATATTAATTCTCATATACTTTCATCAAGCGATGAAGCATTATGATAATGCTTTATTGCTTGATGATAGTATATGAAAGTAGTATATGAAAGAAGCAGTAGCGTAGCATGGTTTTTTGCCGCCCGGGGCTAACCCTAAATTTGCCGCCCCCCCACCCCTATCTTCGCAACTAAGTGCCGCCCCCCGCCGCCGTTCCACACCTGCGCCGCCCGGGGCCATGGCCCCCTCTGCCCCCCCACCGCCAAGCTACGCCACTGGAAAGAAGTATATAGTATATGAGCGTAAGTATATGAAAGTATTTGAGTAGTTATTGAATGAATATAATATTACGAATATAAATATATTTCCGCTCATATACTTTCATCAAGCGATAAAGCATTATCATAATGCTTTATCGCTTGATGAAAGTATATGAGAATAAATATAATAATACGAATATATTTCCGCTTACTTTTATGAATGACAATTTTTTTGGCATAGGGACGGGTGTGAGTAAAGCGCAAAAAATTTTTTCAGAAGTAAAATATGTTGTAATTTAGATTTATTATTATATTTAAATTAACATATAAACTAATAAAATAAGCGGTCAGAGTGCGCGATAAGTTTTTCAACACTAAAAGATAACTAATTAAAATAATAATGATAACTACAACCGATGTGTTGGTCTAGTGGTTAGCGTACCTGCCTCTGAAATCAACACATCGGGAGGTCGCGGGTTCGAATCACCGTCTCGTAGTTTCGTCGAGAAATAAAAACACAGGCGTGACGTAGCTCCAGTCGTACACAGATGTCGTGCACACGGATCGGTACGTGTGTGTTGGATGGGTATGGCTTGTAGCCTGTGAGCTATTTCTCGACGAAACGCGACTAGCTCCGAGGCTGGGAAGCGAACTCGTGACCGGCTGTATTGGTATAGGTTTTCCGCAGTTTCCCTATACCCATGACAGAAATGTCATGATGAATATAATACAGAGTGGGAAGTCGGCTGCGGCCGCAATGGGGAGGGGGGATGATGGAGAGAAAGAACAAGTGTAGAGCGGTGGACATATAAGTGGAGCCTTGTAAAAAGCCGAAAAGGCTGTGCAAGTAAAACTTGACATTATTATTAATAATGATAACTAATAAAAATAACTAATCAAATAAGAATTAATTGTAATAATAATTTTTAAAAAAGCACTGAGCGCGGGAAACGACCCCGCACCCCAAGTGCAAATTTCTTTCCGAAAAACTCCGATTTTTTCCGGAAAATGTTTCCGATTTTTCCGAATTTTGCTATGAATTGGAACAAATATGAAGAATTCGGAGTTTTGCGGACAATTATTTTTGCGCAAACATCCGAGTTTCTCCGAATGTTTCCCAATATTTCATCATTTTTATTACAATCACGGGAAAGTCTCGGAAATTATATGAAGACTTTAAGGGGTAACACTACTGTAACGGCTTTACAGGAAGCGTATTTTTTGATATTTTTTTTGCGGAAGAAAATGTGATAAACAAATAATACTTGCGGTATTGATTAAGCATATATTTAAGTATATAGCTATAAATTTTTCATCCGAAAATACTACAAAATGGCGACACTGCAGCAATTCTTCCGAAGCATGTCGAACCTCTGCGGCACGCAGTATAACTGTGCCAATTTTAATAAAAAAAGAAGAATTTTGTTTTATTAAGTCTACATGAGTGTATCTACTGAACCACGTAGGGGATTTTCGATAAGTTAATTAAAACAATATTTATTAAAAAATAACCGTCTTAAAAATAAATTGAACATTTTTAGTCAAATACTCGGCAATTACTCAAAAATCAATATTTCTAAAATTCCCTACATGGTTCACTAGCTACACTCATCTAGATTTATTTATTTTTAAATTATTTTATTCCGATTAAAATTGGTACAAGTTATACTGCGTGTCGCAGAGCACCTTAAGTTCAACATGCCTCGGAAGAATTTGCTGCAGTGTCGCCATTTTGTAATATTTTCCCATAATTTTTTTTGCAATATACTTCAATATATGCTTAATAATTACCCCAAGTATTATTTGTGTAAAACGCTTCGTGGCAGGCCGTTACAGTGGTATTACTCCTTAAGGAAAACAATATTTACTCCAAATATTTCTCCAAATATTTCCGCAGCCGTTCACTCAATAGGAAAAAGAAAAAGTTCCGGAAAAAATTAAGAACCAGTTTTTTTACGAAAATCTCATTTTTTCTAATCTTTAAATTTTCTCCGAATATCTAGGCAGCCGTTTACTCAGGTAATAGGAAAAAGGAAAATTTCCGGAAAAAAAATAATAATCTTTTTTTTTTTACGAAAATCTCATTTCTTTTCCTTTTTAACTTTTCTCCGAATATCTCCGCAGCCGTTCACTCAGGTCATAGGAAAAAGAGAACTTTCCGGGAAAAAAATGAGAAATCATGAATTTTCAGTGAAAAAAATGTGTTTTTGGGAAATAGACCAAAACTTGAATCTGTTTTAAATCATTTTTTTCTCCGAAAATCTCAAATATGACGAAAATATGAGACATTATGAAAAATTTGGAGAAAAATTTGCACTACGGGCCCCTGCGGACCGAAGCCAGGAACGCTACCAACGGGACCATCTCATCGCTTGTAGAATATGTGCCCTTTCTGGTACTTACGATTCGCGGCCGGATGGATGATTGGCTTGTTTTTGGGGATAATGCTTTACCGAATTGATGAAAGTATGAAAATTAATATAATAATACGAATATAAATATATTTCCGCTTACTTTTATGAATTATAATTTATTTGGCATAAGGACGGGTGTGAGTAAAGTGTAAACAATTTTATATAAGATAAATAAGTTGTAATTTAAATTTATTATTATATTTAAATCAACGTATAAACTAAAAAAATAAGCGATCAGAGTGCGCGATACATTTTTTTGTACACATTGATAACACAGAGAATCAAGAGCTAGTAAGCATTGAAATAATCTAAAAGCCTCGCGCGTGACGTCACCCGACGGCACGCGCGAGTCTTGCTCAGATTGCTTTTTCCCTCGAAGCCTTCGTTTCGGCTTGGCCGCACATGTACCGTGCTCAGCGTCCATGCATTTGTGTAGCTGCCGAAGGCGCGGTCAGGAAACTTCGACCGTGCTCGGCTCTTTCCGAAAACGTCCGAGCGTCGCTCGCTCACGGACACGCGCTACTATGATTGTGCGATGGGCGCGTAAGTCTTGTTTTTTTTATTAAGCATATATGAATTAAATATCATAAATAATGCCTGAACAGGCGAGAATAGCTAAAGCGAGAGTAAGTTCGAAATTTTCTGAATTATAAAATGAAGAAAAAAAAAGTTGGTTCACCCGGGATTGGACCCGGACCGTAAGCATCCTTAATCCGTCACGCTGCCAACTCAGCCACGACGCTCATTGCAGATAAAGAAACATTTCTGATACACCCTTATCCATAATGTTTACTGTTGAAAAAAAATGTCGAAACGATCGCGGCAAAGGCTCAAGATTTCTTTTTGAACCTTCCACGGTCGTTTCGGCGTTTTATTTTTCAACGCGGTTCGTCGTTAATTTTTTTTAACCCGCATTTTCGGCATAAACGGGCAACTGAGAGAAAACAATGATCTCGATACATGTTTTTCACTTTGAAATTCATTTAATGCATATTCCAATCCTCAGTACGACCACACATATATGTCGAGCTCGATCGGACGGAAAACCTCGCTCCGCTCGCCTGTCGTGCGAGCGCGATTTGCGAGGGGCAGAGACTTTTCCCCCACCAGCTACCCATTCGTGTTCACGCTGACTGCGATACCAACTTGAGCGGTGATCACGGACTCGCGCGGCTACAAGGGAATCTGCAACCTCGACAGAGGCGATGATCACGAAATCATACTCCCGAAATCGCCGCCGCGATTTAGCGCCATTTACGAGGCACGCCAAAAACAGAGATTAGTAGGGAGATGTACAACGCTCCCCTTTTCGGCGTGCCTCACAAATGGCGCTAAATCGCGGTGGCGAGTTCGGGAATATGATTTTGTGTGCCTCGCCTCTGTCGAGGTAGCAGATTCCCTCGTAGCCGCGCGAGTCGTGAGCACCGCTCCAGTCGATATCGCAGTCAGCGTGCACACGAATGGGTAGCTCGGTGGGGGAAAAGTCTCTGCCCCTCGCTCGCTCGACAGTCGAACGGAGCGAGGTTTTCCGTCCGATCGATCTCGACATATGTGTGGCCGTACTGCGGATTGGAATATGCATTAAATGAATTTCAAAGAGAAAAACATGTATCGAGAAAATTGTTTTCTCTCGGTTGGCCGTTTATGCCGAGAATGCGGGTTAAAAAAATTAACGACGAACCGCGTTGAAAAATAAAACGCCGAAACGACCGTGGAAGGTTCAAAAAGAAATCTCGAGCCTTTGCCGCGGTCGTTACGGCGTTTTTTTTTTCAACAGTAAACATTATGAATAAGCGTGTATCATAAATGTTTTTCTATCCTCAATGAGCGTCGTGGCTGAGATGGCTGCATGACGGATTGACGATGCTTGCGGTCCGGATTCGATCGCTGGTTAATCAACTTTTTTTAATCTATTTTTTTTCTTCATTTTATATTCAAAAAATTGTGAACTTACTTTCGCTTTAACTATTTTTGCCTGTCCAGGCATTATTTATGATATTTAATTCATATATGTTTAATTTTAAAAAAGACGTTGGCTACCGGGGATCGAACCCGCGTCGTCTGCACTCAGAGCCCGCACGCTGATAATCAACCGCGATACTCTTGTGATTGGAAACCTGCCTTTTACGTATTCACACTTATCCAACCTTAAAAAAATTCGCTGCATACCAATTGCATATTGTTTTTATGACCCCAAAGTATTATTGAATTTCGATATATTGATTTTTCGCAAAATGGTGCATGTTTAAAAATAAAGTTAAATTTTTAACTAAAAAAACGCCATAAAATCGTCGATAAAAAAAGTAAGCCATATAAAATTAAAAAATCCTACGTAGCTCCGTGGAGAAAGATGTTTTGAAGCTACTGTCAAAATTTCAAGTCGATCGGTAAAAATTTGCTCGAGTTATGTCTTCGGCTAGCTCAAAAAAGGCGCCTTGGGGCATGTGCTGCGCAGCCGCCATTTTTAAATATTTTTTATTGAAAAAATTACATTTTGTACTTTTTTAGTATTGCTATAAAACCTACTTTACAGATTTTCGATTGATACTTTTATTCAACCAAAATTAATTCCCGAAAATATGCCTATTTTTTGTGTGCTACTGTGATTTCCCCCCTTAAGGCGTCTGGCCACCTTGGCCGATCGAAAATGGGTATTTAAAAAAAAATAATAAACTCAAAAGTACGGGCCGGAATATTTTTATTTTTTTTACACAACGTCAGAAAGGGCTTTAAGAATAACGTTAATAAATTTCCGTTCAAAATATTAAAAAATGGCGCTGTTATGCACATTGCCGCGGAGGCCCTCCGCACGATACGCGCGGTCGTTGTCCCAGCTGTTACACGATCATGTCACATCTGCAAAAAAAAAATCAGCTCATCCGTGAGTAGTGTCGCTACAATGTAGCGTAGCGGTTTTTTTCACGACCATTAAAAAAATTATGGTGAGCCGAAGAAAAAAATTTGTATTTTTCAACGAAATTATGGCTCACCATAATTTTTTTAATGGTCGAAAAAAAAACCGCTACGCTACATTGTAGCGACACTACTCACGAAGGAGCAGATTTTTTTTCAGATGTGGCATGACCGCGTATCAGCTGGGACAACGACCGCGCGTATCGTGCGGAGGGCCTCCGCGGCAATGTGCATAACGGCGCCATTTTTTAATATTTTGAACGGAAATTTATTAACGTCATTCTTAAAGCCCTTTCTGACTTTATCTAAAAAATAAAAATATTCCGGCCCATACTTTCGAGTTTATTATTTTTTTTAATATACCCATTTTTCGATCGGCCAAGGTGGCCAGACGCCTTTAAAGAATCTCGTACGTGTTAGCGAAAACCGGCAGAAAATTATGAGGCAACTCGTCCACTTCTTTGATGTTCGCTATTTTGGACCATCGTTCGTTTGGATATCTGAGGTCTACACTTTCGAAGTTTGTATCCTCGATATATATGTCTTTTTCCTATAGATGGTATTACCAATATTAGATACTCACGTCTTTCTATTTCGGAGATTTGGATGTTCTAGATTGTTAGAATCTGTATTTGTATGACTCAAACTGCAGACAATCTGAATACACGTTCTCGAATAAATGAGCTCTCGAATAAATAATCCTTTGGTGTAATAGTTATTCAATTTCGTCATCGGCCGAAGGATAAAATTTTGAATAATTTACTGTTCGTTACTTTGAGTTTATAATTCTGTCATTTCGAAATCTTTGTCGTTCTATATTTGGCCTTTCAAAGCTTTGACCCCTATCCCAATGTGAAATGTGTTGAAAAAAATGCCGATCGAGAAAGACTCAAAGTTCTCTTCGAGCCTTTCTCGATCGTTTCAGCACTTTTCTTCAACAATTTTTTAAATTAATTTTCTAAGGGGAAAAGTACCCAGATAGACAGATATATGCGTCCGGCGCACAGTAGGAGAAAAGCCCAAAAACCTGGCCAAAACCTCAAATGACCTTTGACGGGAATGAAAATTGGCTTACAGGGGTTTTCAAGGTCGCTGATTACGAATCTGAAAGCCAAATTATCGTAAACAAAATGGCCGATCCAATATGGCTGACATGAATGTTAAAAAGTTGCCAGATGTCGACAAAAATTGGTATTTACGGGTTTTCAAGGTCGCTGATTACGAATCCGCAAGCCAAATTATCGTAAAAAAAATGGCCGATCCAATATGGCCGACATGAACGTTAAAAAGTTACCAGATGTTGACAAAAATTGGTATATACGGGTTTTCAAGGTCGCTGATTACCAATCCGATATCTATTGTTTATAACTTGCAACAAAGAGCTTACAGCAAATTGTTATAAACAAAATGGCCGAGTATCCTGCTAAATAGATAAATTAATATATTTAAAAAAATCATCATAATAAAATAAACGTGAACAGTGTATTCTACGCAATTATTATTTTTATTTCCAAAATACATACGGAACGTTTCAAAAATAGAAAATTTTATTCTTAATCAAAATCGTAATCGGAGTCGGAGTCGGAGTCAGAATCATTATCCGAGTTTGTATCTATTACAACTCCCGGCACGGCTTCAATCTCGGCGCAAAATTCGTCTGCTGCAGCAGTCACTTTAGGAGCGATCAACATCGCTACAGCTTCCGGCGACAAACTCTTCAGCTTCTTCTGTGGTAGTCTTCTGACACTTGAAATGTACGGATCAGAAGTAACTAAGAGCCGATGAAAAACATCTTCCATAGTTTTAACCCTGGAACTTTTTCGCGCAAAATCTTCTCGATATCGTTTGATGTCTTTGTTTCGAGCTTCCTGAGCATCTTCGGATAATTGGCCGATTGGTAATAGAGCATGAGTTATTATCACTGGACCATGAATTAATAGTTTGTGCACCGAAGTAGGCATGGAGTACCAAGGGTATAATGCAACGGTCTTTCTTGCCGTTTCAATAGCATACTGTTCAAATCTTTCACAGTTTATCTCGTGGCCACACGATATAACTAGTAGGATTACGTACAAGGGTTTAATAACTTCTTCGTTGACCCCCGTTATCGCAGCGGAAACCGTCGAATTTTCAAAGAATCGCCGAGCTGTGTTGCCATCATTGCTGCTGCCGTATCCAGGCTTTGGGCGATCGATATTTAGACCCAATTGCTTCTTGAATCCTTCTTGAATGGCCCTCTTGCGTTCCTGGGTAATTTTTTTTTCTTCGGCATTTCGAGCTTGCCATTTTTTAATGCCGAGTTTGTAAGACACGTGTAAGCAATACTCGAAGCACCGTATCCACGCATGCAGCGTCGACAATCCGAACTTCAAATTTGTTTCATTGATTTCCCTTTGCAATACAGTGTCGATGGCATTAAAATCTTTGCTGGTTGCTCCACACAAATAGCACCGTTGAGCAGATTTCGTCAATGATACAGCGTTGCAAACTTTACCATCTATCATGGTGAACAACAACTTGTACATTACGGAGATTTCTTTTCCATCTATTACACTTTCGAATGGACGAAGTGACTTTATTTGTTCTTCAACAATTTGGACTTCATTAAGTGTTGACTCTGTGTCTTCGCGTAGAAACAGTAGTCTCAGCGGTCTACAAAATCGTGGAGACGAGGGTCTGGGGTTCTTCCAAACAACTATTTCTTCCTTCGATTGTTAATCATAACACACGAGTTGTAACGGCACGACTGAAGTAAAGAATACATGCGCATCAGATTTGCTGTCATCACTGAACGTCTGCTTATATTCACTTTGCCCAGAACTTCCATCGCAACCCCACTTGCAAATCAAGTCCATTTTACGAACATTATCTGGAGTCAATCTTTGAATGAGTACATTTTGGACGAGTAAAATACGTTCAACTGTATGATCTAATAGTGCCTGTAGTTGGACTTCTGCACTACTCTCTGTAATCCTGATTGCATCACGTGGTGGATAACAACGCTTTTTTGCTTTCATCACTTTTTCGTAAGACGGATATAGCTTACAGTTATTTTCTTTCCCTAATCTTCTCATTCCCTGGTAAGTACTCTTGGAGAATTTATATTCAATCATAGCGGAAAGTGCAGCCTCTTCGGATAAAGTAATTTCATCCGTTGCTGAGTAAGCTTTACGATACTTGGAAGCTCTTAAAGGACTCGTCATTGTTACGTCCTTAATAACTTTTGCGGCGTCGGATTGTCCTGAAGAGCGAAGGCTCATCTGAGTAGCGTATGCTAACTCGACCGAGTTGAACGATGTACGAATATCTTGGGTCTTCCTTCGTTTAGATCTTTCACTGGACATTGTAAACTCAAGGGACGGGCGGCCGCCCGTATTACCCGGGCTTGTTACTACAGTGTCTGTAGGTGCGGCAAAACATACCTGCTTGCTAAGCCATTCACCGTTATTCTTGAAAAATACACAGGATTTTCTGTGAGCTTGTTGCCACCTCGTTCTCATTTGATTGAAGAGTATCGAAAAAGTCTGTTTCGAGTCCTCAGGCACTACAACTGTACGTCCGGTGTCCTTGGAAATTTTTTCTACCATAAATTCGATCAAGGAAGCGAATTTATCGGATAAATGCTCGCTGATTATCAGAAATACTTCTTTCCTTGTCAGCACCAATTCTTTGTAACCGGATCCTGTAATAAAGACATAAAGTTGTAGAAAATTGGTGTTAAAGGAAAAGATAAAATTTTCAATTAATACAAAAACTTGAACAATGTACATTATTTTACCAAATAAATAACCGCAATAATTGAAATAATTTTAAAAAAATTAGACAGAAAATATTGACATGGATTTGGTTAAAAGAAAGCTTTGCTTACTATATAATATATATATATTCAAATATTTTATTTGAATGTTATAACATTTCATTCATATTTAAGAAATTTTTATGTGGTTGATTTTAATATGTATATATATATATGCATACGTATATATCATAATTAAATCACAGAAAATTTATATATATATATATATATATACACATACATATATATTAAAATAATTTATTTCAAGCGTATAACAGCCGTCTTGTCCGTTATGATGCTACTTCACCCATTCTCAGGTAGAGGCGCAGAGGCTGCTCAATAGTGCCGCGTGCACGCTCGGCTACCGCACGATGCGAAAAAAATCATAACGGACAAGACGCACGTTTTCCGCAGGTAACTCTTGTAAATTTCGAAAGCTTATACATTAAACTAAAGGCCGAGACTAGGAGCTTTGCAAAATGTGACAAAATATATAACTTTTCGGACCGTTGAAAATATAAGTTTTCAAAATTATTCAATTTTATTTATGCCGAAGGCTATACTACATTTCAATCATTTATACATAAACTTTAGATTCAACCGATGTAAAAACATGTTCTACATACCTCCAGAAGTCGTATCCATGTTGCAGAATTGAAATTAAACCCGTCACTTTAAAGTTATGGGTTTTTGAGGTCAGCGTTATTTTCGTCTGTTCAGCGCGTGACACGTACACTCTTCACGAACACTAACTGCCAACTGACGCTGCGGCGCAGGTATACACTTAAAGGGCTTTCCCTTCCACAATAGAATGCAGTTACTAGTCCTCTACCTGAATGACTACTCAACTGACCCTATTTCGAAAATTTATTTTTTGGGGTTTTGGCCAGGTTTTTGGGCTTTTCTCCTACTGTGCGGCGGGGCGAACGACTGCGTGTTCGGTCGCGTCGACGATACCCGCGGCATCCTTGCTGCGGCCGGTCCTCTCGCTCGTGCGGCTGTTCTATTGATGGCCTGCCCTTCTCGCGCCCTTGGGCTCCCTCGGGTGCCTCTTGCCGCTGCGGCTGCTACTGACGACCACTTTCCTTTTTGTTGTGGCGCCAAAATTTCTTCTTTGTAACTGTAAAAAATAAATAATAAAATGTACAAATAAAATACATTACTCACACAAAGTAAGGGATATTCGAAAAATTCCGAATTTTTGTCTGATTTTCAACAAGGGATAACTCGGAGAAAAATGGTTGTACAGAAAATAAAAAAAGGAAATTATAGCTTCAAGTATCTAGTTTTCAGATCTGGACTGTAATTTTTTTTAGCGTGGGTGATTTTCTTGTAATCATTCGAAAACCAACGAAATTTTTTTCCAAATTTTTGCTCGTCTATAAAATGGTCTGTCCACTTCAAATAATTTTTTTTATCATACGACTATAAAAGTCTTTTAGACAATTTAATCAACTTTAATTTGACCTTTTAACGAGCTCCGTACGATGATTTCGAGCGGAGTAATCGTCGAAGAAAGCAAAAAAGTCCATTTTAACTTTGACAATCAATCACTCGAGACCTAATGATCGTACAGAAAATAAAAGTAGGGTTTTGGAAACTACAAAACATGCTCTATGACATGCAATTAGGGGCTGTTGATAAAACATTTTATTTTCTGTACGATCATTAGTTCTCGAGTAATTGATTGTCAAAGTTAAAATGGACTTTTTTGCTTTGATCGACGATTACTCCGCGCCAAATCATCGTACGGAGCTCCTTAAAAGGTCAAATTAAAGCTAATTAAATTGTCTAAAAGACTTTTATAGTCGTATGATAAAAAAAATTATTTGAAGTCGACTGACCATTTTAAAGACGAGCAAAAATTTGGCAAAAAAATTTCGTTGGTTTTCGATTATTACAAGAAAACCGCTCACCCTAACAAATTTTACAGTCCAGATCTGAAAACTAGATACTTGAAGCTATAATTTCCTTTTTTATTTATTTTTTGTACGACCATTTTTCTCCGAGTTATCGCTTGTTAAAAATCAGCCAAAAATTTGGAATTTTTTAAATATCCCTTAATTTGTGTGAGTAGTGTATTTTATTTGTACATTTTATTATTTATTTTTTACAGTTACAAAGAAGAAATTTTGGAGTCGCAACAAAAAGAAAAGTGGTCGTCAGCAGCAGCCGCAGCGGCAAGAGGCACCCGAGGGAGCCCAAGGGCGCGAGAAGGGCAGGCCATCGAAAGAACAGCGGCACGAGCGAGCGGAGCGGCCACAGCAAGAACGGCGCGGGCAAAGACGTTGTAAGAAATAGGTCGTGTTCGTTGGGTCTCATCATTTTGATTGCGCATGCGCATAATGATGCGCATTTGATGATGCGCACGTTTCATTGCGCAGTTGCGCGTTGCGCATCGTTATGCTCATGCGCACTTGTTCGTATCAAAATGATGAGATCCAACGAACACGACCATAGATCGACAACACATACTTTAAAGTACGGCGACTGCGTCGACCAACTTTTGCGGGGAGGGCAGGCGCGTCCGATATAGCGCGACCAATCAAATTGCTCATCGTTACACGCACACCACGAGACGGCTTCTCGGCTGTGTTCGGAAGTCTACGGCTAGTGTCGTGACGGTGCAGCGGTGACGACAGATCTATCGATATAATTCGTTACCAATAACGTTATAATAATTATATTCGTCATAATTAAATCAATTTCAATCGTATATCTTACGGTCAGAGTAATAAATTGACAATTATTACATTGACCGTAACATATACACCTAAGGAAGTATGGGAATGTAAAATAAAACTGTTAAATCAAATACATTTATTCAAAATAATAGTGTACATTGGCACTATTTATAACTTTGCATCATAACCAACGTAATTAATCTTCATCGGATTACATAGTATTCATCAGTTCCTGAACCTCTGTCTGACAATAAACAATATTTTTTTTAAACAAACCACGAAAGCATTTCGAATTAGTCACCTCTAAATAAGGTAATTTTATTCAGTTTTTGGCGTTGGGACAACTTAAATGAAAAGGATATATTGGTGAAAATCCATTTCTGGAAAAATAGTTTTCCCAATTAGGGTATTCATCGCTTTAGCTAGTAAGTACGGGGTAGTAATTTACGCACAAGCGAATACTAATGACGCGCACGGCGGCCGAATGCACACTGAACGGGTATTCGACGCCGGTTTAACAGTAGAGGTCATCTGACCGCTGTGTGGTTCGAGGGGCAAGCCTAGCGGTCGAGCGCGTTGTCGGTCTATATCTTATAATGTCTTTGGGCGCGGGTATCGTCGACGCGACCAAACCCGCAGTCGTTCGCCCCGCCGGACGCATCTTGAAGTTGCTCAAAACGAGCGGGCGTTCCAAATTTTGGTGCAAACAGTATTGAAAAATATGACAAAAACATTAATGTTTCCCCCAATACGTAAATGAGTTTTTACTTTTCCCCTTAGAAAATTAATTTAAAAAATTGTTGAAGAAAAATGCCGAAACGATCGAGAATGGCTCGAAGAGAACTTTGAGTCTTTCTCGATCGGCATTTTTTTCAAAACACATTTCACATTGGATAAGTATGTTTCGGCATTTTTTTCAACACATTTCACATTGGGATGGGGGTCAAAACTTTGAAAGGCCAAATATAGAACGACAAAGATTTCGAAATGACAGAATTATAAACTCAATATAACGAACTATATATTATTCGAAATGTTATCCTTCGACCGATGATGAAATTGAATAACTATTACACCAAAGGATTATTTAATCGAGAGCTCATTTATTCGAGAACGTGTATTCAGATTGTCTGCAGTTTGAGTCATACAAATACAGATTCAAACAATCTAGAACATCCATATCTCCGAAATGGAAAGACGTGAGTATCTAATATTGGTAATACCATCTATAGGAAAAAGACATATATATCGAGGATACAAACTTCGAAAGTGTAGACCTCAGATAGGCAAACGAGCGATAGTCCAAAATAGCGAACATCAACAAAGTGGACGAGCTGCCTCATAATTTTCTGCCGATTTTCGCTAACACGTACGAGATTCTTTAACGCGTTACCCCCACTTGTAGCGCAAAAAAAGGCCTTTTTCATGAATTTTTTTTAAAAGAAACTACAAAACTTTTTTAATCGATCAATATACCATCTCAAAGAACACATCTTGAAGAGCTTTCAGTAATTTTTTTATTGAAAAATATTACATTGTTTAGTGGCAAATGGCCGTCAATGAAATAATGTTTTTATATACACGGTTTGCGGTGGCCAACATTGCGGCGAAGTGGATCATCTGAAGAAAAAAAAATGCGGATGGATTTAGTCAAATATAAGTATAAACTCGTCTTCAATCGAAGGATTTTAAAAAATATTCATTTTTCACAAAATGGCGGACAGTCAAAGTTAATGGTTCGATTTTAACGAAACAAAACGGCCGTTTTTTGGCTATAAAACGGCCATTTTTTTCGAAAAAAAAAAAATCGAACGATTAAAGACTATATTTTTATGTATTAAATAAGCCTGCAAAATTTCAAGAAGATCGGTGCATTAGTGTTCGAGTAATTTTGGTCACCGACTTCAGAAATGCCATTTTGAGAAAAACGCGTTTAAAGTTTCAACTAGCCGGTCGTTTACACAACGGATTCTTCTCTTTCAACGCTCATATCTCAGTCAATTTTGTTCGGATCGACTTGAAATTTTCAGGACATATTCTCAGACACTTATACTTCAAAAAAATGCAATAAAATTAAAAATCGATTTTTTTCAAAATCGCAAGTGGGGGTAACCCCTTAGAGGCGTCTGGCCACCTTGGCCGATCGAAAAATGGGTATATTAAAACAAAATAATAAACTCGAAAGTATGGGCCGGATTGTTTTTATTTTTTTACAAAACGTCAGAAAGGGCTTTAAGAATAACGTTAATAAATTTCCGTTTAAAATATTAAAAAATGGCGCCGTTATGCACATTGCCGCGGAGGCCCTCCGCACGATACGCGCGGTCGTTGTCCCAGCTGTTACCCGGTCATGTCACATCTGAAAAAAAATCAGCTCATTCGTGAGTAGTGTCGCTACAATGTAATGTAGCGTTTTCTTTTCGACCATTAAAAAAATTATAGTGAACCATAATTTCGGTGAAAAATACAAATTTTTTTCTTCGGCTCACCATAATTTTTTTAATGGTCGAAAAAAAACCGCTACGCTACATTGTAGCGATACTATTCACGAATGAGCTGATTTTTTTGCAGATGTGACATGACCGGGTACCAACTGGGACAACGACCGCGCGTATCGTGCGGAGGGCCTCCTCGGCAATGTGCATAACGGCGCCATTTTTTTAAATATTTTTAACGGAAATTTATTAACGTTATTCTTAAAGCCCTTTCTGACGTTGTGTAAAGAAGTAAAAATATTCCGGCCCATACTTTTGAGTTTATTATTATTTTTTTTTAATACCCATTTTCGATCGGCCAAGGTGGCCAGACGCCTTAAAGTCTTTAAGAGGGGATATACATTTACAACAATCAAAAAATCAATTTCTATTCTTTAAGGGATAACACCACTCTAAGAATTTTGAAAAATCGTTTTCATTTGTCTTCAATAATACTTTGGGGCCATAAAAACAATATGCAATTGGTATGCAGCGAATTTTTCTTAAGGTTGGATAAGTGTGTATACGTAAGGCAGGTTTGCAATCACAAGAGCCTCGCGGTTGATTATCAGCGTGCGGGCTCTGAGTACAGACGACGCGGGTTCGATCCCCGGTAGCCAACGTCTTTTTTAAAATTAAACATATATGAATTAAATATCATAAATAATGCCTGGACAGGCAAGAATAGCTAAAGCGAAAGTAAGTTCACAATTTTTTAAATATAAAATGAAGAAAAAAAATAGATTAAAAAAAGTCGATTAACCAGCGATCGTATCCGGACCGCAAGCATGGTCAAGCCGTCACGCTGCCAACGACGCTCATTGGGATAGAAAAACATTTATGATACACGCTTATTCATAATGTTTACTGTTGAAAAAAAACGCCGTAGCGACCCACAGTAGGAGAAAAGCCCAAAAACCTGGCCAAAACCCCAAAAAATAAATTTTCGAAATAGGGTCAGTTGAGTAGTCATTCAGGTAGAGGACTAGTAACTGCATTCTATTGTGGAAGGGAAAGCCCTTTAAGTGTATACCTGCGCCGCAGCGTCAGTTGGCAGTTAGTGTTCGTGAAGAGTGTACGTGTCACGCGCTGAACAGACGAAAATAACGCTGACTTCAAAAACCCATAACTTTAAAGTGACGGGTTTAATTTCAATTCTGCAACATGGATACGACTTCTGGAGGTATGTAGAACATGTTTTTACATCGGTTGAATCTAAAGTTTATGTATAAATGATTGAAATGTAGTATAGCCTTCGGCATAAATAAAATTGAATAATTTTGAAAACTTATATTTTCAACGGTCCGAAAAGTTATATATTTTGTCACATTTTGCAAAGCTCCTAGTCTCGGCCTTTAGTTTAATGTATAAGCTTTCGAAATTTACAAGAGTTACCTGCGGAAAACGTGCGTCTTGTCCGTTATGATTTTTTTCGCATCGTGCGGTAGCCGAGCGTGCACGCGGCACTATTGAGCAGCCTCTGCGCCTCTACCTGAGAATGGGTGAAGTAGCATCATAACGGACAAGACGGCTGTTATACGCTTGAAATAAATTATTTTAATATATATGTATGTGTATATATATATATATATATAAATTTTCTGTGATTTAATTATGATATATACGTATGCATATATATATATACATATTAAAATCAACCACATAAAAATTTCTTAAATATGAATGAAATGTTATAACATTCAAATAAAATATTTGAATATATATATATTATATAGTAAGCAAAGCTTTCTTTTAACCAAATCCATGTCAATATTTTCTGTCTAATTTTTTTTAAATTATTTCAATTATTGCGGTTATTTATTTGGTAAAATAATGTACATTGTTCAAGTTTTTGTATTAATTGAAAATTTTATCTTTTCCTTTAACACCAATTTTCTACAATTTTATGTCTTTATTACAGGATCCGGTTACAAATTCGCTTCCTTGATCGAATTTATGGTAGAAAAAATTTCCAAGGACACCGGACGTACAGTTGTAGTGCCTGAGGACTCGAAACAGACTTTTTCGATACTCTTCAATCAAATGAGAACGAGGTGGCAACAAGCTCACAGAAAATCCTGTGTATTTTTCAAGAATAACGGTGAATGGCTTAGCAAGCAGGTATGTTTTGCCGCACCTACAGACACTGTAGTAACAAGCCCGGGTAATACGGGCGGCCGCCCGTCCCTTGAGTTTACAATGTCCAGTGAAAGATCTAAACGAAGGAAGACCCAAGATATTCGTACATCGTTCAACTCGGTCGAGTTAGCATACGCTACTCAGATGAGCCTTCGCTCTTCAGGACAATCCGACGCCGCAAAAGTTATTAAGGACGTAACAATGACGAGTCCTTTAAGAGCTTCCAAGTATCGTAAAGCTTACTCAGCAACGGATGAAATTACTTTATCCGAAGAGGCTGCACTTTCCGCTATGATTGAATATAAATTCTCCAAGAGTACTTACCAGGGAATGAGAAGATTAGGGAAGGAAAATAACTGTAAGCTATATCCGTCTTACGAAAAAGTGATGAAAGCAAAAAAGCGTTGTTATCCACCACGTGATGCAATCAGGATTACAGAGAGTAGTGCAGAAGTCCAACTACAGGCACTATTAGATCATACAGTTGAACGTATTTTACTCGTCCAAAATGTACTCATTCAAAGATTGACTCCAGATAATGTTCGTAAAATGGACTTGATTTGCAAGTGGGGTTGCGATGGAAGTTCTGGGCAAAGTGAATATAAGCAGACGTTCAGTGATGACAGCAAATCTGATGCGCATGTATTCTTTACTTCAGTCGTGCCGTTACAACTCGTGTGTTATGATTAACAATCGAAGGAAGAAATAGTTGTTTGGAAGAACCCCAGACCCTCGTCTCCACGATTTTGTAGACCGCTTAGACTACTGTTTCTACGCGAAGACACAGAGTCAACACTTAATGAAGTCCAAATTGTTGAAGAACAAATAAAGTCACTTCGTCCATTCGAAAGCGTAATAGATGGAAAAGAAATCTCCGTAATGTACAAGTTGTTGTTCACCATGATAGATGGTAAAGTTTGCAACGCTGTATCATTGACGAAATCTGCTCAACGGTGCTATTTGTGTGGAGCAACCAGCAAAGATTTTAATGCCATCGACACTGTATTGCAAAGGGAAATCAATGAAACAAATTTGAAGTTCGGATTGTCGACGCTGCATGCGTGGATACGGTGCTTCGAGTATTGCTTACACGTGTCTTACAAACTCGGCATTAAAAAATGGCAAGCTCGAAGTGCCGAAGAAAAAAAAATTACCCAGGAACGCAAGAGGGCCATTCAAGAAGGATTCAAGAAGCAATTGGGTCTAAATATCGATCGCCCAAAGCCTGGATACGGCAGCAGCAATGATGGCAACACAGCTCGGCGATTCTTTGAAAATTCGACGGTTTCCGCTGCGATAACGGGGGTCAACGAAGAAGTTATTAAACGCTTGTACGTAATCCTACTAGTTATATCGTGTGGCCACGAGATAAACTGTGAAAGATTTGAGCAGTATGCTATTGAAACGGCAAGAAAGACCGTTGCATTATACCCTTGGTACTCCATGCCTACTTCGGTGCACAAACTATTAATTCATGGTCCAGTGATAATAACTCATGCTCTATTACCAATCGGCCAATTATCCGAAGATGCTCAGGAAGCTCGAAACAAAGACATCAAACGATATCGAGAAGATTTTGCGCGAAAAAGTTCCAGGGTTAAAACTATGGAAGATGTTTTTCATCGGCTCTTAGTTACTTCTGATCCGTACATTTCAAGTGTCAGAAGACTACCACAGAAGAAGCTGAAGAGTTTGTCGCCGGAAGCTGTAGCGATGTTGATCGCTCCTAAAGTGACTGCTGCAGCAGACGAATTTTGCGCCGAGATTGAAGCCGTGCCGGGAGTTGTAATAGATACAAACTCGGATAATGATTCTGACTCCGACTCCGACTCCGATTACGATTTTGATTAAGAATAAAATTTTCTATTTTTGAAACGTTCCGTATGTATTTTGGAAATAAAAATAATAATTGCGTAGAATACACTGTTCACGTTTATTTTATTATGATGATTTTTTTAAATATATTAATTTATCTATTTAGCAGGATACTCGGCCATTTTGTTTATAACAATTTGCTGTAAGCTCTTTGTTGCAAGTTATAAACAATAGATATCGGATTGGTAATCAGCGACCTTGAAAACCCGTATATACCAATTTTTGTCAACATCTGGTAACTTTTTAACGTTCATGTCGGCCATATTGGATCGGCCATTTTTTTTACGATAATTTGGCTTGCGGATTCGTAATCAGCGACCTTGAAAACCCGTAAATACCAATTTTTGTCGACATCTGGCAACTTTTTAACATTCATGTCAGCCATATTGGATCGGCCATTTTGTTTACGATAATTTGGCTTTCAGATTCGTAATCAGCGACCTTGAAAACCCCTGTAAGCCAATTTTCATTCCCGTCAAAGGTCATTTGAGGTTTTGGCCAGGTTTTTGGGCTTTTCTCCTACTGTGCGACCGCGGCAAAGGCTCGAGATTTCTTTTTGAACATTCCACGGTCGTTTCGGCGTTTTATTTTTCAACGCGGTTCCTCGTTAATTTTTTTAACCCGCATTCTCGGCATAAACGGCCGACCGAGAGAAAACAATTTTCTCGATACATGTTTTTCTCTTTGAAATTCATTTAATGTATATTCCAATCCGCAGTACGGCCACACATACGTCGAGATCGATCGGACGGAAAACCTCGCTCCGTTCGACTGTCGAGCGAGCGAGGGGCAGAGACTTTTCCCCCACCGAGCTACCCATTCGTGTGCACGCTGACTGCGATATCGACTGGAGCGGTGCTCACGACTCGCGCGGCTACGAGGGAATCTGCAACCTCGACAGAGGCGAGGCACACAAAATCATATTCCCGAACTCGCCACCGCGATTTAGCGCCGTTTGCGAGGCACGCCGAAAAGGGGAGCGTTGTACATCTCCCTACTAATCTCTGCCAAAAAGGGGAGCGTTGTACATCTCCCTACTAATCTCTGATACTACCGCGCGGTACCGCGAGCTCATGTGAACGTTACTACCGCGCGGTAATGTGAACTTAGCCTAATTGCGTACCCTTGGCATAGCATCCACACGTTGTCGAATCGCCGATGAGCCATGTGGTATTTGTGAATTGATGCAAAAGAAATAGGAAAAGTGGAGAAATACCTATAGTATGACGATTCACGGTGTTGTAAAAAAGAGTGACGATGATATCGAGGATCCCGTGGAACGTATGCTCTATAAGACCGGTTGTATAGAATTGCATTATCAGGTTCAGGTACGCGAATCCCATTCGATATTTCATCATCGAGACGAAGCTTCGAAACCAACGATGGTAATACAGTGATTATGATAATCATTTCCAGGAGTGTATCGCAGAAACGCAAGATTGGCGACGATGTCAGGATCAGGTGCAAAAATTTAGAGAATGCATGTCGATCTATCAACGAAAACACCAGCAGGCCCATAAGTAGAGGTATCAAAAAAGTATACTTGTAAAGGTGCAATGGGCTCGCTGATGCATCGATTAAAGTCTTTCATGACGAGTCCGTTGCTTCTGGACGAATGCAGAATGATATTAGTGGTGAGGTCGGATGTGCCAATGGGAAAAGGCAAAGTGGGAGCTCAGTGTGCGCATGCGGCACTGGAGTGTTATCGTCGAGCCTGCTCTAGTAAAAATAGCAAGCGAGTAGCAGACGCCTGGCTGTGTATGGGTCAACCAAAAATCGTGGTGCGTATATCGGGCGAACGAGCATTGTTGACGCTGGCCAGAGACGCTGCAAAAGCCGGACTCGTCACAGCGGTCATAAGGGACGCTGGAAGAACCCAATTGCAGTCTGGTACAATATCGGTACTGGGAATCGGACCGGCTCTGAAAACAGCCGTTGATTCTCTTACGTCCGATCTAAAGTTGTTGTAAGTTGTGAGGCAAAGTCGAATAAAATGTGAATACCGTTGTGTACATCTGATGGCTGAATCGCCGCTGTGTTTTATTAAAACTGAAAACAAAGAAAACAGGTGAATTCAGCACTACGTAGAAGTCCATATGCCGTTGAGGGGCAAATTGTTGAACGACGAGCGTTTTTCCATCGATTTTCTCTTTGTTCCTTAGCTGGTTGACTATACACGAATGAAGTTTGGTATAAAGACATGTTACACAATAAACCTAATTGTAACTCTGGACGACAGTCGAGTCTCGACAATCATAAAAACTAGAGCATATCACGTAAGCGTATGATCCTGCGTGAAGCTGTTTTCATGTTTTTTCCCTCTCGTTTATGTTTTTCATACACAGCTACTTTAACATAGGATAGATTCTTTATCTTGGTTAATTTGCCTTTCGTAATATATATAAAACTATATTATGATTATTAACTATGCTTAAAGTTCTAGTCATCGTCTTGCAATATTATTCTAGTCATCGTTCGCAAATGAGGATGGCACTTGCCCCTTGTATCTGCTCACTCAGCCCCAAAATTTATGCAATCTTGTCGATGTTTGAATTTGTCCCTCATCGGCTCTACTCCCACATCACTTTCATTTGAGCCAGCGCCACTGCTCAATCACCGTCAACACACGGATTTCCTTCTGTCACAAAGCCCTCATCGAACGATCGTAAGATTCTTCGTTCCGCTATGGCAAATTCTTTTGTGTCGATGCTAAAGGTATGCATATATGTATCTATGTAGAGAATGCAAATACTGTGGTCATCCGGTATGTATAGAATGTGTAAAGTTGTGTGGTCCGTTTTTTAAGTTTCCTTTTTTGTTCTTCCTCTTTGACAAGGCACTCTGAAAACGTGGGACCGAACGAAGAGACTGAAACCAACTTGAACAGGCCTATTTGAGAGAATCTCACTTCAAAAGTTATTTGCACTATTGGCGGAAAGTATGGAAACTCTTTTAGCGGTTTTCGACCAGAAAAATTTAAAAGCAACATTAAAAAATAAATTCAAATTCTAGTCATGTTTTTCTTTTAACCCTTTGCGGACGAGTGTCGACAAGTAGCCGTCCAAGTTTGTGTACAGTTGCGGACACGTATGCTGCTTCGAAGGATGATACCACAGTATGCCAGAATATAAAACGAGTCATACACACACATAGCAAAAGTAACGTGTTATCTCGAATTTCGACTGAAAGTTTTAGTGTATTTAAATAAAGTTTTGGTTTTTATAACGCAAACGTTTAACGTTTACATTTTCTCAACTGCGCGCATGAATACCTCCCGTCCATAGCGACGCTCGCTCGCCTGCCGACTCCGTCCGCAAAGGATTAATTGACCTTCTTTCCCTCTAGATATTTTATTCTAATACCCATTGTTCTCAAGTTACAGCACATTTTTGAAAAGTGCACCACTTAACAACGAAAACTGACCGTGAGGGAACTGACTTGAGGGAAAAAATCTAAAAACAATTCGTAGAGGCTATTTGGACGTAAATCTCCGCCTTTTCGAGTCCCTTTGAGAATAAAATTATATTACCGTTTTCGAAAAAAATTACACGAGCTTATGGTTACAAAAAAATAACCATGTTCAAGGTCACCCAAAGGGTAAAAAAAAATAGTAGCGATCAAGAAAAACACTGCATAAAGGAACTTGTTTATTTTTCTCCTTGGAATAGCACCTTGAACATCCCTTTCCGCCTTTTTTGCCAAGATCTGTAACTTCTCCTCCCGATCGAAAATTCGCAGGGTACTCATATTTTCCGCCGGTTATGTGCCTTCTCGTTACAGATGCTGCAGTATCTTTCTTTTACGTAAGTTCCTGGTTTTGAAGGGCGGTTTTGTTTACAAAGAGTGCCCAATTTGAAAGTTCCCTTAGAGTACATCGTCGGCAGGGAACTTCGTAACTTTCCGTTGATAGTTGAGCAGAAACAACGAGCGCAGTCTTTACATTTTGTTCGATACCAGGAGAGTTCTCGGTTATTTCGTTCGCTTAATTTGGCACCATCGCCGAGTGACCAGGCAAACTAAAAAAATGACAAGAAAAAGTGCACCACCCCGGTGTACATGCGGTATGTGTGTTGTATGTTTTCGTTGGCCTCCTCGCAATGTTCCTTATATCTAAAACCAGAAATATACATTTCGTTCTTCTTTTCTTTGTTCGGTACTAAAATCTACCCTCGAAGAAATTTGAGCAGTGAATTTTTAGGAAAAAATTGTTCTTTTTGTTACAAAGAGATTACAAATACGAGCTTGTTCGATCAAGACGTACATTCTTCCGGCTTTTCTTTCTTTTTTTGGCCAACAATATTCGGTAGGTGATCAGAGTGTTTCCGTGAATGATAGACGTTCCCGTAGACGGTGGTGAAGTTACGATAAACGATTAATAATAAGAAATATCGAATTATTATAACTGTGAAAAAACTGTTAGGGATTATTAGTAAAAATTCATACGTCGTCGAAATACGTACGATCGTTGCAAAATTGCAATGCGTTATACATTATTGTAAGGCAACGTAGTCGCGCAAGACCGATAGAGCGGGAAAAATCTTCCCGCGACACGTTACGAGTACAGCATTATTAAGGTACTACATGCGAGACAGTCCCATTCAAAAGCAAACATACGTTCAAGGTTTTAAATGAGCAATCATTTTGAAAAGGTACTGAATTTTCCTACTTCCAAGCTACATATGTAGAATATTTTACTATTTTTAAGTTGACAAATGAGATAGTAGATCAATGGACAACAAATTTGAGAGCGGTCTCCTTGTATGTGGTAGCAAACTTTTAACAAGGCGTGCCCGCGGCATACGCCAACACTTGGAAAGTTTGTGCACGCTTGCATACGGTCCGAACATACGGTCCGTACATGGGGCAACGTCCCTCGCGAGCACAATCAATCCTTCAGCCTAGTCATATTTATTACCGTTGTTGACAGTGCAGTTCTTGCAATTCGTACAGTGTATAAATCAAATACTTAATCGAATGGAAAATCGGCTGCTCTATAAAAAACGATTTGTAAAAACAAAAGTTTTTAAAAAGCAGTCCATGAAATGCGCCTCGTTCGCAGCATTCACGTTCCATCATGTATTTCCTACTTTGGGCACTTGTAAAATTGAAAGTTTTATCGCTAAAAGAAATAATTTTTTCTCGATACTAACCATAAAACCTCCGTCTATCATTCCACTGTTTTTGAATAGCTCCCGTCTTGTTATTTTGTAAATATCAACAGAAACATGATGTTCTCCGGGACTTGCAGCGCGTCCTATGCAGCGCATGTGAAAAACGCAAATTTCTCGAGCGAATATCTTGATAACGGGATGCTTAATATTCTTCAAATTTCACAAACGTATACAAGATAGCCTGGACAACATTATTGTTAAATTACAAAACTTTCTGGCTCACACTATATTTTGCATGTACTAACTTAAAAAAAATGGCAGATATTGCCGAAAAGAAATTCGTTGAAATGAACTTGAACTAATGTCCATCTTTTCAATATTAAGATAGTACGAGCACGTACTCGATTATTAGATCCTTGCTGTATATTTTTGATAGCTATTCGGACTAAATAAATCCAAGGTCGGCAAGTTTAGCACAGTTCCTCAGGGAAAAGGTGTCACGATTGCGTTCTTGTTCACTTTTCTTCATATTTCACAATTAGATGAAAAGAGGAATAAAAAATGTGACTTCCAAAGATTTCGAGGATCAAAAGACACAGAAAATCAAGTAGATGATACCGAATTCTCAAAGAAAAATCTGTAATTAACGGCAGGGATTGGTCTGCGAGCATAGGACTCACTTGGTATCGCGATAATAACCCTATGAATTTTGTAGCCCTGATTTATTAGGCGTCCTGAGTTATATGAGAACGACACCCCGAAAACATAGGGAAATTCGTACGAGAATAAATAATAATTGGAAAATTGATGATAAATCATGAATCAATAGCAACAAAGTTGCTATGTTTGGGTGTTACTCAATGTTGGTTGAGTCTCAATATTTGACAGATTGTGAAGCATAAAATTAAGTGATTTCACGCGCATCTTAAATTATCCTTGATCATATTATTCTTTTTACGATATTGAAAAAGGGATTGAACTGTTTGACTAGTTACCGTGCTCGTACTACCTCAATGACTAACGAATGCATGCCTCAATGTGAATATTTTTGGGATGTATACACAAGAAAAAAATTAAAAGATCAATCTTCTCCTATTTCTTCGTTTGTAAAAGAATAATGACAATTTTAAACAACACACACACACACGTTGGCAAACAGTGAAGCATTGGTAAAAGCGAAAGTTTCGTCGAGTGTGCGAATTTTAATGTTTTCATTATGATTGGACGAAACGCGTATTCCGACGACGTTAAAGTTTGCATCGTTGAAACGCAACGAATTTTTTTTGTTCATTTTTCATTCCTCCTTTTTTACCATTATCCAAAGATTTTTTCTACAAATTGCAGTCGTAAATCTGTAATAAGAATTCGTAAAAACGTTTGAGTGACTTCCACAGCCTAAAACGGCAAAAAAATTGAAACAATTAAAAATACTTATTTTTCGTTGCACTCCAACGATGCAAATTTCAACATTATGTATTCCGGTTGTCCTCGTTTGTCTTCCAAACTTTCCTATCCTTTCCTATCCCAAACTGTCCTATTACGGTCACGCGAAAGTTCGGATCTTAGGAAAAATTCGTGTGATTGGATTTGGATGGTAGAAAACTTACGAGTCGTATTACGGCTTATTCGAGAGTGCGCGCGTGTGTGTGTGCAGGGTGCTTCAGTCTCAAATAACACATGTCGGAGTATTTTTCGTTCCACAACTCGAACCATTTGGCAAACGAACATCACATCGTCTCATCCCCCCCCCCCTCCTGTCTTCCCGCTAACGATCTCACTGTTCTCGTTATTACATTACCACCTCAATGACTCCTCGGACGTGAATTAAGCGATAACTTTGTCCTCGGTAGGTTCCACGTAATTGTTCAATACGTGGGGGGCCTCGTTGAACTCGTCGAGCTCGTCACCGTTGTCGGCCCCCTGTGCCAGCAGAAAGTACTGCTCGCTTCGTGTCGGCCAAAGTAAATGAGCCATCACGCAATACGCGTAACAATCCGCCGAATAAGTTATACCTGTAACGCAAATAATATTGTAATTTTACGTGCTCTCACTAAGACGGGGCGCAACATTTGGGTACGTCCTTGGAGAACGGACTTGCAATACACGGTTCCGAAGTTTGTGACCGCTCAGAAAACATTCCTTATGGTAGAAAATGCTTCTTTCCCTTGGAAGTAAAACTTTGACGTTTGTATAGTTGGAACGAAACGAAAATTCATTTCTATGGGTTGCCACAATAATTTTTTGGTGGATTTAAGCTACAAAAATCACTGCAACGTTTTTCATTCGCATTAAAAATCCACAACACAAATTGAAAAGAAAATATTTCCGTTAATAATGAAAATAAAGAAATAAAGGAAGCAAAAAAATTATCGTCGCCTTCCAACAATGCAAACTTCAACAACATAAATACACATGGCCATATAATATCTTTCAGAGCTATGACACAAGCAAACAAATTTCTTTAAGTTCGCGGTCTTTGGAATTCCTCCGGATATAACAGCTTTTTAAATGACACCTTTTATAAAAGTGCTCACGGAATCACAATTTTTTAGAGTTTTTCCGGATAAGAGAAAACATTTTTGTCGTTTTGCAGTCGCTCTACCGAATCACAATTTTCAACAGCTCACCTTTTTGTTCACCTTCGTAAGAATTTAGTTCATTCCTTAAACAATTATTATTCATTTTCAGGATACGAGAAAACACTTTCATCGTTTTCCGTAGATATCTTTTTGGAATTCACCATTTTTCGAGGTGTTCCACGAGCGAAAATTTCCAGGTGGTGAAAAAAAAACATCGCTATCAAATGAACTTTGCTTTATAAATATGTTCAAAAAATTGTTCGTGGAAAATAAGAACTAGCGAATGAAGAAAAGGAGAAAAACACTCGAATAGAACCATGCGCGGGGCTGCGGGTAAAAGAAGGCCGTAAAATTAGTGCCAATAAATAAGTGCTTAACATTGTGCTACCTATCCAATCTTAACGTTTTACGAGGTAAGGAAGTATGACTTCTCACCGAGTAAAAGCTTGAACCTCCAGAGCGCGCTGACCGGAAGTGCTATGAGAGCTATGATCGGTAGATAAATGAACCACACGAGTGCTGAGGCACCAAAGTGCAGCAAAAAATTGAGCTTCTGCGTGTTGTGTTCGTACGTCATGGTGTTACGAAGTTCGAACAAGAACCATATCATAATGGCACTACGAAACAGGAGGATAAACCAGCCTGGCCATGTCTGATACTCGTCGATGTCCTCGATTATGTCGACTTCCGTCTGAAACACCAAGGATAATTACGTATATACAGTGGTGTGCAAAAGTTTTGCACCACCCTATATTTGCAGTTAATTGATAAAATATTTGATATCTTCACTCGTCAATCGTTTCAAATATTTACATTTTCTTTCGTATTAGTTTCACGACATGCTCGAAAATGGAAAATCAGTCTTGTTTCTGCCACAATGCCGAAACACGAATATTGATGTTCGTAAAGTCCTGTCAACACTTTCTTCATAAGAAACCGTTCTCGTGAGGACTTTATCTATTGGAAAAAGTAGAGTTAATCGTGTTATCGTTAAATATAAATTAACAAACTCGTGTGACGAAAAAGGGAGTAGAAGACTGCGAATAACTTCGAAATGCGTCGACGGAATCGTAAAAGGGAGGAGCACCGTAAATCTGCGAAAAACCGCAGCAGACATTTCACGGAAATTAAGAAGTGGAAATATTGCTGACGGTAGTCAGCGTACGATATCTCAACGTCTGAAAGCTGTGGGACTGATTGCACGTATTGATGTATTGGTGCAATTTGTTTTTACCTCGCGCGAGCTGAGCGCCTCCTGGCTTACCCAAACGCGTCGCCTAGTATCCCGTGTTTTTTTATTCTTCCTTTAGTTTTTTTTTTTTTTTCGTTTCCCACGATACAGAAAAAAATAACTGTGTGCATCTTACAATAAATGTCTTCTCCCGTGCATCCCTTGTGGAATCTTTTTGTCTTGGTGATACGTAAAATGCGGATGTGAGAATCGCGAAACTCGAGACTTCCAACTTTTGTGTTATCTCCCCGCCCTCGTGTAACGGTGGAAAATATAATCGAAAAAGAAAAATGGGAAGCGAACTGTCAAGAGTCTCGAAGCTAAAAAACATTGAGAATTGGGATATCTGAAAATTCCAGATAAGAGTTCTCCTCAACTCACACGGAGCATTGAACGTTGCACTCGGAACGGATGAAAAACCCGCCTCCTTCGAGGCAACCCCAAACGAGGCGGCACGGACTGCACACGCAAAAAACCTCGAAAGTTGGAGCACATCCGACGCGACGGCACATAAGATTATACTCACAACCATTGGAGATCAACCCACGCTTCACATAACCAACTGCACAACGGCAGCAGATATGTGGCTGAAACTAACTTCGATCTACGAGCAAAAGTCAGAAGCGAGCGTGCATATGCTGGCGCCGAATTGGTACAACGCGATAAGAAAAGCCCCCGATGACATAGCGACGCACATCGCCAAACTCGAGGACGTAGCGCACCGTTGAAGCTTATGGGTGAGGAAATTTCAGAATTCGTGACTATTACTAAAATTCCCATGACCTTGCCCGCAAGCTACCGACACTTCATCAGTGCGTGGGTATCGGCTCCAGCAGAAGACCATACGCTTCGGGAAAAACATTATACAGCGAATGTCTAGTGCGCTAAGCTCTCACCTCAGAACTTCCGCAATCAAAGCGAAGCGCAGGCTGGTTTCTGGATTCAGGCGTGAGCGATCACATGTGCAACCGAGGAGATTGGTATACCGTTTACTCCATCACATTGGTGATGGAGCGTGTATCGACGCCCACGGGAAGGGGAGCATCAACGTCACAATGTTTGACGTAGAGAGATGGAACGAAAACCATCTTGTCGACGTTCTTTATATAGCCGAACTAAAATTCAAACTGTTCTCAGTCGGAGCAGCACAAGATAAGGGTCTTGAGATGCAATCGACAAACGCCACCTGCGAGCTGACAAAGGGGGGTCGCATCATCGCAAAAGGAGTTCGTCGGGGATAAATGGACGTGACACAGTTTGAAATCGCCAATCCAAATTCATCGAAATGGAAAAACGTACCACCGCAAGCGCTCGTAACCTCGACGGACACGCTGAAGGATTGGCACAAGAAACTTGCGCATCAGAACTTCAATCACGTAAGGCAAATTCTCGACAGATTTCAGATACCAATAAAAGTTGAAAAAAATCCATTCTGCGAAGCATGTACGATTGGGAAAATGCACCGACTCCTTTTTCCGGAGAGCAATTCGAAAACGAACAATATCGGTGAGATAATACACGCAGATTTGTGCGCGCCTACGCCGACCAAATCACTTGACGGCTCGAGGTATTATCGTTTATTGAAGGATGACTACTCGCATTAAGGGAGACTTTGTCCTTGGAGTGCCATATTTCAGGTGTTCACATTTTATTTTATTTAAAGGAAACGAGTTAAGCTTTTTGAGTGCGGTTTTTTTCTTGCTTTTGTTCATGATATACAGAACATTAGAAAATAAAAAAAAAAATAAAACCAAAATGGTGGCCGTTGCAGCTCCGCGAAAACAGGTCCTCAAATCGCGGGAGGTAAACGGATGACATCACTGCCCCCTCTTTGTTGATCTGAAACACAAATTTAAAGCATATTATCAATCTGTGACCCTTTGGTCATGGAATGACGGATGGGTTTTTCGTTTAGTGCAAATTTCGGAAAATGGCGGCAATTTTAAAAAAATCGAATTTTCGCGTTTTTTTTCGCATAAAAAGATAAATAATAAATGCAAAAATGTATCTATCGAAAAAACGATCCGTCATTCCGTGAAGACATATTTTCTGAGTATGCTCTCCAAATTTCAGGTCGATATGTTAATTACAGCGGTCAGGAGAATGTCAGCCATTTTTAAAAACGTGTTTTCGAGAAAAACGTGTTTAAAGTTTTATAATGTGTTTACACAAATGTGTTTATAATTACCGCTAATCGGCAATGCCTGGTCCATAGAGGCATCCCTCCTCTTCTTCTAGCTGCTCATGTTGAGCCGCTAACATCTCCTGCTGGGCACAAAGGACAAAGTCTCCCTTAACGCGTTGTGTACTTCATCGCAAGTAAAGCTGAAACAACGGAATGCGTCGAAAATTGTCTCAAGAAGGTTGGAAAACAATGTCCGAACGGAGATCGAGTTCTTCGCACTGACAACGGACTGGAGGTCGTTAACGACCAAATGAAACGGCTGACAGATAGACTCGGCTCGATTCGCGCTATTCTCGCTGTAACCTCGTCTGAGCGTATGCGGATCAAACAATTCGACGTCAAGAGTGCCTTCCTGTATGGAGATATCGCCGACATGCAGCAACCGGAGGGTTACACCGACACCATTGGAAAAGTCTGCAAGCTGAAACGGAGCTTGTTGCTGAAACGCAAGCTGAAACGGCTTGAAGCAATCCTCAGGATGTTGGAACCGCCGCTTCACCGATTTTCTTAAAAGATTGAAGCTGAAAGCAACGGACGCTGACTCTAGCGTATTCGTGAACCAGAACAAAAACGAAACTCTGATCCTGGCAATATACATAGACGACGGATTGATTGTCGCGAAGGATCATTCCTTGATTGACAAACTGCTCGCAGAACTTGAGACGGAATTCGAAATCACACACCACGAACCGAACCCCTTCCTGGGAATGCATATAGAACGAGAAGCCGACGGATCAACCTTCCTAAGCCAGGAGGCATACGAAGGGGAGTCCTGGAACGATTACAAGTAGGAGAAGCTAATCCCTCGGACATCCCGGCTGACCCGAACCAGGAACCATACTCACTCGAGCAAGCGAGAGACTCGCCTGGCGTCACCACAGCGCGCTATCGAGAGCCGTCGGAAGCCTGATGTATCTATCGATAGCAACGAGGGCCGATATCACGTTCACCGTAAATCAGGCCAGTAGATACCTGGAAAATCCGGCCACGGCGCACTGAAAAGCCGTCACAATAATGTTTAAGTACCTGGAATGCACGATCAATCACGGACTTCACTTCGATTGTAACGGTAAGAAGAGGCTGATCGCGTACAGCGATTCGGATTACGCCGAAGATCTCCAAACACGCCGGTCGACGGCGGGATACGTTCTGAGATTCGCCTCCACCACAATATCATGGAGCTCGCTGGGGTAACAGGCCGTCGCTTTATCAACGACAGACGCGAAATACATGGCCGCCGGCCAAACCGCGAAGGAAATAGCCTGGATAAAGAGATTCGTCAAGGAGCCGCTGAACGTGGGAAAAGTTTCCACAACGCTCTTCCAGGATAATCGAAGTCCCATAAGCTTGAGAAAGAATCCGGTGTTCCACAAACGGTTCAATCATATCGACGTAAGATTCCATTACATACGGGAGAGATACGGTGAAAACGACTTCGGCTTGGAGTACGTAGCATCGAAGGAACAGCACGCAGATACTTTGACAAAACCGTTGTCGTGACAACCGCATCAATATCACCGAGAAGCGCTTGGAGTCCGGGCGAGCAACCATCCTGCACGGGAGGATTGAGAAGAAGAAACAGCGAACCGATAAAACGAAAGCGGGATTGTTGGTGCGAACGTTATCCGAGTGTTATCCGAACGCGTCACCTAGTATCCCGTGTTATTTTATTCTTCGTTTTGGTTTTTTTTTCGTTTCCCACGATACGGGGAAAATAATAACTGTGTGTATCTTGCAATGAATTTGCCTTTTCTTGTGTATCCCTTGTGGAATCTTTTTGCAGCTAACTTACACCGAACATGGTGTTATAAAAAAAAACGATTAACTAAGCAAAAGAATAAGAAGGCTAGATTGAACATCGTAAAAAATGTTAGCATGGAAAAGCATCAGATTTATGGAAAGTGCTTGATCCGATAAATGCAAATTTTAGTTATTCGGAAGTGTCGGTCAGAAGTACGTAACACATCCAACAGGTACCAGATCGAATGTAAGATACCAAAATCCTTCCGTAAAATACAGGGCCCGAAACATTGAAGTTTGGAGAGCATATTCGGATGACGGCATTGGCCCAATGGTGGAAATTGACGGCATTGTGGACGAGGTATCCATAATGCCTTAATAAATAAATCTATAATGTCGTAATATTGCAATACTTTATGCTCCCATTTGCAACGAAAAATATGCCACGTAGTAGGGTTTTTCAACAAGACAATGACCCCAAACATGCTTTGCGTCTAGTAAAGAATTTTCTTCAATTAATTTTTTCCAAAATTTGGGCCTTTTTGACTGGCCGTAGCAGTCACCGGACTTAAATCCGATTGAACACTTGTAGCAAAACGTGAAACATCGCATTGGAACGGAAAATCACTTCAACAATACGGAATTGTGGAATCAATTGCGACATTATTGGCAAACATTTCGGCCCAAACGGATCTCGCAATTAATTGCGTCCACGACTCTTCGCTGCGTTGCAGTTGTCGCTGCTGAGGGCATAGCAACAAAGTATTGAGTCAAGTGGTAAAGGCCCAATCGTTTTCTTATTTTCAGAATTCTTCGTTACTTGTTTTATAGGCATACTATGCAGCCCCACACTATTGCAGCAATTAATAAAAAAATGGTTAAACAACTAATTAATTAAGATCAATATCGATGTATATAATTAATTGTTTTCAAATATAAGTGAATACGTCTTGTTATTACGTGTTTGTGTTTCCCCACCATCGTATTTCTATGCGATATGCATGAAAAATAGGGTGGCCGGAACCTTTTGCACGCTACCGATATATATGTTTTACAGATAAAACTCGTTCTTAGTGCAAACGCGTTTTACCTGGTAAAAACTAGTTCCGGCTGAACGCCTTTGTTACAACTTATTTTTTCCTAACGAAAATTAGAATTTATATTTAAAAACTCAAAGAAACCAAAACTTTGAACTAGTTCGGAAATAGCGCTAACTATTTCATTTCGTTAGAACGATTTTTTTCTAGTTAAGACGGGCTTTAACTAACTAAAACAACTAGTTGTAACGAAGGCATTCAGTGAGAACTAGTTTTTACTACGGTAAACGCGTTTTAACTGTAACATTTATATATTTGAGTTATTAGTACCCATGCCTGCTTGAGAATTAACAACCCCTGAATTAAAGAATTGTTAATTGTCACTAAAAAATAACCTGTTCACCAAATTAGGTACGGACAAAGATTATCTTTTATTTCTTTCAGAAGCAACGTTCCGAATGATTGTTTTCATTCACGGTATCGTCAATAATTTCCAAACAATTACCATTTAAATTCCGTAGGAATTGAACGAGAAAATGTATACAATCGGCTTACCATATTCCAGACGTAAAGGAGTATGTGAACTACGCCGTAACAGAACCAAATGACAAAGACGAGAGGTTTCCACGTGAGTTCCATTCGCGTTACCGCCCAACCTTTTGCGAGTAGAAGTAGAAGCAGCATAAACGTTGTCTGACAGAAGGGAAAAAAGATATCAGATAGTCTGTTATTGGCAGTGAGAAACTTGCATCGTTCGTGCGTTGCAATGAGAGATAATCTTACGCGCGACAGAATATCGAAGATGTCACCGGCAACTTCGAGCTGGGTGTATCCAACGCCGTCGAGGGCAAATTTCAGCACGTGAATGAGGATCAAACAAATAGCGACGAATTCGAGCAACAAGCTCGCGGTGAAGAGCCTCGTAACGGGATGCTTTTGCATTCTCACTGCGTAAAGTTGCAGCGGCACCAGTATGATGTAACAGATGAAAAACAGAAGATAGAGCTCGACAGTATTTTGCCGATCGCAAGAGAACTGATAGGTGAGACTGTTCAGTCCACTGGTGTTCGGATTTCCGTTCACCAGCCATATGTCGTAGTCCAATTCTAGTGACTCATCAAAGTGTTCCCACTGGCAGGTGGTCTCGTTTCTGTAACAAGCTACCAGGCTCATATACCAAAAACGAGGCTGCCAAAGATCCTGTATCACGTAGGTGAATTGATTGCCCTTTATCACGTTCCATATTGAATCTTCGTCCCTGCACAATTCTCCCTTTGGACACGGCACGCGTCTGCAATAAACGGTTAATTTTTTACACATTAATTGTTCAAATAATATTGAGAAGCGTATAATTTTTTTGATGGTATTGGAGTTTGCATCGTTGGTATGTACCGAGAATTCATTTTTATTTTCTCATCTTATTTTTATTATTATAAGAAATAATTTTCGGCAATTGATATTGTACGTTTGTCAATATGTATGTTAAAGGAATGGTTGAGAGATTTTCGTAGGTGGCGTGTGCCAAGAAAAAAATCAAGCAATTGAGAAATATAAATGTTCCTTGCATACCAACGATGCAGACTTGAAACTCACTTTTGTATTCTGCGCCTGAAGGTACATGACTTAACAAATTAAGGATGGTTTTGAAATACCTATATTGCATGACTGATAAGCCAGTTATTGCTACCTAGTATATCAGCAAAGTAATTCGTCTTGACGTTTATTTTTTCATACCATATCAACTGTTCTAATTCATAAGTATTTGTATGTATAATAATAAATAAAACATGTCAAATTGACCGCCAGAAGTCGGATTTTTATTTAACGGGTTGCACCTAGCTTGTGGCTGGAAAAAGGAGGAATTGTCGTGAATTTTTCCTGGAACCACGTGTGCAGTTTTTCAAATTTTTCTGTTGCATTAAAAAGTATGGTTACAATTGTTTGTGCAGATCACTGTCATCCAAATCATCCAAAATCAAATGCATTTAGTTTTTGCATGAAATTATCTAGTGCTTAGACGAAACATTAAATAAAATATTGGTATTTTAAAAAGTGACCGCATTCCAAAGCAAAAGAACCGACTTTTCGGAAAAGAAAACTCTCTATTTTAGTTGATAAAAAAATGCATCGGACAAAAATCCCCCTGTTCAAGCACTGCTTTTTGATGTGTAAAAGACGCTTGTAAAATTTTAAGTTGACCGGTGCAGTGATTTTTACGATAACGTGGTCACTAATTATGAAAAAGTCATTCTGGAAAAAAACGCTTTTAAGGCCGCATTCCCGTGTGTCTGGTAAAAAACAATTGTTTTTTTTACACCGCTCAACCGATATCCACCCTATAACGGTATGAGAAACTTGAAAGGGAACATCACAGTGTAAAATTTAAGAAAAAAATCGATGTTTTTTCAGTACTTGACAGTGTAGACGGTTATAAACATGCTGTTCAATTTTTGGGGCAAAATTCGCATAATTTCGGTCGCTACAGCGTTTCTTAGAGAAGGGGTTTTTCTGACAAATATTCACATCCGCCAGATCTCGATGAAGATCTCCAGGAGGTTTTGAAGCCAATTTATGAATATTTATTCACAGACGATTTGCTACAGAAATGTACGGGCGCAAACACGCAGAATAAGAATGAAAATTTTAATTATTGCGTGTTGCAACTCGCTCCCAAGCATATGTTTTGTGGAAAATAAACTGTGAAAATCGCAACTTATTGTGCAGCTTGTACATTTAATAAGAGGTACGATGCAATTTTAAAAATCATGGAAACAATGGGGGTAACTATCGGGCCGGGACTCGCGGACTATGCTACAAAATACAAGGCAGGGCGCATCGCAACTGCTAACCGCCGACGCTCTCTAAACGCTAAAGAAGCCAGGACAGCTCGTCGAAATGAAATTACTGCTGACAACGAACAATTTGAGGAAACGGAAGGGATATTGTATAGACCTGGCATCGCCGATTGATCGTAAGTAGAAAATTTATACGAAAATTCCGCACTCGAAACTTTAAACGCGTTTTTCACGAAATGTCGCTTTTCAAAACGGCGTACACTCTCAAAGGAAGAGTTTTCAAGCTATCCGTCTCAAATGATGACACAACATTCTTTACGCCATTCTTTATCTTGCGATGAAAGCTTTTTTTAAATTTTCATATTTACAAAAAATGCAAAACTGTAGAAAAAATAGGCTAAATACTTTTTACAAACCACCGGCACTTTGTCAATTGCATCAATTGTCAAGATAGCGGCTTTCATACTGATTAATGATCTGTTTACAAATTTTGTTTCATACAATATTTAAGACCACAATCGTGTACACCGTGAGGATTCCTTTTTCTTCAAAGACATTTTCGACCGTTAAAAAAAATGTAACAATAAATAAAAGTGAACGTTTAAAAATGTATTTTCTTTCTTCACGCATGCTTTAATTTGACATAAAAAATCAGACTGAGTGGCGTATTTTAAGCAACGAAAAAAAATCGGGAAATCCGTTATTTTTCGACCCGTTATACTGTGATGATCCCTTAAACGCCTTTTTTCAAAACAAAACTTTCCAAATCGGGCGTGCATTTTTCTCAGAAACTTCTGCGCCGATCGACTTGCCATTTTGCACACATGTAGAGTGCATGTCGGGCTATCGTTTGGCCTTCTATCTTTTTTGTTGCTTTATAATGACTATTTTTCCAGGCCACAAGAAGTGAAAATTTTATTGTAACAAGCAGAGTACGCCTTTTCAAACGCCGCCATACCGTACATTTTTCCTAAAATGTTTCCTAGAGGACCGAACAATAACCACATATGTAACAAGTAGAATTATAAAAAAATTGTTTGTTCCAGATAACACAGACGACCGTAAACATGACCTGCACAATACGTCGAATATCATGTACAATTTCGAAAAAAATGCTTTGACAAAATTTAAGATGTTACTTTAAGAGGTTAGGCCACAGTAACGGGTATGAAATCATGTGCGAATTTAACAATTTTTTTCGTATGAAAAAGTGATTCAATCATACAATTAATGACACGTCTATTTAGTATAAATATCAAGCTGTTAAAAAATATATATATTTTTTTTTCGATGTACAAAATGGCCAACTACTAATATTATCTTTTATCTTTTTTTTAGGCGCTCCGCGGCGTGACATTTAGCATCCACAATTTTTTACCTAGAATAAAAAACAAAAATTTTTGTCAATCTACATTAGAATACCTAGAGAAGTACGTACGGAATTTAAAAAATATTGTTTTATTTAAAAGTTGTAGGTATTTGAATTGAGTTGTAGATATTTGAATGAATTTTCAGTGAAAAATTTCGTATAAAACTGCTCATAAAATGAAAAGTTTTCGATTAATCAGAAATTCCGTACGTACTTCTTTGCGAAATGCAATTAGGGACATAACTTTTAAGTTTGAAGTAAATCGAGTGAAAATTATTGAAGTTATTTGTCACGCCAATTGGACAAAAGCTGTTTCGAGAAAACGCGTTTAAAGTTTTAGGTACTCTATGGCCATGCCAGAGGTGGACTTACGTTATATAAAGCACTGTATTAGCGAGAAAAAAATTAATTTTCTAAAAATTCCACTGTGGCCTTACCCCTTAAACATGTATAAATATAACTGTGAAATACTAACACTGTACATTTAACCGTTTCTCTAAAACCAATTCCCAAAAGATCACCTTGAAAATGGATGTTCACACTATACGGCCTTGAATTTCACTGGTTTACAGAGTCTATCTATAAATACCCATGACTCCCTCAATTTGAACAGATAGACTTGAAATTTTCAGGGCATCTTTTTGGAATGTTATATTTTGAGAACCCATTGAAAACCAAAAATCGATATTTTCATAGCGTTGAAGTGTGCATCATTGGAATACAACATAAGTTCTGTTCTATGTTTTTCATTTCCTTGTTTTTATCATCATCTATCATTTTTTTTATAGAATAAGGTCGGAGATATCTAGTAAAGATAAGAACAATCAATTGGGTAATTTTCGTATCCTAAATCGGCGAAGAAATGTGAGCAATCAAAGAAAAATTGATTTTCATTGCACTCCAGTGATTCAAACTTCAGCAACATATATTTTCAAAATTTTCAAGTAGTCGTAAGCCCTTGAAAGAGTCTGTTTATAAATTACAAAATGTAAATCTATATGCATAACCTCGGCAATTGAAATTTCGTTTGCCTGGTCTCGCTTACTTAAACAGTATTCATAACACGAAACTGCTGTAACTCGAGTTTCATAGCTTTTCCTTGCTTACTGTATCAAAAGTAGAAATAAATTCAGTATTGAGTGCCTATTGTTGATAATGGGGTCGCTATTGAAATACATATACAACATGTTTCACAACAGTTAAAAAAAGTAGTGAATGACATGGCTAAATTCATTTGGTATTCATTGAAAAGAAAAATACGAATTTCAGTGTGTCAATATTCCCTAAAGTTGAAAAACATAAACCTGTGTGAAAGCCTTCGTAATTGGGATTTTGCTTTCTCAACCTCTTTCACGATAAAACTTTGAAAGGCAAAGCTGCCGCATATTGTATAAAAATATACATTCCTTTGCAATTCAAGTGATTATGATCCTATACCAATTCATTCTTATAAATTGATCCCAAGCAAGTTAATCTTCGAAAATTTAAATATAAGAATGCAATCTTGGGTAAATCGTACCATGAGAACTGAACCCCAGGAAAATTGAACTTCAGGCAAATTAGACCTGAAATCAATTCAATTTGGATATAATGAAGTGGGAAAAATAGATCTACAAATAAATGTAATACATTCTTTACGAAACTGTTTTTCTAAGAGAAAACCAATTAGGCAAAAAGATAATACATTCTACACTCTTTGAAAATACAAAAGAATTTGTACTCAGGAAAGTAAGGGATTAGGCGACTGTGAAAATGACAAACACGCGATCGTCGCTTAAGGAAACTTAAATTAAAGAAAGTCCAATATGTGGTGCGGGAATCGCAAATTGAAGTTAAACATGATTGGAGCGATGGAAGTACTATTGAAACTCTAAACGCGTTTTTTTCGAGACCGTATTACAAAACAGTGTACACGTTTTCTCGACATCTAGTGAACGGATTGACTTGAAATTTGATAAACTCACACAGTGTAATAATAGTTTAGTCTTGAACAATGTTTTATCTCCTAAAACATTTGTTATGTCAAAACACGACGACAAATAAACCTCGGTCAAGTTTAATCCAATATTATCTATATTAAGAAAAAAAAACTCGTTTTTTTTCCAGATTAGCGGGGTGGCCTAAATCAAGTCCACCATTGAGCCCTAGATGTTCAAAGGTCCTTTACGAGATTGTTTATAACTTCTGTAATTATTAATATTTTTTAATGCAGTTTGGTACACAACTTTGTTAATGTACATACAAGGAAATGTCCAAACGGTTTTTCAATGATCTCACTTAGTCCGTGAAAATAGTTTTTTCAAATAACCCTGATTTTCGAGTTTCCACAGTAGCTTAATGCCTTCAATTTTTATAGGCTATGAGTATACAGATATGTTCGGTTCTATTCTGAGATGATAAATTGTAAGTCTGTACATGAGTTATTAAAATTTTACTAATGCAATATATTAAATAAATAAATATGAAATAAAAATAAATTATTAAATACGTATAGAGTATAATAATAACATTAATAATAATAATAATTACAATCAAACTATAAATCCGATTGCACAAGGCAACTTCAAAACAAACAAATACTCAAACAACTGATGACAGAGTTACCGAACAAACAGAAAAACAGCTAATGATACGGTGACCAAAAAACAATCGCACAACAGACTTGTGATGGGTCACAAGACTCATAGTCAAGAACATTTGCTTTCTCATAACCAATTTTGTTTTTTTTTGTATCTCAAGAATGAGGTAAAATATTTTTTTTTAATTGGCGCAACTTCGACTCACTCATAGACAGCATTTTCCTCAAGTGAAAAATACAGTAAGCTCAAGATGGAGAAGAACCAAAAATTACTGGATCAAAACATCCCAGTGTTTAAAATGTTCAGGAGAAAAATTTCCCAGCGCTCTGTACCCACCTGAGAAAATCTTGACCATCATCATTGCAGCGAGCGTCGTAGGAGCTCTGATTGAGAGCGTCGAACATTCGTGCGCACGCAAGACTGCGGTCACGGACTGTGCGATTTCCATAATACTCGAGGAAGTGGCCTCGATCCAGAACGGCCAGATTTATGGGACGAGTGAAGTTGGCTCTGGATGTAACGTTGCCGAAAATATAGCCATAGGATTCTCGCTGTCGGTGACGGTCCGTCTGTTGGAAGCCAAACTTCATAAGAAATCTGAAGAATTCGTTCGTGTTAAACGTGCCGGTGATGTGTGTGCACTGGACCAGATGGACGTCACTAAGGAAAGCCAGAACAACCAGCGCTCCTGCAAACAACCCAAGGAATCCTGACTGGTGCGACATTTCGTCCAGCTGATTCTTGCTCCCTGTGTCATATGTCGGCGCGATGTAAGATCGTCGAAACGAAGAGAGACAAAAAGATCGCTTCTCTCAATGGTTTGTTTTGGTTACAGTCGGTTCGTATGAAGAGCACGTTTCGTCCGCCGCGTCGTCATCGCAGAAACGCTTCCAAGGAGGCAATAGAACTTAGCGGGAGGACATGTTTTCGTTTGCGCGCGGCAGGCCGAGGTCAATCAAATTTTATCACGCTGGACCATATGGCTATAACGCGCGTATCTTGCTTCTCGAATCTTTGAGCTTTCCGCCCCGCAGTTTTTTCCTTTAACATGTGTCAAATTCACGGGCTTTTCCAGTTTCGTCGCGCTGTTCAACACTCTCGCAACTTTTCATCCTGATATCTCGCAGGGTTTTGCGCGACTTTGTTGAACTTTTTGGTCAAAACAAAGAAAAAGGTACCAAGATTGAGCTACTGGGATGCGATTATTGCTTTCGCGCAACGAAAATCGGATTTTATCAGTCGCGCACACAACTGACATCCATTTTCCACCGATACATTCGTCCGACTACGAGCGTCACGCGCCGTTTACCCATGTATGTACGGATATGTATGCGTAGAATTGCATGGATAAGTGTAGCGTAATTGCGCCGCTGCGCCGAAGTGTGCCAGCCCCCTGACACTGGTAGATAAATGCCAGAGATTAGTAGGGAGATGTACAACGCTCCCCTTTTCGGCGTGCCTCGCAAATGGCGCTAAATCGCGGCGGCGAGTTCGGGAATATGATTTTGTGTGCCTCGCCTCTGTCGAGGTTGCAGATTGCCTTGTAGCCGCGCGAGTCGTGAGCACCGCTCCAGTCGATATCGCAGCAGCGTGCACACGAATGGGTAGCTCGGTGGGGGAAAAGTCTCTGCCCCTCGCTCAGTGCAGCCAGATCGCGCGTAAAAGTTACCCCCTCTCTAGTCTCTTGCGCGCCCATCACACAATCATAGTAGCGCATGTCCGTGAGCGAGCGACGCTCGGACGCTTCGGGAAGAGCCGAGCGCCGGCGAAGTTTCCCGATCGCGCCTTCGGCAGCTACACCAACGCATGGACGCTGAGCACGTTCGTGTGCGGCCAAGCCGAACCGAAGGATTCGAGCATGGAGACTATACTAAAGGAGACCGAACTGTGGGGTGGGGAGTGGTCACGAAAACCGACGGATTGAGGTAGTTCCGTGACAGAGCGCTAGTTTTGTTAGGAAACTGGGAGTGGGGAGGAGACCGCAGGCAACTTCATTCCGTTTATTCAAAATCAAAACTGTTGTTACTTCTATTACAGTTTCTATTGAGGTATTGTCTGGTAAACAAATGTCATAATATGATTTTCAATCAATAGAATTTTAAAAACATCCATTTATTTCGTTCATACACATTATACACGTATAAGAACTCACGCGGGACACCTTTGGCAACAATTTGCACGCTTAAGGGCATGTAGAAGGTCAACATAACTTCACTAATTTTCGAACCCAATTTTCTCATAGATGGTCAATTTTTTTAGGAAAAACGAAGCACTAGGCTCTGGAGAATTCCCTGACGCAGAGCTTGATGATTTCCTTTTGCCTTAAATATGATTCATCTCTGAAGAATCTCTGTTCGAAAATTTCAGCTATCTCTCTCGCACTCATATGTCACGTGGTACATCTTCTACTTCGCCTTAAGGAGGATCTTCCTCTAAACAAAAGATTATGCTAAATTTTTTTACACAAAATTAAGAGCATCCAATGCAATGAATCAAATTACATAACAATATTGACGTTCAAATAAAAACCGAAAAAAATGTATGGGAGAAAAAAACCATCGCGGCGTTAAAAGTGCTCGAATGTGGCTCTTGGAGTTTGCGGCGAGGAACGCCGAGGTTCTTGTAATTAATTAAAATAAACAAAAACCACAAAAAGTAAAAAAATACTTTTTATTTTCACAAACGAATCATTAAAAAAAATATTTATTGTAAAAACTCATACGATATTTTAGACTTATGCAAAGGTCAATAAGTTAAAAAATATTTATACAAAATTGTAAGTTGATTGGTTCATTACTTTTTGAGTTACATTCCGAGGCGTGGAAAAATCCATTTTGAGAAAAACTCGATTGAAGTTTTCGTTCTTAAAAAGTAGAGATTATAAGGATTTATAATTACGAATAATTATGAATTAAAAAATCGTCGGAAGTGCCTCTTATTATTCAAAAAGATAACTAGCAAACTTTTTCGGCTATAAGAATAAAAACGTGGAGGGCGCAAAGGACGCGCATTCTCTCGGTACTTTTGGAAGGCATCACTTTGGTGACTTCCTAGGGATCTTTGGGAGTTTCGGTTGGGCTTCAAACCGTGGCAATATATATTCTTTAGATACTAAATGAATTTTTAAAGCAATAAAAAAACGCAAGAAAATAATATCTGAAAGAGTATGAACGGTACAAAAACAGCCATTTCGTCTATATACATTATCCCGTATATATACACACGCAGGTATTCGGTAAAATTTAAATACTTTACCAAAGAGCTTCACATAATTTGCGACACAGATTTTTATGTACGCCGTTTTTTAGTCGTGGATTGTGTTTAAAAAAATTTCACTGAACGAGGTCATAATAACGAAAATTTTATTTAATGATTCTTCAAGTATTAACTTATAATATTGTTTAAAACAATTTTCAAATTATTATTGAAAATACATTTGTTCGATATTTTCCAAGTAATCATTTATCAATATTTATATAACATTTTCGAGTACCAGAACTTCTTTAACAAAATTTTTACTTTAAACTTTATTTTTACTTTACTTTATTTTAAATTACTATTATTGTCGTCGTCCTAGAAGTTGATGCTGTGTCGAATTCCAATACCGAAAGAACTTGTGTATTCCATTGCTTGAACTGCTTGGAATCTTACTGCTCCTCCCACGTCTGATCTTCGCTGACAAGGAACGACATTTTGTTGGCGGCAAACGGATGAAAACCGGAATTCGATATGTCACCGTAGTCAGCCGGGGTAACGTTCAGATATCGGTGAACCCTAAATATCCTGTGGAATTTATTTAGCATTCGTTCGGTACTATGTTTATACAGTGCAATAAATGAACCGTTCAAATAATTTTCAGATAATAGTACGGAAAGAATCTGTAATCATAAAGTATCAGATTATTATCATAATTATTGTGAGAAATTCGAAACCCATTTAATAAACGGTTTCTTTTATACAGTCTTAAATCAAATTATAAAAAATGGAACTACAAAATAAAGACAAAATTTTGAATGAAAGCTTATATCGTTTGAATAGTTCAGTGAATAGCCTGATTGTAGTATGCGGCTTGTAGAAGAATTATTCGTCTTGCACAATTCAATATTTTTCTTTCCGTACAATATGAGGAACGAGTTAAAATTTTCTACAGATTTGTAGGCAATTTCGGCATATGCTTTGACTCGAGGTAGTGAAGGTAGTGAGCCTTGATAGCAACACGTGTAATGAAATAATGTACGGATAAGGGTGGCGACGACCCAATGAGCTTTCCAGGTCTGCCATTAGTTTGGAACATCGCAAAGACAAGTTGCAGAGAGCTCGTCACGAAGCTGTAAGACACGTTGAAGACAAACGATAGGAAACCAGCCACATTGCGGCCGCTAGCAGGAGGATTGAAGTATATTCTAGATGTCATGTGTTTTCCACGGCGGGAGGTCTCGAGCGCGAGTCTTGGGCATACATTGATGGTCGCCTCCCGTACAAATTCAGCTGCCCCTGTAAAAGAATAAAACAAAGTCAACATTCGCATATTCGAGAGGACGATTCGAAATATCGAAGTGGAAATTAACCTGTATGGTGACCGCCAAGTTCCAGTTATATCGCTGTAAATCATCGCAGCAGATAGAGAGGTCCCCGATACCTGTCAGTTCCTACAAAATCATGCCAATTTATCACTATCGTTTCGTCCTCATGTTGAGAATCGAAGAAGCAAGGGGGCGTTAAGTCGGCGAAGGGACGATCGTAAAGAGCCGTAGAAACGAAAACAGAAATGACATTCGACTTCAATGATAAGTGGTTACTTTTTAATAATTCATTTTCTACTATATATATAAGAACAAAAATCGCTTTTCAAGCTAACTAAAATGTGAAACGATTTTTATCATCCCTTACAAGTTTTTGAGTTAATAATAGAATGTGCAAAAGAAATAGAAAGTATATATCTACACAAATTTACCATTTTCAAGAAGACTCAAACTTAGACTTAGACTCACTTAGACACTTAGCCACTCACCTTTACGCAGATGTCATCTCTCACGAGGAAGAATGTGCTTTGTGCCTCCTATGTTCACAACATCGACCCGCAAAACATCTTCATCAGCAAAATGCATGTAACAAACGTAATTGTTGCTTCTGAAAACTACACCCAGTGACTCAGCCCATTGTTGCCTCCTTTCCTTGCACTATTAAAAAATAAAGACAAATTAGTTTATTAAGCAATGAAGATAAATTCCATACATTTTTTTAACGTCGACAGCGTAAAGCTTGAAAAAAAAAGATTTAAAAAATCTAAGGACCTAGTTGTTTATCCCATGTATAATACGTTAATTGTGATAAATTCACACATAAATGCACACACACTACATGCGAATAATAGAAATAAACTTACCTCTGGAACTTTGAATAGCGTCAGTTGTCGGACACCATGTAACTGCCGTTCGGCCTTGCTGGCTTTACTGCCACCTGAGCAATCCGGCGCTGCACAAACTCTCCCCATTCTATTTTGAGGAAATAATACAATGTATAGTTTTAAATTATACTGGATGTAAGTGGGAAGAAGAAGTTAGAGACAACAAGAAAGAGAAAAAAGAGGAATATTGACAGTGCACTGCTTTATAAAAGTGAATAACTCGCTCTATTATTTAAAAAAAATATACTTACCTCTATTTAACTATAGTCCGATAGAACCTTGGCTCGAAATGAATTATGTTCACTAATAACGTCGAAATGTAGGTTAAAAACCAATAAATAACCCGCTCACGAAGTACACAGTTCAATTCAAGAATTCAATATGGCGGCCACGCTTTTCCCTCACTATGTACCCACCTCGTTCCGTCTCTCTCACACGTAGCTAGCTTCACGGGTCCACATTCTATACTAGCGCTACAAGTGGAGGATTTCGAACTACCTCGAACCGTCGGGTTTTGTGACCGCTTTTTGTTACCCCCTCCATGGGAGTTCGGTCTCCTTTTGTATAGTCTCCATGGATTCGAGGGAAAAAGCAATCTGAGTACGACTCGCGCGTGACGTCACCCGACGGCACGAGCGAGGCTTTTAGATGATTTCAATGCTTATTTAGCCCTTGATTCTCTGCGTTATTAATGCATAAAAAAAATGTATCGCACACTCTCAAGGATTATTTTTTTCAGTTTATACGTTAATTTAAATATAATAATAAATCTAAATTACAACTTATGTATCTTCTAAAATATTGTTTACGCTTTACTCACACCCGTCCTTATGCCAAATAAATTATAATTCATAAAAGTAAGCTGAATTATATTTATATTCGTATTATTATATTAATTCTCATAGCTCTCATATGAAAACTCTCATATGAAACTCTTATATGAAAAAATCCAAAAAACCTCAAAACCTTAGATTTCAACTAACCAAGAACATACATCTTCACATTTTCAATCATGACGAATTTTTAAGAACAATATCATCACAAACACATCTGAACCAAAACAATATACATCACCTAAATTATCAAAACATAAATCAAACAACACAAAATCGCAACATCTTATACTCAACCCTTACTAATAGACAACAGGACACAAATAATAATCTTTCCACTGATCCTCTGAATAATATAAATTTGACAATCACATTAAATAAAACGAAAGAATGGCTTATAAACTCTCCAACATTGATATTCCGCTACACATGTCCACATTCTTGTCTCTAGGTGAAAAGTTTTGTTTTCCTTACCTCAAACTCTCAAACATAAAAACTCATATCCACAAATCAATCTCCGAACTCGAGTCCAAATTAGACTTTTTACTGGACAAACCTAGACAAATCGAAATTAGAACCAGATTCACTAAAATCTTAAACAAAATAAATATTCCAACATAATTTTCCAACACTAATCAAATTATAAAACACACATCCTCATTCTTAAAAAACAACCCTCAACTTTTAGTTACACGAGCTGACAAAGGAAATTCAACAGTCATTCTTAACAAATCAGATTACATTACAAAAACTCATAATTTACTCGCAGATTTCTCAACTTACAAATTAACAAATAGAAATCCCATCAACACTCTACAAAAAGGCATTAACAATATTCTCTCCAGATGGAAAACCCTAAAAATTATTGATGAAACAAAATACGAATACTTAAAAGCTGAAAATTGCAACCTATTTCGTCTCTATTGGCTGCCAAAAGTTCATAAAAATAATTATTCACTTCGTCCAATAGTATCATCAATAAATAGTCCAACGCATAAACTAGCTGAATTTATACAATCTAAATTTTCTAAATTAATCAGTACGACTAATTCACACGTCAAAGATAGTTTCCACCTAAAACATTCGCTTTCTAACATCTCAATTCCACTCAACTACAAATTAGTCTCGTTTGATGCTGTTTCTCTCTATACCAACATCCCATTACAACATGTTATTCAAAGCCTTCAAAAAAGATCAAATCTATTTTCGAAAACATTTCCGTTAAACGAAATAATTAAAGCCATAGAATACATCATGTTCTCAACTTTCTTTACATTTCAAAATAAAATTTACCAACACATCTCAGGGTTACCAATGGGCTTACCTCTGGCTCCAATACTATCTAACATCGTCCTGATCGATGATGAAACAAATTGTCTGGAAAAATTTACATTTTCGTTACCACTATATAAAAGATGATTACATGTCTAATTAACACAAAACAAATTCAACACACAAATTCAACACACACAAATTCAACATACACAAATTCAACACAAAACAAATTCCACACACACATACATTTAACACATACAAATTCGACACACACAAATTCAACATACACACGAATTCAGCGCAATACCACTCGGCGCAATCGGCAAACCGTCCAAAGTAAACACTAACTTAATACTCGTACAGTATTGTTTACTGTATGTGTATCTGTAATGTGTATCTGTTGGACACAACACATTCAACGCAAACATCAAAGCGTAATAAGTAAACACTATCTATAACCGATGGTTCGGTACAGTCAATTAGTATCGCTACGACTGTGATACGGTTAAAAGGAATAACAATGCCGCTACATTTCGTCCTCAGTCAACGAGGAAAACGACAACTCGCACACGATGGATTTATATATGGCAAGCTTCGTGATACAAAAACCAAAATTATTTGGAGATGCATCCAATATCACACGAGCATAGGTTGCGGTCAAATAATGGAAACAACGTCAGCAACAACGGCAGGTACTGTTCAACGTATGGAAAGTTGGATAATAATAATTTAATTTCGACAAATATAAAAATCATATTTATATTCATATACAATTATTATTTATAGGTGTGATAATCAGATATGCGGAGGAGCATAATCATGCTCCGAATGTCTCTCAATTAAAGTCCAAGAAAATTTTGGCAGCAATGAAGAAAACAGCCGAACGATCATTAGAGCCAACCACTACGATCGTTACAAATACAATCGCAAGAGCGTCGACCAGTACAGCAACTCTCCTGCCGAACCCAGGACTTCTTACGCGTACGATTCAACGAATTCGGAATTCGGCCAATCCGCAATTTCCAACCCCGCCAACAATAGAGGAATTGCAAATTCCCGAAGAATTTCAAGTACTCGACAATGGATCGCAGTTCCTTTTTTATGATAATGCAGGCGATAAAAAAAGATTTCTGATATTCGCGACACAGAGTGATCTCGAACGCTTAGCAAGATGCAAACAGTGGCAATGCGACGGCACATTCTTGTCAACGCCAGCAATATTTTATCAACTATACACAATCCACGGTATCGTAGATAAAAAAGTACTGCCGTTTGTTTATATATTGATGCCTGGTAAGAGAGAAAGCCTGTACAAGAAGGTGCTACAAGTAATCAAAAGTGCTCACGACGAAATGGATCCCGAGTTAATCATTTCTGATTACGAGCAAGCATTTCTGAAGGCAGCGAAAGAAGTATTTCCTCATACAGCGCTTCATGGATGTTACTTCCATTTCGCACAAAATATATACCGACAAGTTCAAAAATGTGGATTCCAGAAGCGATATGGAGAAGACGAAGAATTTGTACAATGCATAAAAATGCTTATGGCGCTCACTTTTGTCCCTAGCGACAAAGTAGTCAAAGCTTACGAGGAGCTCATCACCACGGATTACTTCTCTACCAACGTGGAGGAATTGCAACCGATATTTCAGTATTTTGAAGTTACGTGGGTCGGCTTAAAACGGTCGAGAAGGAGAAGCTCTCCTTTATTCGCTGTGGAATTGTGGAACTGTTACTCTTCAATAATGAATGATGAACCACGAACAAACAATGGAGTCGAAGGATGGCACACTGGATTTAACCGCCGTATGCGCGTTGCACATGCTTCAATGGGAAAATTCATCGAAACCCTTAAAGAGGAACAAAAGATCACAGAGATTGCTTGGGAGAACCATCTTGCTGGGAGAAACATTGCACCGGCAAAACGCAAAAAGTACGTCAACTTTGATGAACGTCTTAAGAGGGTAACAGAAAACTTTGACGTTTACGGAAGCGTCGTTGAGTATTTACGCGGCCAATCGCATAACATTCAATTCTAATTAACATTTAAATATTAAAAAGTACTAATTAGCATATAACATTTAACATTTAAGATTTGAAAGGAATGTGACAGAATCTTTTGAAATTAAATTTGAAATAAAGCAAACTTATTTTTGAAGAATTTGTATGTTGAATTTGTAAATGTCAACATAAACATCTGTTGAAAACACGGTGTATTCAATTCGGATGTGGTGAATTTGTGTGTGTTGAATTTGTGTGTGTTGAATTTGTATGTTGAATTTGTAAATGTCAACATAAACATGTGTTAATTAGACGTGGTACCATAAAAGATATATTGATGATATTATTATTCATCTACCAACAGACAAAATTGAATCCACCAAAAAGATTTTTAACTCATATAACTCAAAATTACAATTTACATCAGAAAATGAAGTAGATAAAAAATCCCGTTTCTTGATATACTTTTAATCCATAAACAAAATTCAATTATCACAAATTGGTATAGGAAACCAACCTGCTTAGGCAGATTCATAAATTTCTTTTCACACCACCCACTTTCCCAAAAAAGGCCATAATTTACATGCTAGTTGACAGAGCAATAAAATTATCTCATCCTCCATTTCACAAAGAAAACCTCAAACTTATTACTAACAAGATGACACAAAATTGCTATCCGATCTCTTTCACAGAAAAAATAATAAAACATCGGCTTTCCACAATCAACAATCAAAAAAAGAATAACAACAATTTTGATTCTTCCAGACTAATAAATGTTCCTTACACAAAAAAAAACATTCATCATCAACTAATTCGTCTTTTCCAACAATACAACATAACATTAGTCACAAACAATAAACACAACATTTCATCGATTACTGGCTCCGTCAAAGACAAAATGAATAAGAACCAAAAATCCAACATAGTTTACAAAATCGATTGTAAGGATTGCAATGTCACATACATCGGCCAAACCAAAAGATACCTTGAAACCAGAATAAAAGAACATAAAAATAGCCTAAAACATACTACCACAATACACAGCCTTAGCACAACATGCAATAGAACAAAAACATGCCTTTCAATTCGACAATGTAAAAATTTTGAATAATGAAAATTGGCTCAAAAAAGACTAATCCTAGAAATGATCCAAAGTAAGGCACACTCCAACGTCATAAATTTTAGAACTGACATACAAAAACTAAGCTCGATCTATAACTCTATTATATAACTATTAAAATATTTTACAATACTTTACTTGACATAACAATTTTAAAATTATTGACAATATAACTTAATTTTAAATACTCTTAATATGACGCACCAATTTTATTTCTCTTGATACGTCACTGCCTAAAGGATCTTTCTCGCCCGATTCGCAAAATAGAGACTCTAATAAGCTTCATGAAATTAAGACACCACTCAGTTTCTCTCGAACTCTCCGTGATCACACAACTCAATATGTAACTGAGTAATGTAAATTTCGAGTTTTTGTTTATTTTGGAAGAAAATTTAAAAAATCTTAAACTCAATAGGTAATCATCACAGTCATTTGATACTTTATTAAAATTTCTTTTAAATCAATCACGTACATTAAATTTTCACAAATAAAACACAAAACTTTCTTATAATTATTAATTTCTTACAAATGATAAAAATCGCTAAAAAACGATAAATTCTTCCATCTGTTGAGTATACTCCAGCACAACAGTCCTTACTTCCATAAATACTGTCTTTTGAAATAACCTTCCAAATATCAGCAAAAGCTAGAAACATCAACAACATCGAGGTTAGTCGTTTCTCATATTTCATTTCTTTATAACTCCATAGTATAATAAACCACACACTCACACATCACTCATTTCAAACACCGATGAATAAGAAGAATTAACGCAATACAAGAACTTGTGCATATCAAATCAATATAGTTATAACCAAAACAGAATTAACATATCAGTTATACAAAACGACACAACAATTTTATAACACAATCATAACATAAAACATTCGTGTATTTAATTCCTTCAAACTTGATTTGGAAAATTTGTGTATCAAAATTTAGAGAGAAAAATATAATTTCTGTAGAGGACCCGAACCAAAGGGTCGAAACGTAAGAAAGCATAATTTATTTCCATCGCTGACCTTGGAAAACCTCTATTGGTCGGATTGAAGCCGAATCTTCATCATCCATCCGGCCGCGAATCGTCAGTATCAGAAAGTGCACATATTCTACAAGCGATGAGATGGTCTCGTTGGTAGCGTTCCTGGCTTCGGTCCGCAGGGGCGCGGGATCGTTCCCCGCGCTCAGTACTTTTTTAAAAAATTTATTATTACTATTAATTCTTATTTGATTAGTTATCATTATTATTTTTATTAGTTATCTTATAGTGTAGAAAAATGTATCGCGCACTCCGATCGCTTATTTTATTAGATTGTACGTTAATTTAAATGTAATAATAAAACTAAATTACAACTTATTTATCTTCTAAAAAATTGTTTACGTTTTACTGACACCCGTCCCTATGCCAAATAAATTGTAATTCATAAAAGTAAGGGGAAATATATCTATATTCGTATTATTATATTCATTCTCAAACTTTCATCAACCGATGAAGCATTATTCCCAAAAACAAGTCAACCATCCGGCCGCGAATCGTACGTGCCAGAAAGGGGCATTTTTGTATGTTTTTACATTTACAGGTAATTTGCATTGTAATGGGGTAAATTGTTTATTTGTGAACACTCATCATTGACAGAACAAACAAAAATTTAATCGTAAAACATCATGAGCAGTTTTCCTATTTTCAGAATAATGTTCTTTCAATGAGCGTGTTTCACGTATAAACAATTCGCCCCATACAAAAAGAAAATAATAATTAAAAAAAACAGATAAGCACTGAGCGCGGGGAACGATCCCGCGCCCCTAAGCTAGGAACGCTACCAACGGGACCATCTTTAATGTACGTGATTTGTGATTTGAAATGTGAAATTTGTGAAAATTTAATGTACGTGATTGATTTAAAAGAAATTTTAATAAAGTATCAAATGACTGTGATGATTACCTATTGAGTTCAAGATTTAAAAAATTTTCTTCCAAAATAAACAAAAACTCGAAATTTACATTACTCAGTTACATATTGAGTTGTGTGATCACGGAGAGTTCGAGAGAAACTGAGTGGTGTCTTAATTTCATGAAGCTTATTAGAGTCTTTATTTTGCGAATCGGGCGAGAAAGATCCTTTAGGCAGTGACATATCAAGAGAAATAAAATTGGTGCGTCATATTAAGAGTATTTAAAATTAAGTTATAGTGTCAATAATTTTAAAATTGTTATGTCAAGTAAAGTATTGTAAAATATTTTAATAGTTATATAATAGAGTTATAGATCGAGCTTAGTTTTTGTATGTCAGTTCTAAAATTTATGACGTTGGAGTGTGCCTTACTTTGGATCATTTCTAGGATTAGTCTTTTTTGAGCAAATTTTCATTGTTCAAAATTTTTACATTGTCGAATTGAAAGGCATGTTTTTGTTCTATTGCATGTTGTGCTAAGTCTGTGTGTATTGTGGTAGTATGTTTTAGGCTATTTTTATGTTCTTTTATTCTGGTTTCAAGGTATCTTTTGGTTTGGCCGATGTATGTGACATTGCAATCCTTACAACCGATTTTGTAAACTATGTTGGATTTTTGGTTCTTATTCATTTTGTCTTTGGTGGAGCCAGTAATCGATGAAATTTTGTGTTTATTGTTTGTGACTAATGTTATGTTGTATTGTTGGAAAAGACGAATTAGTTGATGATGAATGTTTTTTTTGTGTAAGGAATATTTATTAGTCTGGAAGAATCAAAATTGTTGTTATTCTTTTTTTGATTGTTGATTGTGGAAAGCCGATGTTTTATTATTTTTTCTGTGAAAGAGATCGGATAGCAATTTTGTGTCATCTTGTTAGTAATAAGTTTGAGGATTTCTTTGTGAAATGGAGGATGAGATAATTTTATTGCTCTGTCAACTAGCATGTAAATTATGGCCTTTTTTGGAAAGTGGGTGGTGTGAAAAGAAATTTATGAATCTGCCTGACCAGGTTGGTTTCCTAGATCAATTTGTGATAATTGAATTTTGTTAATGGATTAAAAGTATATCAAGAAACGGTTTTTTTATCTACTTCATTTTTTGATGTAAATTGTAATTTTGAGTTATATGAGTTAAAAATCTTTTTGGTGGATTCAATTTTGTCTGTTGGTAGATGAATAATAATATCATCAATATATCTTTTATATAGTGGTAACGAAAATGTAAATTAGTAGTGAAGCTATGCCGGTTCCCCCCATGTAGGAATCTACTTTACCGACGGTCGGTAAGGTAGATTCCAGCAAGTCCCCAGGAATTTACCGACGGCAGATTCTGACCCAAACATGGTACCTGTGGGAATCTACCTTACCGACGGTAAATTCTGACCCAAACATGGTTCCTGTGGGAATCTACCTTACCGACATACCGACAGGAAATCGGCGGGAAATTCAAAAAACCTTTTGGCGGGAAATTCAAAAGACCGGGGGGGGGGGGGATATCTTTTGGCGGGAAATTCAAAAGACCTTTCGGCGGTTGATTCAAAGCGCGGATACTTTTCAGCGGGAAGTTCGAGAAAAACGACGCTCTTGGCGGGGGGCGAAATTGAAAAAACCGCGCGCGGAGACCTTTTGGCGGGAAATTCAAAAGAGGGGGGAGACCTTTTTCGGCGGGAAATTCAAAAGGGGGGAGACCTTTCGGCGGTTGATTCAAAGCGGATACATTTCAGCGGGAAGTTCGAAAAAAAACCTCTTGGCGGGAAATTCAAAAGTGGGGGGCCTTTTTCTGCGGGAAATTCAAAAGCGGAGACCTTTCGGCGGGAAATTCAAAACGCGGAGACCTTTCGACGGTTGATTCAAAGCGCGCGCGCGGATACTTTTCAGCGGGAAGTTCGAGAAAAAAACCGCTTGGCGGGAAATCGAAAGACCGCGCGCGAAAGTTTCAAACGGGGAGACCTTTCGGCGCGCGGGAAATTCAAACGGGGAGACCTTTCGGCGCGGGAAATTCAGACCGGGGGGAGACCTTTCGGCGCGGGAAATTCAAACGCGCGCGGTCCGTGATACCGGCGATCGGGATACCGGCGATCAGGATACCGGCGATCAGGATACCGGCGATCAGGATACCTGCGATCAGGATACCGGCGATCAGGATACTTGACACTCACGCTTGAAGTTCTTCAGTCAAATTCCTACTGACGGCAGACCACAGCCGCCATGGCCCTGCTTTACCAACGGCCGGCATGTAGGTCCCCACCTTACCGACTGTCGGCATGACAGGTTTCTGCCACACTCTACCGATATGGCAGGCATCTACCTTACCGACGGCCGGCACGGCAGATTCCTGCCACACAATGCCGGCAGGGTAGGTCCCTACCTTACCGACCGAGGGGGGGGTAGTTACCGACCGGGTGGGGGTGACTACCCCTTTCGATGCTTTGGGCCTACACCCCTATCGAATACTCTGGACCTACGCCTCTATCGAATGCTCTGGACATATACTTCTCCGAATATTCTGCACCTATAATTCTCCCGAATATTCCGTACCGATACTTTTCCGGAATATTCTGGGTCTATTCCCCCATCCCCCGGGCTCGAGTTTAAAAGAGATGCAGTGACGATAGAACGCCAGTCTATTTTGAATTATGGAAAAGGTAAGTCTCTCTCTCTATTGTCTCTCTATTGTCTCTCACGCTTTTTCTAATGCTACTTTACGTATTTTTAAGTGGCGTAACGCACTTTACTGCGGCTGCGGCGAGAGCCATCGGCAGGACCCCCGCTTTAAGCGGGGCATCCTCTCGCTGCCCCTTCCACCGTTCGCCGCAGCAACCGCAGCAACTGCAACCGCGGCAACGGCAACAGTAGCAACGGCAACAGCAACCGCGCTCGAGGCCGACTTATATTTGTCGAGTGAGGAGGAGGAGGAGGAGACTGCTACGGAACCGATAAAAAAGAGGGAGCAGTCTTCGGTGGACGAAAAAGAAAAGCGGCGCAAAACTATTTTGATTTCTCCACCGAAGACTGCTCCCTCAATTAAGAGAAACAAGACTAAGGCTTCGGGTTTGGGCCAGTCTCGGGGTAAAGAGAACATCCCCAAGACTGGCCCTTGCATACGCAGGAGGACCCTGCCATCGAGGCCACCCACCACCACCCGACGCCGTTTGTATTAAATATATAAATAAACGGAGAAAAAAAATATTTTTTTTATCTGACTTTATTACATTTTAAAGTGGAGACTCTGCTCGTAATAGTCTTTGAGGGTGGTTGTTGTCGAAGTGTCTGGAATGCATTCGGTGCTCGCAAAGTTCACTTGTTGTTTCTGCCACTCAAGGAGCCACGTTTTCAGTGCGCACGCGTTGTAAACTGCGCAGTGAGAAGGATTCCGCGCGCGTTGGTGATTGGTGCACGAGATGGTCGTGTTCGCCGTCAATTGACGCAGCGATGGACAGGTCAGGTCGTCGAGGTTGTACACATCGGGTAGAATTTTTTCCAACCATCTTTTCTTCTCGTAACCCTTGACATGTACCTTGCTGGCATCTCGTAGAATATTGATGAGAACTTCGTGGACTTCCTCGTAGGGCACGTTGCCGCTATTCCACGTTAGACCGTGGTAATTTTTCTCCAACCATAGATTCTCGCTCTGATACTTGGCAGGTAAGCAGCTCCACCTGTGCGGCGGTTCGAAGAGGTACACTGACGGTAGTGCATCGTCTTCGAGGGCAACCACCGCTACCTCTTTGAATACGAACTCGTTGAAGGGTCTCTTGAAACCCTGGAAGTCGACAACGAACTCCATTCTCGGACTGATGCTCGCGCTTCGTGGTTCGGCTCTTTTATATCCTCCACTACTCAGCGCCAACCAATCAGCATCGTTACCCCTCCACTACTCGGCAATGGCAGCCAATCAGCGTTTAACAACTTATCAGCCGGTGCTGGCGGTATAAATTCGGGTCCCGATGGCCAAGCTGGCACAGTTCCCTGCATCAATTGAGAGAGTAACGACAATGTCCGCTCAAGATTGCAAAGAAATTATTGCGAGTTGGGAAGAAGTGTTGACGCTCCTGCAGAATCGAACTCCCAACGAGATTCAAGAATGGATGAAACGTTTAGCCAAGGTTATCAAGACGCTGGAACATTCACAGACGCTAGCCACTACCGCTCCGGAAAGACAAAAGTACTTATTCACCATTGGATTCTTGCGAGGGATTGACATCAAATTGGGACGTCTGTTGAAAAGTGGTCAGGGCGTGCAGAACCGGGACAAACTCGTAGATCGAGTTCAATGGACAGATCTGAATTCCTCATTCAAAAATGGCATTAGGGTGGGGCTGCTCACGAACTTGAAGCACGTTGACGTAAAGGCTTTCATGAAAGACTGCATGACTCACTTCCGCACAAAAATTGCAAATATGCCGAGTCAAGCTTCGGTGAAAGTGTACGCCGTGCTGGCTGCGAAATTCGTTGTAACGAAGAATGACGAAGAAGTACTGGACACGAAATTCTTCAACACGAAGGCTGCGCCGATTTTCCCCACAACCGATGTTCGAGCATGGTTCATCGAGAACGTTCAGGAACCAATTCAAACGGATATGGAGGAATTTGAACAGCAAGGTTCCGGCTGGTCACTCCATTCCATCATCAACATGACGGTAAACATAAGCAAGTTGAATCCTTTGCGCGGCAGCTGTTACGTGGATCTTCCGTCGAAGATACGAAACAAGAAGGCGTGCATCAACGTTCGAAACAATGACAACCAGTGCTTCAAGTGGGCCATACTATCCGCCCTACATCCCACACACCATTCTGATCGCGTTTCCGAGTACAGACGGTACGAGGCTGAATTGAACTTTGACGGGATCGAGTTCCCCGTAATACCGCAACACATTGGCAAATTCGAGAAGAAAAATGATGTCTCGGTGAATGTATACATTTTGAGAAAAAGGCAGAGGGAATTTATGGTCGTGCCTGTGCACGTAACGTCCACGAAGAAGAATAAACACGTCAATCTGCTGCTCGTGCACGATCACTACGTTGACGAGGAGGAGGAGGAAGAGGAAGAGGAAAAAGAATGCTACATAGTACCACGATTCCACTACGTGTGGATAAAGGACTTGTCTCGCTTGGTCTCGGCACAGTTGTCGAACAGAAACCACACGCTTCATATCTGCGATCGATGTCTTCACTATTTCCACAATGCAGACAAGCTGGCTGCGCATGAAATCGATTGTCGGAAAGTCAACAAGTGCAAGGTCGCCATGCCAAAGGGGGCAAACAGGATTCTCCGCTTCAAGAACCACGGCCACAAGGAGCGAGTGCCCTTCGTCATCTACGCTGACTTTGAGTGCCTGCTGAAACCCACCCGAGATGAAAATGCCTACCAACAGCACGAGGCATTCAGCGTGGCATACTACTTGAAGTGCAGTTACGACAATTCGCTCTCGAGGTATCGCAGCTACAGAGGTGCGAAGCCTGCGGAATGGTTCGTCACAGAACTGCGAAACCTCGCCCGAGAACTCGACGACATTCACGCTAATCCTCGACTTATGGAGAGACTGTCGTGGCATCAGGAGAGGGAGTTTCGCACTGCAACTGAGTGTCACATTTGCGAGAAACCCTTGCTCACCAGTGACAGAGTGAGGGATCACTGTCACCTCACAGGCAGGTACCGAGGCGCGGCGCACAACGAGTGCAACCTTAACTACCAGGACTCCCGAACCGTACCCGTGGTCTTTCACAATCTTTCCGGCTACGACTCGCACTCCATCATCCGCGAAATCGCCACGTGCTTCGAAGGCCGAGTTAACGTACTGCCTCAGACGAAAGAACGTTACATCTCGTTCACGAAACATGTCGCGGATAGCGAGGTGGAGTTCCGATTCATCGACTCGTTCCGTTTCATGGCATCGTCGCTGGAAAAACTCGCATCGTACTTGAAGGAACTGAAGATTGTCCGGAGCGAGTTCACACACCTTTCCGACGACAAGTTCAAACTTCTCACGAGGAAAGGTGTGTTCCCCTATGAGTACGTCGACTCACTTGCCAAATTGAACGACACCGAGCAGCTACCGTCGAAAGAGAAGTTTCACAGTACACTGAACGACTGTGACATCTCGGACGAAGACTACGAGCACGCCAAGAGAGTGTGGAGTGAGTTCAATGTCGCCAACTTGGGCGAATACTCAGACCTCTACTTGAAGACCGACGTACTGCTCTTAGCTGATGTCTTTGAGAATTTTCGCAACGATGCCATCAGAGCCTACGGCCTAGACCCCGCGCACTACTACACACTGCCAGGCTTCTCGTGGGACGCTATGCTCAAATACACTCATATTCAGCTGGAACTGCTTACCGATCTGGACATGCACATGTTCATTGAGCAAGGAATACGAGGTGGGGTGAGTCAGTGCTCGAACCGTTACGCCCGTGCCAACAACAAGTACATGAGCGACTATGACGCAAGCGAGGAGACGAAGTATCTCATGTACTTCGACGTGAACAACCTCTACGGCTGGGCAATGACGCAGTCGCTCCCGTACGGCGGTTTCCAGTGGGTTGACAACGTCGACTTCCTCAACGTGCCAGACGATTCGCCGGTCGGGTATGTCCTCGAAGTGGACCTGCAGTACCCGGAACGTCTCCACGACGCACACAAGGACTTACCTTTGTGTCCCGAGCACAGGAGCGCCCATGGCTCAACGCAGATCAAACTCATGACGACACTCGACCCGAAGAACCGCTATATCCTGCACTATCGTAACCTGAAACAGGCCCTCGAACACGGACTCGAGCTCAAACGCGTCCATCGAGTCTTGAAGTTCAAGCAGAGTGTATGGTTGAAACCCTACATCGAGCTCAACAGCGAATTGCGCAAGAGGGCGCGAAACGACTTCGAGAAAAATCTCTTCAAGCTCATGAACAATGCAGTGTTCGGCAAGACTATGGAGAATGTGCGCAAACACGTTGATGTCAAGCTCGTGAAGAACTGGGGCGGACGTTACGGAGCCGAAGCACTCATCGCCAAGCCCAACTTTCACAGCTGCTCCATCTTCGAGGAGAACCTCGTCGCCATACAGCTCACCAAGACCGAGGTCTACCTCAACAAACCCATCTACGTCGGCCTGAGCGTATTGGACCTGTCGAAGATCCACGTATACGCCTTTCACTATGACTACATGAAGCGAGAGTTTGGCGATCGGTGCAAGCTCCTCTACACCGACACCGACAGCCTGCTGTACGAGATTCGCTGCGATGACATCTACGAGATCATGAGGCGTGACATCGAGAGGTTCGATACTTCGGACTACCCACAGCACAACCAGTTTGACATGCCACGAGCCAACAAGAAGGTGGTCGGTCTCATGAAGGACGAGTGCAACGGCAGCATCATGACGGAATTCGTTGGCTTGCGCAGCAAAATGTACAGCGTCCGAGTCGAGGGCCGTGATCGTGTGAAGCGGGTGAAGGGCGTGAAGAGGGCGGTGGTCGAGGCGAGCATCACCTTCGACGACTTTGTGCACTGTCTGCGGGAGAAATTGACGCAGCGCAGGCAGCAGTGCGTGATCAGATCGCGCTTGCACAAAGTGTTTACCGAGAGGCAAGTAAAGGTGGCGCTCAGCGCTCACGACGACAAACGTATCCTCCTCCCCGACACCACGGATACGTTGCCGTGGGGGCACTTCAGAGCCCCACCACCGCGCGCAGTGGAGGGGATAGCGGGTATATGAGCGTTGCGCTTGCGGCCGTTCGCCTCATCAGCACGATGGACGGCATCGAGAAGCTCAACAAAATCGCTCTGCTCGAGGATTTTCTGCCCACGAAGAAACTGGCAGCGCTGAGTATAAACAGCGTCTACCGTGTCACCGACCTGAGACAAGCCACAACGAAATACGGCCTGAGAACCGTAGCCACCCTCGACGACGAGTGCCAAGTCTTTCTGCCTAAACGCATCGCGGACGCGTTCGTGAAGGATCCGAAGATGTACGAGCACATGGTGCAAACAGCCACGGACGGGCAATTGCTCCTGAAGTACTTGGGCGGCAGCGAGGCCAAGATGAATCAAATAGAATTCAGCATCGATCATAAATAACGTGAAATGTTTTTTATTGCAATAAATGTTCAAACCCATTTACAAATCGGTCTTATTTATCCAGCTATTGTGCGAACTATCGAATCCCAGCCACTTGACGTAGACTCTGTCGCCACGATTCCTCAACACTTCTTCCACGAGATACATGTCGGGGTACTTGACTCTCAGAAGCTCCTCCTCGTAGAAACCACCGGCAATGGGCTTGTCTCGGTAGTCCTTCAGCCTGTATGTCACCGGAACGGTCGACTCCATCACTCGACTCACCGTGAAAATTTCCGTCGTCCAGTTGGGCGTGTAGCCTTTCTCGAAAACGTGCTTATTCTTGCTGACTCGCACCTTGTCGCCGATTCGGAACTTGGGCGCTTTGCGCTTTTGAAAATCACGCGGCTGCAGCAACACAGTTTCGGCGTCGGCCACCTCGTTCGGCTTCATTCCGATAGTGCGATGTTTGCTGCTGTTGTATGTAGCTACGAGATCGGGCAAAATGTCGAGCCACTTGTAGGAACCGCGCAGACTGAACTGCAGCCACATCTTGTTCTAGAGTGTGCGATTGAACCGCTCGACGATGGATGCCTTGAGGTTGCTGTACGTCGAGTAGTGATTGATGCGATATCGACTCATGAGGCTCCTGAAGGACGCGTTGTAGAATTCTCTGCCTCGGTCAGTCTGCAGATTCCTCGGTACTCGACCCTGTCGTAGCACGAGTTCCATGGCCGCAGTGACGTCGTTGCCGGTCTTCCGCTTCACGGGAACGGCCCAGGCAAACTTGGACAGCACGTCGATGATTGTGAGCAGATACCTGACACCCCGGTTTTCCCGAGCGTACGGTTGCATCTCCACGAGGTCGGCCTGCCACGTCTCATCCAGTCCTCGCACGTCAAACTTGCGTCGTGGATAATTGCGTCGTGCGGGTTTATGCAGCTCTTCCACCAATCTCCGATGCTCCATGCCGCGTGTCCAACGTTTTGATGGCCTCGGAGTTGCGCATGGCCAACTCCAGAGTCGTTTCAACGTTTACCTCGATAATTCTCAGCCTGTCGTTCACTTGATTCTGCAGAATATGTATGTTCAGTTGCAGATCGTCAAAATCCTCTCTCAGCCGAGTTGTGATGTGAAACAATTCGCTCAGAGTGCTTTGAACAAGACGTCTCGCGAGACTCAGGTTGACCCCGTCGCGAGGTTCACTCGCGTCGGCAACGTTGCACAATCTTTTGCCCTCTACGTCGTACTGTCCGTCGTTCGTGAGCTTGAATCCGAATCCGGGAGGACCTCGCGTACCGCCCTCAGTTCGTCCTAGCTGACGTCCGAACACGTCGATGCTCATTGTTCAAGTGTGGTTGCAGCGCCCCTTGTGCCCCGCTTAAATGACAATACCGGCCTCACGCAGCTCCTCGATGATCGAGATGATCTCGTTGATGTGACTCGAATTGCCGGCCGATCGCTCAGCCATCAGCAGACGCAGTCGATCAACGAGCTCATTCGGGTCGTCCCAGTACACGTAGTCCATTCGCGTGTTCCTTCGCGCGACCTTGTACCGAGGCAATATACCACTACCGGTGGATGTACCACCACCGACCAAGGGTGCCACCCAGTCCCTGTACTTGCTGTTTCTTTGCCTGTGAATGACCTCGTCCGACCTGTGGTGTTTCTTGTGTGCGTTCGTCGTTTGCAGGATTTTCCCATAGACATTCTTGTCTTCCGCGCTCACGAGATGCGCACTGGGTTCCTTCCTGAAGAGCAGTTCGAGCAAGCCGACGCTCGATCGATACTTCCTGTCACCCACAATCACGTCGTCGTTCACGAAACGTATGGGTGAGTCGCCGATCATCATGCTACCGTCTGGCAACTTTCGAACCCCATAAGTCACATCGAGATACTTTTTCCGATTCGTGTTGAGCATGTGAAGATATTTGTCGAGCGCAGGCACTTCCGGCATGTCATAATATTCGTCGGGACTCTGCTGCTGCACGTATTCGTCGGGGCTCGTTTTTTGCTGCTGCACGCATTCGTCGGGTGTCATTTTCGGCCATTCTTCCTCCGCGTCGTACGCAGTTTTGAAGGAGCTTTCCATCTCATCGTCACCACGAGACACCTCCTCCTTCTTAGGCAACGTGTGGCTGGCGTTCACGAGGCGTTCAAGAGGTTTGACGATTGGTTTGAAAGTTTCGTCCAGAGCTTTCTCCATCGTTTGCTTGTCCGCCCTGAGAAGCATGTACTTGCGCTTAATCGCATCCCTCATTTTCTCCATCTGGCTAAGCGTCTGTTTCTCGCGACGGAACTCAGCCGTCACACTGTCGCTTCGACCATCCATAATGCACTGCGGGGATCACGTCGCGCACGATATATTTATGGCAAAGCTGTCGAAGCCCTTTCTGTACCTGCCACAGTCGAGTCCACTGCCACGGTTGATTACGAGAAATCCGTGACTGGAGTCGTTCCAGCAGGTCGAGCACAAGTCTCTGAACTGCACGTACGGCCTTGGTTTTCTTTCTCCTAATTGAGGGAGCAGTCTTCGGTGGAGAAATCAAAATGGTTTTGTGCCGCTTTTCTTTTTCGTCCACCGAAGACTGCTCCCTCTTTTCTATGGGTTCCATGGGGGTTTCCTCTTCGCTCGATAGGAAGAGGTCCTCCTCGAGCGCGGTTGCTGTTGCGGTTGCTGTTGCTGTTGCTACTGTTGCCGTTGCCGCGGTTGCAGTTGCTGCGGTTGCTGCGGCGAACGGTGGAAGGGGCAGCGAGAGGATGCCCCGCTTAAAGCGGGGGTCCTGCCGATGGCTCTCGCCGCAGCCGCAGTAAAGTGCGTTACGCCACTTAAAAATACGTAAAGTAGCATTAGAAAAAGCGTGAGAGACAATAGAGAGACAATAGAGAGAGAGACTTACCTTTTCCATAATTCAAAATAGACTGGCGTTCTATCGTCACTGCATCTCTTTTAAACTCGAGCCCGGGGGATGGGGGAATAGACCCAGAATATTCCGGAAAAGTATCGGTACGGAATATTCGGGAGAATTATAGGTGCAGAATATTCGGAGAAGTATATGTCCAGAGCATTCGATAGAGGCGTAGGTCCAGAGTATTCGATAGGGGTGTAGGCCCAAAGCATCGAAAGGGGTAGTCACCCCCACCCGGTCGGTAACTACCCCCCCCTCGGTCGGTAAGGTAGGGACCTACCCTGCCGGCATTGTGTGGCAGGAATCTGCCGTGCCGGCCGTCGGTAAGGTAGATGCCTGCCATATCGGTAGAGTGTGGCAGAAACCTGTCATGCCGACAGTCGGTAAGGTGGGGACCTACATGCCGGCCGTTGGTAAAGCAGGGCCATGGCGGCTGTGGTCTGCCGTCAGTAGGAATTTGACTGAAGAACTTCAAGCGTGAGTGTCAAGTATCCTGATCGCCGGTATCCTGATCGCAGGTATCCTGATCGCCGGTATCCTGATCGCCGGTATCCTGATCGCCGGTATCCCGATCGCCGGTATCACGGACCGCGCGCGTTTGAATTTCCCGCGCCGAAAGGTCTCCCCCCGGTCTGAATTTCCCGCGCCGAAAGGTCTCCCCGTTTGAATTTCCCGCGCGCCGAAAGGTCTCCCCGTTTGAAACTTTCGCGCGCGGTCTTTCGATTTCCCGCCAAGCGGTTTTTTTCTCGAACTTCCCGCTGAAAAGTATCCGCGCGCGCGCTTTGAATCAACCGTCGAAAGGTCTCCGCGTTTTGAATTTCCCGCCGAAAGGTCTCCGCTTTTGAATTTCCCGCAGAAAAAGGCCCCCCACTTTTGAATTTCCCGCCAAGAGGTTTTTTTTCGAACTTCCCGCTGAAATGTATCCGCTTTGAATCAACCGCCGAAAGGTCTCCCCCCTTTTGAATTTCCCGCCGAAAAAGGTCTCCCCCCTCTTTTGAATTTCCCGCCAAAAGGTCTCCGCGTGCGATTTTTTCAATTTCGCCCCCCGCCAAGAGCGTCGTTTTTCTCGAACTTCCCGCTGAAAAGTATCCGCGCTTTGAATCAACCGCCGAAAGGTCTTTTGAATTTCCCGCCAAAAGATATCCCCCCCCCCCCCCCCGGTCTTTTGAATTTCCCGCCAAAAGGTTTTTTGAATTTCCCGCCGATTTCCTGTCGGTATGTCGGTAAGGTAGATTCCCACAGGAACCATGTTTGGGTCAGAATGTACCGTCGGTAAGGTAGATTCCCACAGGTACCATGTTTGGGTCAGAATCTGCCGTCGGTAAATTCCTGGGGACTTGCTGGAATCTACCTTACCGACCGTCGGTAAAGTAGATTCCTACATGGGGGGAACCGGCATAGCTTCACTACTTAAATTTTTCCAGACAATTTGTTTCATCATCGATCATGACGATGTTAGATAGTATTGGAGCCAGTGGTGAGCCCATTGGTAACCCTGAGATGTGTTGGTAAATTTTATTTTGAAATGTAAAGAAAGTTGAGAACATGATGTATTCTATGGCTTTAATTATTTCGTTTAACGGAAATGTTTTCGAAAATAGATTTGATCTTTTTTGAAGGCTTTGAATAACATGTTGTAATGGGATGTTGGTATAGAGAGAAACAGCATCAAACGAGACTAATTTGTAGTTGAGTGGAATTGAGATGTTAGAAAGCGAATGTTTTAGGTGGAAACTATCTTTGACGTGTGAATTAGTCGTACTGATTAATTTAGAAAATTTAGATTGTATAAATTCAGCTAGTTTATGCGTTGGACTATTTATTGATGATACTATTGGACAAAGTGAATAATTATTTTTATGAATTTTTGGCAGCCAATAGAGACGAAATAGGTTGCAATTTTCAGCTTTTAAGTATTCGTATTTTGGTTCATCAATAATTTTTAGGGTTTTCCATCTGGAGAGAATATTGTTGATGCCTTTTAGTAGAGTGTTGATGGGATTTCTATTTGTTAATTTGTAAGTTGAGGAATCTGCGAGTAAATTATGAGTTTTTGTAATGTAATTTGATTTGTTAAGAATGACTGTTGAATTTCCTTTGTCAGCTCGTGTAACTAAAAGTTGAGGGTTGTTTTTTCAGAATGAGGACGTGTGTTTTATAATTTGATTAGTGTTGGAAAATGATGTTGGAATATTTATTTTGTTTAAGATTTTAGTGAATCTGGTTCTAATTTCGATTTGTCTAGGTTTGTCGAGTAAAAAATCTAATTTGGACTCGAGTTCGGAGATTGATTTGTGGATATGCGTTTTTATGTTTGAGAGTTTGAGGTAAGGAAAACAAAACTTTTCACCTAGAGACAAGAATGTGGAAATGTGTAGCGGAATATCAATGTTGGAGAGTTTATAAGCCATTCTTTCGTTTTATTTAATGTGATTGTCAAATTTATATTATTCAGAGGATCAGTGGAAAGATTATTATTTGTGTCCTGTTGTCTATTAGTAAGGGTTGAGTATAAGATGTTGTGATTTTGTGTTGTTTGATTTATGTTTTGATAATTTAGGTGATGTATATTGTTTTGGTTCAGATGTGTTTGTGATGATATTGTTCTTAAAAATTCGTCATGATTGAAAATGTGAAGATGTATGTTCTTGGTTAGTTGAAATCTAAGGTTTTGAGGTTTTTTGGATTTTTTCATATAAGAGTTTCATATGAGAGTTTTCATATGAGAGCTATGAGAATTAATATAATAATACGAATATAAATATATTTCAGCTTACTTTTATGAATTATAATTTATTTGGCATAAGGACGGGTGTGAGTAAAGCGTAAACAATATCTTAGAAGATACATAAGTTGTAATTTAGATTTATTATTATATTTAAATTAACGTATAAACTGAAAAAAATTATCCTTGAGAGTGTGCGATACATTTTTTTTATGCATTAATAACGCAGAGAATCAAGGGCTAAATAAGCATTGAAATCATCTAAAAGCCTCGCTCGTGCCGTCGGGTGACGTCACGCGCGAGTCGTGCTCAGATTGCTTTTTCCCTCGAATCCTTCGGTTCGGCTTGGCCGCACACGAACGTGCTCAGCGTCCATGGGTTGGTGTAGCTGCCGAAGGCGCGATCGGGAAACTTCGCCGGCGCTCGGCTCTTCCCGAAGCGTCCGAGCGTCGCTCGCTCACGGACATGCGCTACTATGATTGTGTGATGGGCGCGCAAGAGACTAGAGAGGGGGTAACTTTTACGCGCGATCTGGCTGCACTGAGCGAGGGGCAGAGACTTTTCCCCCACCGAGCTACCCATTCGTGTGCACGCTGCTGCGATATCGACTGGAGCGGTGCTCACGACTCGCGCGGCTACAAGGCAATCTGCAACCTCGACAGAGGCGAGGCACACAAAATCATATTCCCGAACTCGCCGCCGCGATTTAGCGCCATTTGCGAGGCACGCCGAAAAGGGGAGCGTTGTACATCTCCCTACTAATCTCTGCCGAAGGTTGTCACACAACAGCCAACGCTAGGCAGTGGCGATTTGAAGAACTAAACAGCCAGGACAAAACGCGTTTTCATTTATCGTATAGGAATAGTAGGCCAGTGTCAGGGGGCTGAGTTGTGCGAATTATACACAGGGAAATAACCAGGGTCTTCGGCACGGTCGTATATACAGATCTGGGCACTCCCGTATATACCTCATCAAAGTTAGCCCCCCCACTTTGACTAATCGAACTTTTTGTTTACGAATCGTTTGGTGGTCGTTTGGTAAACCACTGAAATCGTTTGGTAGTCCTCCGTTTTTCGAAAAATCGATAATCAAAATTTGGGCAGTAAGTTAGCCCCCCCACTTTGACTAATAGAACTTTTTTTTTTACGAATCGTTTGGTGATCGTTTGGTAGCGTTTGGTAAACCATTGAAATCGTTTGGTAGTTCTCTGTTTTGCGAAAAATCGGTAATGAAAAATTGGGCAGTAAGTTGGCTTTGACTGATCGAAATTATTTTTTTTACGAATCGTTTGGTGATCGTTTGATAGCGCTTGATAAACCATTCAAATCGTTTGGTAGTTTCCCGTTCTTTCGGAAAATCAAAAAGAAAATTCCGATCCATGAACGCCATCTGTCGCAAAAACGTCGTATATTATCACGACCAATCACAGCTCTCTATTCCTGATACGCACGTATTTAGGTTATCGTATTTAAATGATCGACTACCAAACGTTTCGAATAGAATACCAAACGCTATCGGATGTTTTTCCATCAATCGCGGCCCATTAGAACGTAATCGGACAAGAAATAACGAGTTTATCTACGCTAATAAATCATTCTGTCAGTGCGGCTTCTGGCGACCAATGCCAGCGCTCCATTTTCGATTCGCTGTATTTTGCGTTGGCCTATTGATTGATCGACTACCAAACGACCTGAATGGAATACCAAACGCTATAATTTCTTTTTCTATCGATTAAGTCTCATCACAATGAATTAGCCACAAAATAATGGGTCAATTTTTGTTAGAAATTCCTTTTTCCGCTGCGGCTTCTGGCGACCAATCACAGCTCGCCGTTCACGATACACACGTATTTCTGTTTGGCGCAATCTAGTGATCGACTACCAATCGTTCTAAATTGAATACCAAACGCTTCCGGGAGTTTTTCTATAAATCACTCATTGAAGGGAAATCAGACAAGAGATAGCGAGTGCATCAGTGTTTTACAATTTTGCTCTGTGGTTGGACCTTCAGTGACCAATCGCAGTCCTCTAATCAAGACGCCGGACATCCGTTCTTGGTTCGGTTATGATTTTGGATCTCGATCTGCCATAGCCGAGGCCTAACATTTTTTTCATTCGTGACCTCACTTAGAAATAAATTATTTAATTGAAGTGTGCGCAAACTTATTACTAATAAAGAATCAAATCAAAGGAACTCAACAGGAAGTCAGAGAAGAGAGATGACCCAAGGATGGGCCCCCTGGATGGAAGAGCGCACAAGAGATAGAAGGCTTTGATAGCGTAATGCCTCAGAGAGGTTTATCGATGCAAAGGTCTCGACAATCTTTGGGTTTGGCAATGAGTTTTTTAAAGCTAGATTCGAGTTTAGTGCTTTGAATGCGTATAAATGTTTCCTCTTTGCAGGCTATGGGCCGAACCGTCTATGTCAAAATTGCATGGACAACGGGATGTCCCAAGCGAAACTGAACGAATATTTCGGCGCAGATAGGGTAGAAAAAAGGACCGAACACTTTCGTTGCTTAGACTGAGTTTTTTATTCAGTTTTTTTATGATGCGTTTTAAACTCAATCTGACGCAATTCGTCACTGCCGGTGAGTGGCGAATCTGAATTACCCGGTCCACAAGGCGTCCGTCCGCTGGTGATTCTCCCAATGCTTGTCCGCGATGTCGTCCCGTTAAACTTACTTGCGTACTTGAAAACCTTGCTGCTGTCCTTCAACACGTATTTTCGAAAATTCAAATATTACTTTTTCGTTTCTTCTTATTGTGTCTTCAGATACACTTTGGGTCACTTACTTGATACTGTCGGTGGTTTGAGCTAGCTCGTTGGGAATTAGGTTCTTCTTGGCCACTGGTGGACTATTGCTACTGTGGGATAAGCCTTTGCTGCTCCATGAAACGTCTAGACCTCCCAGAGCCTTGTTTGAACTGACAGTGCTAACAGGGACTGAACTGGTTGCTGGCTTTGGACCGAACAGACCACCTGTCCTCGTACCGAGCTGGAAAAATGGAAATGGTAAAAATGGTTAAAAATGCAAATATAAAAATGGTGAGAATTGCAATTCTAAAAACGGTAAAAATATAAAGAATGACAATTCCGTCCAGCATTTAAAAAATTCTCTAAGGTAAGCTTACGAGGAGACGTCATCGGTACACCGAAACTGAAGACTCCTGTAGCAGGACTGCCTGTTGTTACCTCGAATTGCTACTGTAAGTGGGCGGCGTATTAGAAGTGAGGCCAGTGGTGCGTGCAACAGACAACGTTGCCAGAGTTTCAAAGTAGGAGAACATAGCGGTCGCCGGAACAATATCCGTGCTCCCTTTGCAGGTTTCAATCGAGGTTTTTGAATTATGCTTGTCCTCCCAACGACGGAAATCTCTGCACCAACGAGTCTAAAAAAATAAATTCCACTATACCACTCACCATCGAACAACCACCAAATGATAAAGAAAGATCATTAAATAGTTGATGTTTTCGGGCTTATTAATTATATAAGTATAATATTACAGCCAACGTAATATTATGGTCTTCGTACTCGGCGCGCAATTTGTGGCAAGCGATAGACATCCAATACATCAAATGTTATCCAATATTATAAAACAATAGTAGAAGAATAAGGAACCACATATGCACCATGTGATATTAAATAGGCATAGATTCCATGCAGAGATTCAGAAAGAGCATGTATCAAAGTTATATTAGAGATTAGTAGGGAGATGTACAACGCCCCCCTTTTCAGCGTGCCTCGTGAACGGCGCTAAATCGCGGCGGCGAGTTCGGGAATATGATTTTGTGTGCATCGCCTCTGTCGAGGTTAGATTCCCTTGTAGCCGCGCCAGTCGTGAGCACCGCTCAAGTCGATATCGCAGTCAGTGTGCACACGAATGGGTAGCTCGGTGGGGGAAAAGTCTCTGCCCCTCGCTCACTCGACAGACGAACGGAGCGAGGTTTTCCGTCCGATCGAGCTCGACATATGTGTGGCCGTACTGCGAATTGGAATATGCATTAAATTAATTTCAAAGAGAAAAACATGTATCGAAAAAATTGTTTTCTTTCGGTTGGCCGTTTATGCCGAGAATGCGGGTTAAAAAAATTAAGGACGAACCGCGTTGAAAAATAAAACGCCGAAACGACCGTGAAAGGTTCAAAAAGAAATCTTGAGCCTTTGCCGCGGTCGTCACGGCGTTTTTTTTTCAACAGTAAACATTATGAATAAGCGTGTATCATAAATGTTTTTCTATCCACAATGAGCGTCGTGGCTGAGTTGGCAGCGTGACGGATTGACGATGCTTGGGGTCCGGGTTCGATCCCTGGCTAATCAACTTTTTTAATCTATTTTTTTTCTTCATTTTATATTCAAAAAATTTCAAACTTACTCTCGCTTTAGCTATTCTCGACTGTCCAGGCATTATTTATGATATTTCATTCATATATGTTTAATTTAAATAAAGACATTGGCTACCGTGGATCGAACCCGCGTCGTCTCCACTCAGAGCCCGTACGCTGATATATCAACGGCGAGGCTCTTGTGACTGCAAACCTGCCTTACGTATACACACTTAACGAACCATAAAAAAAATCGCTGCATACCAATTGCATATTGTTTTTATGACCCCAAAGTATTATTGAAGACAAATGAAAACGATTTTTCCACATTTCTAAAGTGGTGTTATCCCTTAAAGAAAAGAAATTAATTTTTTGATCGTTGTAAATGTATATCCCCTCTTAAAGACTTTAAGGCGTCTGACCACCTTGGCCGATCGAAAAATGGGTATATTTAAAAAAAATAATAAACTCGAAAGTATAGGTCAGAATATTTTTATTTTTTTACACGTCAGAAAGGGCTTTAAGAATAAAGTTAATAAATTTCCGTTCAAAATATTAAAAAATGGCGCCGTTATGCACATTGCTGAGGAGGCCCTCCGCACGATACGCGCGGTCGTTGTCCCAGCTCTTACCCGGTCATGTCACATCTGCAAAAGAAATCAGCTCATTCGTGAGTAGTGTCGCTACAATGTAGCGTAGCGGTTTTTTTTTCGACCATTAAAAAAATTATGATGAGCCGAAGAAAAAATTTTGTATTTTTCACCGAAATTATGGCTCACTATAATTTTTTTAATGGTCGAAAAAAAAAACCGCTACGCTACATTGTAGCGACACTACTCACGAATGAGCTGATTTCTTTTGCAGATGTGACATGACCGGGTAACAGCTGGGACAACGACCGCGCGTATCGTGCGGAGGGCCTCCTCAGCAATGTGCATAATGGCGCCATTTTTTAATATTTTGAACGGAAATTTATTAACTTTATTCTTAAAGCCCTTTCTGACGTGTAAAAAAATAAAAATATTCTGACCTATACTTTCGAGTTTATTATTTTTTTTAAATATACCCATTTTTCGATCGGCCAAGGTGGCCAGACGCCTTTAAAGAATCTCGTACGTGTTAGCGAAAAGCGGCAGAAAATTACGAGGCAACTCGTCCACTTCTTTGATGTTCGCTATTTTGGACCATCGCTCGATTGCTTATCTGAGGTCTATACTTTCGAAGGTTGTATCCTCGATATATATGTCTTTTTCCTATAGATGGTATTACCAATATTCGATGCTCACGTCTTTCCATTTCGGAGATATGGATGTTCTAGATTGTTTGAATCTGTATTTGTATGACTCAAACTGCAGACAATCTGAATACACGTTCTCGAATAAATAATCCTTTGATGTAATAGTTATTTAATTTCGTCATCGGTCGAAGGATAACATTTCGAATAATTTACAGTTCGTTATATTGAGTTTATAATTCTAACATTTCGAAATCTTTGTCGTTCTATATTTGGCCTTTCAAAGTTTTGACCCCCATCCCAATGTGAAATGTGTTGTAAAAAATGCCGAAACACACTTATCCAATGTGAAATGTGTTTTGAAAAAAATGCCGATCGAGAAAGACTCAAAGTTCTTTTCGAGCCATTCTCGATCGTTTCGGCACTTTTCTTCAACAATTTTTTAAATTAATTTTCTAAGGGGAAAAGAAAAAACTCATTTACGTATTGGACGAAACATTAATTTTTTTGTCATATTTTTCAATACTGTTTGCACCAAAATTTGGAACGCCCGCTCGTTTTGAGCAACTTCAACATACTTCCGGCGAGGCGAACGACTGCGTGTTCGGTCGCGTCGACGATGCCCGCGGCGTCCTTACTGCGGCCGCTCCCCGCGCTCGTGCCGTTGTTCTTTCGATGGCCTGCCCTTCTCGCGCCCTTGGGCTCCCTCGGGTGCCTCTTGCCGCTGCGGCTGCTGCTGACGGCAACTTTTCTTTTTGTTGCGACGCCAACATTTCTTCTTTGTAACTGTAAAAAATAAATAATAAAATGTACAAATAAAATACATTACTCACACAAATGAAGAGATATTTTTAAAAAATTCCAAATTTTTGGCTGATTTTCAACAAGGGATAACTCGGAGAAAAATGGTCGTACAAAAAATAAAAAAAGGAAATTATAGCTTCACGTATCTAGTTTTCAGATCTGGACTGTAAAATTTATTAGCGTGGGCGGTTTTCTTGTAATCATCCGGAAACCAACGAAATTTTTTTTTCAAATTTTTTCTCGTCTTTAAAATGGTCAGTCGACTTCAAATAATTTTTTTATCATACGACTATAAAAGTCTTTTAGACAATTTAATCAGCTTTAATTTGACCTTTTAAGGAGCTCCGTGCGATGATTTGGCGCGGAGTAATCGTCGATCAAAGCAAAAAAGTCCATTTTAACTTTGACAATCAATTACTCGAGAATTAATGATCGTACAGAAAATAAAATGTTTTATCAACAGCCCCTAATTGCATGTCATAGAGCATGTTTTGTAGTTTCCAAAACCCTACTTTTATTTTAGTAGTCGTATGATAAAATATAGTCGTATGATAAAAAAAATTATTTGAAGTCGATAGACCATTTTATAGACGAGCAAAAATTTGGAAAAAAATTTCGTTGGTTTTCGGATGATTACAAGAAAACCACCCACGCTAAAAAAATTGACAGTCCAGATCTGAAAACTAGATACTTGAAGCTATAATTTCTTTTTTTTTATTTTCTGTACGACGATTTTTCTCCGAGGTTTTCTCCCTTGTTGAAAATCAGCCAAAAATTCGGAATTTTTCAAATATCCCTTAATTTGTGTGAGTAATGTATTTTATTTGTACATTTTATTATTTATTTTTTACAGTTACAAAGAAGAAATTTTGGTGCCGCAACAAAAATAAAAGTGGTCGTCAGCAGCAGCCACAGCGGCAAGAGCCACCCGAGGAAGCCCAAGGGCGCGAGAAGGGCAGGCCGTCGAATGGTGAGGGGCACGCGCGAGGGGAGTCAGATCGGAAAGAGCCGAGCACGGTTGAAGTTTCCCGACCGCGCCTTCGGCAGCTCCACCAACCCATGGACGCTGAGCATGTTCATGTGCGACCAAGCCGAAACGAAGGCTTCGAGGGAAAAAGCAATCTGAGCACGACTCGCGCGTGACTTCACCCGACGGCACGCCGGAGGCTTTTAGATGATTTCAATGCTTATTTAGCTCTTGATTGTCTGCGGTTTTAATGTATAAAAAAAATGTATCGCGCACTCTGATCGCTTATTTTTTTAGTTTACACGTTAATTTAAATATAATAATGAATCTAAATTACAACTTATTTTTCTTATATAAAATTGTTTACGCTTTACTCACACCCGTTCATGTGTCAAATAAATTATAATTCATAAAAGTAAGCGGAAATATATTTATATTCGTATTATTATATTAATTCTCATACTTTCATCAAGCGATAAAGCATTATCCCCAAAAACAAGCTAATCATCCATCCGGCCGCGAATCCTAAGTACCAGAAAGTACATATTCTACAAGCGATGAGATGGTCCCGTTGGTAGCGTTCCTGGCTTCGGTCCGCAGGGGTCCCTAGTGCAAATTTTTCTCCAAATTTTTCGTAATTTCTCATATTTTAGTCGTATTTGAGATTTTCGGAGAAAAAATGATTTAAAACATATTGAAGTTCTGGTCTATTTCCCAAAAACACATTTTTTTACTGAAAATTCATGATTTCTCATTTTCTTCCCGGAAATTTCTCGTTTTCCTATGACCTGAGTGAACGGCTGCGAAGATATTTGGAGAAAATTTAAAGATGAAAAAAATGAGATTTTCGTAAAAAATTGTTATTATTTTTTTTCCTGAACTTTTTCTTTTTCCTATTAACCGGTGCGATGGTCTAGTGGTTAGCGTTCGAATCCCAGTCACGTACATTTCGTTGTAAAATGTTTTTCTTCGGCATTTCGCGGCGAAATAAGACTAGTTCCACGACTGGGGGGCGAACTCGATGACCGGCTGTATTGGTGTAGGTTTTCCGCAGTTTCCCTATACCCATGACAGAAATGTCATGATGAATATAATACAGAGGGGAAAGTCGGCTGCGGCCGCAAGAGGGGGGAACAGGGAGAAAGATGGAGAAAAAAGTAAAAAACAGTAGCGGAAAGAAACGGGCACAATGAGGGGAAAGAATAGATAACAAACGCGAAAAGCGTGTACCTAAGAAAAAAAACCAATAAAAAAATTAGATTTTCGTAAAAAAAACTTATTACATTTTTTATCCCTCATATTTCTGAGAAATAATGAATTTCCGAAATGTTTGCAAACATTATTTTCCTTAAGGGGTAACACCGCTGTAACGGCCTGCCACGAAGCGTTTTAGACAAATAATACTTGGGGTAATTATTAAGCATATATTGAAGTATATTGCAAAAAAATGTTATTGGAAAATATTACAAAATTGCGACACTGCAGCAAATTCTTCCGAGACATGTTGAACTTAAGGTGCTCTGCGACTATAATCGCAGTATAACTTGTGCCAATTTTAATCTGGACAAAATAATTTTTTTAATTAAATGTAGATGAGTGTAGCTAGTGAACCGCGTAGGGTATTTTAGAAATATTGATTTTTGAGTAATTGCCGCGTATTTGACTAAAAATGTTCATTTAGACTTAATAAAACAAAATTATTTTTTTTAGATTAAAATTGGCATAGTTATACTGCATGCCGCAAAGGTTCGACATTCTTCGGAAGAATTGCCGCAGTGTCGCCATTTTGTAATATTTTCGTATAAAAATTTCAAGTAATATACTTAAGTATCTGCTTAATAAATACCGCAAGTATTATTTGTTTATCACATTTTCTTTCGGAAAAAAAATATTAAAAAATACGCTTCCTGTAAGGCCGCTACAGTGGTGTACCCCTTACAGTCTTCATATCATTTCCGAGATTTTCCCGTGATCGTAATTAAAATGATGAAATATTCGGAGAAAGTCGGAGAAACTCGGATGTTTGCGTAAAAATAATTGTCCGCAAAACTCCGAATTCTTCATATTCGTTCTAATTCATAGAAAAATTTGGAAAAAATCGGAGTTTTTCGGAAAAAAAATTGCACTAGGGGCGCGGGATCCTCCCCGCGCTCAGTGCTTTTTTTAAATTATTATTACTATTAATTCTTATTTGATTAGTTATTTTTATTAGTTATCATCATTCACTTTTTTAATTTTTTTTAACTTTCAGCTGTACAGGGTTCTTTCCCCTTGATACATACCCCATATTCCAGTTTATATCCCCACCTTGCGGCCGCAGCCGACTTCCCCCTCTGTATTGCATTCACCATGCCATTTCTGCCATGGGTATAGGGAAATTGCGGAAAACCTATACCAATACAGCCGGTCCCGAGTTCGCTTCCCAATCTCGGAGCTAGTCGCGTTTCGTCGAGACATAACTCACAGACTACAGTCACACTCACATGACACACACCAGTTATCATCATTATTTTAATTAGTTATCTTTTAGTATCGAAAAATTTATCGCGGATTCTGACCGCTTGTTTTATTAGTTTGTACGTTAATTTAAATATAATAATAAATCTAAATTACAACTTATTTATCTTCTAAAAAATTGTTTGCGCTTTACTCACACGCGTCCCTATGCCAAATGAATTGTAATTCATAAAAGTAAGCGGAAATTCATTTATACTCGTATTATTATATTCATTCTCATATACTTTCATCAAGCCAGAAAGCATTATGGTAATGCTTTATTGCTTGATGAAAGTCTATGAGCGTATAGTATATGAAAGTATTTGATTAGTTATTGAATGAATATAATAAGAATATAAATATATTTCCGCTCATATAATGCCATAAAGTATTATCATAATATTTATATAAAGCGATAAAGCATTATCATAATGCTTTATCGCTTGATGAAAGTATATGAGGTATATGGGGAAATATATTTATATTCGTATTATTATATTCATTCAATAACTAATCAAATAAGAATTAATAGTAATAATAATTTTTAAAAAAGCACTCAGCGCGGGGACCGATCCCGCACCCCTGCGGACCGAAGCCAGGAACGCTACCAACGGGACCATCTCATCGCTTGTAAATGTGTGCACTTTCTGGTACTTACACTTTGCGGCCGGATACATTATGATAATGCTTTATCGCTTGCTGAAAGTATATGAGAATGAATATAATAATACGAATATATTTCCGCTTGCTTTTATGAATTACAATTTATTTGGCATAGGGACGGGTGTGAGTAAAACGCAAAAAAATTTCAGAAGTAAAATAAGTTGTAATTTAGATTTATTATTATATTTAAATTAACATATAAACTAATAAAATAAGCGGTCAGAGTGCGCGATAAATTTTTCGACACTAAAAGATAACCAATTAAAATAATAATGATACCTAATAAAAATAACTAATTAAATAAGAATTAATAGTAATAACAATTTTAAAAGAAGCACTAAGCGCGGGGAACGATCCCGCACCCCTAGTGCAATTTTTTTCCCAAAAAATCCGATTTTTTCCGGAAAATTTTTCCGATTTTTTCCCGAATTTTTCTATGAATTGGAACAAATATGAAGAATTCGGAGTTTTGTGGACAATTATTTTCACGCAAACATCCGAGTTTCTCCGAATTTTTCCGAACATTTCATCATTTTTATTACAATCAAGAAAAAATCTCGGAAATTATATGGAGACTTTAAGGGGTAACACCACTGTAACGGCCTTACAGGAAGCGTATTTTTTGATATTTTTTTTTGGCTGAAGAAAATATGATAAACAAATAATACTTGCGGTATTTATTGAGCATATATTTAAGTATATTGCTATAAATTTTGCATCCGAAAATATTACAAAATGGCGACACTGCAGCAATTCTTCCGAAGCATGTCGAACCTCTGTGGCACGCAGTATAACTGTGCCACTTTTAATCTAAAAAAAATAATTTTCTTTTTTATTAAGTCTACATGAATGTAGCCACTGAAACACGTAGGGGATTTTCGATAAGTTAATTAAAACAATATTTATTAAAAAATAACTGTCTTAAAAAAATTGAACATTTTTAGTCAAATACTCGTCAATTACTCAAAAATCAATATTTCTAAAATCCCCTACGTGGTTCACTTGAAACACTCATCTAGATTTAATAAAACAAAAATTATTTGGCCAGATTAAAATTGGCACAAGTTATACTGCGTGCCGCAGAGTACCTTAAGTTCAACATGCCTCGGAAGAATTTGCTGCAGTGTCGCCATTATGTAATATTTTCCCATACATTTTTTTGCAATATACTTCAATATATGCTTAATAATTGCCCCAAGTATTATTTGTCTAAAACCCTTTGTGGCAGGCCGTTACAGTGGTGTTACCCCTTAAGGAAAATAATGTTAACAAAAATTTCAGAAATTCATTATTTCTCAGAATTATGAGGGATAAAAAAATGTAATAAGTTTTTTTTACGAAAATCTCTTTTTTTTTATCTGTAACTTTTCTCCGAATATCTCCGCAGCCTTTCACTCAATAGGAAAAAGAACCAAACAAGCATTGAAATCATCTAAGAGCCTCGCGCGTGCCGTCGGGTGACGTCACGCGCGAGTCGTGCTGAGATTGCTTTTTCCCTCGAAGCCTTCGTTTCGGCTTCGCCACACATGAACATGCTCAGCGTCCATGGCTGGTGTAGCTGCCGAAGGCGCGGTCGGGAAACTTAAACCGTGCTTGGCTCTTTCCGAAGATATCCGAGCGTCGCTCGCTCACGGACACGCGCTACCATGATTGGGCGATGGGCGCGTAAGAGACTAGAGAGGGGGTAACTTTTACGCGTGATCCGGCTGCACTGGACGCGGGTTCGATCTCCTGTAGCAATGTCTTGTTTTTTTTTATTAAGCATATGCGAATTAAATATCATAAATAATGCCTAAACAGGCGAGAATAGCTAAAGTGAGAGTAAGTTCGAAATTTTCTGAATATAAAATGAAAAAGTTGATTTACCGGGGATTGAACTCGGACCGTAACATTGTTAATCCACTAGGCTGCCAATTCAGCCACAACACTCATTGCAGATAAAGAAACATTTATAAACATAAAGAAACATAGAGAAACAAAACAATGATCTCGATACATGTTTTTCACTTTGAAATTGATTTAATGCATATTCCAATCCGCAGTACGGCCACACATGTATGTCGAGCTCGATCAGACGGAAAACCTCGCTCCGTTCGCCTGTCGAGCGAGCGCGATTTGCGAGGGGCAGAGACTTTTCCCCCTCCGAGCTACTCATTCGTGTTGACGCTGACTGCGATACCGACTTGAACGGTGATCACGGACTCGCGCGGTTACAAGGGAATCTGCAACCTCGACAAAGGCGATGATCACGAAATCATACTCCCGAACTCGCCGCCGCGATTTAGCGCCATTTACGAGGCACGCCGAAAAGGGGCGCGTTGTGCATCTCCCTACTAATCTCTGCCGAAAATGGGAGCGTTGTACATCTCCCTACTATTCTCTGGTTATATTAAGGTATTCCTATCGCCAGTCTTCAATCCATAGGATTTTCATAATTTGTTTTGAGCTTTACATTTTCTTGTGCTTTATATGTGCTTTATATTGTGTCTCGGTAAAATTTCAGGATCGTTTATCGACATAATTACCGAGAAAAGAAATATAAAAATTGCGTATTTTTGTGAAGGAATTCCGAGACGACATACAAAAACCCAATTTCCGGTCGCTACAAAAGCGTGTATAATACTGGGAAACCGTCAGATTTTTAAAAAGAATCAGATTTGCGTACTTAACACTCGTAGTTATCCAGTGCTATCAGAAAAAATTATGCTTATTGATCTAATTTTTATGTAATATCAAGTTTAATTTGAACTTCCGGTATTGGATTTATCATGACTTGCTACGATATAGAAATGTGACAGCAAGGCAACAGCTGACTGTAGTCCTAACCTCTTCTTACTCATTCGAATTTCCACACATATTTCATTTTTAAGAGGGAATGATACCTCATCGCGGTCGGTATGGTAGAACAATTATAGATTCCCAAAAATCTCGAAAACGGCTCTTCAGATCCCGTCGAAACTTTGCCAAACGACGTCAAATAGATAGACGAACAGCTGTCTTCCCCTGAAATTTTTTGAATTTGAGAAAAAAAACTAGATTTGCTTATGATAAGCCAATCTACATTTTTTTTCTCAAATTCAGAAAATTTGAGGGGAAGACAGCTGTTCGTCTATCCATTTGACGTCATTTGGCAAAGTTTCAACGGGATCTGAAGAGCCGTTTTCGAGATTTTTGGGAATCTATAATTGTTCTACCATACCGACCGCGATGAGGTATCATTCCCTCTTAACCAACATATTCGGTTATAGCGGTGCGAGCGAGGCGTGCTCGCTCGCACCGGGCGGCCACGTTCTTACTCCCGTTTAAGAGCATCGAGATCCGCGGGCATGGCCGGCTGTAGTGAACGCTGGCGGTAACGGAAGAGAATCGTAATTGCGCGCAGTGCACCAATTGAGAGGTTATTTAACATGTAACGACCGTACCTCGATTGGTCGCCGGGAGTCAATAGAAGTGATCGCTGGCGGACGGCTCATGCGCTCGTCCGCATCGCATGGCCACGTGTTCCCGCCGCATAGAAGGACTATCGAGATCCGCGGACATCGTGCACTGTCGATAACGCACGCTGGCGGTCAACAGAAGTGAATCGTAATCGCGCGCAGTGCACCAATTGAGAGGACATTTAACAGGTTACGACCGTACCTCGATTGATCCGCGTCGCATGGCCACGTGCTCTCGACGCATCGATCGACTATCGACATCTGCGGACATTATGCGCCGTAGACAACACGCGCCGTCGAGCCCAGTGAATCGTGACGGTGCGATGAGCACCGGAAACGAGGATGCAAAGTTAGTATGATAGTGCTTCTGGCAAAATCGTTGCGACGAAACCCTTGTGGGTTCCTTCACTGTCTGCGACTGCGACGACTGCGACGACGATTCATCTGCGTGGTCGACAGTGATTCTTCTCCTTCACGACGAGCATCGAGGTCTCAGCAGAGTCGTGTGTCAGATACCTGACATGAGGATACGGCCTTCCTTTGCGATATCCGCCTGTCACTGCTGGACAACAGCGAACGAGGATCGTTCGCGAAGTCCCACTGAGTAACATCGTGCCCCTCGCGCCAACGTTCGTGCGGACATGAGCGTCGGTGAATGTTGTGAGTAATTGCCCGCGAGCCAGATCGCGATGGCGGGTTGGGGCGTCAGGCCACTCGAGGAGGTTGCAGTTCGTAATAATTCATGAATGTGCATATGCAGTTGAGAAAAACTGATAAGTAACAAGGTCAACGATGCCACGTGCGAGACTATCAGTCCCGAGAATGTCTCTCATGCCTCGATTCGTAGGTGAGACATAAATCGCCCTAGCATTCATTTGCGAGACGGAATTTGGCTATGTACTTTGGGAGCATTCGCTTGTTCTCAACCCTGTGTTCATTTCTTTGCGAGACAGAATTCGTCTTTGTGTAAACTGCCCGTGCGACACAAACTGTGCCTTTTCGTTTCTTCATTTGTAGGCAAGACATATTCCGCCTAAGCGCACACTTGCGAGGCGGAAGTGTGACCATTGTGTGCCAAATATCCCGCGAACATAGCTATAGTTGTCCAATTGTGTGTAACTCTCATGTGCTTTAGCTGGGGATTTCTCCCAATAAATATAATGAACGTAAATAGAAAATAAACGCTCGTCGTATAATAAATCTAACAATCATAGCTTCGGACTTTTGTTTTTAAGAGGGAATGACACCTCATCGCGGTCGGTATGGTCGAACAATTATAGATTCCCAAAAATCTCTAAAACGGCTCTTCAGATCCCGTCGAAACTTTGCCAAATGACGTCAAATAGATAGACGAACAGCTGTCTGCTCCTCAAGTTTTCTGAATTTGACAAAAAATGTCTCAAATTCAAAAAATTTGAGGGGCAGACAGCTGTTCGTTTATCTATTTGACGTCGTTTGGCATAGTTTCGACGGGATCTGAAGACCCGTTTCAGAGATTTTTTGGAATCTATAATTGTTCTACCATACCGACCGCGATGAGGTGTCATTCCGTCTTAAAAAAACCCAGTAAAATAAAGTAATCGGAATTTAATATATTCTACGAAGAGTGCACGTTAAAAAATGTCAAGAAAAGAGGCCATAAGGGCTATTGAAAAATATATTCAAGAATTTGCCACATCAACATTGCCGTCTTGCACGTCGCCCATTTATATCAGAATAAGCAAAGAATTGCAACTGAAATCAAATGCACACACCGTCTACATAGCCATTCGGGAATGCAGATTGGGTTTTTTGTCAAGCTCAAGCGAGTCAGGAAGCTAAACGCGATCTTCAACAGCTGTTGCTAGACGATTTGGCTGACAACCGACCGATCAAGGACATCGTGCTTGAACTCAAGGAAATGACGCTTAGGTGTGGCATTCCCGAGCACGAAGGCATCGGACTGGTAATAATCGAATTTGCAGGAAAATGCCCACCACCCCCCCCCCCCTCCCCCCCCCCGAACTCATCCGAAATGTACGATACATATCTTCACCTTTCCGCAAATATGGTCGATCGTGATGGGACAAGCCGAGTGGAACAAGAAGAAAAAGTTGATCGCAGAGCAAGCGCTCAAACATGTAAAAACCTATGCACCGTTATTCGGTGCATTCCCATCCACTGCCAGATCTGAGCTCACTCTTATACTCAAAGTTCAGGAATTTCGTTACGAAAACATGAACTCCATGAAACTCTTCCAGAAGATCGTTTTGATATTCTACAAAAGTACGCCCTCTATCTTGCGCTGTTTTTTACCGCTGAAAATACGATCGCCGTCCTGATTGAACTAATGCCGTATTCGTTGGCTGTTTTTGTCATCAGAAGACGTAGAATCCGAGTAAGTAATTCTGAAGTGGTACAAGGAGAGACCCTCGCTCAAGGAAAACATGCTCTTTTTGGATCTAATGAAAAAATTCATCGCGTGGCTGCAGAACGCCGAGGAGGAATCCGAAGTTTAAAGAATTTTTTTTTTCGTTTATTCAAAGTACGTTTCGAAATAGATCACAACTCGGTGCTACGACATATTCTAGCAACGCACATGAATTTCACGTATCAATGGTTGCCTTGTAGATCCATTCGAATGATATTTCCCGAAAACGAAAGAAAAAAAAATACGAGAGAAAAACCGGGACGTCAGTATTCTATCCAAATTGATTGGAACCTCTCGGAGGAAACGAAACAAAAAACATCTGACTCGTAGGTCATGGTGACGAGTAAATTTCAATGGTAACAATGGGACAACAGTAAAACAAGTAAAATACAAAACAAAAAAATCTGATCAACTTGCGTGACGACCGCTTGCTACGATTAAGAGACATGACAGCAAGGCACCGGCTGACTGTAGTCCTAACCTCATCTCTCTTATCCGAATTTCCACACATTTCATTTTTACCCTACATATTTCGCCGACACAAATATTCCACGCCCTGACCGGTCGTGACCCGAATACACTGCTTTATATTTCCCGCACCTGACATTGTTTAGATAGATTAACGTTGAAAAGCATGGAGGTTCAACTCACCTGGTTGAGGAAAAAGAGGCGGAGATAGAACCAATGTAGCCAAATATCAAACATAGAAATACTGCGCGAATCGTTGGTATAATTTTTTTTTAATTTTGCTAATTAAATGCGAACGTTCATTCAACAGTTTTGGAAAATTTGAGTTACAAAGTTTTTTTTTGCATGTGTTAAAAATGTGCATTGTAAAAGTCTCAAGTATGATCAGTGGTATGACTAGTGTGAAGCGATAGGATAATCTTAACCAAAAAGAGTTTTGGTGAGAATTTGAAGCCATTCGTGCTCAGGTAAAAATCTGGAAAGATAAACCATTTAAGGCGGTCCTCTAGTTTCTCGGCTGTTTTTTTTACGGCTTTTTCAATAATTTTTTACGGGCCAAGCATCGAAATAATCAATCTCATTGTTTTTGCATAATTTTTATTAACATTTAAATAAGCGTTACAAATTTTTTGTAGTTAAAATATATAATAGAATAAAAGTTATAGTGGCCGACAGGAAGACATCAAGTAAAAGAGGTGCTTGACGGTGACCCAGATTGCGGCTGTTCTGCTTATCTGAAATCTAAAAACCAAACGGCATTTTAATCTTCATATTTAAGACTAGCGATTGAACTAGAGTGAATTCTAAATTACAAAAATTGACTTTTTTATACACTTTTGAAAATTACATTCTATTTTTTACTAATTTTTTCTTAAGTTTTTCGCTCATACAAAAAAAAACTATCGAAGCAGACTTCCGGTTGGATACGAGGCAAGAGCGGACGCGTTGAGAAAGCCGGGAGTGTAAATTGCAGTAATTTGAGAGGAAGAAAGGGAGAAAAAGGGCAAGTGAGTAGTGGAGGAGAGAGGGGAGGGGCAGCCAAAAGCAAAGTGATAATAAGTTTAGTGGAAAACAGTGAGATGGGCGAAGTTTCGAGAAATTGGGAGTGTGAAGAAGAGGTTAGGCCAGAAGATGACCGGGAGGCGAGAGGGGACAACGAGAGCGGAAACGAGACAGGAGAAAGGGAGCAGCAGCGCCGTGGGACTGAACGGAACCACGAGGAGACAGCGGCCGATAAGGAAGGACGAGCAGCAGGAGTAACGAAGAAAAGGAAGAGAGGGCGTCCAGAGAAAAAGGAATGCGGCAGCACTGTCGCGTTCCAGCTCCCAGAGACACCAGCGCGGCCAGTGGCAACGCGCTAACACATTGAGACCAAATACTTTACCGACGCCGCCATAGCTGTGGCTGTGGCGCCAGTGTCCTTCGGTCCCTCCTCGTTTCAAGAACGACTAGATGGATATAGACGAGATCCCGCGTGCTTTGTACGAGAGAATAAATTTCGTTTACTTTCGCCTAGTGAGTTTTATATTAGTAGTGTAGGATTAACCCCCCTTAATCCCTACAATTGGTGACCCCGACACACACAAAAAAAGAAAGGAAAACCACGAAAAGTCTCTCGAATCCAAAAAAATGCCGGTCGACCGTTCACCGACGCACGCGAGAAATGGCGGGAACAACCCTCTGCCACAAAGCGAAGCGCATTGTCCGGACAGCTCACTCATCAACCTCGATCCGGATAAGAACAGCCAACAAGGGAGTTCCTTCGATAATCCTGCGAACGAAGACCCATTCCGACCACCGGAAGTAATGGACCTGAGACACATTAAGCTACCAGAATTTTAGCGTGGTCGGCCCAAGCTCTGGTTCGAGCAAGCCGACGCACAATTCTTTATGCAACGCGTGACGTCCGACAACTCAAAATACTACACAGTGATCTCACAATTGGATCCGGATGTTATGGAACAAGTCTCCGACGTCGTCGAATCACCGCCGGAGGCAGATAAGTACAATACGCTTAAAAGAGCTCTTATCGAACGGTTCACCGACTCAAAGGAAAAACAACTCCATAGGTTACGCACTGAACTGGAGTTGGGGGACAAGAAACCGTCCCATCTCAGCCGCGAGATGAAGGCGTTAGCCGGAAACAGCGTCTCGGCAGAAACCCTCCGCACATTGTGGATGCATCGCATGCCGAATACTCTCCGCCAGCGAGGACGTCGAACTTGCAAAGTTAGCCATCATCGCTGACCGCATGCTTGAAGTCGCGGGTCAAACTGGCCAAAGTCCCGGCATCAACGCAGTCCAACAATCCGGCACGCGAAGGCCCGACGTGGCAGTGAGCAACAGACCCTCTGACATCGACAGTCGAGTAGGATCCTTGGAGCGCAATCTCGCAGAACTAACAGCGCTGCTTAAAGAGAATCTCGCGCTGGGAGGAGACAGAGGCCCGACCAATCGAGCCCGTTCACGCTCTCGATCGACAGGCCGATCTAAGTTTTGCTACTTCCACCGCCGTTTCGGGACAAATGCAAAGGTTTATCGACCTCCGTGCTCATTCAAACCTCCGTCGACGCCAGCGGCGGAAAACTAGGAGTGTCGTCGTCATGCAGCACGGTCAGCGACGGCATCTCTCTTAAGTACCGGCTTCACCTGAGTGACAAGACAACGGGGCTACGTTTCCTTATCGACTCCGGATCAGACGTTTCCATCAACCCTCGGAGAATCATTAAAGAGATACTCAAGGCTTTGGAACTCAAACTTTACGCAGCCAACAATTCCACCATAAAAACTTATGGACAAAAGCTTCTGGGACTCGACCTCGGTCTTCTCCGAGTTTTCAAATGGAACTTCATCATCGCCGATGTCTCCGGAGCCATCTTGGGAGCAGACTTCCTCGTGCACTTCGATTTATTGATCGACCTGAAACGAAAACAACTTATCGACAAGGCGACTGGCCTCACGTCCCGAGGAAACGTCGAAAAGACGAACGAGCATAGCATCTCAGCCGTGGAAAAGAATTCAGCGACCAACAAGATCCTGTTGGAGTTTCCCGGTGTCGTCTCACCAGCGTCCACATCACAGAAGGTCGTGCGCCCTCAAGTCGTACACAATATAGTCACGCAAGGGCCACCAGTCGTCGCTCGTCCACGCCGACTTATAGGGGACAAACTCAAAGTCGCCAAAGCCGAGTTCGAGTACATGATGGAACAGGGATGGATCCGTCCTTCCAGCAGCCCTTGGGCGAGTCCGTTGCATCTCGTTCCCAAAAAATCGGGCGAATGGAGGCCTTGTGGCGATTATCGGCGGCTCAATGCAGTAACAGTGCCAGACCGATATCCCATAGCGCACATCGAAGGGTTTTCCAATAAGCTCCATGGAAAGACGGTTTTCTCTACCCTCGACCTCGTGCGTGCTTATCACCACATCCCGATCGCCGAAGAAAACGTTCCGAAGACGGCCGTCACCACTCCGTTTGGGTCCTTCGAGTTCCTCGTTATGCCATTCGGTCTGTGCAACGCCGCACAAACTTTTCAGCGATTCATCGCCACGGTACTGCGCGGACTCGATTTCGCATACTGCTATATCGACGATATCTTAATTGCGTCAGCAAACGTGGAAGAGCACGAGAACCACGTACGAGCCGTCCTCCAACGACTAGCTGATAACGGAATCAAGGTAAACCCATTGAAATGCGCTATGAACGCTTCAGAGATTCTGTACCTCGGGTATACGATTTCGAAAGACGGAACGAAGCCTCCGGAAGAACGAGTACAAGCCATTCTCGAATACGAAAAACCCAAAACAATCGTCGAACTCCGCAAATTTTTGGGAGTTATCAATTTCTATTGACGTTTCATCGCACACGCAGCGCATCTACAGGCGCCTCTTTGCAGATACCTCCAAGATTCGAAGAAAAACGATCGGCGAAACATTCTGTGGACGGAAGATGCCAACAAAGCTTTCAACGCATGCAAGCAAAGTCTCGCAACAGCTGCTCTCCTCGAACACCCAGCCGAAGAGGCACCACTCGCTCTCACCTGCGACGCATCCGATACAGCCGTCGGAGCTATTCTTGAGCAACAAACGGACGGTCAATGGAGGCCGTTGGGTTTTTTCTCCCGAAAATTGCTCCCGCCCGAGACCCGCTACAGGACGTACGATCGTGAGCTCCTGGCAGTGTACTCGGCAGTAAAACACTTCAAGCACATAATTGAAGGAAGAGGTTTCGTTATAAAAACTGACCATAAGCCTCTGACGTTTGCCTTTTCACAGAAACCGGACAAAGCCTCCCCGCGGCAACTGAAACAATTGGATTTTATTTCCCAATTTTCGACGGAGCTCATTCATATTCCCGGAACGGAGAAAGTCGTAGCCGACGCGCTTTCACGCGTAAGCGAGATCGACATGCCCGTTATCGTCACAACACGAGAACTTCAGGAAGCTCAAGGTAACGATGACGAGCTGGAACGCGCCAATGCATCCCTAAACGCCTGAAACGCGCCAATGCATCCCTAAACGCGCCAATGCATCCCTAAAATTGCAAAAGTTGAACATGGAGGACCAGAACTCTCTGTACTGTGATATATCAACCGGCACCGTGCGGCCGTACGTTCCGAAAAGACTACGGAAGCGTATCTTCGACGCGGTACATGGACTGTCTCATCCTAGTGGCCGAACGACGAGCAAAATTATCAAACAAACGTTTTTGTGGCCAGGGATGCGAAAGGATATTATCCTTTGGGCACGCACGTGCATACCGTGTCAACGAGCGAAAATCCAACGGCATACACGAAACACTCCAGGGACATTCGAAGCGCCAGATAACCGTTTTGACCACGTCCACATAGACATCGTGGGTCCGCTACCGCCGTCACGGGGGTATCGATATATTTTAACGATGATTGATCGTTTTTCGCGATGGCCAGAAGCTACGCCGCTCCGAGAGGTCTCGGCAGACACGGTCGCAACGGCGCTCTATGCGAATTGGATCGCGCGTTTCGGAACGCCTCGAACAATCACGACGGACCAAGGACCGCAATTTGAGGCAGCTCTTTTTAAGGCTCTCACGCAATTGATCGGAGCACACAGAACGAGGAGTACAGCGTACCATCCTGCCGCGAACGGCATCAACGAGCGCTGGTATCGATCCCTCAAAGCAGCACTAATGTGCCACGAGAACTCAGCTTGGGTTGATTTGCTCCCTACAGTCCTACTGGGGCTCCGAACGGCGTACAAGGAAGACCTAACGGCTTTGACTGCCGAGCTTGTTTACGGTACGCCATTAAGAGTGCCAGGCGAATTCTTCGGCGACATGGACAGGCCCAGTAATCCGCAAGTATTCGTCGAAAAGTTTCGGGAGCATATGCAAAAGCTACGCGCGACTCCCACGGCACACCACTCAAAAAAAAGCATCTTTGTACACAAAGACCTTTTCACGTGTTCACACGTATTTCTACGGGAAGATGCCGTTCGACGTCCACTCGAGCCACCATACTCCGGTCCATATGAAGTAGTCGAGAGAATCAGCGACCACGTGGTCAGCATCAAAGTAAAAGGGAAGAACGTCAACGTGTCGACTGAGCGTCTAAAACCAGCCTATTTCGTCAACCAGGAGGTAGAAACAAGTTTTCCTCAAGGATTGCCTGATTCTTTGACTAAACCGCTAAGAACATACGAGCGAAAAAGAAAAGTACAATTCGTAACGCTAACGAAGTCACTCGGGGGGGAGTACTGCGGCAGCACTGTCGCGTTCCAGCTCCCAGAGACACCAGCGCGGCCAGTGGCAACGCGCTAACACATTGAGACCAAATACTTTACCGACGCCGCCATAGCTGTGGCTGTGGCGCCAGTGTCCTTCGGTCCCTCCTCGTTTCAAGAACGACTAGATGGATATAGACGACATCCCGCGTGCTTTGTACGAGAGAATAAATATTCGTTTACTTTCGCCTAGTGAGTTTTATATTAGTAGTGTAGGATTAACCCCCCTTAATCCCTACAGGAAACGAACAGAGATGTGAGGGAATTCTTCGAGTTAATAGAATCAACGGGTGGAGTGTGTGAGATACAATCGCCGCCACTGAAAAAATATAAAAACTATGGAGATACTAAAGAGGACGAAGAAGAGAAAAAGAGAAACGGGGAAAAGGAAAATGATCAAAGGGAGGAAAAAAACGAGGAGGACGAAGAATTGGAGGAAGGAGAAGAAGATGGAGAGGAGGAAGCGCAGAAAGAACATGAAGAGAAACACGTCAGCAATCTTTGTGTGTATACATGGATGAAACGAATTGAAGAAGCGGAGGTAAGGATGAGATGCACAATGAGGAATAGCGTGGCCGAGCTAGAAAAAAATGAAACAGTGGTGGAGGGAGGAATTAAATAGAATAAAGGAAGAATGCGAGGAAGAGGGTGAGGAGCAGTGCGAGGAATGCGCGGAAAGACATCGGGAGATCGAGGAGTACAAAAGGGAGGTAAAGGAAATAAGAAAAAAGCTGAGCAGGACCAGAAGCAGTGGGGGGAGGAGCGACGAATGTTGCTAAATATGATAAACAGGCTCGAAGGCAGTAAGCATGGAAGGGAGAAGGGCGAGTCAGAAGGAAAATTCGAAGAAAACACAACATGCAACAGTGAATGGAATTCGACCAGCGCCTACGTGGCCGCTACCCGCTCGACGCAGCAGTAAGCGCCCGAGTCAGGCGACCCGGCCGACGCGCCCAAGTTTCTCACAAGCGGCGCGATACGCGAGGATCTATTTATAGCGGTGACGCGGCTCACTCGTCAGCTGAACTCTCCGGACCAGATCCGCTCTAGATCACTGCCTTACAAGCAGGTCCATGCACGAGAGCAGACGCTCACCTTTGCCTAGCGGCGGTAAAGCTACTTCGGGGAGCACTCGCTTGCCTACCCGCTCCGGACCACCTACGCTGCCGTGGAAACCTACCCGCCTACTGGGGCCACGAGCGCCACTGACGCGGCCATCGGCCTGCCTGCTGGGACCTCTGAACCCTCGCCGAAGACGCTGGACATCGCCACGCTGGACCATCGTGCCCACGCCGCACTCACCGTTGCCTGCCACGCCACCACTCGGCACCAGCGTAGCCTCGACCACCCAGGGCACTCAGACCAGCCCATCGGGTGGAACCAGCAGAGCCTGCCAGACCAGCGACCAGTCGAGCAGCGAATGGGAACCCGCCGAGCCAGTCGTTAGCCGCTCACTAACGGCCTCAGCCTGCCAGACCAGCGACCAGTCGAGCAAGCGAGTGGGAGCCATCCGAGCCGGTCGTTAGCCGCTCGCTGACGGCCACAGCCAGCCAGGCTGTCCAGCAGCTCACAGCTCCACCCGAGGTGCCAACGCCACCGACAACGCCGGAGAGAGCGTTTACTACCACCAACTCGGGCCGCTCCTTTACACCACCTCTGCCTAGCCCATGGCAACGGACGTCAACGAAACCCAGGCTAGTCTGGCGTCCTAAAATAAACCTGAACTGCGTATTGTAACATAGTCAATTACATGTAAGGAAAAGAGAAAATTAAACGAAAATAACGAAACTCGTCTCCACCATCATTTAAGCGGAATCGGCCTAGCGAACGACAGCCCAACCCTCAGCCACGAAACTCTCCACGAGCGCAATTTGAAACAGAAGAAAAGAGAAACGCGACAAGGGCAACGGCGGAAAAAAATAAGTGAGGACAGAAGATACGGGAGTAAAGAACAAGAAGAGGGGTGGAGGAATTACGAGGAGTCAGGATGTGGAACAGGGGAATCGGGACAGGGTTGGCACGTAGTAAGAAAGGAGAGAAGAAGAGCAGTAGGAGCGGATGAAAACAACAATGTCACGAAGGCAGGAGAAGACGCAAATCGCGAGGAGATCCTGGGGAGGAAGCCACGGGCAATAAATGAACGTGAGTGGCAAGAAGCAAACAATAGGAGGAAACATCGAAGGAATAACATAAATATTACATTCCAAGAGGGGGAGAGAGATGAAAAAGGCAAGGTGTTGGAGAAGGTTGAAGAAAGATGCAGGCAGAATATAAGGAGAAAAACAACTACAAAATTCTCTGGGAATGGGACTGTCATATTGAAGTTCCAAAGCTGGACCGAAAAGATGGAGAGCCTGAGAAGAAGGAAGGAACTGAAGGGAACGAATATATGGATAAACAATGACTTCACCAAAAGGGAAAAAGAGATACAAAAGTGGTTGCGAAAGGTAGCGAAACACGAGAGGAGATACAGCAGACAAGCGGAAGTAAGGTACATGAAAATCTGGTTGGAAGGGAGGTGGTGGAAATGGAACGAGGGGAAAGGAGATATCGAAAGAATGGGATTAGAGGATGGATGGAGGCAGCCATTTCGGAACGACCGGGGAGGACGGCATTGAGGATGACGAATTGGAGGAAGAACGACGAGAGAAGAGAAAAGACACAGCGGGGTTAAGGGAAGAGGCGGGAAAGAAAGAAGGCGTAAAGGGATGACGCTGAAGCTGGCAGATAGACCTAGCAGACCCGCGCCGCCCGAACCCAGTACATTTTTATCGTGATTGTACGCGCCCGGGTCGTAGCGTAGTGAGGCAGCATAGGGCCTACCCCCACCACTTAACCGCTCGTGAATGAGCCGCATATATCCGTCTGGCGGAAATAATGTTCTTTTTTGCTTAACAACAACCGTCACCGGGATGAATCATGAGTCGATCGTTTCGTCTATTCATATAGATTAGGCATGTAAATCGTCAAGTCGCAATTGTCATGCGTGTTGACGGCAAACGACTTTAAACTAAAATTTTGTTCGAGTACGGAGACCCGAATGGCGGATAACTTTTTTTATTCTTAATTACCAAAAGCCGTCACCGGGATGAAACATAGGGGGATCGATTCGGCGAAGGATATAGAATAATCACGTAAATGGAAAAAGTCTCTACTGTCATGCGTGTTAGCAGCAGACGGCCTTTTTTGAGATTTTTCGTGCGAGTAAGGAGGCGTGATTCGCGAAAAACAATTTTTTAATTAACTTAACAAAGTCGGCATCGGGTTCAATCATAGGTCAATCGATTCGACTCATTATAAACAATAAGTAGCTGAATTGAAAAAGTAGCTGCCTGCATGACAGCAGCTACTTTTTCAATTCAGCTACTTATTGTGGCAGCAGACGATCTTTTGTCAATTTAATCGTGCGGCCAGCTCGACTCTTTTCGAGAATAACAATTTATTTTTGTTAATCATCAAATGCCGTCACCGGGACGAAACATAGGGGGATCGATTCGGCCAAGTATATAGAACAAGCACGTAAATATAAAAAGTCGCTACTGTCATGCGGGTTGGCAGCAGACGACCGTTTTTGAGATTTTTCGTGCGAGTAAGGAGGCGCGATTCGCGAATAACAATTTTTTAATTAACTTAACAAAGTCGGCACCGGGATAAATCATAGGTCAATGGATTCGTCTCATTATAAACAATAAGCAGCTGAATTTGAAAAGTGCCTGCTGTCATGCCGGTTGGCAGCAGACGACCTCTTGTGAATTTAATCGTGCGGCCAACACGACTCTTTTCGAGAATAACAATTTATTTTTGTTAATCAACAAATGCCGTCACCAGGACGAAACATAGGGGGATCGATTCGGCCAAGTATATAGAATTAACACGTAAATATAAAAAGTCGCTACTGTCATGCGGGTTGGCAGCAGACGACCCTTTTTGAGATTTTTCGTGCGAGTAAGAAGGCGCGATTCGCGAATAACAATTTTTTAATTAACTTAACAAAGTCGGCACCGGGTTAAATCATAGGTCAATCGATTCGTCTCATCATAAACAATAAGCAGCACAATTTGAAAAGTAGCTGCTGTCTTGCAGGTTGGCAGCAGACGACCTTTTGTGAATTTAATCGTGCGACCAGCTAGACGCTTTTTGAGAATAACAATTTATTTTTGTTAATGAACAAATGACGTCACCGGGATGAAACAAAAGGGGATCGGTTCGGCTTATTATATAGAATAAGCACATAAATAGCAAAAGTCGCTACTGTCATGCGTGTTAGCAGCAGGCGGCCTTTTTTCAGATTGTTCGAGCGAGTAAGAAGGCGCGATTCGCGAATAACAGTCTTTTAATTAACATAACAAAGTCGGCACCGGGTTAAATCATAGGTCAATCGATTCGTCTCATCATAAACAATAAGCAGCTCAATTTAAAAAGTAGCTGCTGTCATGCCGGTTGGCAGCAGACGACCTTTTGTGAATTTAATCGTGCGGCCAACACGACTCTTTTCGAGAATAACAATTTATTTTTGTTAATCAACAAATGCCGTCACCGGGATGAAACAAAAGGGGATCGATTCGACTAATTATATAGAATAAGCACATAAATAGCAAAATTCGCTACTGTCATGCGTGTTAGCAGCAGACGGCCTTTTTTCAGATTTTTCGAGCGAGTAAGAAGGCGCGATTCGCGAATAACAGTATTTTAATTAACATAACAAAGTCGGCACCGGGTTAAATCATAGGTCAATCGATTCGTCTCGTCATAAACAATAAGCAGCTCAATTTAAAAAGTAGCTGCTGTCATGCAGGTTGGCAGGTTGGCAGCAGACGACCTTTTGTGAATTTAATCGTGCGACCAGCTAGACGCTTTTCGAGAATAACAATTTATTTTTGTTAATGAACAAATGCCGTCACCGGGATGAAACAAAAGGGGATCGATTCGACTAATTATATAGAATAAGCACATAAATAGCAAAATTCGCTACTGTCATGCGTGTTAGCAGCAGACGGCCTTTTTTCAGATTTTTCGAGCGAGTAAGAAGGCGCGATTCGCGAATAACAATATTTTAATTAACTTAACAAAGTCGGCACCGGGATAAATCATAGGTCAATCGATTCGTCTCATTATAAACAATAAGCAGCTGAATTTAAAAAGTAGCTGCTGTCATGCAGGTTGGCTGCAGACGACCTTTTGTGAATTTAATCGTGCGACCAGCACGACTCTTTTCGAGAATAACAATTTATTTTTGTTAATCAACAAATGCCATCACGAGGACGAAACATAGGGAGATCGATTCGGCCAAGTATATAGAACAAGCACGTAAATATAAAAAGTCGGTACTGTCATGCGGGTTGGCAGCAGACGACCCTTTTTGAGATTTTTCGTGCGAGTAAGGAGGCGCGATTCGCGAATAACAATTTTTTAATTAACTTAACAAAGTCGGCACCGGGTTAAATCATAGGTCAATCGATTCGTCTCATTATAAACAATAAGCAGCTGAATTTAAAAAGTGTCTGCTGTCATGCCGGTTGGCAGCAGACGACCTTTTGTGAATTTAATCGTGCGGCCAACACGACTCTTTTCGAGAATAACAATTTATTTTTGTTAGTCAACAAATGCCGTCACCGGGACGAAACATAGGGGGATCGATTCGGCCAAGTATATAGAATAAGCACGTAAATATAAAAAGTCGCTACTGTCATGCGGATTGGCAGCAGACGACCCTTTTTGAGATTTTTCGTGCGAGTAAGGAGGCGCGATTCGCGAATAACATTTTTTTCATTAACTTAACAACGTCGTCACCGGGATAAATCATAGGTCAATCGATTCGTCTCATTATAAACAATAAGCAGCTGAATTGAAAAAGTAGCTGCTGTCATGCAGGTTGGCAGCAGACGACCTTTTGTGAATTCAGTCGTGCGGCCAGCACGACCCTTTTCGCGGAGAACCATTTATTTTTGTTAATGAACAAATGCCGTCACCGGGATGAAACATAGGGGGATCGATTCGGCCAAGTATATAGAATAAGCACGTAAATAGAAGAAGTCGCTACTGGTATGCGGGTTGGCAGCAGAGGCCTTTTTTGAGATTTTTCGTGCGAGTAAAGAGGCGCGATTCGCGAATAACAATTTTTTAATTAACTTAACAAACTCGTCACCGGGATAAATCATAGGTCAATCGATTCATCTCATTATAAACAATAAGTAGCTGAATTGAAAAAGTAACTGCTGTCATGCAGGTTGTCAGCAGACGACCTTCTATGAGATTTTTTATGCGAATAGAGAGGCTTCCTTTGCGAATAACAATTTGTTAATTAATCAAGATAAGTCGTCAACGCCACAAATCGTAGATCGATGGATTTGTCTATTCGTACAGAATAACCTTGTAAATAGTACAAGCCACTAATGCTATGCGCGATGGCAGCGGACAATCTTTTATGAGATATTTCGTGCGAGTAGAGTGGCCCGTTATGCGGATTGATTTTTTTTTGTTAATTGATTTATTTTCATTTTCTTATCATGCGTCTGCACATTCGGGACCAGACTTGAAGCTCTTTATTATTTTATTTTGAGTGAAGATCCATTAAAAAACCTTATCTCAAACGCTCCTTTTCTTCCAGAGAAAATATGGCAAGTGCACTATATCATTGAGAATTTGCGCTTCGCCCAATTATTGAATTAATATAAATTAACACCAATTTACTTGATTTAAGAAGAAGTACGGTTCGCTAAAATGATACTCACTTACCAGCGCCGAATGTAATCCATTGATACAACAGTTTCGATAGTAGCTCACTAATGCATTTCACTTTATCACAATGTAAAACGTTCACCAAAATTCATAATATTGCGAAAAGGTTTTCGCGTTGTTAATGAAAATACGAAAAGAAACGGCATGGTTTCAACGAAGCGTTCGAACATCGTAGACAAGGATATTTCGTATAATAACGCGCAGCACGTCGCATCTATGACTGGTGCAACGATTTCTTTACCATTAACAGACACCCTTCTCGCCCTCATTTTGCTACCCCCACCATTGCAAATGAACATTGTCTACATTATTTTCCGGCTATGCGTTTAGACAAATGAGTAGTATATACGCACGTAAGAAAAAAACGTAACGGAGCAGCCTTCCTCGGTTTTCACGTTTTTGAACCTTGGGCATGGTCCGTACGTCGGTTACATTTATGGCCCACCGACCATAAATGTATTAATGATTATTCCTTACAGTGGAAAACGCACTCCTATATCGATGTACCTCACGGTCCAGATTATACTTCGTAGGCGGATTAAATTCTGAGCAAACATCTAAACACACACCACCTTTTTTAATCCAAGCCACTGAAAAACAACAGGCCGGTTGGATTTAACAAATCCCAATCTGTATCCTGTGGTTTCTCCCAAAATATGGAGACGTTTTCTCCGAATATAATGACCTACGGGAAAAATTTATGATTGGGTTCTTTCTGGTATAAAGACAATGCACACGACGTAGAAAATGTTCGTTTGCATAAGAGCAATGAAGGTTTCTGTTAATAGTAACAACGTAGTTAAACCAGTCATAGCGACTTGCTGCCCGTTGTGATTGAAGGTAGTCTTGTCTTTCTTCGTCGAATGCTTCGTGAAAACATGCTGTTTCTTGTTGTGCTTAGGTCGAGGATACATTGACTTATCGCATATCATACATTTTTTAACAAATATTGTTGTGCAGTGAACGTGATAAGTGAGCTACTTTCGAACATGTTGTATTGAGGGATTACTTGCAACGTTGATGAGTGAGTACCATTGCATTGAACAATTGTGTATTCACAAAAACAATATATTGATCTTAAGCTCATCGCGAATCGGGTCGCGTTACCGACAAGATAAAATTTATGCTGCTTATTGTTTATAATAAGACGAATCGATTATCCATGATAAGACGAATCGATTGACCTATGATTTATCCCGGTGACGACTTTTTTAAGTTAATTAAAAGATTGTTATTCGCAAATCGCGCTTCCTTACTCGCACGAAAAATCTCAAAAAGGGTCGTCTGCTGCCAACCCGCATGACAGTAGCGACTTTTTATATTTACGTGCTTATTCTATATACTTGGCCGAATCGATCCCCCTATGTTTCGTCCCGGTGACGGCATTTGTTGATCAACAAAAAAAATTGTTATTCGCGAAGAGAGTCGTGCGGGCCGCAAGATTAAATTCACAAAAGGTCGTCTGCTGCCAACCTGCATGACAGCAGCTACTTTTTAAATTCAGCTGCTTATTGTTTATAATGAGACGAACCGATTGACCTATGATTTATCCCGGTGCCGACGTTGTTAAGTTAATTAAAAAATTGTTATTCGCGAATCGCGCCTCCTTACTTGCACGAAAAATCTCAAAAAGGGTCGTCTGCTGCCAACCCGCATGACAGTAGCGACTTTTTATATTTACGTGCTTGTTCTATATACTTCGCCAAATCGATCCCCCTATTTTTCGTCCCGATGACGGCATTTGTTGATCAACAAAAAAAATTGTTATTTGCGAAAAGAGTCGTGCGAGCCGCAAGATTAAATTCACAAAAGGTCGTCTGCTGCCAACCTGCATGACAGCAGCTACTTTTTAAATTCAGCTGCTCATTGTTTATAATGAGACGAACCGATTGACCTATGATTTATCCCGGTGCCGATGTTGTTAAGTTAATTAAAAAATTGTTATTCGCGAATCGCGCCTCCTTACTTGCACGAAAAATCTCAAAAAGGGTCGTCTGCTGCCAACCCGCATGACAGTAGCGACTTTTTATATTGACGTGCTTGTTCTATATACTTCGCCAAATCGATCCCCCTATTTTTCGTCCCGGTGACGGCATTTGTTCATTAACAAAAATAAATTGTTATTCTCGAAAGGCGTCGGGCTGGCCGCACGATTAAACTCACAAAAAGTCGTCTGCTGCCATCCGGCATGACAGCAGCTACTTTTTCAATTCAGCTACTTATTGTTTATAATGAGACGAATCGATTGACCTATGATTGAACCCGGTGCCGACTTTGTTAAGTTAATTAAAAAATTGTTTTTCGCGAATCGCGCCTCCTTACTTGCACGAAAAATCTCAAAAAAGGCCGTCTGCTGCTAACACGCATGACAGTAGTGACTTTTTCCATTTACGTGATTATTCTATATACTTCGCCGAATCGATTCCTCTATGTTTCCTCCCGGTGACGGCTTTTGTTAATTAAGAATAAAAAAAGTTATCCGCCATTCGGATCTCCGTACTCGAACAAAATTTTAGTTTAAAGTCGTCTGCCGTCAACACGCATGACAATTGCGACTTGACGATTTACATGCTTAATCTATATGAATAGACGAAACGATCGACTCACGATTCATCCCGGTGACGGTTGTTGTTAAGCAAAAAAAACATTATTTCCGCCAGGCGGAATATATGCGGCTCATTCACGAGCGGTTAAGTGGTGGGGGTAGGCCCTATGCTGCCTCACTACGCTACGACCCGGGCGCGTACAGTCACGATAAAAATGTACTGGGTTCGGGCGGCGCGCGTCTGCTAGGTCTCTCTGCCAGCTTCAGCGTCATGTAAAGGGAAGTGGCGAAGTCAATATATTATTATGGAATGCTGCAGAAATATTTAAAATTGGGGAAGCGTGGGGGTTTATAGAAGAAGCGGATATAGTCATTTTGCAAGAAACGTGGGTGGAGAAAAAAGATGAGACGAACGCAAGATAAAAAATGAGTGAGAAATTTAAGTGGATGTTCAAAGCAGCACATAAGGAAGCAGGCGCTAAACGGGGAAGGGCGAAGGGAGGTCAAGCGGTCGAGATAAAAAACAGTTGGGAAGGGAATTGGGAAATAAGGGAATGGGCATTTGGTCTAATATTGGGCAATGATAAAATAAGGGGAAAAACCGCAATAATAACAATATATAATAATGTTGGTATACAAAAGATAGAAAAGCAGCTGAGAGAAGTAATAATGGAAGAGGCGAAACAAAAACAGAAAGTACTAATTGTTGGGGATATGAACGCACGAATAGGGTGGGAGCAAGCAATAAACGAGGGAGGGCTGGATTAAAATGGCGGGGAAATAAGATCCCAAGACAAGATATTAAACACGGAAGGAAGGAGAATGTTAAACCTGTGCGAAGAGGTGGGTTTGAAGGTGTTGAACGGAAGAGTGAAAGGGGATAGGGAGGGCAAAGTGACATTCATAGGAGGGGGGGACGAATGTTGTGGGTCAGTGATAGACTACATAATAGTTGTGGATAGGGGTGGAGGGGATGAAATCAAATGGATGGAAGTGGTAGAGAGAATTGAGTCTGATCACCTACCAATATATGCGGTATGGGAAGAGGAAAACGTAGGAGAGGAAGAAGAAGAAGAGGAGCGTGTACAAGAAAGCGATAGGTTATTCTGGAATGATACAAAGGCAAAAAAGTTTATAGAAGAAATACAAAAAGCGAAAGAAATTGATAAAAGGAGGGAAGATTGGGAGGGGGTGAAAGAAAAAATCTGGAGAGCGGCCGAGAAGGCGGGGTTAAGGATAAAATGTAAAAAAACAAAGAGAGAGAGAGAAGGTTGCCAAGGTGGTTCAACGACGAATGCAAAAAGCAGAGAAGTGCGGTATGGGAAAAATTGAAAGCGTATACGAAACAAAGAAATGTGGATAAAAAACAAGAGCTAGAAAAATAAAGGAGGAAATTTAAAAAAAACACACAGAGGGGCAAAAGAGGAATGGCGGTATAAAATTTGGGAGGAGGTCGGGAAGGCAAAGGACATGACAAAATGGTGGAAAGCAATTAATAAATTCAGGAATAAAGGAAGGGGTACAATTGGTGGTAAAATAACCAAGAAAGAATGGAAAGAGCGTTTTGAAAGATTACTGAATGGGGAAGAGAATCAAGAGAGGGAAATGGGCGTAAGGGAAGAAGAAGAAAGGGGCTCGGAGACAGAAGAGACAGAAATAAATGAGGCGGAAAGGGAAGAGAAAAGGGAATTTTACGAGGTGTTCAGTTTGCAAGAGCTGGATGGGGCTCTGAAGAAGATGAAAAACGGAAAGGCGGCGGGGGAAGACGGGATTAGTGGGGAGTTTTTGAAGTCACTACCAAGAGGACAAAGGGAAGAGCTGAGAGGGGCCTTAAACAAAATATGGTTAAGAGGAGGAAAAGCGAAGGGATGGGAAACAGCAAGGATTGTGCCGATATATAAAGATGGAGAGAGGGACAAGGCGGAGAATTATAGGGGGGTATCACTATTAGATGTAGGATATAAGTTGCTAACAAAAATGATGACAGAGAGGCTAAACAAATGGATAGAGAGGAACAAAAAATTAAAAGAAAGTCAGGCAGGATTCCGGAAAGGCAGAGGAACAAGGGATCAGATATTTACTTTAAACGCGGTCATCAATAAACAATTAAAAGTGAAGGGAGGAAAGCTATATGTAGCGTTTGCCGATTTTAAGGCAGCTTTTGATCGAGTGTGTAGGGAAATAATGATCAGAAAATTAAAAGAGAAAGGAATAGAAGGGAAAATGCTGGAAACAATAAAGGAAATTTATAAGGATACAAGGGCAGAGGTGCAAACGAATGGAATAACTACGGAAAGTTTCAGAACAAATATAGGGCAAAAGCAAGGATGCGCCTTAAGTGCGGTTTTATTCGATATATACGTAGATGATTTAGAGGATATGTGGGAAAAGAAAAATGAAGGAGGAGTGGTAGTGGGGAAGGAAAAAATGTTTGCAATAAAATATGCTGATGATGTGGCGGCGATAGCTGATACAGTGGAGGGTTTAAGCAGCATATTAAAGGACTTGGAAAAATGGGCAGACAATAATAAAATGGAAATAAATGCGAAAAAAACAAAGATAATGATTTTTAGGAATGGGGGAAAAGGAAGGAAGAATGAAGAATGGGGGATTAAAGGGGACAAAATCCAGATAGTGAACGAGTTTAAATATTTAGGGTATTGGTTTACAAGCAGAAACTCAATTTGGGCACATGGTAAAAAGCTGGCCGGGAAAACGCAAAAGGCAGCAAATATGGTTTGGGGGATATGGAAGAGAGCGGGAAGACATATGATGGAAGAGAGACTCTATTTATTAGAAACTATAGTAAAAGCAGGAGCCATGTACGGAGTAGAGATTTGGGGAATAGGGGAAATTGGGGTGTTCGAAAGAATACAGAGCAGATACTGCAAAATGGCGCTAGGATTAAGTAAAATAACCCCGAATTATATTTGGAGAAGGGAGCTGGGTGTGCCAACAATGGCCTATTTGATAAGGGAAAGAGTGTTTAGGTACATAAGAGAGGTGCTGGGAATGGACGATTCAAGATGGCCAAAAATCTGTTTGATGGAGGAGGTAAGGGCAATTGCCAATGGAATGCCATCAAAGTGGGGGAAGAATTTGGAGAAAGTGTTAAAGGATATGGGGATAGAGGACGTAATAACAATGATAAGAGAAAAAAAGGGAAGAGAGTAAAATAGATGAAAAGATGAAAGAAGGTTTAGAATGCCTAAAAAAGAAAATTTTGGACGAGGAGGAGGAAAGAATAGGAAAATCGTCATAGAATAGCAACTACAAATATATCGTGGAAAATGACGAAAGGCCATGGAAGTATTGGGCGGTAGAGGGTGTGAAGGGTAGGGATAAAGAAATGTTGGCAAGATTAAGATGCGGAAATACATGGTGGGGGGGAAGAAGGGGGAAAAAGACTGGAGATGCAGAATCTGCGAGAAAGAAAATGAAACAATGGAGCACCTGCTAATATGTGAAAAAGGATGGAAAATTGTAACGACGAAAGCGAAAAAGGAAGCTGAGGAGTGGGTGCAAGGAGTGGATAAGGTGGCGATAAAGGGGGAAATGATAAACATGTTGAGTGGAAAGATAAATATAGGGATATGCCAGTATTTCAGAGAAATAGAGGAACTATGTAAAAATGCGCAAGGAGGAAGAGGGAGATGAAAGCGAGGGAGATGAGGAGTAAAGTGACAAAAAAAGAGAAAAGATATGCGGGGTAGAACATAGAATTAAGGTAGACGTAAGAAAAATGTGTTTGAACAAAGCGAAAACTTTTTGTAAAAAACTTGCAAAGCAAGTTGTGCAAATAAAACTCGATTATTATTATTAACTATCGAAGCAATCATGATAATCCTAGCTCAATCGCTGGCTTATAACATATCAAAAATGCTGTATAAATTTGAACAAGATCGGTGCAGTAGTTTCTGAAATATCGTGGTCACCGTTTCGAAAAATGGTGTTTCGAGAAAAACGCGTTTGAAAGTTCGCGCATGTGATTTATACTAAAAATTTCATCTCACCGTCAATCTGCTATGCCTGGACCATACAACAGGCCTTCCTCTTCTTCTTGGAAGTCACGCAGACCTGCTCTGTCTTCCCTTTTCGCGATTCGGGCCTGTTTTACAACATCACTCGTGCGCCTTTCTGAACGGTCGATCCGAGAGCTATCACGCTGTTGAACATATCCTTTAGCTTGTGGGCCGATTTTCACTCCCATGGTTTCCAAGGTCTTCAGGATAGATTTGAATCCTTCGTTGAAGATTATGACAGCGAGAAACGTGGCGATTTCAACCACTTTTGGCCCAGAATGGAGGTGCTTCGGAGCAAAAATCCAGATTAACGAATTGAGCGACTCGTTATTATTTTGAGTTGCCGCTCCCACGCATCTGCTTAACAATTCTTCTTTGGATAAATCCTCATAAATTGGCTTTATAACTTTTTGAACTGCTTCAGAAAGAGGCGGTTTATTGTGTTTGAATTGCTCAGCCTCTCCGAGAAACTCAGCTCTGCGCCATTTGCACCAACTAGATTCGCCTGCAGGACAATTTTGATGCTGTGGATTGCTGTCTGTGAAAATCTTGTGAAAGAATGTTGCCCAAATTTCTTTTCTCATTTCCTCGATAGAATCTGGATGTCTCCGAATAGCTAATCCATAATACGTTGTCATCTCACCAATCAATTTATCAGTGAGTTTTCCTGCACCTTTCCCACCAATGCCTTTATTAGATTTTTTTGCATTTCGGAGCCGAGTCCCGATCCTCTTTTCAACGTGTCCAACAAACTTTTTTTTTACAACAACAACATCTTCTCCATATGGTTCTGCCTTCAAAATACCGTTGAATGTCTTGCTGTCACCATCTCCTATGTATGTCGTATATCGAACTTGATGTTTATCTACTGAACGAGAAAACATTTTCACAACTGCATCTATTTCCATCTTCCCAGAACTTCCAGTATGATTTCGAGTACAATTTTTTTCATGATCAGCGAGCCATCCTGCATATCCAACTGGATCACTATTTTTTTTATTTTTCCACAAATTGCATCCAGCACAAAAACTACTCATTACACACGCATCAACCACTTTACCGGTGTACTTGGTAATTAAAGTTGAAACTCCGAATAAAGATGAAAATCCTCTTTTTCTCCATGTGCCATCTCCAGATACGGTGAATTCATTTTCTGCTCTTCCTTGTTCTTGAAGGACTTCCTTTTCATGATTAACCGCAATCGACAACACTGTATCAAAAACGGCCGAAGAAGCTGAGTGAATATTTTCTAATATGGAATAGTACGTGTTCAAAGCAAAACCTTGTCCCATATCCATCATTCCACAGAAAATTCTATAGCCTTCATAACCGACTCCCAACAAACGCATCACGAAAACTAAGCGACGATTTATTTCGTAGGCTTTACCGATTTTTGGGGCATGAATCTATTTCTTTTTCTTTCTTACACTTGCACGCCATAGAAATTTTAAAGCCCAATCCTCGTATATCACGTTGATGGAAAGTCACCGTACTTTTGCACTCTTTACAAATAACAGCCGAAAAAATGGTTGAAAATACACTCACAAAATTAAAAATACCATATAAAACAATCTGTTCAACGTTCACTTCAAAAATTTTATTTTTACGAAGTTTCTTCGCTGACGCCGATGTAAACGACTTGTCTTGTTCAATACTGTGTCGGTTGCCTGCGAATTTTCGCTTTTTAGGTCGATCGTAACAAGCCGGTCTCTACTTCCTTTCTTGAACATTTTGAAAACTATTTTCAAAAAATCAGCTGCGTGCGACTCGCAAGCGAAAATATAGTACGCTTCGCAACTGCCACAGCAAAACTGAACTAACCGACGCTTCACGGCGTCTTAGTCAATATTCGAAAGCGTCTGTCAACGGTCTCGGCTCCCCTTTACTCGGGCCTAATTCACAAAAGGTTCAGGTAGCAGTTAGATTTAGGTATACCAATACAATGGTCAGCGCCGCTCGGCTTTCGGAGCAGCCCGGCGCGCGCTCCGTATACCTGCTCCGTTCCAGGGCCGTAACTTGTGAACCACTTCGAATATTGAAAAATCCTTTGGCACACAATTTCTACACATGTTGTAGATGTGATTAATGAAAAAAAAATCGATTTTTTCGACCCGAGAAACTAGAGGACCGCCTTAAATATGACAATTGCGTAATGACATTCAAATTTTATACTCGTTGCTTTTATTAACATGTTGATAATAACTATCAATTAAAATCGATAAGAGTAATTTTTATTTAAACAATCATAACGTAATTGTAAATACAATGAAATATTTATTGTGATTTTCTATTTTAAAAAATCATGTTATTAATAATATAATTCAACAAATGTGATGTAATCTTACAGATGGTTATCGTCTAATATGTTTGAAAAATATTGGTGATGTTCGATTGGAATTAAACCTCTGTCAATCATGACCTGTAAATCTTTTTTTATTGGTGCAAGAAGCAATTTCTTATCTGACGTCTCCTTTGATTCGAACATTCGAACACCATCCGCAGGGTGTCTACCGACCTGAGAAGTCAGGAAAAATCTTAAACGTCATGAAATAACACTCTACCCTGAAAAAGTCATGATAATGTCATGAAAAATTACCAGCCTACCTGAATTATTATACCTTACTAAATTATCGTTGAGTCTATATTCAATATGAACTAACTTTGTGGTACTTGTCGATAGAGAAACGAATATCGAATCGATATAAAATAAAATAGAAGAAAGTAAAAGACAATGATGCGTTATCTCAACATATATTAGTTTTTCTTTGTTATTCCATTAAAGCGACTAGATGATATTACTCAAAGTTCCTAAATGTATGTAATATTTTTCTAGATGTTCCCAAAATATATTTCTTGACAGCAATCTTGAAATTATGTTTGTCTCACATTTTTTACTACATATGGAATTGTACAGTTTGGTGACTTGTCGTTTATTCCGTATACTTTTTATTGGCATACAACACACATCTGTTTGAAAGAGAAAAACAAAAATAAAAAAATTTAGATAATCGGTCGCACTGTAGAATCATTAAGTATACTTCTATGCCAGAAAGTCATACTAAGAGTCATGAAAAAATCCCCATTTCTTGCCTTAAAAATCCTTAAATGTCATGCAATTTCAGTTCTGGTCAAAATTAGACACCCTGATCCGTTTTTTTTGAAAGATATCAAAGATAGCATTCACATTGTTTTGCTCGAAAAAAGAAAACATACGCTCTGTACTTTCTTGGTCTGTAAACAAGCCTTTCTACATTCATCAAAAATAGTAGTACCATCTTAAAGTTATACATTTCGACCGGAAATGTAGATACAGTTCACAAAATCGTCAAACAAGTTGTCATTGTTAACTGGGTACACTGGAATTGTTTCCAATATTTGTTTTCTTCATTTTTTTGACAATGAATTTTTTATCCAAAAGTGACGAGATATTTTTCGCTTGCCATTTTATCATATGTCCAGAAGATGAAAATTCAAGCAATGAAATATGTATTATATATATCCGAACAAAAAAGAAAACGGTCCAAAATGGCAAACAAAAAATACTTCGTTATTTTTCAGTAAAAAAGCTGGGTCACAGGAGTTGGAGTGAAAAATAGACACAAGGCGTAAAAAAAGCATGGAAGAAAAGTCGGAAACAATTCCAGTGTTATTGAAACATGTTAATGTTCGCGGTGAATATCGAAATCTGCTTCTTTTCGTGGTAAAAGACGAAACGTGCTAGTTTTCGCGTTAAATATCGAAGGGTGCCAGTTGTTGTGGAGAAAACCGAAACTTGCTAGTTTTCGTGCCGGAAGCCAAAACATGCTAGTTTTCGCGGTGATATCTAACTTGCTTGTTTTCGTGAGAATTCTGAAACTTGCTACTTTTCATAAGTAGCATCGCATTGGAATTCATTGACTTTTTCGTTTGCAGAATTGACATCGACGGTGATCAAAATCCACGGGTCCAATCTCGCCATTGCCGGGAGACTCCTAGGCGTAAACCCCAAGGTCGAGCAGCAGAAAAAGTAATATTTGAATTTTTGAAAATACGTGCTGAAGGACCGCAGCAAAGTTTTCGAGAACGCGAGCAAATTTAACGGGACGACATCGCGGACAAATATTGGGAGAATCACCAGCGGACCGACGCCTTCTGGACCGGGTAATTCAGATTAGCCACTCACGGGCAGTGACGGATTGAGTCAACCAATAGCAAATTCTATCACGAGGCCCTTCGATTCACGATATACAACATGATTTTTGCAAATATTCGATTTTACTATGCAAGCACCATTTAAAAAGGGATTATCGAAATTCATTTAAAGGGGTAAAATTGATGATGTAGGTTTTTATGACAATTCGGCTATTTTCAAGTTATATCCATGCAAATTCGTATTTAGATTTTTGTTTCATGAATTAAGAATGACGTATTTCAGTGTTTCCGAAAAATCAACCCTTACGGGGGTAAAATTCGGAGTGCAATGTTCTTTGGCAGTTGGATTCTTTTTTAAAGCCAAACCCATTGAAGTTTCTACTCATCCTATTGGCTACAAATTACGTATTTCAGCCTTTGATACAAATTATCTCTCAATGGGCATTCGTTATCCTTGTTACTCTTGCTGTACGGCTAGTCCGACACTGCGGACACAACTCGCGTTATTACCTCGTTTTCATTGCCGCTTTTTTTTGCAGGCAACAACACGTTCCTCTCGTCCACCGCGATAAGCATCAGGACGACCACCCAATTACGACACGCCCTATCCACTAAGAAATTCCACATAAAGAATACTTTATAAAGAAGGCTTTAGTAGATGTCGAAAAAGCAAAGTGTGACCAAATCGTTGACGAGCAAACGCGAATAACCGAGGCACACGTTCATCATTTTTTGTTTTTCGTTTTTTTTTGTTCCATACCTTCGTAATGTTTTAAGATTAACGATTTTAAGATGAACTATTTTAAGATTACGTCAGTACGGCTGTACCATTGAAGTGACCTACGCGCAGATCTTGCGTGAATCTAACCGGGAGATAGTGAGAGCGCTAACATACGTGGCAAGGCGTGTTAAATCGCATATCCAAACTAAATATCGGATTGCCTGTGTACGGAGAAGAAAAAAAAAGAAAAAACAACAGACACATGCTCGAGCAGCTTTAATTGATATATTTTCACTCCTTAGAATTATCAGTATTGGCTCTACGACGAGCATCGTACATATCACGTGTTTAATTCTGTTTAAAACGCGTCATAAAAAAATCTGAATAAATATTCCAATCTAAGCAACGAAAGTGTTCGGTCCTTTTTTCTACCCTATCTGCGCCGAAATAATCGTTCAGTTTCCCGTTGTCCATACAGTTTTGACACAGACGGTTCGGTCCATAGCCTGCAAAGAGGAAACATTTATACGCATTCAAAGCACTGAGCTCGAATCTAGCTTTAAAAAACTCATAACCAAACCCAAAGATTGTCAAGGCTTTTGCATCGATAAACCTCTCTGAGGCATTACGCTATCGAAGCCTTCCCTTGTGCGCTCTTCCATCCAGGCGGCCCATCGTTGGGTCATCTCTCTTCTGTGACTTCCTGTTGAGTTCCTTTGATTTAATTCTTTATTAGTAATAAGTTTACGCACACTTCAATTAAATAATTATTTCCAAATGAGGTCACGAATAAAAAAAATGTTACGCCTCAGCTGACAGATCAGGATCCAAAGTCATAACCGAACCAAGAATGGATATCCGGCGTCGTGATTAGAGGATTGGTCACTGAAGGTCCACACACGGGGCAAAATTACAAAATTACAATTGATGCACTCGCTATCTCTTGTCTGATTTCCCTTTAATGAGTCTTGATTTATAGAAAAACTCCCGGAAGCGTTTGGTATTCAATTTAGAACGATTGGGAGTATATCACTAGATTGAGCCAACCAGAAATACGTGTGTATCGTGAACGGCGAGCTGTGATTGGTCGCCAGAAGCCGCAGCGGAAAAAGGATTTTCTAACGAAAATTCACCCATTATTTTGTGGCTAATTTCATTGTAAAAAGACTTAATTGATAGAAAAACATCTAATAGCGTTTGATATTCTATTCAGGACGTTTGGTAGTCGATCGCTAAATTATGAAAACGCAAAGTACATGTGAATCGTCAGTGGACGGTTCTGATTGGTTGCCAGAAGCCGTAGTCCGAGAACGGCTGATTAACGCAAATTCACCCGTTATTTTTTTAGATTAAAAAATCGGTCCACATGGTAGCACCCTCCCCCCTCACTTTGACTAATCAAGCTTTCATCCACGAATCGTTTAGTAGTCATGCGTGCGTACATAGTTTCTTTGTCCGCCGCGACTTGTGCCGATCAATCACAGCTCACCGTTCAGTTGATCATTGTGAGCCGCTAATGGTCGTTAGAAGCCGCAGCGGAAAAAGGAATTGCTCACAAAAATTCACCCATTATTTTGTGGCTAATTCATTGTGACGCGATTTATTCGATAGAAAAAGAAATCATAGCGTTTGGTATTCCATTCAGGTTGTTTGGTAGTCGATCAATCAATAACGGCAATGTAAAATACAGCGAATCGGAAATGGAGCGCTGGGATTGGTCGCCATAAGCCGCACTGACGGAATTATATATTAGCGTAGATTCACTCGTTATTTCTTGTCCGATTACCTTCTAATGGGCCACGATCGATAGAAAAACATCCGGTAGCGTTTGGTATTCTATTCGCGACGTTTGGTAGTCGATCACTCAAATACGATAACACAAAATACGTGCGTATCAGGAATAGAGAGCTGTGATTGGTCGTGATAATATACGACGTTTTTGCGACAGATGGCGTTGGTTATCGAGTCTTTTTCCGCTGCCCATCGTCCTATCTCATGGATCGGAATTTTCTTTTTGATTTTCCGGAAGAATGGGAAACTACCAAACGATTTAAATGGTTTACCAAACGCGACCAAACGACCATCAAACGATTCGTAAAAAAAAGTTCGATTAGTCAAAGTGGGGGGGGGGGGCTAACTTACTGCCCAAATTTTGATTATCGATTTTTCGAAAAACGGAGGACTACCAAACGATTTCAATGGTTTACCAAATACTACCACACGACCACCAAACGATTCGTAAAAAAAAGTTCGATTAGTCAAAGTGGGGGGGCTAACTTTGACGAGGTCCCGTACATTCCGTATACCCCAAAGCGTGCCTCTATCTGACGCCTCTCTTTTCGGTACTGGCCGCAAAAGCGTGGAGCGCTGCTGTCTCGGAGGCATGTGCGACAGAGCGCGATGTATGCGCGTATGCGAATAGTCTTTCCCTTCACGTGGCTGTGATGAAAAAATAATACATCCTAAATAATTAGTCGAACACAAAAACTAAAAGCATAAACCGAAAATATGAGCGATGAGCCATTAGTTAATGATACTCATCGTCTTTGACATGGATATGCTGATTTAACTTTCGCTCAATCCAATTACATTTTTTTCGTTTACGGAAAAGAAGAACATTCGAAATTTACGTGTAGGACGCATTCCTTTCATTAGTAGTAGTAGTAGAAAATATCAGTAGTCATCACTGGGAATTTTAAATAATGAGACGTGCTTCAGGTTATTTATGTATCCACTTCTACATCCTGGAATCATACACCACTTCGGAATCGCAATATATTGTAACGGATCTTAATTCGTTACAAATAAATTTATAGGTTCGAGACTCGAACAGGGAAGAAATTAATATAAACTCAGGTGTTTTGGGTATTTTTTAACAAAAAAATATGATTTATTCAGTTTGGTATGGCTCGATATAATGTAAAAATAACGCTATGCATAAGTGTAGTGTGTTGTTTTTGTATTTTTCCGCAATGTTTTTCTCAGTCGGTAAATGTTCACTTCGTGTAATTACTCGGATGGTAAGCCCTTCCGGGCGCGACCAGCATTGATTATCATGGGCCGATAAATTTTCCCCCTCTCTTACTCGCCCTATCGATCGCGGCGTGGTGAATCGTGACACACTGGGTCGCTCAATGTAGACGTTGTATCGGTGGAGGTGTGCGTATGTTTGTTGTGTTTTTGCATGAGTATCGTGACGCTCGCAGATTAAAAATACCTCTTCGCCCTTTATGCTCTCCTAATATAATTTTTCTACTTAGTTTGCGGTGACTCATTTCAGCGCTTTATTTATCGACCTTCCGTATCTCTCTTTTTATTTTTATTTGATTTTCCAAAATTTTCTAACTTAAGACTAAAATAAATTCATCTCAATTCTTCTTCGTTTTTTGTTCCTTAACGTTCCGTATTCCAGACGTTTCCGATCCACGAGGGATGTACTTGGTCCAGCAGTACTAGTTAACTTAAAAAAAAATGAAGAGAGCTTTTTAATGCCTTTTAGGCGCAACTCCGTTTTTTCCTTGTTTCTCAACGTTCCGTGTTCTCAGCGTTTTCTTCCACTAGGGATGTACTTTGCCAAGCAGTACTAGTCGATCCACGAGGAATGAAAGAAGCGATCTTTCTAATGCTTTTTAGGCGCGGCTCCTTGTTTCTCTTGTTTCTCAACGTTCCGTGTTCTCAGCGTTTCCTTCCACTAGGGATGTACTTTGCCAAGCAGTACTAGTCGATCCACGAGGGATTCAAAGAGTGATCTTTCTAATGCTTTTTAGGCGCGAATCCTTGTTTCTCTTGTTTCTCAACGTTCCGTATTCTCAGCGTTTCCATACACTAGGGATGTACTTTGCCAAGCAGTACTAGTCGATCCACGAGGGATTCAAAGAGTGCTTTTCCTAAAAAATTTCCGTTCTTTTATACCCTGATTTTTAACGTTTTTTTGTTCCCCTTCTTTTTCATCTTCCCTTAATGAAATTAGTGGGTTTTCTTTCCCTTTAATTCAATTTGTTGGTTTGTCCGGTTTTTCTTTCCCCTTAATTCAATTAGTTGGTTTATCCGGTTTCTGCCGGTTTTTCTTTCCCCTTAATTCAATTAGTGTAACGTTTCAATATTTTTTTGCTGCTGTGCTGTGTGGCCGTTACATTCCCTATGTTGTTATCCGCCATTAATTTAATTAGCGTGTTTCTACCTCGTTTTTCTATAGATATGGCCAGCGTAACCTTTCTTGGTGTTGGTCCGTTTTCCCTTACCCCTTCCTTTTCCTGAAATCGGTTGACTCCTTGGTATATTTGGGGCGATAGTCTATCAGTTGGTTCATGAGACGGTCTTTTCCGTCTCAATATAAACACTTCATCTTTCGTTATTCAGTATTGAATAAAAACCGTGGCTACGATACACTCGAAATCACCCCGCCAAAACGAGGTTAGGCCACCCGACATACGACCGTCGCCACACAACGTGCACACCATGCCCCGTAAACGCGGTATAAACAAAAGTTCGTCCTCTTCACTAGCGCTGCGGTGGAATGCGCAAATAGAGGCGTCACTTAGAGTCACGCATTTTTGAACGGAGCGCCCATGGAGACTAGAGTACAGGAGCCCGAACGCTGTACTGTGGACGCGGGCTATGGAATCAGCGAAAATTTTTACGGAAATATCCGCTGGCGCTGCTGTACTCAAGATCGGATACGACAGAGATAGAATGAGAAAAGAGAGAGCGATAGAAGAGAATATTCAAAGCGCAGTTATGCACGCAAGACAGATGGAAAAAATAATAAATTTATTCGTTCGTCGATTAATTCTGTCATCGTGCATTTGTTAATTAAATTATATACATAGGCAATTATTATATACCCCATTGAGCGGAACTCGCTCCAAACCCCATTTAACGCAACTCACCCCCAAGGACGCACGCGAACGAACACCCATCGTATGCTTGGGCATTACTTGGATGGGTGACCGCTTACGTATGAAAATTTGTGTTCTATATAAACATGAATGAATATGGAAAAAAATATAACGAGATGAGTACAATAGCGTTACTCGAAATGAATGAATGAATTAATTAATTAATGAGCTGTTCTTTTATTCCGAGGAAAAACACGCGTGGTCATAACAGAAAAGATTATCGATGCACTATGCACTCCACAACACTGATTTTTACTGCAATTAAAAAATCCTTATCAGAATTTCGCATTCACAGACGAACAGCCAAGAATGATATATAAATATTATAACCAAGAATTCTCCAGTTCATATATACGCTCACTTCATAGCGTCACCGATGCCATACTTCACATCCTCCCCTGTCGGCACTAGCGCTTGATGTGGCTGAATTTCGAACTAAAACTTTTCGTCACTTTCAGGGCCCACGTTTGGGGTGCTTTTAGCATACGCGTTCGGGCTCCTTACCTCTAGTCTCCATGGGAGCGCCCAGACCTGCATATACGACCGTGGTTTTAGGCCGCAGTCTTACATACGAACCGCGGTCTTACATACCGGTCTTGAAACTTGCTCAAAATTTCAGTGGTGGGGGATGGCCTCTTAGGGCGGTATTCATAGTCAGATCTTAAGACAATCGTCAACTAAGATGGTCTCAGAACGTGTCTCAAGATAGCGCTATAGTTCCATAGTCGGTAAATAAGACGCGACAAATAAGATAGTCTTAACGAAGATCATCTCATAAAACTCTTGCTTATTCCAAGTTTCATAGTCCAGTCTTGTTCAAAATAAGCAATGTCTCAATAGTGCAAGGTTTCATAGTCAATTATGACATGCTTATTTGGAGAAATAGACCGTAAATAAGATGGTCTTGACCAAGACGTGGTTCGAGTCGTCTTAAGCAGCGTCCCATTTATCTCTCGCATATCAAAAGCTGTATGCAGATGTACAAACTGACTTTCAAAAAAAGTGCCCTTAATTAATCAACGAAATTCGGAATGTACAAAACCGGTGTTTTCGTATTGTTGGACTGTGGTGACATTATATAAAATAAACGAGTACAAGTTGTTATGTGGTACATGTGAAAGTGGTAATTGAGGTTAGAAATGCAGTGAATAAGTAAATCGGGAATTTTGGACTACGCAATCAATTGAATTATTGCAATGTCCCATTTCAACGATTTGCTGAATCTGTATAATACGGATAACATGGATTATACGGATTCGGACGAATCATCTGAAGAAGAAAATGTTCAACAAGTCCCGCGTACTCCAAAACGATAAATACGAGACGGCCAGAACCCATTCGAGTTCTATGGCGAAACTGAATTTAAACGACGTTTTCGGTTTTCTAAACATAGCATCATACATGGGATATTACCCAGGATCCGAAATAATTTACTTAAAGTTAATAATCGTGGACTACCAATTTCACCAGAATTTCAATTGTTAATTTGTCTGCGATTCTACGCTACGGCAAGTTTTCAGGTAAGTCTTGTTTCCGCAAACTGTACATCTAGTTTGGTGCTAACAAAAAATAATTCATAATATTATATTCGCTGGTTATAACAAGTAATTTATAATTATACATTATTCTGTGCAGCTCGTCAATGCAGATTTGATATCTGTGTCACAATCAACAGTGTCAAGGATAATATTTAGGATTTCTACGTTACTTGCGGCTGAAATGTTCACCGTTATTAAAATGCCAATGTCAGAAGAAACTCGATTAGAAAATCGGCAACTTTTTCGGCAACTTGGAGCCAACGGAGACGGCATCGGTCTTCCTGCAATTGACGGCGCTATCGACTGCACTCACATACGCTTATCACATACAAAATTCGAAAACATTCAAGAAGTCTACAGAAATCGCAAGGGATATTTTTCGTTAAATGTCCAGGTATATTTTATACACATTGCTAATGGAGTCCACAGGATTGCGATTATATCTGTTTGTGAATAAGAACCATCTAAAATTCTAATCGTACAGGCTGCAGTAGGTCCGCGCATGGAATTTTTGGATATCGTCCCAGAATGGCCCGGAAGCCAGCACGACAGCCGAATTTTTCAAAATTCTAGGCTTTATATGAAATATTATGAGGGGCAGCTATCCGGAGCCCTTGTTGGAGATGCTGGATATCCTTGCCTTCCGTTTTTGCTTACACCCCTGGGAAATCCTCTGACAGATGCAGAGCGAAGGTATACATGAGAAAGATTACTTTAATCGTTAAAAGATGGATGCAAAAAAATTGATTCTGCAACTTTTTAATTCCAAATAGCTACAACATTGTACAACAAAGGACAAGACAAGTCGTTGAAAGGACATTTGGAATATGGAAACGCAGATTTCCATGCCTATCGAAAGGCCTTGCCACAAAATTAATATGCAGTACCACAATAGTCGTAGCGTGTGCTGTCTTGCACAATTTATCCCTTACTCTGGATAACATTCTTCCGGAAGAAGATCCAATCGACGAGGAAGAAGCAATCCCGGGTCAACCCCCACATTGGCAGCCTAGAGAGGGTTTCCTGATTCGAGAAGCTTTAATCGAACGGCTCTTTCAATAAAAGAAAGAAGTTAAACGTGTAGATCAGTCGTTCGATCGGTAAATTCTTCCATTAGAGAGCATGATTTAAATGGTATTATTCTCGTTATACGAAGCGTCAGGAAGAAAAATCAGTTTCCGCTTCTCAGCGCTCTTTCTCGCACTCGCGCTCTTCGCGAGCGTTACGCGATGCCAAGTATAATAGATTTTTTAACTTCAAGAATGTATAATTTGCAGACGATTGCAAAATTAATAAATATATTTTCTCTGGGCTATGAATTATGTTATTGCATCCGGTATTATGACGCAATCCAATAATGTGCGAAAACATATATTGTTCTGATGTATATATATATATATATATATATATTTATTTTATAACCGTATATCAGAACAAATTATAATATTGTAACAAACTTTTATAAAGTTCCCAATAAAATCAACGAAAGTATTAAGGATATCGTAGATGCTTTGGTTATATTATTAATATCTATATATTAGTCACGAACCTAAACAAATCTTTACTACAGTTGAATTATAATTGATAAAATAACTTATTAGTAACACTTAATTGAATTGTCCTTAAACCCGATAAAACAAAACCTATACATCGTTTTTTTCTTTGGCAAGTAAAAATTCTGCTAGTTCGGCTTCAGCTTTGGCTTTTCTCAATTCGAATTCATATTTTTCGATTTGCAATTCATGTATCCTGCTTAAATGACGTTCTGTCATTTTTGCAACCTTCATTTCATGATTTCGTTTTATCTGAAACAAGAGTTGGTCTTGCTGACAGAGCGCCGCAATCCTATGCAGTTTTTCGGCCTCTCGTGATATTTTTCCGTTGGCAGATGACGCGATAGACACAGACTTCTTTCTTGGATGTTGTTTAATATCCGCCCCGTACTTCTCTCGACGGTGCGCAGGGATTACTGGAATAATACAAATTATCCATATATATGTAATTATAAAATGATTGCACTTTTGTACTAACATTCGTAACTAGTGAATCATTTCACTTATTTATTTTACCTTGATTGATTTCACTTGAACATCCAGATGCGTGCACGTCCTCGCCTTCGCAATCGTCTTGAGTTTCCATCAATAAAGCTTCATCTAAATACTCTTCATCGGTTACACTTCCATCATTTCGCTGCTTCATAACTTTGATCAAGTAATCTGCAACTAAAAAACACCATGCACTTTTTATATATACTATATTATACATCGCATTTTGGTTACTTTGCCAGATATCATGTCTTTATAATTTATAAATTGTACGTCTTTAGTAGTGGATTTAAATTATATAACTAATTAGGGAAACATTGTGAAACATCGTTGATCTATTCATTTGTTACCATCTATTATATCTAGGTACGAGTAATGTAGGATGAGTAAAAAGCTTAATTACCCTCTTCATCTTCAACGACTATATTTGATGAAAAATTTGTCGGTGCCACATCCATTAAATGAGGAACGATCATGCCTACTTCTGGGTCGAGTTCAGCAGGAGGCAATGGCGGACCACCTCCAGTTGCCATACAAGCCTGCTTCTCTTGAGTCAAGGCATCTCGTTGGATGTGCTTGAGATTGATCCACATTTTTTTCAATTGGTCCATTGTTCTCTGAGGAAATTCGAACTCAAGTATAATTAGGAAATTTGTTGCGTTCGTCGTGACTTAAAAATAAAACATTCATGAAGTAAAAGATTATTTCACTTACCGTGTGTACAACTTCGTTCGAACTGTTGTATTTTTCTGTAATTTTCTCCCACGCGACTTTTTTCATTTTTAGCGTTGATGCATCACTTTTCTTGGCTTCTATGATGTCTTTCTGTTCACTTATAAAATTCAGCAATAATTTCCGTTCAAGCGGGGTGTAATGCTTGCTTTTCGAGGTCATTTTGAATTTCGATTTCGTTATTATTCAAAAATAATTATTCGAGTACAATAGACAAAGCAATTGCTGAGACCTTATTCACTTTGACATTTATCAAATTTCACATATGGCGGCTCGTAAAACCGCGTTCTCATCTATGATTGGTCGATACAACGGTAAATTTCCGATATTACCCGAACGCCGAACAAGCACGGTCTCAAGCAAATGCTTTGTCAAGACGGCTTCCGTTCAAATAAGACCATCTTCAGCAGCGCCGTCTTCACGAAGATCATCTTATTTCGGAACTATGAAATATACGGCATCTTAAGGTATTCCTTTCACGAACCCAAATATTCTACACTTAACTGATTTTCGTCTATAATGAAGTAAAAATACATCCCAGTATACTGGTAAAATTTCAAGCCAAGTTACCGAACCTTTAACGAAAAATTACGGCCCTAAAAATCGTCTCACTTGTACGGCGCTTTATGGACATGTCACGCTGGCCACATCTATTTCTAATAATTTATACACTAAATAACTCTAGATGCCTAATACAAACTGCTCACAGGTGTAAAAAAGTCTAAAGATTCCGTAACAACAATAAAAACAGAGGGTCACCGAACGTTTAAAGAAAATATTAATGTTAAAACTTGGAAAAGTGTGGTTAGCAGAAGAATTTTTGTAGCCGTGACGTTTCAAATAAATGTAAAAATGTCTCAATCTACTAAATTTGCGCGAATTTTGTTATTCTAGTTTATCGTTGTGTATAATAATCCATTATAACTTGTTTTTTTTATTAAGCGCAATTGTAATTTACCGACGATTCAGAAGGCCCTGCTTATGCCCCCACAAAATACGGCCCTCCGCGAAAGGAATACCTTAAGAACGCCGCGGTCTAATGAGATCGTCTTGGCGAAGACGATCTTGGAGTGCATTTGAGATCTGACTATGAATACCGCCCTTATTGAAGCACCGACTGTTTCAACTCGTGACCACGAGGATCGCTGCTATACAGTGATGCAGGCTGTGTGAGGGAGACGGAAATAGATTTCAAACGTAAATAAAACCGAAACATAACCGCTGATTTACGCGACCACACGCGACGTGCTCTACTTGTAAACTTGTAAAAACGGTGATATTGAAAAAAAATCAATTTTTTTAAGGACAATAAAACCTGCAATTCATGGAATGATTGAAATTATTTCTTTCGGAGCAGGGAACCTAAAAAAAATGAAAAATTATTGGGATCACTACAATAAATACTTTCCAGGCTGGAAAACATAAAACAAAGTTAGTGAATTATTTTACTTTATCCTACTCGAGAATCCTTCGCTTAAAGGTCGGAAAAGAGTCGTTTTTTTTAATTTACCAACGCAAACCGTTTCGGAAACTGCAAAGTAGAAATCATTGAAAATGTTTCTTGGGACATGCATTAAATTTTTTCGAAGAAGAAATAAAGAATTTTAAAAGAAGCATTGTTTCTTAAGTATTTGTTTCATTTTCAAGAAACACATCCTGCAAGTGTTTCGGTCTGGATTCCACTTCGGTCTGGAATAGTTGCCACTTATTTTCCGGTCAATGAACACAACGTGTAACACCTATTTGTAGTATAAAAGTTGAAACATGTTTTCAAAAAACCGAGCCCACAGGGATCGAACCCCTGAAAGCAGCATACGAAGCTTGCCCGAACCCCTCGGCCAACACGAGCTCACATTGACACCTATATAAAACACATTCATATTCATTGTACCCACTTGGATAACTATAGTTTTTGGTTTTTTCAGGATTGCAATAAAGTTACTTTTAATTGTATTTAGGTCCATCATGCATTTTTGACATTGAATATCATAATTTACCTTCACTAGCCAATTGTACAGCTAGGTTAGGTTCCTATGAGCAAAGAGCAGATATTGCATGGAACTCGACGGCCCGTGTTAATATTTATCAGAAAAAATGTAGTTAGTATTTCCGCCGGTAGACTGCGCGGCGATGTATCGGTGTGCCACACGCAATGATAGAGGTTCAAGGCACGCCTCTCGCAGTTGTCTCTCTCTCTCGCGTATGCCTATCGGGCTATAGTGCTGTCCCGCTTGTATTAATGGTCGACTGACCGACCAAGCGTAGGGCGGTTCGGTAGGAGACAGCGCATCATTTAAAATCACGTTGAAATATTTCTGTTGCAGACGGCCGTATTTGGGGGGGGGGGCACAAGGGGGGCCCTTCTGCATCAGTGATAAATTATAGTAGCGCTCAGTAAAAAATAAGTCACAATCAATTATTATACCCAACGTTAAACAGGAATAAAAAAGTTTGCGCAAATTTAGTAGATTCAGACGTTTTTGCATTTTTCTTGAAAGGTTGCGGCTACGAAATTTTATTTTAAATATTTTGTTTAATAATTCGCCCCCCCCCCTGTTTTTATTGTCGTTACGGGATAAACTTTCGAAAAACTATTAGACCCGATTCGGCCGAAATTTTGCACAGATGTCCCATTTAATGTATAAAGACATCCCCTCAAGGGATTTTTGGCGCGTTCCAATAGAAATCGAGTCTTAAAGTTTATTTTTTAGCCCGCACGAGTATATCTTTATCACTCGCCACGGCCGATCGATATCCCCACTCCTCCGACTTCACTGGTGGCTAGCGTCCCGCGCTTGCCCCTGCAAGTATATCTATATAACCTAAACAAACCCAACCAAACCCAAACAGACAAACCCGGCCGGTAGGACATGGTGTCCGGAGACCCCTAAAAAACGGTGGACACGATTTCTCAAAAACTATCGCATCGATCTTATTGAAATTTTGCACACTTTTTCGAAATAGCATTGACTAGTGATTGAATGAAGCATTTAAAAAAATGGAAATTTGGATTTTCGACAGACTTATATGCAAAATAGTCCAATTTTTGGTACAGTTTACGCTACGCATAGTCTTGTAAAATTAGTTGTAATCGAAAAAAAACCTTCGCTCAATCACTAGTCAATGCTATTTTGAAGAAATGTGCAGAATTTCAATAAGATTGGTGCATTAGTTTTCGAGAAATCGTATTCACCGGTTTTCCGAGGGGCACCGGAAACCAGGTCCCATCGGCTGAATATCCCAAATTTTTTAATGGCATTTAAAAAAATATTGTAATGTTGCTCTTTTATGTGCTTACCATTTGAAATAAAATCATTTATCAATTATATTTTCTTTAATAAAGAAAATATGCTTTTTGGCTTAAAAACCCACGTAACCCCTTAAAAATTATTTTCGTCTAAATATTTACGTGTCGACGTTGTTAGGAAAACGATGGAAGCTCAGCTTGGGACTCGTCTTAGGAACATTTTTGCATCCATTATAGGCACATCTGCTACACGATGGCATCGTTAACAATGTTGCAACTCAAAAACAATTTTTAACAGCCAATTTTCCGTGGGCAAAGAGTCTAACAGAAAAGCGCGAAATACACGAATACACGATTAATTAACTCGTTAGATTGATATTCAGTATTAATAATCACGAATACGTCCGAGGACTGTCAAATTTCTGACAGATGTAAGCAAAGTAGGAACAGATTTATGCACCGCGTAACACGTTCCTTGGAAGAAATCGCTGAGAGCATGCTAAAAAGAGATGGAACGGGTGAGATGAAAGGAGCGAGAGAGTAGGAGCGAAAACAGATCAATTGGAATCTGCAAAAGAGCGAGCGAGACGCGAAATCACCTCAACCGTAGTTGGCTCGAGCGTAGGAAGAGGTGGAGCTGGGTGTAGCCAAGCGCGCCACGGATGTTCCGTGAACATCGATACAGGCAGCGCTTTAGGTGGTTGGGGGAGTAACTACGAAACGCCCCCAAGAAATCTTGCCAAATCGTCCCATAAGCCGTGTTGTTCCATGTAATATCTCATGGAGCCTAGATACCAGGAGGTTCAGCGACAATGCAAAGGCGCTGAAAAAGGCGTCCCCGAAAATGTCCCGAAGTGATGGCGCTGGGGTGCAGCGCGACTGACATATATAGTAATATATTGGTCAACGAGGTGAAAGTGATCGGATGAGTTTCTAACCTCACGACAGACCGATCGTGACATCAAACGTCGAAATATCCGCCGATTCATAATTTCCTCATGACGGTTCGGAAAAAAAACGCAAAAGCGAGAAAAGATCTCAAACTCAAACTCAAAATGGCGGCAATATAGTCCATCTAGAAAAACGTGTTTTTTTTTACATATAGCTTCACGGGAGAACGGTTTTATCGTAAAATATAAGACCTGAAACAAAAACCAAAAAAATGATATTATATATTATTAGCTATGAGACTACCTAGAAATTTGCTTTTAATTTTTTTTTAAATAGCGCACTTTGAAGGAAATAAATCAATTTTTTGCCAAAAAAAACAGTAAGTTGTTTATAAAAAGAAGTTTACATTTAATCAAAAAACGGATACGTACTCCCATAAAGAATATAATTGTGAAGCTGCTGTCAAAATTTCAACCTCGAAATCGATGCATGCAAAGGTGGTCGAGTAATCCGTCTTCCGAGATCGAAAAAAGTGGTTTCGAGAAAAACGCGTTTAAAGTTGTACGAGCAACTCAGCGCGCGCTCCAAGGCGCTGCGGCTAAAGCGATAATTGAACCTTTAAATAAAAAAAATTGCTACAGGACCAATTCCGTATTGTTTTTATGACACCAAAGTATTTTTAGGAAAGAAAACGTCTTTCCAAAATCTTAGAGTGGTGTTATCCCTTAACACTAATGAGGGTTAGGTACATCATCTGTGATCTGTCTTAGATCACACCCATGTTTAGCGTATATCTATATACATGTAGGTTGCGGAGCACCCCAGCGCCAGCATTTCTTGTGCTCGTTTTGGGGACGAGTTGAAAGGCCTCGCTGAACCTCCTGGTATCTACAGAGATTAGTAGGGAGATGTACAACCAGAGATTAGTAGGGAGATGTACAACGCTCCCCTTTTTGGCGTGCCTCGTAAATGGCGCTAAATCGCGGCAGCGATTTCGGGAGTATGATTTCGTGATCATCGCCTCTGTCGAGGTTGCAGATTCCCTTGTAGCCGCGCGAGTCCGTGATCACCGCTCAAGTTGGTATCGCAGTCAGCGTGAACACGAATGGGTAGCTGGTGGGGGAAAAGTCTCTGCCCCTCGCAAATCGCGCTCGCTCGACAGGCGAGCGGAGCGAGGTTTTCCGTCCGATCGAGATCGACATATATGTGTGGTCGTACTGAGGATTGGAATATGCATTAAATGAATTTCAAAGTGAAAAACATGTATCGAGATCATTGTTTTCTCTCAGTTGCCCGTTTATGCCGAAAATGCGGGTTAAAAAAAAGTAACGACGAACCGCGTTGAAAAATAAAACGCCGAAACGACCGTGGAAGGTTCAAAAAGAAATCTTGAGCCTTTGCCGCGATCGTTTCGACATTTTTTTTCAACAGTAAACATTATGGATAAGGGTGTATCAGAAATGTTTCTTTATCTGCAATGAGCGTCGTGGCTGAGTTGGCAGCGTGACGGATTAAGGATGCTTACGGTCCGGGTCCAATCCCGGGTGAACCAACTTTTTTTTTCTTCATTTTATAATTCAGAAAATTTCGAACTTACTCTCGTTTTAGCTATTCTCGCCTGTTCAGGCATTATTTATGATATTTAATTCATATATGCTTAATAAAAAAAACAAGACTTACGCGCCCATCGCACAATCATAGTAGCGCGTGTCCGTAAGCGAGCGACGCTCGGACGTTTTCGGAAAGAGCCGAGCACGGTCGAAGTTTCCTGACCGCGCCTTCGGCAGCTACACAAATGCATGGACGCTGAGCACGGTACATGTGCGGCCAAGCCGAAACGGAGGCTTCGAGGGAAAAAGCAATCTGAGCAAGACGTCACCCGACGGCACGCGCGAGGCTTTTAGATTATTTCAATGCTTATTAGCTCTTGATTCTCTGTGTTATTAATGTGTACAAAAAAATCTATCGCGCACTCTGATCGCTTATTTTTTTAGTTTATACGTTGATTTAAATATAATAATAAATTTAAATTACAACTTATTTATCTTATATAAAATTGTTTACACTTTACTCACACCCGTCCTTATGCCAAATAAATTATAATTCATAAAAGTAAGCGGAAATATATTTATATTCGTATTATTATATTAATTTTCATACTTTCATCAATTCGGTAAAGCATTATCCCCAAAAACAAGCCAATCATCCATCCGGCCGCGAATCGTAAGTACCAGAAAGGGCACATATTCTACAAGCGATGAGATGGTCCCGTTGGTAGCGTTCCTGGCTTCGGTCCGCAGGGGCCCGTAGTGCAAATTTTTCTCCAAATTTTTCATAATGTCTCATATTTTCGTCATATTTGAGATTTTCGGAGAAAAAAATGATTTAAAACAGATTCAAGTTCTGGTCTATTTCCCAAAAACACATTTTTTTCACTGAAAATTCATGATTTCTCATTTTTTTCCCGGAAATTTCTCTTTTTCCTATGACCTGAGTGAACGGCTGCGGAGATATTCGGAGAAAAGTTAAAAAGGAAAAGAAATGAGATTTTCGTAAAAAAAAAAAGATTATTATTTTTTTTCCGGAAATTTTCCTTTTTCCTATTACCTGAGTAAACGGCTGCCTAGATATTCGGAGAAAATTTAAAGATTAGAAAAAATGAGATTTTCGTAAAAAAACTGGTTCTTAATTTTTTCCGGAACTTTTTCTTTTTCCTATTGAGTGAACGGCTGCGGAAATATTTGGAGAAATATTTGGAGTAAATATTGTTTTCCTTAAGGAGTAATACCACTGTAACGGCCTGCCACGAAGCGTTTTACACAAATAATACTTGGGGTAATTATTAAGCATATATTGAAGTATATTGCAAAAAAAAATTATGGGAAAATATTACAAAATGGCGACACTGCAGCAAATTCTTCCGAGGCATGTTGAACTTAAGGTGCTCTGCGACACGCAGTATAACTTGTACCAATTTTAATCGGAATAGAATAATTTAAAAATAAATAAATCTAGATGAGTGTAGCTAGTGAACCATGTAGGGGATTTTAGAAATATTGATTTTTGAGTAATTGCCGAGTATTTGACTAAAAATGTTCAATTTATTTTTAAGACGGTTATTTTTTAATAAATATTGTTTTAATTAACTTATCGAAAATCCCCTACGTGGTTCAGTAGATACACTCATGTAGACTTAATAAAACAAAATTCTTCTTTTTTTATTAAAATTGGCACAGTTATACTGCGTGCCGCAGAGGTTCGACATGCTTCGGAAGAATTGCTGCAGTGTCGCCATTTTGTAGTATTTTCGGATGAAAAATGTATAGCTATATACTTAAATATATGCTTAATCAATACCGCAAGTATTATTTGTTTATCACATTTTCTTCCGCAAAAAAAATATCAAAAAATACGCTTCCTGTAAAGCCGTTACAGTAGTGTTACCCCTTAAAGTCTTCATATAATTTCCGAGACTTTCCCGTGATTGTAATAAAAATGATGAAATATTGGGAAACATTCGGAGAAACTCGGATGTTTGCGCAAAAATAATTGTCCGCAAAACTCCGAATTCTTCATATTTGTTCCAATTCATAGCAAAATTCGGAAAAATCGGAAACATTTTCCGGAAAAAATCGGAGTTTTTCGGAAAAAAATGTGCACTTGGGGTGCGGGGTCGTTTCCCGCGCTCAGTGCTTTTTTAAAAATTATTATTACAATTAATTCTTATTTGATTAGTTATTTTTATTAGTTATCATTATTAATAATAATTTCAAGTTTTACTTGCACAGCCTTTTCGGCTTTTTACAAGGCTCCACTTATATGTCCACCGCTCTACACTTGTTCTTTCTCTCCATCATCCCCCCTCCCCATTGCGGCCGCAGCCGACTTCCCCCTCTGTATTATATTCATCATGACATTTCTGTCATGGGTATAGGGAAACTGCGGAAAACCTATACCAATACAGCCGGTCACGAGTTCGCTTCCCAGCCTCGGAGCTAGTCGCGTTTCGTCGAGAAATAGCTCACAGGCTACAAGCCATACCCATCCAACACACACGTACCGATCCGTGTGCGCGACATCTGTGTACGACTGGAGCTACGTCACGCCTGTGTTTTTATTTCTCGACGAAACTACGAGACGGTGATTCGAACCCGCGACCTCCCGATGTGTTGATTTCAGAGGCAGGTACGCTAACCACTAGACCAACACATCGGTTGTAGTTATCATTATTATTTTAATTAGTTATCTTTTAGTGTTGAAAAACTTATCGCGCACTCTGACCGCTTATTTTATTAGTTTATATGTTAATTTAAATATAATAATAAATCTAAATTACAACATATTTTACTTCTGAAAAAATTTTTTGCGCTTTACTCACACCCGTCCCTATGCCAAAAAAATTGTAATTCATAAAAGTAAGCGGAAATATATTCGTATTATTATATTTATTCTCATATACTTTCATCAAGCGATAAAGCATTATGATAATGCTTTATCGCTTGATGAAAGTATATGAGCGGAAATATATTTATATTCGTAATATTATATTCATTCAATAACTACTCAAATACTTTCATATACTTACGCTCATATACTATATACTTCTTTCCAGTGGCGTAGCTTGGGGGTGGGGGGGCAAAGGAGGCCATGGCCCCGGGCGGCGCAGGTGTGGAACGGCGGCGGGGGGCGGCACTTAGTTGCGAAGATAGGGGCGAGGGGGCGGCAAATTTAGGATTAGCCCCGGGCGGCAAAAAACCATGCTACGCTACTGCTTCTTTCATATACTACTTTCATATACTATCATCAAGCAATAAAGCATTATCATAATGCTTCATCGCTTGATGAAAGTATATGAGAATTAATATAATAATATGAATATAAATAAATTTCTGCTTACTTTTATGAATTACAATTTATTTGGCATAGGGACGGGTGTGAGTAATGCGCAAACAATTTTTTAGAAAATAAATAAGTTGTAATTTAGATTTATTATTTTATTTAAATTAACGTACAAACTAATAAAATAAGCGGTCAGAGTGCGCGATAAATTTTTTCACACTAAAAGATAACTAATTAAAATAACGATGATAACTAATAAAAATAACTAATCAAATAAGAATTAATAGTAATAATAATTTTAATAAAAGCACTGAGCGCGGGGAACGATCCCGCGCCCCTAGTGCAATTTTTTTTCCAAAAAACTTCGATTTTTTCCAGAATTGTTCTATGAATTAGAACAAATATGAAGAATTCGGAGTTTTGCGGACAACTATTTATACGCAAACATCCGAGTTTCCCCGAATGTTTCCCAATATTTCATCATTTTTATTACAATCACGGGAAAGTCTCGGAAATTATATGAAGACTGTAAGGGGTAACACCACTGTAACGGCCTTACAGGAAGCGTATTTTTTAGATATTTTTTTTGGCGGAAGAAAATGTGATAAACAAATAATACTTGCGGTATTTATTGAGCATATACTTAAGAATATTGCTAGAAATTTTTATCCGAAAATATTACAAAATGGCGACACTGCAGCAATTCTTCCGAAGCATGTCGAACCTCTGCGGCACGTAGTATAACTGTGCCAATTTTAATCTAAAAAAAAAAAGAATTTTGTTTTATTAAGTCTCAATGAACATTTTTAGTCAAATACTCGGCAACTACTCAAAAATCAATATTTCTAAAATCCCCTACGTGGTTCACTAGCTACACTCATCTAGATATAATAAAAAAAAATATTTTGTCCAGATTAAAATTGGCACAAGTTATACTACGTGCCGCAGAGCACCTTAAGTTCAACTTGCCTCGAAAGAATTTGCTGCAGTGTCGCCATTTTGTAATATTTTCCCGTACATTTTTTTTTGCAATATACTTCAATATATGCTTAATAATTACCCCAAGTATTATTTGTCTAAAACGCTTCATGGCAGGCCGTTACAGTGGCGTTACCCCTTAAGGAAAATAATGTTTGCAAAAATTTCGGAAATTCATTATTTCTGAGAATTATGAAGGATAAAAAAATGTAATAAGTTTTTTTTACGAAAATCTCATTTTTTTCATCTATAACTTTTCTCCGAATATCTCCGCAGCCTTTCACTCAATAGGAAAAAGAAAAAGTTCCGGAAAAAAAATAAGAACAAGTTTTTTTTTACGAAAATCTCATTTTTTTCATCTTTAAATTTTCTCCGAATATCTTCGCAGCCTTTCACTCAGGGAATATGAAAAAGGAAAATTTCCGGAAAAAAAATAATAATCAGTTTTTTTACGAAAATCTCATTTCTTTTCATCTTTAACTTCTCTCCGAATATCTCCGCAGCCGTTCACTCAGGTCATAGGAAAAAGAGAAATTTCCGGGAAAAAAATGAGAAATCATGAATGTTCAGTGAAAAAAATGTGTTTCTGGGAAATAGACCAGAACTTGAATCTGTTTTAAATCATTTTTTTCTCCGAAAATCTCAAATATGACTAAAATATGAGAAATTATGAAAAATTTGGAGAAAAATTTGCACCACGAGCCCCTGCGGACCGAAGCCAGGAACGCTACCAACGGGACCATCTCATCGCTTGTAGAATATGTGCACTTTCTGATACTTATGATTCGCGGCCGGATGGATGATTGGCTTGTTTTTGGGGATAATGCTTTATCGCTTGATGAAAGCATGAGAATTAATATAATAATACGAATATAAATATATTTCCGCTTACTTTTATGAACTATAATTTATTTGATGTAAGGACGGGTGTGAGTAAAGCGTAAACAATTTTATATAAGATAAATAAGTTGTAATTTAGATTTATGATTATATTTAAATTAGAGTATAAACTAAAAAAATAAGCGATCAGAGTGCGCGATACATTTTTTTGTATACATTAATAACGCAGAGAATCAAGAGCTAAATAAGCATTAAAATCATCTAAAAGCCTTGCACGTGCCGTCGGGTGACGTCACGCGCGAGTCGTGCTCAGATTGCTTTTTCCCTCGAAGCCTTCGTTTCGGCTTGGCCGCACATGACCGTGCTCAGCGTCCATGCGTTGGTGTACCTGCCGAAGGCGCGGTCGGAAAACTTCGACCGTGCTCGGCTCTTTCCGAAGATGTCCAAGCGTCGCTCGCTACGGACCCGCGCTACTATGATTGTGTGATGGGCGCGTAAGAGATTAGAGAGGGGGTAACTTTTACGCGCGATCTGGCTGCACTGATCCCCGGTAGCAATGTCTTGTTTTTTTTATTAAGCATATACGAATTAAATATCATAAATAATGCCTGAACAGGCGAGAATAGCTAAAGCGAGAAGCGAGAATAGCAGAAGTTCGAAATTTTCGGAATATAAAATTTCGAATACAAAATTATATTCGAAATTTTCTGAATATAAAACGAAGAAAAAAAAAGTTGGTTCACCGGGGATTGGACCCGGACCGTAAGCATCCTTAATCCGTCACGCTGCCAACTCAGCCACGACGCTCATTGCAGATAGAGAAACATTTATGATACACCCTTATCCATAATGTTTACTGTTGAAAAAAAATGTCGAAACGATCGCGGCAAATGCTCAAGATTTCTTTTTGAACCTTCCACGGTCGTTTCGGCGTTTTATTTTTCAACGCGGCTCGTTGTTAATTTTTTTTAACCCGCATTTTCGGCTTAAACGGGCAAACGAGAGAAAACAGTGATCTCGATACATGTTTTTCACTTTGAAATTCATTTAATGCATATTCCAATCCTCAGTACGACCACACATATATGTCGAGCTCGATCGGACGGAAAACCTCGCTCCGCTCGCCAGTCGAGCGAGCGCGATTTGCGAGGGGCAGAGACTTTTCCCCCACCAGCTACCCATTCGTGTTCACGCTGCTGCGATACCAACAAGGAGACTAGAGTAAAGGAGCCCAAACTCCCTATCCTAGCCTGTATGTACGAAGTTCTTTCAATCGGTCGCAGAGAAGTAGTGCTCAGTCCCGCCGCAGGCGTCGCTAGTGTTCCCCAGAGCCCATAATATATAGTAATACAAAACTGCGTAAAGTCCGAGCTCCTCCTCAACGACCAATCACAAGACAGGGGTGATCGTGTTTCTCTCTCGTACTCACCTGGAACAGTCATGGTGCGTTTTCTCGCACACCCGAACGATAATACATCCAAGTAGGGATTACTTCTATTATAATATATAATAATATTGTGTACATATATATAATAAATGAAATATAAATAATATTAATGAAACAACTCGGGTTGTTTTATTCACGTGCAACACGAGTTATTTTGTTATGGAAACTTATGATTTGCCTGTTATGTTTAAAAATATAGCTAATTACAATAAAATGCGAATAAAGCGATAAACCAACTGTAATGTATCTCGTAATGTATTTATTATTCGGATGCGCCTTACTCTGTTTTCCTGTACAATAATGATAATGGTAAATAATAATAATAACATGTACATGCAAGAAACCGGGCGAATGCGGGAACGTTGGCTCTACATGCTGGGGTTGTCTTTTCAACATTTGTTTATTATATGTATATTCATGAAAACTCGTTATTTGCTAGTTACGTTTAAAAATGAAGCTAAATATTAATTGAATTAAGCGATGAACCAACCGAACAAGCCGTCAAGCCTAATTGAACCCCAAGCGCGGCAATCACTTTAATATGAAAAGATTATATTTATTGGCAAATTATTGTGTGGCGAAGTTGGTGGACGCTAGATTACTGTATTGAAGGTCCTGAGTTCGAGCCTCGGTAGTTTAAATTTTTTTCTTTTGCATTCGTACAGGTATCTGGTTGTACGAGCGAATTGAAGCAGTTTTAACAAATCAAAGAACTCGTCCAATTCCTAAAGAACTCGAACAAAGATAACATGGAAGAATATATTTTTTAATTTATTGCCATCAATAATTGAAATTTGTTTTATAATTCCTACCTAGAGTGTTTACTGTTTCCCTTTATCTCATTGCCTCGCAAGGAGTGGTCTCCATTAGTATGCAGATAGTTCGATAGCTGCTGTGCTGGTGTACACGACAGATATATTTGTGTTTGACAGGCCCAAACAATTTTGCCGCCATAACACGGTCAGCTTCACTTTATGCAGTTTTGCATAAACTGAGCATTGCATCTCTGCGACCGATTGAAAGAACTGTTTGAGGCGGGAGTGTCGACTCCTTCTCTCTAGTCTCCTTGGATACCAACTTGAGCGGTGATCACGGACTCGCGCGGCTACAAGGGAATCTGCAACCTCGACAAAGGCGATGATCACGAAATCATACTCCCGAAATCGCCGCCGCGATTTAGCGCCATTTACGAGGCACGCCGAAAAGGGGAGCGTTGTACATCTCCCTACTAATCTCTGGTACAACGCTCCCCTTTTCGGCGTGCCTCGCAAATGGCGCTAAATCGCGGCGGCGAGTTCGGGAATATGATTTCGTGAGATTTCTGCCCCTCGCAGCGAGGGGCAGAGACTTTTCCCCCACCGAGCTACCCATTCGTGTGCACGCTGCTGCGATATCGACTGGAGCGGTGCTCACGACTCGCGCGGCTACAAGGCAATCTGCAACCTCGACAGAGGCGAGGCACACAAAATCATATTCCCGAACTCGCCGCCGCGATTTAGCGCCATTTGCGAGGCACGCCGAAAAGGGGAGCGTTGTACATCTCCCTACTAATCTCTGGTATCTAGGCTCCATGTAATATCTGTTCTTTGCTACGAGTCAACCAGGAAGACTAGACAGAAGGAGTGGACACACAGTGCTTACGAAACGTCCGTAAAAACGCAGCACACAAGGAGGCGCTGCGACCGTTTGTGTCCGATCGGATAGCTCCGCCACTAGCCTCGTACTCTTGGCGTGCTCTCGGTTGGTGTTGACAGCACATTCGTAATGGGGGACCTAACTGTTGCGTCTACCTCTCCTATTTCGCTGTCTTTCTTATCATTGCAAACTCATAATAGCAACTAATAATTAATTAAATTAAGCGGTGAACCAACAATGTAGGTACACGTATGAGCCAAATGTTTCGGTCGAAGCGTATAGTAACATCCAATGCCTATACGACGCCGTTGGTTGTTAATTGTTGACAGAGCTTGTACCCTCTATACGTCCCACACATTCGTAACTCATGTATAGATAGGTCTCATAATCGTATAGAGAGCGGCGCTGAGCTTCCTACGATCCGTCTTTCGCGAAATGTTTTATATAAATTTTTAAAAAGCGTGAAAATGTCAACCCAAATGCGATACAAAGGAAAGTTTATAAAAAAAAGGGCGCTTGCTAAAAGACTGAAAGCTGTGGCAGCCATGTGTCAAGCAAATGCGGCTAAACGCGATGAGAATAACCATAACCTCAACGATCAGCAACAAAAATTCGCTGTCGAAGGACGTCGGATCGTGCATTTCCAACATCTCGCCGACAGTTTAAATTGCATTCGCTGTAACAAAGGCAAATACATGCATAAATTGAACAAATTAAATTTGTTTGCAGAATAAATTTATTTCACAACCGTCTCAGAATTACTAGAACTCGGGAAAAAAAACACGCTTCGAGTTCCCAGACCACGCGCCGATCAGCTTGCTGCAGCGTACACTGTTGCTATTCCGTTACAAATGGTTGGGCCTGAGTTCGGTGTGGGGAATCGGCATGATGTGATTAAAAATGAGTCTAAACCACGGTCTTACATACAGGTCTGGAAACGACCGTGGCACCGTTAACGAACCCACGTTTGTTTCCAATTTTCGCCACTACGTGGCATTGCTATCGGCGTGTACGTGTGCGACAAGGACAGAACAGCTTCCGTCCGTCTCTCTCACTCTTCTCGACGATCCGAAATGCACATTACCTTTTTCGTGGGGGGCGAAGGGGGAATAGAGGTAGATGAGAAAGAATTGTGGAATAAGGACGGGGGATTGTGGAAGAGAATAGAAGTGGGGCCTGTAAAAAGGGGAAGATCCTGTATGGCTGGAAGAAGACCAATGTACAAATTTAAAAAATGAATAAAAATACTTACCTTTTTCGAGTAAAATGGATTTTTATTCGAATTTTATTCCGAGTTTCTTTCGATGACGAAAGTAAAAAAATACCCAAAACGTGGAATGTTGAATATACAAATACATTTATTAGTTCGTCAGTTTAGAAAGCCCTGAAACAACAGTCCACCTTCGCTAGCTTTATGAATATTTGTCAAACTACAAATGCTCGTTGACGCAAACAGAGGTTATCGAGAACGTTGTCATAAAAAAATGGAGTAATAAATGGCACGGGGCACGGTCTAAGACAAGGCAAGGGGCGAAGGGAGAGATCACAGAAGACCGTGAGTGGGAGGTACTCGCCGATAGTAGCGACGGCGGTGACGGCGAGCGGAATGAAAAGTGAAGCTCGTAACGGTGCCTCGCGAGCCCATTGAAATCTGGCTTCGTTTCCAGACCTGTATGTAAGACCGTGGTCTAAAAGCAGAGCACACAACACATCGAAATCAAATTCTTTTATTATTTGTGCGCATGCGTTAAGTTTGGACTATTATAATTATTTGAGACGTTATCGTCAGGAGAGCTGCTAGTGGCACAATCTGGAACTATTGAAGGTCGGACTTTTTAAGACGCTGGAACTACGTATTGGCCTATGCTGTGTCCACTCCTTCTCTCTAGTCTCCCTGACTAGAGGTAAGGAGTACGAACGCCTGTGGCGAGCCCGATTCAAAAGTGTCCGTGAAACTGTGGATTTTAGTAGTTAGTGTTTTCACGGCGTGCGTCGCTAGTGCATGACCGCACCGAAGTGAACTAAGCGACAAGAACACAACCGACGTCATGTGTCATCGATGATTCCCGCTCGTCATTCGTATTGGCATAAAGCGTGTTCGGGCTAACCAATTTTGCGAATAGTATTAGATATAAAAAAAATTGTCTCGGTATAAAATATATTTAGTGATCTGCGGCGAAAACAATCAATCGTAGGTAAGAAAAATAGTACTTACGTTCACAAAAAGAATGGTTTCGTATTTTCGCGGTGTAATCTGTTATGGCTCGTTTAAAACGAGCAATATATGGATTTTTTTCGTATATTGCACGTTTGGTCTCATATCTCGAAAATAAACAAAATGTTTATTTTGTTATTCTCGAAAAATTTCTCGAAAATAAACAAAATGTTTATTTTCGAGGCGTGAAAATGGGAAGTGAGTGGGTGAGTGTGTGAAATATCAATTTGCCATTTTCATAGAAAGTCAAATTAAATAACAGCTTGTAATATTGTTTAAATTGTTGCTTTCAGTGCCCGAACGCGAGACAAACTTGGAGTGCAGCGATCGATCGAGAACTGCCGTTAAAATCAACACTCTCCATCAAGTTCTTGACAAAGTTTCGGATATGAAAAATTTAGAGTACGTGGGATGCCAAGCACACAATAAAGAGTCCACGAAGAGAGTGAAAAACTATTATCTCGTCATGAGAGGACATTTTCTGGCGCGATCGGTCAACGAAAATAATCACGCAAGGAAAATTAAAACGAAAGACAAAATGAAAACTGTAAGATCAATTTATCTGTACAGCGTGTCATAATGTGCAAATATGATGTCTGATAATTTGTAAATCTTTTGTTTGAATTCAAAATTCTTATGAATTTTCTGGTGTCTATGTTTTTACTGCTCCCACAACGAAAAAAAAAACATTGACTTAATATCTGTATTTCGTTATTTTTCTTTATCTGTACAGCGTATCATAATGTGTAAATATGAGATGTGATCATTTGAAAAACTTTTGTCTGGATTAAAACTTCTTATGAATTTTCTTGTGTCTATAAATAAATTTTGTTTGTTACGGTTTCCGCGAGGAAAAAAAACTGACTTTATTTCTGTTTGTCGTTATTGTTCTTTATCTGTACAGCGTGTCACAATGTGTAAATATGGTGATAATCTGTAAATTTTTTGTCTGGATGCATTTTTTTTAGAATTTCCTTGTGTCTATAAATAAATTTTGTTAGTTACTGCATCCACAAGAAAAAAACTGACTTAATTTCTGTATTTCGGTATTCTCCAAAACAATCCATATATAAGAATTCTGTCTATCTATATGAAATGATCGCTCCATATGAAGTGGCAAAGGGTGCTTTTTGCATATCGTATGGCACTGCCTTTACGATTCATTTCATCAAATTATCGCTCCATATGCGGGAGCGTATCATACGGCACTGGTTTGTTGCTGACTATACTTCGGTGCGGTAGGAGAGCAGCGCCGCCTTTCTCGTCCTCACTTTTGCACCTCGTCAAAGTTGGCCCCCCCCACTTTGACTAATCGAACTTTTTTTTTTACGAATCGTTTGGTGGTCGTTTGGTAGCGTTTGGTAAACCATTGAAATCGTTTGGTAGTCCTCCGTTTTTCGAAAAATCGATAATCAAAAATTGGACAGTCAAAGTGGGGGGGCTAACTTTGATGAGGTTCTTCCGACGGAGTTTCCAGACCTGTATATAAGACCGTGGTTTGAAGCACCGGCCGTTTCGCCTAGTGACCACGAGTGTCGCTGCGATAGAGTGATGCAGGCTGTGCGAGAGAGATGGACAAGGAGACTATAGGGAAGGAGTCCAATCTCCGCATTCTGGCGCGTCCATAAAAGTGCAACATATAAGGATTCCGCATAAACGGCGCTGGGAACGTTAGTCATTGTGTACTGTATATACATGTTTTGCGCATGCGTTGTTATCAGCTGTCTGTTATTACCTATCATATGAGCTGAACATTTTTATTTTCTTAACCTTAATTTATTTTATAAGTGAATTTCGTGTAGCTGTAGTAGTGCCTTAAGATGTTTCTACATTTAAATCGTAGTGCAATTACCCACCTAATTATTTTTAAAAAACCTAGGAAATGCCATAATAATTTATATTCGACGTAAATATAAATTCCATTCAAATGTGGTTAGGTGGTCGAGATTATGTGAAAAGTATGTAGAAAATGTCAGCGCCTGGAAAATCCGACTGTACATTGCAACCTCACATACCACTGCGTCAAGTGTAGTGCTTCACACGAAAACGGAAAATGCACTTTAAATAACTCATCAGATAGACCGCTCATCCGCTGTGCAAATTGCAATAACCTAGATCACCCAGTGAACTATAAGTGATGCCTATACTACAAGGTCATATACAAACACTCATAAAGTGACAGATATTAGACAACAACTCATCGAAAGAATTGAAGCGATACACCCGAAAGTCACATTGGAAGTATCCTTTGCAAAAGCTATGGCACCACCCGCAGCGACAGTGCAGCCAGATCGCGCGCAAAAGTTACCCCCTCGCTAGTCTCTTGCGCGCCCATTACTAATCATAGTAGCGCGTGTCCGTAGCGAGCGACGCTACGTTCATGTGCGGCCAAGCCGAAACGAAGGATTCGAGAGAAAAAGCAATCTGAGCACGACTCGCGCGTGACGTCACCCGACGGCACGAGCGAGGCTTTTAGATGATTTCAATGCTTATTTAGCTCTTGATTCTCTGCGTTATTAATGTATACAAAAAAATGTATCGCACGCTCTCATCGCTTATTTTTTTTCAGTTTATACGTTAATTTAAATAGAATAATAAATCTAAATTACAACTTATTTATCTTCTAAAATATTGTTTACGCTTTACTCGCACCCGTCCTTATGCCAAATAAATTATAATTCATAAAAGTAAGCGGAAATATATTTATATTCGTATAAAACTCTCATATGAAAAAAACAAAAAAAACTTCAAAACCTTAGATTTCAACGAATCAAGAACATACATCTTCACATTTTCAATCATGACGAATTTTTAAGAACAATATCATCACAAACACATCCGAACCGAAACAATATACATCATCTAAATTATCAAAACATAAATCAAACAACACAAAATCACATCTTATACTCAACCCTTACTAATAGACAACAGGACACAAATAATAAGCTTTCCACTGATCCTCTGAATAATATAAATTCGCCAATCACATTAAATAAAACGAAAGAATGGCTTATAAATCTCTCCAACATTGATATTCCGCTACACATTTCCACATTCTTGGCTCTAGGTGAAAAGTTTTGTTTTCCTTACCTTAAACTCTCAAACATAAAAAGTAATATCCACAAATCAATCTCCGAACTTGAGTCCAAATTAGATTTTTGACTGGACAAACCTAGACAAATCGAAATTAGAACCAGATTCACTAAAATCTTAAACAAAATAAATATTCCAACCTCATTTTCCAACACTAATCAAATTATAAAACACACGTCCTCATTCTTAAAAAACAACCCTCAACTTTTAGTTACACGAGCTGACAAAGGAAATTCAACAGTCATTCTTAACAAATCAGATTTCATTACAAAAACTCATAATTTACTCGCAGATTCCTCAACTTACAAATTAACAAATAGAAAACCCATCAACACTCTACAAAAAAGCATTAACAATAAATAGTCCAACACATAAACTTGCTGAATTTATACAATCTAAACTTTCTAAATTAATCAATACGACTAATTCCCACGTCAAAGATAGTTTCCACCTAAAACATTCATTTTCTAACATCTCAATTCCACTCAACTACAAATTGGTCTCGTTTGAAGTTGTTTCTTTCTAAACCAACATCCCATTATAACTTGTTATTCAAAGCCTTCAAAAAAGATCAAATCTATTTTCAAAAACATTTTCTTTAAACGAAAGCACTGAGCGCGGGGAACGTCCCGCGCCCCTGCGGACCGAAGCCAGGAACGCTACCAACGAGACCATCTCATCGCTTGTAGAATATGTGCACTTTCTGGTACTGACGATTTGCGGCCGGATGGATGATTGGCTTGTTTTTGGGGATAAGGCTTTATGGCTTGCTGAAAGTATGAGAATTAATGAGTCAAAGATGTGTGCGGCCGTGTTGATGACAAGTTGCTAGTTGAAGATTCGGCTTCAGTCCGGCCAATAGAGGTTTTCCAAGGTCAGCGATGGAAATAAATGATGCTTTCTTACGTTTCGACTCTTTGGATCGGGTCCTCTTCAGAAATTATATTTTTCTCTATAAATTTTGATACACAAATTTTACAAATCAAGTTTGAAGGAATTAAATACACGAATGTTTTATGTTATGATTGTGTTATAAAATTGTTGTGTCGTTTTGTATAATTGTTATGTTAATTCTGTTTTGGTTATAACTATATTAATTTGATATGCATAAGTTCTTGTATTGCGTTAACTCTTCTGATTGATCGGTGTTTGAAATGAGTGATGTGTGAGAGTGTGGTTTATTATACTATGGAGTTATAAAGAAATAAAATATGAGAACCGACTAACCTCGATGTTGTTGATGTTTCTAGCTTTTGCTTATATTTGGAAGGTTATTTCAAACGACAGTATTTATGGAAGTAAATACTGTTTTGCTGGAGTATACTCAACAGATGGAAGAATTTATCGTTTTTTAGCTATTTTTATCATCTGTAAGGGATTAATAATTATAAGAAAGTTTTGTGTTTTATTTGTGAAAATTTAATGTACGTGATTGATTTAAAAAAAATTTTAATAAAGTATCAAATGACTGTGATGATTACCTATTCAGTTCAAGATTTAAAAAATTTTCTTCCAAAATAAACAAAAACTCGAAATTTACATTACTCAGTTACATATTGAGTTGTGTGATCACGCAGAGTTCGAGAGAAACTGAGTGGTGTCTTAATTTCGTGAAGCTTTATTTTGCGAATCGGGGGAGAAAGATCCTTTAGGCAGTGACGTGTCAAGAGAAATAAAATTGATGCGTCATATTAAGAGTATTTAAAATTAAGCTATAGTGTCAATAATTTTAAAATTGTTATGTCAAGTAAAGTATTGTAAAACATTTCAATTGTTATATAATAGAGTTATAGATCTAGCTTAGTTTTTGTATGTCAGTTCTTAAATTTATGGCGTTGGAGTGTGCCTTACTTTGGATCATTTCTCGGATTAGTCTTTTTTGAGCCAATTTTCATTGTTCAAAATTTTTACATTGTCGAATTGAAAGGCATGTTTTTGTTCTATTGCATGTTGTGCTAAGGCTGTATGTATTGTGGTAGTATGTTTTAGGCTATTTTTATGTTCTTTTATTCTGGTTTCAAGGTATCTTTTGGTTTGGCCGATGTATGAGGCATTGCAATCCTTACAATCGATTTTGTAAACTATGTTGGATTTTTGGTTGTTATTTATTTTGTCTTTGGTGGAGCCAGTAGTCGATGAAATGATGTGTTTATTGTTTGTGACTAATGTTATGTTGTATTGTTGGAAAAGACGAATTAGTTGATGATGGATGTTTTTTGTGTAAGGAGCATTTACTAGTCTGGAAGAATCAAAATTGTTGTTATTCTTTTTTTGATTGTTGATTGTGGAAAGCCGATATTTTATTTATTTTTTGTGAAAGAGATCGGATAGCAATTTTGTGTGATCGTGTTACTAATAAGTTTGAGATTTTCTTTGTGAAATGAAGGATGAGATAATTTTATTGCTCTGTCAACTAACATGTAAACTATGGCTTTTTTGGGAAAGTAGGTGGTGTGAAAAGAAATTTATGAATCTGCCTGACCAGGTTGGTTTCCTATACCAATTTGTGATAATTGAATTTTGTTTATGGATTAAAAGTATATCAAGAAACAGGATTTTTTATTTACTTCATTTTCTGATGTAAATTGTAATTTTCAGTTATATGAGTTAAAAATCTTTTTGGTGGATTCAATTTTGTCTGTTGGTAGAGCAATAATAATATCATCAACATATCTTTTATATAGTGGTAACGAAAATTTTAATTTTTCCAGACAATTTGTTTCAAGATCAATCATGACGATGTTAGATAGTATTGGAGCCAGAGGTGAGCCCATTGGTAACCCTGAGATTTGTTGGTAAATTTTATTTTGAAATGTAAAGAAAGTTGAGAACATGATGTATTCTATGGCTTTAATTATTTCGTTTAAAGGAAATGTTTTTGAAAATAGATTTGATCTTTTCTGAAGGCTTTGAATAACAAGTTGTAATGGGATGTTGGTATAGTAAGAAGCAACATCAAACGAGACCAATTTGTAGTTGAGTGGAATAGAGATGTTAGAAAGTGAATGTTTTAGGTGGAAACTATCTGTGACGTGTGAATTAGTCGTATTAATTAATATAGAAAGTTTAGATTATATAAATTCAGCTAGTTTATGCGTTGGACTTATTGATGATACTATTGGACGAAGTGGATAATTATTTTTATGAATTTTTGGTATCCAATAGAGGCGAGATAGGTTGCAATTTTCAGCTTTTAAAAATTTGTATTTTGTTTCATCAATGATTTTTAGGGTTTTCCATCTGGAGAGAATATTGTTAATGCCTTTTTGTAGAGTGTTGATGGGATTTCTATGTGTTAATTTGTAATTTGAGGAATCTGCGAGTAAATTATGAGTTTTTGTAATGTAATCCGATTTGTTAAGAATGACTGTTGAATTTCCTTTGTCAGCTCGTGTAACTAAAAGTTGAGGGTTGTTTTTTAAGAATGAGGACGTGTGTTTTATAATTTGATTAGTGTTGGAAAATGACGTTGGAATATTTATTTTGTTTGAGATTTTAGTCAATCTGGTTCTAATTTCGATTTGTCTAGGTTTGTCGAGCAAAAAATATAATTTGGACTCAAGTTCGGAGATTGATTTGTGGATATGACTTTTTATGTTTAAGAGTTTGAGGTAAGGAAAACAAAACTTTTCACTGAGAGACAAGAATGTGGAAATGTGTAGCGGAATATCAATTTTGGAGAGATTTATAAGCCATTCTTTCGGTTTATTTAATGTGATTGTTGAATTTATATTATTCAGAGGATCAGTGGAAAGATTATTATTTGTGTCCTGTTGTCTATTAGTAAGGGTTGAGTATAAGCTGTTGTGATTTTGTGTTGTTTGATTTATGTTTTGATAATTTAGGTGATGTATATTGTTTTTGTTCAGATGTGTTTGTGATGATATTGTTCTTAAAAATTCGTCATGATTGAAAATGTGAAGATGTATGTTCTTGGTTCATTGAAATTTAAGGTTTTGAAGTTTTTTTTGTTTTTTTTTTCATATGAGAGTTTTTTATATGAGAGTTTTCATATGAGAGCTATGAGAATTAATATAATCATACGAATATAAATATATTTCCGCTTAATTTTATGAATTATAATTTATTTGGCATAAGGACGGGTGCGAGTAAAGCGTAAACAATATTTTAGAAGATAAATAAGTTGTAATTTAGATTTATTATTATATTTAAATTAACGTATAAACTGAAAAAAATAAGCAATGAGAGCGTGTGATACATTTTTTTGTATACATTAATAGCGCAAAGAATCAAGAGCTAAATAAGCATTGTAATCATCTAAAAGCCTCGCTCGTGCCGTCGGGTAACGTCACGCGCGAGGCGTGCTCAGATTGCTTTTTCCCTCGAATCCTTCGTTCGGCTTGGCCGCACATGAACGTACGTGCTCAAGTCCATGTATTGGTGTAGCTGACGAAGGCGCGGTTGGGAAACTTCGACCGTGCTCGGCTCTTCCCGAAGACGTCCGAGCGTCGCTCGATACGGACGCGCGCTACTATGCTTAGAATGGGCGCATAAGAGACTAGAGAGGGGGTAACTTTTGCGCGCGATCTAGCTGCACTGCGCAGCGACACTATCAACACAGAGATTGGCTCCGCAGTAGCGAGCATCATCCGCAGTATCACGAGTTCCACGTATAACCTAAAACCTAAACAGAAAAACTTGGAAAAAAAGATCAGATTAGATTTGTTATTAAAAAGTAAATTTTTCGACCCTCCCTTGTCCGATACTCTTCCAAAGTTGCCGTCGTAAATTGCCGATTGTTGCCTAACAATCTTAGTGGACGATAGGTGTTTTTTTTTTACAAGCGTCAACAATTAGCCGCCATAACAGTCAGTTTCACCCTGTGTCACGGTCTTACATACAGGTCTGACAACGACGGTAGTGGGGGTAGGCACCTTTAGATGTTTTGCTTTTTATTCCGATTTCTGCCGCTTGGTGCGTGACGACAAGGGGAAGTAGTGGTGCAACGAAGAGAGAAATAGCTCTTGTGTCCTTTTCCCTCCTGACCGCAACGCATGCGCCGTTGGCTGCGTGACGTAAACACCATGCTCCCATTCGCCGGTAAGAGGCAAGGGGGAAACACTTCCCCTTGCTAGTAGCAACGCGTAGCGGCGCCTAGTGAATCGAAAATTAAAACATAAGAGTGCCTACCCCCACCACGAAAATTTAGCTTCGTTGCAAGACCTGTATGTAAGACCGTGCCCTGTGTACTGGCTGTATTACTATATTTCGATACACTAAAGATACGGACGACGCCTACAGGCCATATTTAACACCACGTTCTTGAATCAAATTTACGAACGTTTCTTATACCCATTCGCCATACGAACAGAGATTAGTAGGGAGATGTACAACGCGGCCCTTTTCGGCGTGCCTCGTAAATGGCGCTAAATCGCGGCGGCGAGTTCGGGAGTATGATTTCGTGATCATCGCCTCTGTCGAGGTTGCAGATTCCCTTGTAGCCGCGCGAGTCCGTGATCACCGTTCAAGTCGGTATCGCAGTCAGCTTGAACACGAACGGGTAGCTCGGAGGGGGAAAAGTCTCTGCCCCTCGCAAATCGCGCTCGCTCGACGGGCGGACGGAGCGAGGTTTTCCGTCTGATCGAGCTCGACATATATGTGTGGCCGTACTGCGGTTTGGAATATGCATTATATGAATTTCAAAGTGAAAAACATGTATAGACTTCATTGTTTTCTTTCGGTTGCCCGTTTATGCCGAAAATGCGGGTTAAAAAATTAACGACGAACCGCGTTGAAAAATAAAACGCCGAAATGACCGTGGAAGGTTCAAAAATAAATCTTGAGCCTTTGCCGCGATTGTTTCGGCATTTTTTTCAACAGTAAACATTATGGATGAGGGTGTATCATAAATGTTTCTTTATCCACAATGAGCGTTGTGGCTGAATTGGCAGCGTAGCGGATTAACGATGCTTACGGTCCGAGTTCAATCCCCGGTGAAGCAACTTTTTTTTTTTCATTTTATATTCAGAAAATTTCGAACTTACTCTCACTTTAGCTATTCTCGCCTGTTCAGGCATTATTTATGATATTTAATTCGCATATGCTTAATAAAAAAAAACAAGACGTTGCTACCGGGGATCGAACCCGCGTCCAGTGCAGCCGGATCGCACGTAAAAGTTACCCCCTCTTTAGTCTCTTACGCGCCGATCACCCATCACGGTAGCGCGTGTCCGGGAGCGAGCGACGCTCGGATATCTTCGGAAAGAGCCGAGCACGGTCGAAGTATCCCGACCGCGCCTTCGGCAGCTGCACCAATCCATGGACGCTGAGCACGTTCATGTGCGGCCAAGCCGAAACGAAGGCTTCGAGGGAAAAAGCAATCTCACAATCAGCACGACTCGCGCGTGACGTCACCCGACGGTACGCCCGAGGCTCTTAGATGATTTCAATGCTTGTTTAGTTCTTTTTCCTATTGAATGAAAGGCTGCGGAGATATTCGGAGAAAAGTTATAGATAAAAAAGGAGAATTTCGTAAAAAAAACTTATTACATTTTTTTATCCCTCATAATTCTGAGAAATAATGAATTTCCGAAATTTTTGCAAACATTATTTTCCTTAAGGGGTAACACCATTGTAACGGCCTGCCACAAAGGGTTTTAGACAAATAATACTTGGGGTAATTATTAAGTATATATTGAAGTATATTGCAAAAAAATGTATGGGAAAATATTACAAAATGGCGACACTGCAGCAAATTCTTCCGAGGCATGTTGAACTTAAGGTGCTCTGCGGTACGCAGTATAACTTGTGCCAATTTTAATCTTACCAAATAATTTTTTTTAAATTAAATCTAGATGAGTGTTGCAAGTAAACCACGTAGGGGATTTTAGAAATATTGATTTTTGAGTAATTGACGAGTATTTGACTAAAAATGTTCAATTTTTTAAAGACAGTTATTTTTTAATAAATATTGTTTTAATTAACTTATCGAAAATCCCCTACGTGTTTCAGTAGCTACACTCATGTAGACTTAATAAAAAAGAAAACTATTTCTTATAGATTAAAAATGGCACAGTTATACTGCGTGCCACAGAGCTTCGACATGCTTCGGAAGAATTGCTGCAGTGTCGCCATTTTGTAATATTTTCGGATGAAAAATTTATAGCAATATACTTAAATATATGCTCACTAAATATCGCAAGTATTATTCGTTTATCACATTTTCTTCCGCCAAAAAAAATATCAAAGAATACGCTTCCTGTAAGGCCGTTATAGTGGCGATACCCCTTAAAGAATGCATATAATTTCCGAGTTTTTTCGGTGATTGTAATAAAAATGATGAAATGTTCGGAAAAATTCGGAGAAACTCGGATGTTTGCGTAAAAACAATTGTCCGCAAAACTCCGAATTCTTCATATTTGTTCCAATTCATAGAAAAATTCGGGAAAAAATCGGAAACATTTTCCGGAAAAAATCGGAGTATTTTGGAAAAAAATTGCACTAGGGGCGCGGGATCGTTCCCCGCGCTTAGTGGTTCTTTTAAAAATATTCTTACTATTAATTCTTATTTGATTAGTTATTTTTATTAGTTATCATTATTATTTTAATTGGTTATCTTTTAGTGTCGAAAAATTTATCGCGCACTCTGACCGCTTATTTTATTAGTTTATATGTTAATTTAAATATAATAATAAATCTAAATTACAACTTATTTTACTTCTGAAATTTTTTTGCGTTTTACTCACACCCGTCCCTATGCCAAATAAATTGTAATTCATAAAAGTAAGCGGAAATATATTCGTATTATTATATTCATTCTCATAAACTTTCAGCAAGCGATAAAGCATTATAGTATAGTCGTGCTGTCGTCGAAAAACACCGGAATCGGAGAAAATTAGAAGAAAGCTGGTTTTTTGACAGGTGATTTTGTGGGTGCCAGGGGTGCTAATGCCAAGTTTGCCTAAAAATCGGGGTGCAGGGTTTTTTTCTAGGTGATGAAGGGGGATAGGGGTGGATTGATGCCAAACTACATCCCCCACGAGGTCGGCGCCATAAGACAAAATGTTCAGAAAAATCCGGGCTTTATTTTTGTCCACAGCGTCGAAGTCGGGAAAGTGCATTTTGGGGGTGAAAAAGTGGGGTGAAATTTTGAAAAATCAGTTTTAATTCAATAACTCTTTAGGAAAAATTCAGAAAATTTTTATTCAAATAGGAAAGTTGTATCCCTTGAAAAGACGCGTCGATTGAGTATTTGATCATCCCTCTCCGATAATATCTTCAGCACCATAAAAATGATGGATATATTAAAAAAAAAATTGTTCATTGAATAACTCAAAAACAATCAATTTTTCGAGTATGGTTTAAATGTACGAAATGTAGAAAATAACTTTCTCTACATTTTTGTTTCTATGGACCACCCTTGAATTTCGCTTTTTCCAACCTTTCTCGGGGGTTGAAAATTCAAAATGAAATTCTGGGGAAACTATTGACCGTACGAATTCGCCGCCATGGAAAGATTTGTAGCTTGAACTCTCAGCTACATTCTTGTCCATAGCGTTAAAGACGTATCTCTTCAGTTTCGATTTTAAAAAGTGGGGAGAACGTACCAAAAATCAGTTTTTTGAGAATAACTCCTCGGGAATTTTTTTTTCGAACTCTATTTAAATGAAACAGTTGTAGCTCTCAAAAATACGCGTCGATTGGGTATAAAGTAATTCCTCAACTCCAAAAGTAACCCCCCCATAAAAAATGACGAAATACTGTGAAAATTTTGTTTTCGTGATTATTCAAAAATGGTCGATTTTACGGGTGCAGTTTGAATGTACGCAATGTAGGGATTAATGTTCCCTACATTTTCGTTCATATAAACAACTCTCGAATTTTACCATGTTTTCATCCCGTAACGAGAATAAAAATATTTTTTGCCGGATAAGTTTTGAGTGTACGAAATTTGTCATTGGGGATAATTTAATTTATTATTATCGGAATTATCGAAATGATCGATATAACTGTATTATTTCGATAATTATATCGATATAACTGTATTATATCGATATAACTGTATTATATCGATATTCCGTTATATCGAAATTATCGATATAACGGAATTATCGAAATAACTGTACCAAAGATTGTTTACCCTGATTGTTCACCCCCCAAGGATCAACCTCGCGGGTTTGAGTCTATGAATAAAATTGGAGCTGAATGTTCAATGAACAAATTATCCCCAATGACAAATTTCGTACACTCAAAACTTATCCGGCAAAAAATAAAAATATTTTTATTTTCGTTACGGGATGAAAACATGGTAAAATTCGTACAGCCAAACTGCACCCGTAAAATCGACCATTTTTGAATAATCACGAAAACAAAATTTTCAGAGTATTTCGGCACTTTTTATGGGGGGGTTACTTTTGGAGTTGAGGGATAACTTTATACCCAATCGACGCGTATTTTTGAGAGCTACAACTGTTTCATTTAAATAGAGTTCGAAAAAAAAATTCCCGAAGAGTTATTCTCAAAAAACTGATTTTTGGTACGTTCTCCCCACTTTTTAAAATCGAAAATGAAGAGATGCGTCTTTAACGCTATGGACAAGAATGTAGCTGAGAGTTCAAGCTACAAATCTTTCCACGGCGGCGAATTCGTACGGTCAATAGTTTCCCCAGAATTTCATTTTGAATTTTCAACCCCCGAGAGGGGTTGGAAAAAGTGAAATTCAAGGGTGGTCCATAGAAACAAAAATGTAGAGAAAGTTATTCTCTACATTTCGTACATTTAAACCATACTCGGAAAATGAATTGTTTTTGAGTTATTCAATGAACAATTTTTTTTTTATATATCCATCATTTTTATGGGGCTGAAGATATTATCGGAGAGAGATAATCGAATACTCAATCGACGCGTCTTTTCAAGGGCTACAACTTTCCTATTTGAATAAAAATTTTCTGAATTTTTCCTAAAGAGTTATTGAATTAAAACTGATTTTTCAAAATTTCACCCCACTTTTTCACCCTCAAAATGAACTTCCCCGACTTCGACGCTTTGGACAAATATAAAGCCCGGATTTTTCTGAACATTTTGTCTCGTGGCGCCGACCTCGTAAGGGTTGTAGTTTGGCATCAATCCACCCCTATCCCCCTTCATCCCCTAGAAAAAAACCCTACACCCCGATTTTTAGGCAAACTTGGCATTAGCACCCCTGGCACCCACAAAATCACCTGTCAAAAAACCAGCCTTCTTCTAATTTTCTCCGATTCCAATATACAGCACGACTGTACTATTATCATAGTGTATCCGGCCGCGAATTGTAAGTACCAGAAAGTGCACATATTTACAAGCGATGAGATGGTCCCGTTGGTAGCGTTCGTGGCTTCGGTCCGCAGGGGTGCGGGATCGGTCCCCGCGCTGATCCCCGCTTTTTTTAAAATTATTATTACTATTAATTCTTATTTGATTAGTTATTGAATGAATATAATAATACGAATATAAATATATTTCCGCTCATATACTTTCATCAAGCGATAAAGCATTATGATAATGCTTTATCGCTTGATGAAGTATATGATGAAATATATTTATATTCGTATTATATTCATTCAATAATTAATCAAATACTTTCATATACTTTACGCTCATAGACTTTCATCAAGCGATAAAGCATTATCATAATGCTTTATGGCTAAATAAATTTCCGCTTACTTTTATGAATTACAATTTATTTGGCATAGGGACGGGTGTGAGTAAAGCGCAAACAATTTTTTAGAAGATAAATAAGTTGTAATTTAGATTTATTATTATATTTAAATTAACGTACAAACTAATAAAATAAGCGGTCAGAGTCCGCGAAAAAATGTTCGACACTAAAAGATAACTAATTAAAATAATGATGATATCTGGTGTGTGTCATGTGAGTGTGACTGTAGTCTGTGAGTTATTTCTCGACGAAACGCGACTAGCTCTGAGACTGGGAAGCGAACTCCGGACCGGCTGTATTGGTATAGGTTTTCCGCAGTTTCCCTATACCCATGGCAGAAATGTCATGGTGAATGCAATACAGAGGGGGAAGTCGGCTGCGGCCGCAACGTGGGGATATAAACTGGAATATGGGGTATGTATCAAGGGGGAAGAACCCTGTACAGCTGGCAGTTAAACAAAATAAAAAAAAGTGAATGATGATAACTAATAAAAATAACTAATCAAATAAGAATTAATAGTAATAATATAGGATTATAGAATAATAGGAGCCCGCGCCCTTAGTGCAATTTTTTTTCCGAAAAACTCCGATTTCTTCCGAATTTTTCTATGAATTGGAACAAATGTGAAGAATTCGGAGTTTTGCGGACAATTATTTTTACGCAAACATCCGAGTTTCTCCGAATGTCTCCGAATATTTCATCACTTTAATTACGATCACGGGAAAATCTCGGAAATTATATGAAGACTGTAAGGGGTAACACCACTGTAGCGGCCTTACAGGAAGAGTATTTTTTAATATTTTTTTTCCGGAAGAAAATGTGATAAACAAATAATACTTGCGGTATTTATTGAGCAGATACTTAAGTATATTGCTTGAAATTTTTATCCGAAAATATTACAAAATGGCGACACTGCAGCAATTCTTCCGAAGAATGTCGAACCTTTGCGGCATGCAGTATAACTATGCCAATTTTAATTTAAAAAAAATAATTTTGGTTTATTAAGTCTAAATGATCATTTTTAGTCAAATACTCGGCAATTACTCAAAAATCAATATTTCTAAAGTGAAGTACGTAGGGGACGTACTTCACTAGCTACACTCATCTGGATTTAATTTAAAAAAAAATGATTTTGTCCAGATTAAAATTGACACAAGTTATACTACGTACCGCAGAGCACCTTAAGTTCAACATGCCTCGGAAGAATTGGCTGCAGTGTCGCCATTTTGTAATATTTTCCCGTCCATTTTTTTGCAATATACTTCAATATATGCTTAATAATTACCCCAAGTATTATTTGTCTAAAACACTTCGTTACAGTGGTGTTACCCCTTAAGGAAAACAATGTTTGCAAAAATTTCGGAAATTCATTATTTCTCAGAATTATGAGGGATAAAAAAATGCAATAAGTTTTTTCTACGAAAATCTCATTTTTTTTCATCTATAACTTTTCTCCGAATATCTCCGCAGCCTTTCACTCAATAGGAAGAAGAAAAAGTTCCGAAAAAATAAGAACAAGTTTGTTTTACGAAAATCTCATTTTTTTAATCTTCCAATTTTCTCTTAAATTTATCTTTAAAAATCTCATTTCTTTTCATCTTTAACTTCACTCCGAATATCTCCGCAGCCGTTCACTCAGGTCATAGGAAAAAAAGAAATTTCCGGGAAAAAAATGAGAAATCATGAATTTTCAGTGAAAAAAATGTGTTTTTGGGAAATAGACCAGAACTTGAATCGGTTTTAAATCATTTTTTCTCCGAAAATCTCAAATATGATTAAAATATGAGAAATTATGAAAAATTTGGAGAAAAATTTGCACCACGGGCCCCTGCGGGCCGAAGCCAGGAACGCTACCAACGGGACCATCTCATTCGCTTGTTTTTGGGGATAATGCTTTATCGCTTGATGAAAGTATGAGAATTAATATAATAATACGAATATAAATATATTTCCGCTTACTTTTATGAATTATATTTTATTTGGCATAAGGACGGGTGTGAGTAATTTTATTATCATATTTAAATTAACGTATAAACTAAAAAATAAGCAATCAGAGCGCGCTATACATTTTTTGTATACTTTAATAACGCAGAAAATCAAGAGCTAAATAAGCATTGAAATCATCTAAAAGCCTCGCGCGTGCCGTCGGGTGACGTCACACGCGACTCGTGCTCAGATTGCTTTTTCCCTCGAAGCCTTCGTTTCGGCTTGGCCGCACATGAACGTGCTCAGCATCCATGGATTGGTGCAGCTGCCGAAGGCGTGGTCGGGATACTTCGACCGTGCTCGGCTCTTTCCGAAGATGTCCAAGCGTCGCTCGCTCACGGACACGCGCTACCATGATTGGGTGATGGGCGCGTAAGAGACTTTTGTTTGACAAAGGTGGTTTATTCTTCATTATTTCTCTGTATACATTTGTAAGTAATAAACTACCTTATAAGAACTTAAACAATATCGGTGTTCAATATAGTTTTGGATTGTCGTCGAGTGACGTTTCTAACCAAAAATCGGTTTATATAGTTTGTATTTTAAACTTCAGATCGTTGATCGGTTTTTGTGGTTGAATATTGTATTCTTTCTTTTTTTTTTGTTTATGTGTGCTATGGTAAAAAAATTTTTTTTATAAAAAACCATTGCTGCTGTTTTCGTCGAAGACTTTTCTGGGGGGAGGGAGGGGAGAGGAGAGATAATTATTTACATTATGTACATAGTTTGGGAGCTGGTGCACCTGAAGCATTTAATTGCCAATGTTATACTCGTTGTAAATAGCGGGCTCTGTTCGCTGCTCTTTGTTGTTGTTGTTGGAGATCTTTTTTCCTTCTGGCTCTTCTCCTCAATTCGTCCATGTGTTTGGCTTCACCTTGTAGCCACCAATATTTTTCTTTGAGTCTGTCGAGATTTTCTCGATCTCTTCTGGGCAATGCCGTGGAATAAACCCAGTTTTCCCTTGGAATGATATCCGGATCAGTAAATACAGTACTACCTCCCTAAGAGAGCGGTCTAGGGCGGTTAGGGGAAGTAATTCTCGAGAAATTCGTCGCCGAAGCCTTCCCCCACCGCTAGGTTAGCGCGCTCGAAAATCGCGCATGTGGTAGCGTGTATGTGTTTCTCCACTCGACCTCTATGAGAGAGCGCGAACGAAAGTGTTGAGAAAACTGTAAACAAGTTGCGGAAAGTGTACTGGCGTTTCGTCGTTTCATGCGTAAGTATATCTCATTGAATATTGATGTGTAAATCTTTCTTTTTCTTCGCGTTTTTTTTATTCTGCTGTTTGGTATATTTTGTTGTTGCAATATTATAACACATATGAAGGAAACATTTGTAAAACTTTCAATAAGTGTTGAATTATCTTATTGTTCGCAAAAATATACGTAGTATATTCGTTATCGAAACTCGAACATATACAGTAGAACCTCGATTATCCGAACCAATTGGGACCGAGACTAGTTCGGATAATCAAAAGTTCAGATAATCGAAACGTGGGTTTTTTGGGACGAGATCATAAACAACACCTTTTTATATAAAAACAGTACATACATATATATTATAATTTGACATATATGTTACTGTTGAAATATATATATAATGTATTTGAAATACCTGAAAAAAGTTGAATGCTTTTTTTATATTTTTTAAAAATAAAATCGTCCATTTTTAATTGACGAACGGCTGTAACGCGTTTTTGAGCGGCTAAGTCTCGCAGCCGTTTGGGAAGGAGAGATTGCGTTGGGTTGCTCATTGTTGCTCACGGCGGTGGCAGCGAGCAACAATGTATCTTTCGCGCCAACATTCGGATAATTGAGAGTTCGGATAAACTAAGTCATCGTTCGGATAATTGAGGTTCTACTGTACAGTGTACAAAAAAAATGTAACTAACAATTTATCTTGTGTATATACTTAAAGTTCAAATATACAATGTATATATATGTATAAATATTTGATTTTTAGATAAAACGGGATGGCTGAATCGAAAATATATTTTACTTGCATTAAATTACTACTTGAAATTTAATTATGGTGCATGTTTTTTTCTCCGACTTTACGGCTTAAACGTATATATTATTATACAAAGGAATATTATCCATTTGACAATCGTGCGACGTGCGATTTTCTGAAATCGCTCGCGATCTCTTATCGAGGTATCCGCGACAAACTCGAGAGGCCTCGGGTACACTGGACAGCTCGAGCTAGGTGGGGGAAGCCATAAAATGCGCTCAAGCGGAACGGCGGGGAAATTCTCTCTTAGGGAGGGCTCTCTTAGGGAGGTAGTACTGTATAGCTTTTTTGGCGCAATGTCTTTTAATGTGATAAATTATTGGTACGTTGTTCTCGTCTTGTGTGTAGCCCAGTTTGTCGAAGTTTGTGAAGGTTTCCGGAGGTGCGTAATTGCTTTTTGCCATTCTGAGAATTGTTGCGTCGTTATTTATCGGTAGTTGGTTGATGAGGTCATTATTTATTTCATAAGCAGTGCTGAAGTAATTTCTTGTAAGCATGAGGCAAAAAATATCGAAACGTGGTATGTCGGCTCCGTCGTATGTTGTTTCATTATCGATGCGTCTGGTATAGTCCGATTCTGCCGTAAGATATTGTCCAAGGCAGGCTTTCAGGCAGGATCTCTCGAATTTTCGATATTTTTCCATAACTGATGGTCCAACGTTCCACCAGATCGGAGCAGCGTAAGCCATGATTGGTCGTATCAGAAGTTGATAGCATATTATTTTCGCTTTCGGTTCTAATTCTCTATTGAAGAAAATTCTGTGGTTGGCTCTCAGAGCGTTTCTTGCTTTCGTTAGTTGTGTAGAGTGGTGCTTATTCAGTCTGAGAAGGTAGTCAAAGTGTACTCCAAGGTATTTTACGACATCTTTGTTGGGGATTGGTGTGATCTCCCCAGTACTTTGGTCTTCAATTGTGATTTGAAAATCTTTTATATGAGGGACAGTCAAAGGGGAAATTTCGTTCACTGTTTTTCGGAATAATATTGTTTCACTTTTCAGCGGATTTATTTTGAGATTCCAGTTTTTGTAATATGAGTGAATTTGGTTCACAATGGTGTTTAATTTTTCCTGGATTATTGGGATTTTTCTATCGGCTACGTAGACAACCATGTCGTCTGCGTACGCTCCGGAGTGAGTGTCAATACCTGTGTTAAGGTTGAAGAGATTTAGAACTTCACTGTTGAATATATTGAAAAGAACCGGCGAAGTCACCGTTCCTTGTTGCAATCCTTCTTGAATTCGGAATGAGATTGTAGATTGACCGTAGCCATCCCAGGTGATGAACGTTTTGTTGTGTATCATGTCGCAAATGAGAAGGACCAGGTTATGCGGAAAGTTGAGGTGTTGTAACTTGTATATTAATCCGTTTAGCCACACCGAGTCAAACGCCTTCTCCAGGTCTATTAAGGTTGCGCCCACCAACTTGCCGTTCAGGAGGTATTTATTTATGTCAGATGAGAATTTGTTGATTGCGTGGACCGTTGAATGTTTCGCCCTGAATCCAAATTGATTATTAGGGATTATCCTGTTTGCCTCTGTGTGGGACGTGAGTTGAAGTTTGATGAGTTTTTCAAAAATTTTACTAATGTTGACCGTGAGACTTATGGGTCTGTAGCTCGCTGGATCTGCTCCGCTTTTGTCTTTCTTTTTTATCGGTATGACTTTGGCTTTTTTCCATCTACCCGGATAATACGAGTGGTTAAAGCAATTGTTGAATATAATTGTATAATCTTTTATTAACGGAGGGGGGATATGTTTAAGCACGATCATCGGTATGTTATCTAGGCCACTGGAGGTTTTGTTTTTCGCCTTTTGGAGAATCAGAGCAATTTCAGTTTGACTATGAAGGAATTTTGTCCCGTCTTCCTCACGTACGGGGAGATGGGCTAGGTTGTTATTATTGAAGTTGGTGTGTGTGATGTTGTGTTGCCGCATGTGTTGGATGCTTAGTTTTATTTCTGTTGCAGATGCGTCGGCAGTATGTTTTATTTCCGTTCCCTCGTTAGAGTATCTCGGGGAGTTAATTGACTCAAAGTATTTTCCAATGATGTTGAGCTTCGTTGTTGGATTGGTGAAGATGTACTTATTATTTTTTTCGATGAGAGGAGCGTTGACTAGTATTTCATCTGTTAATAGAGCGTTATTGTTGGTATCGATGGTGAGCGGGTCGATTTTTGGCGGTTCTTTATATCGAAAGTTCCTATTTATTCTTGGAAAAAATATGGTTGAGTCTCGGTAATCAATGCCCCTTGCTTTCGCCATCCAGTAATCTGTTTCTGTTTTTCTGAACTGTGACGTTAGTTGTTTGTTAATTGTTTTGATGAGAGTTTTGATGTTCTGTTTAACTTGGGCATTTCTGAGGTTATTTCTGAATAGAAAGGAGATTAGTGACGATTTGTGGGTTTGTAGTCTTCTTATTCTATTGTTGACGTATCTTAGACATCCTGCCTTATCGTCGGGTTTGATTTTTGGTACGGTTGAGTTGATGGCTGCTGTGAGGTGCTCTTCAATTTTCGTTATATGTTCATCAATTTCCGTTATTGTTAAGTTTCGGTTATCAGGGAGACGGTCAGTATAGTTCTCTTCTAACGCTTGCGAGAACTTTCTCCAATTCGTTTTTTTGTAGTTAAGTCTGGGTTTCGGTTGTGGGGGAGCTGCGAAGCCCAGGAAAATGTCGCGCGAGTCGAGGGAGAAGCAGATGGCGTTATGATCACTATCGTATGGGAGTGTGTTGAGTTTGTTGTTAGCCAGGTTTTTAAACTCTATGCGTGAATCAGCAAGGCAGTAGTCAAGAAACGATCCCGACCTCGGGAAAGTAGGTTTGTCTGCGATGTATAATGTGGTCCTATTGGTGAAACCGTGTTCTTCGTCCCATCTTTTGAGTAAGGCGCCTCTTTCGTTGATCTTGGGGTCGCCCCAGCTCGTGTGCCTGGCATTTAGGTCACCCGCCAGAATAAAATAGACTTTGTCGTTTCCCAGGTTATGGTCTCGGTAGATATTGTTGAGCTCTTCGATAAAGGTTCTTTTATTATTGCAGGCTGCATAGATACTGAATAAGAGTAAAGTGTTATTTGAATTCATATTGATTTTTATTAGTGTGTATTCTATAACTTCGTTGTTCAGTGAGTTTGGTTGTAGGATTTGTGTAAAGCTGATTTTTTTGTCGATCATTATTGCGGTTCCTCCTCCGTTTCTGGCGTTTGGGCGGTCTGTTCTAATGAATCCGTAGTTTTGGAAACTTAGTTTATGTCTGTAATTTAGTTTTGTTTCTGAGATCAGGGCTATGTCGATGTGGTTGTTATTAATGAATTCTTGCAGATCGTATCTTTTTTTATTCGCTCCCAAAGAATTTACGTTTATTGCGCAAATTTTAATTTTGTGGTCAGGGGGGTTGGTACTCCTCTGAATATCATTTTGCTGTGTGTTTGTGTTCGCCATTTTTTAGTAATCAAACTGGTTCATTAAAAATTCGATATTTCGGGAGTGGGCAGTTAATTTCTTGTTAATATCGGACAATTGTGTTTTCAGGATTTCCAACATGCTGTTTTTAAACTGGTCCAGCAATCTCTCTAAGTTGGGGAAATTATTGTTTCCGTGGGTCCTGTTATTGTTGTTGTTGAATGGCATTTTATTATTATTGTCGTATGGAATGTTATTGTTGTGGTAGATGTTGTCATCGTGTCCATAAAAATCGTTATCATGCCCGTTATGTTGTGGAGGATGATGGGTTTCTTGTGCTTGTTGCTGATTGCGCGATTCTCTGCTTCTGGGGAGAACTGGGAAATTAGGGTTTAGGCGAAAGGGATGTTAGGGTTTGCGTACCGCTCGATTTTGTTTATTTTTTCAGCTCTTCGGCTTTTTCTGATCCCTTGAGCCTGCCTTTTAAGATCTTGTGCCGTAGCTAAGTAAGGGCATCCCTTGTACGAAGCGGGGTGGCCGGTATTGCCGCAGTTTGCGCATTCAATTTTTTCCCTGTCAACGGTCTCTGTTATTTCACAGACTCCTCCTTCTTTCGCGGGGCCGTGATTTTTTCCGCATTTAACGCAACGATAGTGGAGGTGGCAGTTCTTGCTCGCATGGCCGATACGCTGGCATCTTTTGCATTGGAAGATTAATTTCTTCCGGATCCTCTCCCATCTCACCGGTTGGTGAAGTAGGAATTTAATTCTGGTTAGTGCGGCCGTCTTGCTGTTTGGAGAGAGTTGAATTATATGATGAAATTTATTTTCGTTTTGTTTACCGTAGTTGAGTTTGATCACTTCTTCGACTTTGAGGTCTGGAAGATTTTTCTTGTCAATGCATTCTTTGATGTCCTCTTCGGTATATTCAGCATTTATACCTTTAAGTACGAGCGACTTTTTATTCTCGCTCTGAGGGGTGAACGTAAAGTACTCGATTGTGTTGGTTTCCAGTATTATTTTGATCGTATGGAACGTGTCTATATTCTGGGGCATTACTCTGACGTAATCACCGTCGGCTTGTTTTATCCAGAAATCTTCTTCTGCAATTTTGGCTGCCTTTAACAATTGGATAGTTGCTCTCGGGCTGATCTTGTATACGTGTATGGGTGGCGGTTTTTGTTTCAATTTCGGGGTGTTGTTGTTTCTTTCTGATCTGGCGTTGACAGTGCGTGCGTTAAGGTTACGTGTGTTCGGTACCTGACTGGGAGGTACTCGTTCAGTCTCGTCCCCTGTGACGCTCATGGAATCAGAGAGAGCGTCGTACTGGTTGTTGCAGCTAATTCCTCCATTATCTTCCTCTCTTCTTGGTCTGCTAGCTTTCTTTGGGTTTATGAACCCCGATGTCGTTGAGTCCCGGTCCGGCTCGGCGTCTGTCATTCTTTCGATCGATGTCGGTCGTGATCTTGCCTTTGTGGTGTTAGGGGCGATTCTTGGTCTTGCGTTAACCACTCTTTCGATGTTAGTCGTACCTGTCAGCCTGTCGATTTCTCTTGCCTTTTTCCTCAATTGCGCTTGGGAGAAATTATCCGAGGCATGCACCTCCCTTGATCGTTTCTGCATTCTCGAATTGTGGTTATAGTGCCGGGGAGCTGGTCCCCCGCACCACACGCCGCTTGGCTGGTCTCTTTTTATTTCACAGTCACTGTTAATGCTGTTAAAAATGGTGGTGGCCCACCACGGTAGGCCCGAGCTACAACTAGATGCACTTAGGCACCCAAATTCGCACTCTACCCTGCTTTTTTCTTCACTTTTATGTTCACTGAAACTGCGCGCAATGTTTGCTCGCTCAAGTCTCAACGGTCACTGGCGCGTAAGAGACTAGAGAGGGGGTAACTTTTACGCGCGATCTGGCTGCACTAATCCCCGGTAGCAATGTCTTGGTTTTTTTATTAAGCATATACGAATTAAAAATCATAAATAATGCCTGAACAGGCGAGAATAGCTAAAGCGAGAGTGAGTTCGACATTTTCTGAACATAAAATGAAGAAAAAAATGTTGATTCACCGGGGATTGAACCCGGACCGTAAGCATCGTTAATCCACTACGCTGCCAATTCAGTCACAACACTCATGGATGACAGAGAATCATTTATGATACATCCCTATCCATAATGTTTACTGTTGAAAAAAAAATGTCGAAGCAATCGCGGCAAAGACTCAAGATTTCTTTGTGAACCTCCCACGGTCGTTACGGCGTTTTATTTTTCAACGCGGTTTGTCGTTAATTTTTTTAACCCGCATTTTCGGCATAAGCGGGCAACCGAGAGAAAACAATGATCTCGATACATGTTTTTCACATTGAAATTCATTTAATGCATATTCCAATCCGCAGTACGGCCACACATATATGTCGAGCCCGATCGGACGGAAAACCTCGCTCCGTTCGCCCGTCGAACGAGCGCGATTTGCGAGGGGCAGAGACTTTTCCCCCTCCGAGCTACCCGTTCGTGTTCACGCTGACTGCGATACAGACTTGAACGGTGATCACGGACTCGCGCGGCTACAAGGGAATCTGCAACCTCGACAGAGGCGATGATCACGAAATCATACTCCCGAACTCGCCGCCGCGGATTAGCGCCATTTACGAGGCACGCCGAAAAGGGCCGTGTTGTACATCTCCCTACGATCTCTGATACGAAGATTGGACTCCTTCCCTATAGTCTCCTTGGAGATGGACATCGATTGCTGACTCATAGGAACCTAACCTAGCTGTACAATTGGCTGGTGGAGGCAAATTATAATATTCAATATCAAAAATGCATGATGGACCTAAATACAATTAAAAGTAACTTTATTGTTCGATCCCGGTACGCTCGGTTTTTTAAAAACACGTTTTAGCTTTTATAAAACAAATAGGCTTTACGCATTGCTTTAATTGACCGGAAAATAAGTGGCAACTATTCCGACCGTAGTGGAATCCAAACCGAAACACTTGCAGGATGTGTTTCTTGAAAATGAAACAAATACTTAAGGAACAGTGCTTCTTTTGCAATTCTTTATTTCCTCTTCGAAAAATTTTAATGCATGTCTCAAGAAACATTTTCAATAATTTCTACTTTGCAGTTTCCGAAATGGTTGGCGTTGGTAAATTAAAAAAAAAACACCTCTTTTCCGACCTTTAAGTGAAGGACTCTCGAGTAGGATAAAGTAAATAATTCACTAACTTTGTTTTATGTTTTCCAGCCTGAAAAGTATTTATTATAATGATCCCAATAATTTTTCATTTTTTTCAGGTGCCCGGCTCCAACGCGAAAAAAATTATTTCAATCATTCCATTAATTGCAGGTTTTATTGTCCTTAAACAAATTGATTTTTTTCAATATCACCGTTTTTACAAGTTTACAAGTAGAGCACGTCGCGTGTGGTCGCGTGAATGAACGGTTATGTTTGGGTTTTGTTTACTTTTGAAATCTATTTACGTCTCTCTCACACAGCCTGCATCACTCTATAGCAGCGATCCTTGTGGCCACGCGATGAAACAGTCGGTGCTTCAATAAGAGGCCATCCCCCACCACTGAAATTTTGAGCGAGTTTCAAGACCTGTATGTAAGACCGCGGTCAGGAGGCTGCTACAGATCACGGTCTTACATACAGGTCTGGAACTCTTAGGGTGGGGGTCACTTAGATAATGAGCATGGAGCCTAGATACCAGGAGGTTCAGCGAGGCCTTTCAACTCGTCCCCAAAACGAGAACAAGAAATGATGCCGCTGGGGTGCTCCGCAACCTATATGTATATAGATATACGCTAAACATGGGTGTGATCTAAGACAGATCACAGATGATGTACCTAACCCTCATTAGTGTTAAGGGATAACCCCACTCTAGGACTTTGGAAAGACGTTTTCTTTCCTAACAATACTTTGGTGTCATAAAAACAATACGGAATTGGTCCTGTAGCAATTTTTTTTATTTAAAGGTTCAATTATCGCTTTGGCCGCAGCGCCTTGGAGCGCGCGCTGAGTTGCTCGTACAACTTTAAACGCGTTTTTCTCGAAACCACTTTTTTCGATCTCGGAAGACGGATTACTCGACCACCTTTGCATGCATCGATTTCGAGGTTGAAATTTTGACAGCAGCTTCACAATTATATTCTTTGTGGGAGTACGTATCCGTTTTTTGATTAAATATAAACTTCTTTTCATAAACAATTTACTGTTTTTTTTTGGCAAAAAATCGATTTATTTCCTTCAAAGTGCGCTATTTAAAAAAAATTAAAAGCAAATTTCTAGGTAGTCTCATAGCTAATAATATATAATATCATTTTTTTTGGTTTTTGTTTCAGGTCTTATATTTTACGATAAAACCGTTCTCCTGTGAAGCTATATGTAAAAAAAACACGTTTTTCTAGATGGACTATATTGCCGCCATTTTGAGTTTGAGCTTGAGATCTTTTCTCGCTTTTGCGTTTTTTTCCGAACCGTCATGAGGAAATTATGAATCGGCGGATATTTCGACGTTTGATGTCACGATCGATCTGTCGTGAGGTTAGAAACTCATCCGATCACTTTCACCTCGTTGACCAATATATTACTATATATGTCGGTCGCGCTGCACCCCAGCGCCATCACTTCGGGACATTTTCGGGGACGCTTTTTTCAGCGCCTTTGCATTGCCGCTGAACCTCCTGGTATCTAGGCTCCATGATAATGAGGCAAACGGGCAGTTCTCGCGTCTGCCACCCGACGCTAGGTAGAAATTAGCCAATGAAAGCAGGTCCGAACAGCTGTCCACAGGCGCAGATTTTTCGAAATAAACATAGAGTTGTGGCGCCCTCGCTTCTCCGAAACATAAACAGCAGCGCCACAACGCGGACAGAAAGAAGGAAGCAAACGCTAATTCCCCGGGAAGACTGAGCTTTGTTTCTCCCTTACGAGGAGAAAGGGCTGGTTCTCTCGTCCACCACACCGGTAGCCATCTTGTGTATCTCGTGCCTTGTTCGAAGCCATCCGTTTCTCCGCTGCGTTTCTTTCCCAAGTTGATTATTGTAGTGTGTAACAAATAAATCATATATTATCTAAAAGAGGAGTTCCTCCATTCCTCCACTGCATCCGCTACAAACTGGTGACCCCGAATCCAATGAGCAACGGCGTCGTAACGCGCTCGATGAGTAGTTCAAGCCCCGCGACGAACTCGCTGACAACAAGCCACGAGGAACTAGCAGCATCTTCAACGCAAACGGACGAACACCACCCGCTCAACATGCCATCAGGTAATCAAACAAACGTGCAACGCAACCTAAAACTGCCTCCCTTCTGGAAGGCAAACCCAGCAATTTGGTTCGCACAAGTGGAAAACGCGTTTGAACTCGCCGGCATAAACGATGACACGGCGAAATATCAGCACGTCACCCTGCACATAGACCAGTCCATACTACCATGCGTCTCAGACCTCCTGACGACACCGCCAGTCGAAAACAAATACCCTGCGATAAAAAGCAGAATCCTGGGCATGTTCGAAGAAACCGCAGAATCAAAACTGCGACGACTTCTAAGAGGCACCATGTCAACAGACGAAAAGCCGTCAATCTTACTCCAGCGAGCAAGAAACCTCGCCGAAGGCCAACTGAGCGAACCAGCGCTGCGCACAGTGTTCCTCGAACACTTGCCGGAACACGTTCGCAGCATACTAGCAGTCAGCGAAGTACAAGACATCAGCAAACTCGCAGCGCAGGCTGACAAAATCGTGGAAGTCACCAGTCACTATGCTGCAACATCATCCAACAGTAACAACACTGGCCCTCAGGTAATGTCCACAAATTACAACGATTCTAACAGAGGCAATAAAAACAAAGACATTCAAGAACAAATGAAAGATCTTCAAACTCAAGTAAACGAGATTGCAAGCACACTAAAAAAGCTCCTACAGCAAAGAGACCCCAGATCAAGATCGAGGTCCAATTCTCGCCCCAGAACACCGACAGACAGCGCACACTGCTACTACCACCGCAGGTTCGGCGCAAACGCGCACAAATGTGCAGCGCCTTGCACGTTCGCACCAACAAACAAGCCGGAAAACTAGCAGTGCTGTCGTCCACAGAGACGGTCTGCGACAGCAATAACAACTTACCCGATAAAGAATACCGTCTCCTCATCGCTGATCCAACTCTCAACAACAAACCATTTTTAATCGACACAGGTTCCGTCGTGTCCATAATTCCACGGGCCTGGATTAAAGAAGCTCTACCAATCTCAAAAGCCAAACTGTGTGCAGCAAACGCAACGACGATCGACACATTCGGCATCATTCTACTAACGCTGAATCTCGGGCTCAGGCGAGCCTTCAAATGGCTGTTCATCATCGCAGAAGTACAAACAGCCATAATAGGAGCGGACTTCATCGTCCACTACGGACTAATTATCGACCTGAGGGGGCGATCGATCCTCGACCCTTCAACATCGTTGAAAACCAGCGGCAAACTCCATGAGACGTCAATCCACAGCGTTTCAACGATCAGTGGCGACAGCTTTCCAGCAACACCCCACAAAAGGGAATTCGAAAAACTCATGCATGAATTCATTGACATAACCAAAACATCTCACGAACCGCGCAAAATTCCAGACTGCCACATCGCACATCACATAGAAACCACAGGACCCCCAGTATCGGAACGCGTACGCAAACTCGCGGGGGAAAAACTAAAAGCAGCTCGAGACGAATTCAACGCCATGTTGGAACAAGGCATAATACGCCCATCGAAAAGCCCATGGGCCAGCCCACTCCTAATCAGGAAAAAGAAAACTGGGGACTGGAGACCGTGCGGAGACTATCGGAAACTGAACGCTAAAACTACACCAGACAGATATCCACCTCCGCTCATCCAGGATGTCTTTCCAAAAATCCACGGACAAAAGACCTTCAGCACGCTCGACCTCGAAAAGGCGTATCACCAGATTCCCATGGCCGAAAACGACATTCCAAAAACAGCAATAATAACGCCATTCGGACTGTATGAATACCTGGTGATGCCCTACGGGCTACGGTGCGCAACCCAAACATTCCAAAGGTTCGTAGATACAATATTTCGAAACATCGACTTCGTATTTTGCTACATAGACGATATCCTCATCTGGGCTGACTCGGAAGAAGAACACCTGCAACGCCTCCGCACCGTGTTCGAAATCCTAAGGAAACACGGGCTCAAGATCAATGCCAACAAATGCAAAATAGCGCAAAAAGAGGTTACTTACCTGGGATACACGATAAACGAGCACGGCTACAAACCACCACAGGAACGGATCGACGCCATCTCCAATTACCCAAAGCCCACGACAATCAAAGAGCTCCGGACTTTCCTGGGAATGTTGAACTACTATCGAAGAAGCATACGAAACGCGGCGCACATACAATCACCACTGACTACCTTCCTAAAGTCCTCAAAGAAAAATGATAAAAGGAAAATCCAGTGGACATCCGAATCAGAAAATGCATTCAATGCATGCAAAAGCGCCCTCGAATCAATCGCCATCACAGCGTTTCTCGCGCCATCTGCACCGATAGCATTATGCACGGACGCATCCAACACGGCAATAGGCGCAACACTGGAACAGGAAATTGACAACGCGTGGGAACCAGTTGGATTTTTCTCCCGAAAACTAACCCCAACCGAACAAAACTACTCAACGTACGACCGAGAGCTACTGGCCATCTTCTCGAGCATCAAGCACTTTCAGCACCTCCTGGAATGCCGAGAATTTCACATCAAGACCGATCACAAGCCCATAACATACGCTTTCGCACAAAAAGCTGAAAAAGCATCGCCTCGACAACAGCGTCAACTAAGCTACATCTCAGAGTTCTCCACCGACATCAGACACGTCAAAGGAAATGACAACACAGTAGCCGACGCGCTGTCAAGGATCGAGGCCATAGAGATACCAACGATATTAAGTGCGAAAGAAATCCAAAAGGCACAAGAAGACGACGCGGAACTTAAGGATCTACTAGACCAAGCAACATCCTTAAAACTACAACGTCTCACGATCGAACCCAACGTCTCAATTTACTGCGACATCTCCACAGGCACAGTGAGGCCATACTTACCTGTCAGCCTAAGAAGAACAGCATTCGCAATCGTCCACGGACTGGCACATCCGAGCAACAGAAACACCTGCCGACAACTCCGAGAAAAATACATCTGGCCGGGCCTCAGGAAAGACGCGACAAAATGGAGCAAAGAATGTCTCGACTGCCAACGTGCTAAAGTCCACAGACACAATAGGATTCTACCCAAAAACATTGAAGTACCGGACTCACGATTCAACCACGTGAACTTGGACATCATCATCCTTCCTGAGGTCAACGGATACCGATACTGCCTGACAATGATCGACAGATTCTCGAGGTGGCCAGTAGCCGTACCAATTAAGGACACAACAGCGGCAACAATAGCCACCGCTTTCTTCAATCACTGGGTAAGTCATTACGGAACACCGCTCACCATCACAACTGATCAGGGAGCCCAATTCGAATCAGCGCTATTCAAGGCACTGAACAACTTCATTGGAGCCAACAAGATCCGAACATCGCCGTATCATCCAGCTTCAAATGGCATGATCGAAAGATGGCATCGAACCCTCAAGGCAGCACTCATGTGCAAACCGACTATTCCATGGACAAGCCTTCTCTCCTCGGTCATGCTGGGACTGCGGACCAGCTATAAAGAAGATCTAAAAGCATCGCCAGCGGAAATGATCTACGGAACCACCCTACGCATTCCAGGCGAGTTCTTCGTACAACAAGAACAGCAGGCTAAGCCAGAGGCGTTCGTTGAGTACCATCGTGCAATAATGCGCAACATACGACCAACGCCCACCTCACACCATCGCAAAACGCAATTATTCCTCTCCAAAGATATAGACACCTGTACGCATGTGTTTGTACGGAGTGACCACGTGAGGGCGCCCCTGGAGCCGCCATACAGGGGTCCCTACAAGATATTGAAACGAACAAACCATAAGTTAATGGAAGTTGACATCGACGGAAAACCCAAACAGATCTCAATAGAAAGACTGAAGCCGGCCTTTACCGCACAAGAAGAGATCACAACGGAAACAGATATCACGAAGCCGGAAACTGTTCAAGAAAAGATACAAAATACTCAGCCAGAAGCACCAAAACACGTAAGCTTCAACACTAAGGGGGGAGTGGCTGTGGCGCCCTCGCTTCTCCGAAACATAAACAGCAGCGCCACAACGCGGACAGAAAGAAGGAAGCAAACGCTAATTCCCCGGGAAGACTGAGCTTTGTTTCTCCCTTACGAGGAGAAAGGGCTGGTTCTCTCGTCCACCACACCGGTAGCCATCTTGTGTATCTCGTGCCTTGTTCGAAGCCATCCGTTTCTCCGCTGCGTTTCTTTCCCAAGTTGATTATTGTAGTGTGTAACAAATAAATCATATATTATCTAAAAGAGGAGTTCCTCCATTCCTCCACTGCATCCGCTACAGAGTCTGTGCGACTTAGCTACACTTTCTACAATTTCAATACATACAGTAATAGAAAGTCCTCAGAAGGCGTAAGAAGTCTAGCCAAATCGAACAGACCCGATATTTGTAAGAGCGATATAAATGGAAAATGATTGAGTATTTTTTCACTCCTGAACCCCCGGGCAGAATGAGAATTATTATTTCAGTGGACTGTATTTCTCGTATGTTCAAACTTCTGTAATATTTTTATTTTGTCTTTCGCCATTTGAGTAGATGAGGTATAAACAAATTCGTGCATTCAAAATTTTTGTTCCTTATAATTAATGTTTATTCTTAGTATATTGCATTGCTTATTTGTTTCTACCACTTTTATTTTTGCTTTTGCTTTTTTAACAATGTTAATAAGAACCTGAAAATAAATGTAATGGAAGAGGAATAAAAAAAATAACGCATTGTGTATGTTTCAAGGGCATCGTTGTTATTGATTTGTCAGTATGGCGAGTTTGTTGTTTACAAAAAATTGTTTTTACCGTTTTTGGTTTTGTTGATAGGCGAACTGGCGCATCCTCAATCGGATATAATAAAGTACAGTACTACCTCTCTAAGAGAGCGGTCTAGGGCGGTTAGGGGAAGAAATTCTCGAGAAATTCATCGCCGAAGCCTTCCCCCACCGCTAGGTTAGCGCGCTCGAAAATCGCGCATGTGATAGCGTGTATGTGTTTCTCCACTCGAACTCGATAAGAGAGCGCGAACGAAAGTGTTTAGAAAACTGTAAACGAGTTGCGGAAAGTGTACTGGCGTTTCGTCGTTTCATGCGTAAGTATATCTCATTGAATATTGATGTGTAAATCTTTCTTTTTCTTCGCGTTTTTTTTATTCTACTGTTTGGTATATTTTGTTGTTGCAATATTATAACACATATGAAGGAAACATTTGTAAGACTTTCAATAATTGTTGAATTATCTTATTGTTCGCAAAAATATACGTAGTATATTCGTTATCGAAACTCGAACATATATAGTGTACAAAAAAATGTAACTAACAATTTATCTTGTGTTTATACTTCAAGTTGAAATATACAATGTATATATATGTATAAATATTTCATTTTTAGATAAAACGGGATGGCTGAATCGAAAAAACAAAAATACAAAACAAGCGGCACTCGATAATTTTTATCAATATTAAAATATATTTTACTTGCATTAAATTACTACTTGAAATTTAATTATGGTGCATGTTTTTTTCTCCGACTTTACGGCTTAAACGTATATATTATTATACAAAGGAATATTATCCATTTGACAATCGTGCGACGTGCGATTTTCTGAAATCGCTCGCGATCTCTTATCGAGGTGTCCGCGACAAACTCGAGAGGCCTCGGGTACACTGGACAGCTCGAGCTAGGTGGGGGAAGCCATAAAATGCGCTCAAGCGGAACAGCGGGGAAATTCTCTCTTAGCGAGGGCTCTCTTAGAGAGGTAGTACTGTATAGCTAAGGATAAGGCCGGGTCCACACTATGTGCTTCTACCGGAGCTTTGCTGTATATCTATATTTACAAGACTATTTCTACTTGACAGCGCTTCCAGTGGATAAATGAGGATCTACGTTTTTGCCTCACTAATGATGACACTTTCCACCATGCAAAAACGCCGGAGTTTCCAGACTTGTATGTAAGACCGTGCTTCAGATATGCCCAAAATCGACGCTTCCGCAACAAGAAAACGGAAGACTGCTTTTGGTTAATTATTTGCAGACGGTTATATAACCGTGAGAAGTTGGGCCGCGAAACGTTAATTTATTTACACACGAACAGCAGTTTTTCGTGTGTCATCAACGGAGTGAACTTCACCAGCCGGTAAAAATTATAAGAGAAATTTTTCCTCCGGACGAACATCGGGCGATCTTTCGAGCTAACGACGAGATGGCCTCCATTTTTCACTCAGGACAAAGAGTGGGTGTTTTTTTCGGTCCAAATATTCGCTGTTTGAAGGATGGATGTGAAGCTGCGACATCTCAACTCGCAGCGACCTGGATGATGAGCGAATTACTGGTAAACGATATACGACGTTCCAGAAGAATTAGATCGATAGGAAAAATCGCGCTTAATCTATTAATTTTTTCAACCAGATAGGGCCTGACCCAGTTGTGACTTTTGCCGTAAAAATACTTCACTAGATGTTTTCTATAATGGCCTTTGCACACTGCGCGCGATTTGCGACGAGAGATGGACGATATCCAATGGGAGCTTCACTTTCCCAGAGGGTTTCTGGAATACCTGACCTCCCATTAGATATCGCTCATCGCAAATCGCGCGCAGTATGCAGAGGCCATACGAAGTAGTACAAGCGCAATTGTCAAAGATGAATTTCACTGGGAAAATGTTCCTATTTCAGTTCCGAAAGTATCGTAATATGACAAAGTATACATGTACATAACATCGTTCGATTCTACGCTTTGCAAGCTGTCAAATATGGAGATATAACCACCTACTCAGCGAAAGCCAATAAGGGGTCCCCTCTTCTGTGATCGTGCATGCGATTGGCCTTCGGTAGCTAACGATAACGAAAACTGTCGCTACCGAGTTATGGTCTCTGCACCCCGCGCGCGATTTGCGATGAGCGATATCCAATCAGTCAGGTATTTCAGAAACCCCCTGAAAAAGTGAAGCTCCCATTGGATATCGCCCATCGCTTGTCGCAAATCGCGCGCAGTGTGCAGTGCCATTACAAAATCGCGCTACTGGTGGCAATTTCCAAATAATTTTCTGGAAGTAATCTAAATAGATGCCAAATGTCCGCTTGGAAGTTGTCCATAAGTTGATCATGTTCCACAAAGTTATCTTTTTAGATAGTTGTCAACTCGAAAGTAACCTCCACGCGGCCATTTGGTACTCATTCTGCTTCCCTTTAGACGACTTTTTGAAAATTGCTACGTGGGCAGGTAGCAATTGCCAAATAGTTCAAAAGTTGTTTAAATGGGTACCACATTTCCGCCTGGGAGTTATCAAGTGTCCAACAGTTATCTTTTTGGATGGTTGTTAACTTCAAGCTAACCTCTGAGCGGACATCTGGTACCCATTTAGCCGACCATGGAGCCTAGATACCAGGAGGTTCAGCGAGGCCTTTCAACTCGTCCCCAAAACGAGAACGAGAAAGGATGGCGCTGGGGTGCTCCGCAACCTATATGTATATAGATATACGCTAAACATAGGTGTGATCTAAGACAGATCACAGATGATGTACCTAACCCTCATTAGTGTTAAGGGATAACACCACTCTAGGACTTTGGAAAGACGTTTTCTTTCCTAAAAATACTTTGGTGTCATAAAAACAATATGCAATTGGTCCTGTAGCAAATTTTTTTATTTAAAGGTTCAATTATCGATTTGGCCGCAGCGCCTTGGACCGCGCGCTGAGTTGCTCGTACAACTTTAAACGCGTTTTTCTCGAAACCACTTTTTTCGATCTCGGAAGACGGATCACTCGACCACTTTTGCATGCATCGATTTTGATAGCACTTTTTTCGATCTCGGAAGACGGATTACTCGACCACCTTTGCATGCATCGATTTCGAGGTTGAAATTTTGATGGCAGCTTCACAATTATATTCTTTATGGGAGTACGTACCCGTTTTTTTTTATTAAATGTAAACTTCTTTTTATAAACAATTTACTGCTTTTTTGGCAAAAAATCGATTTATTTCCTTCAAAATGTGCTGTTTTTGCAAATCTGAAAGCAAATTTCTAGGTAGTCTCATAGCTAGAAATATATAAATTATCATTTTTGTTGGTTTTTATTTCAGGTCTTATATTTTACGAGAAAACCGTTCTCCCGTGAAGGTATATGTAAAAAAACACGTTTTTCTAGATGGGCTGTATCGCCGCCACTTTGAGTTTGAGATCGTTTCTCGCTTTTGCGTTTTTTTTTCCGAACCGTCATGAGGAAATTATGAATCGGCGGATATTTCGACGTTTGATGTCACGATCGGTCTGTCGTGAGGTTAGAAACTCATCCGATCACTTTCACCTCGTTGACCAATATATTACTATATATGTCGGTCGCGCTGCACCCCAGCGCCATCACTTCGGGACATTTTCGGGGACGCTTTTTTCAGCGCCTTTGCATTGCCGCTGAACCTCCTGGTATCTAGGCTCCATGTAGCCGACTTTGGACAACTTTTGTAAACTGCTACTTGGGCAGTTGGGACTCACTTAACACGGGAAATTATTTGGCACGTGAACATAACCTGTAAAGTGTATTTAGCCATAGCAGCATTATCGCCATAAATTCATGATCGATGACGATAAATTTGCTCGGATTTGTCCGTGTTTTTGGCCTGGCGTTCTCGTGTAACCATTCAGACGGCTAATCAAACGGGGCTCTTGAATTCATATCGTTACTCTCGTGGCACATGCTCGTGCACACGACATTTTCCGATGTCATTTTGAGCCTAGAAATCTCCGGAACACATGGTTTTTATTCTATATTCCTGTAATTGCAAAATACGAAGAAAAAAAATCGGATGAAAGTGCAAGTAATGGTACTTTTTCCATGAGAAACTGTGCTAAACTTGCCGACCTTGAATTTATTCATTAAGCGGGGAGATCCCTTTATAACGTGAAGAAGAGCTTATGTTCGAAAATGAACTCCACACGGAAGCGGAGGGATTACACTAAGGCTCCGGAATCGTAGATTAATCGGTAGTTCTTTTCGTCACAAAATTGTTGGAGTTTTTGAATTTTTAACACCTTTTGCGGAAAATCATTTTGTCGTGAACCTTGTACAAGACAACTGAAAAACTATCCAATCGATAATTTTGAAATTTTGCGAACTTTTAGATAACATAATTACCGTCTATGTGGATCTCAAGTTCCTCAAATATGATTTCTAAAAACTTTTCATTATCAAGTACTATAGTAAAAATTTCATGAAAAATTGAATATTTTTCAAACCAGTACCATTTTTTGATTTTTCACTTTGCTTGGAAATTTTTATGTTCACATAGAGCATGTGGGTCTTAGAAATCTAAAACTTTTTGGCTTTGACGTTTCAAATCAATGCATCAGACGCTAGGTTTTACGGAACATCTTGGGCGACACCTGTCTCCGAGTGTCGTACAGCCGCCATTTTTAAATATAAAATATAAAATCCTGGAAAGGGAAAAGACGCAATAATGTGTACATGAAATTTGTATTATGTGGAATAAATCGTGTGGACGAAAAAAATCTTGTAAGGTCGCTTATTTTCGGCTGTCGAAAGAGATCTCACCCCTTAAGCCCAAATAGCGGTAGCATATGTAGCATAAAAAAAGATTCAGCAGCCATCTAATGATCTAGTAACGAAAAACATATTTCCAGACATTTTTTACGATTGAAAAAATTTGTTTTTCATTCATTACAAATAATCTCCGCATAAACGCCATTAAGAGTTCATTTTCCGCAAAATGAACTACTACGTAACGAAAGCGTTGAAAAATGGAGAGAAAATTAAATTTGCCGGCACTTGATGCGCGTCGCCACTCCGTGGTCTTTGGCGGTACCAAGTTTTCCGTCATTTCGATGCGTATACAGTGCGGCGTCGACACGGTAGAATATTTCTCGTAACAACATTTCGTGGCCGTGTCCATTGAAAAGCCATAGTTTCGCGATACGTTCTCTAGTCTCCATGGGACCTTACAGCGAGTTAGCGCAGCGAGGGCGATTACAGCTCGTCGCCATTTTGTTTATTTTCGCGTGAAGGTGTTTTTTTTTAAATATACATACATACAGGGCAGAAGAAAAGCCAAAAAAAGCGGTAGCGAGGGACAGAGAGCAACATTACCAAATCGCGTCAGGTGAACGCGATTTTCACGCACATCCTTCGTGGCCTTTCCGCCGTTACGAATGAGAAAAAGAGATAGCTAGCGTGACACAGGAGAGAACGTAAACAGGGCGGATAGAATATTCCGCGGGGAGGGGAGTGTTCGATTGGCGAAATTAAATCCCCGAAAGAGCCGGTCGAGCTTGGGAATAAACCGAGGGATTGCGCGCCGGGACGGATTTGCGGCAAAACGTCCACGACACGAACGTCACGAAAGTCGAGAGAGAGAGAGAGAGAGAGAGAGAGAGAAGAGTAAGACGGGTATCGAGGGAGATTGTCGCGCACCACCAGGTACTACATATTACATCCAGTGTTAAATTGTCATTTTGCGTTAGTCGGATAATTAATCGTGTCGGTAGAAAGAAGTGTATGTGTATCGTGTATAGGCGACGCCGGGATCTGCAAAATCGAGTGCCCCGAGCGAGCGAACAGTGAAAAAAAAAAGAGAACGGAAATAGCAAGAATTTGAAGCGTGCGTGTGAGTTAAAAGGATATTCGGTGCAAAAAGACGTGTGAGTGAGACGAAAAGAAAGCGGACGACGGAGAACTAGTAATACACACACACACACACACACACACATATATATATATATATATAGAGAGAGAGACACATAGACCCACACGTATATATATATACCCATATATATATATACATCTGGAGATATCAAAAGCACGGCAAGGACACAAAGGGGTGATTATCGTGTTATATTTCTCCCTCCCCTTATCTATCCCCCGCAACTACATAAAGCGAGGAAGCACTCCGAAACGAAATCAGATCGTAACATCGCATTGCATTTAGGAATAATTCTACTATAACCGCGTATAGTAAATTTGTCTCCCTTCCCCCTCCCCTCCTTTACCATAATAGTCCGTCCTGCGCGCTCCCACGCGCGCGCGGCAGCCCAGCGCACTCCGATCGTTTGTAACGCTGGTGCGTCGGGTTTTTTTCTCGTCCGTCTTTTTTTCTCTCCATTTCGGGTTGGCAGACGTGATTCCGCGGAGTGCAGTAGGGAAAAGCCACAGGCACAGACAAGGCCCACACGTACGCCCGCGATATCGTCGCGCGGTGTGAGTTTCCGGATACATTCGGGTATTCTGGTTGCGCGAAAGAAAATAAAGGCCGAGCGAGAGTACGGGAAGAGAGCACGAGAGGGGAGGAGAGGGACGCAGCCGCGTTACAGTTTGCGAAGAAGACTGGTGGGGCGCGAAACTTGAGAAATAAAGGGGCGAGACAATTCGAAGGAAAAGGGAAAAATTCAGGGTGGCATATACGAAGTGGGCGTCCCCGGAGTCGGCGGGCATTAGACGGCCGCAGAAATTGGGCGAATAGCAAGTAAGTACCAAACGTCGTCGTCTTGCGGTAAAGCGACGTCGCCGTCTATTCGTAGTAGCAGCAATAGCAGCACGAGTGACACCGCGTACCACGGTATTGTGGATACATCGATGTTCAAGCAAAGAAGGAGAGATAATCAGAGAAAGAAACGATATATGCTCGAGGAAGTCGATGTCAGCAACGAAGTAATTTTCTTCAACGGTGAACAACCCCAGCAGCACCAGCAGCACCAGCAGCAGCCGCAACGAAAACAGCAGCAAGAACGCGACGAAACGTCGAAGCAAGTAGTGAATCGTGAAAATAACCTGGTCGCTGAGGACGAGACTGTCATCAAGGAAATAATAAACACAATAACCTCGTCGACGCGTGTCGTCCGCGAGGTACAAGGCGCCGACAAAACGACCATCAACATCGGTGTCGCGATGAACCACGTCAACGATCACGACAATCTCAAGCATCTCAATCTCACACTGGTACACGTTGACGAATTCGAGGACATGGACACCCAAGAAGGTATCTAACGATTACAAAGTTACTTTTTTTTTCTTCGACATCGAAAAGCACGGAATTTGCCTTCTAATGGAACATGCCCTAACCACAAACAACCGATTGCGGGATAAACAAATGAAGTCCGCGTCGGTGAAAGTCCAGAGGAGCGTATCTAGTCGCAATTAACGGCTTCGGGATGTCCTTGTCGCGGGAGTTTTACCGACAGAAACACATCGCCTGTGGTCAGAAATGCGTCGAATTACTGAGAAACGCTCTTACGCATTTGCCGCATCGACCGTTTCCTCTAGACAACAACTCTACAAGTCTCCATTCGTTCGCCAAATACATGAAAGTACGCGATAGCAAAGACTCGGCAATTTCCGATACTCTAGCTAGCCGATGGAAGCACACGGCTGTTGGATTTGGAGAGCATGCCAAATCCAGATATTGAGTAATTTTTTGGCAAATTTTTGGTTATTTGGTAACCTCCGTAGGAGGGTGAGATTTGTAAGTATCTTGCCGCAAAACATTATCGTCGGGGAAGGCGATACGAAGAATAAAAGTGGGACTTATTCACGGTATTGCTTTTGGCGACAATTTAATGCCGGTGTATGTATCGGAGAATGACGATCGGGTGCTTCTGCACCGAAGAAATCTCTCGCAACGCTAAGCGTTTTATGATTTTATTGCAGGAAAGAAAAAGAGGAACATGACTTTTAGCAACTTTGATGCGGTATAGCAAGTCATTCTAAAGATGACAGAAATATTAGGGACAAATGTCACGTTGTGTTATCCTATTGAAAAACATGGATGATTTTATATTTTCACTGTCGCTAAAACAGTTGCGTACATTTATTTGCAACCAATTTGGCAATTTTTTGTATTTTTTTTTTTTCTTAATAATCCACCCGAATTTCATTAAGCATCGCAGGTTAAGTCCGTTGAGGAATTATTTTGCGAATGCTCTCTCGTGTGAAAAATAATAACGCAGAATGAAGAAAAACAAAATCATACATATTATAGAAAGTTTTCAGCGACAAACTTTAGGTTGCCAGTGCAAGCTTGAATCGTGTGAGTATAGTTTGTTTTTTTATTGCGCAAATGAGAAATGCGATAACCTGACAACCAAAAAATTGCACAACATTGAAATTTGCACCATTGGAATGCAACAAATATTCGTTTTCAAGGATTGCCAAATTATTTTTTCACCGATTTTGGGCTACAAGAAATGCTCTGATTTTTTTCCCAACACTCATTGAAAATCTACAACACATTTTGGCGAGAAAATATTTTCGTTAATGATGAAAATAAATAAATAAAGGAAGAAAAAATAATGTTCGTTGCGTTCAGATGATGCAAGCTCAAAACTACGCTTGTCGAAACAAAAGAAGACTTACAGTTACTTTGGAATAAGAGAAAGCAGGCACCAAGCGATGCCAAACCGCCTAACTTCAGAGGTTGTCGTGTTCCTTTTATTTACAACTCAACCCACCCCACGTGTGGTTTCCTCCCGATCTTCAATTATTTCTTTCGAGATGTCACGGTAGAAAGTTAAATTGGCGACTGACAAAGTCCTCGCTAGGACTAGTACACTGTTTGTCGGAATGCCTAAAAATTTCCGACAATGAACTTGGCTTAGGTCTTTTCTCTTCATCATCCCATCATAAGAGTCAAACAGGAGGGAGTCGTCAAAAAAGGTATCTTGGCGAGCACCGATATGCAGCAAGAATGACCAGTTTTTTAAAATGTAACCCCAGAGCGATAGCTGAATCATTATTATTGCGATTGTGATTCTGATTGCTCATAATTTCATAATGGAGTTTCCGGACAACTGACGACATGTTACCATTTGATTTAAATGTATACAACAATTTCTTTATCATGTACTAAATCCACCCTCTAAATTATAAATCGATCGTCTACACCGTTTCTATAAAATTTACAATTGAAGACACAATTTTTATCATAGGGAGATGCCTAATGGTCATAATGTAAAGGAGGATGAAATTGTCACAATGTACTGAGTGATTCATAACAGTTTAAACACTTTTTCAAACCCTTTCGTGCATAAAACTGCTATTCAGCGAACAGCGCAGGCTACCTGCTAGGTTAAAAAGTGTTTTGTTAATAGAACATTTTATAAAAACGGTATAGATGATCGATTTCAAATTTCGAGAGTGCATTCAGTATATGACAAAGGATTTTCTGTATAATTTAAATCAAATGGTAAAATATCGTCCATTTTCTCGAAACTCCTTAAATTTCAAATAAAGTTTTCCGTGTTATGCGATGGACGAAAAAAAAATAGTCTTCTTTCCTTTCTATGTTTGCAGAAACACCGAACGACGGCGGAGGCGACGGAACTGAGCCGCGTCCCATAAACGGTGAACCGGAATTCGAGCTCGCGGACGCTGGTTGCCTCAGCCAGGACCAAGATATGGAGGAAGGTCCGAAATTTTCTTTTTGGTTTTTTTTTTGTTTAATTAAATTCGCTGTTCGAATTGGATTTTCTAGTACGCGGGAAAAAAGCAATTCGAAACATCCGAATTTCCAAGTGTATTCGGAAGTGTAGACGAGAAATTTTAATTCTCGTCTTCACTTTAGATATTTCAACCAAGATCTCCAGTGATCTATGCTTTATAAACGACCTATATTAATTCGAAGATAATACAAGTATCTAATATTAATAGTAAATACATCGATGAATTTGTTCGACCGTATTCCGATTTATAAATTCGTATAACAAAAAATTCGGAAAGCGTTCAAACTCGTAAGAGAAATTTCGGTTTTTCGCGTCTCTGGCAGTCTCTTCTTTCTCTTACCAAGACACTGACCCGTTGCAATGTAAACTCGCGCGATATCCGCAAATTTTCAAACTTTATATACCTATAACGTGTGTTCTCTAAAAATATCAAAGACCACATACGCCGCGATGACTCGTCAAGCATATAAATAAGATGTTGTGCTTTTGAATGTTTTTTAAAACTTTTTCTTCCTTTTTCTTTTCTTCATTCTTGCAGCACTGCGATGCGTCATCAAAATTGTAATTTTCTTCCTTCATTAGTTGGTCGCGTCAAAACTATTAACCAATTTATCGTTGTTTTTCTTTATCGAGGATCGTATTTTTCTTTTCCGTTGGTTGCAGACGAGGCACGATCCGAGGCAACCTTTCGCTACACGGTGGAAAATCTTTCGAAACTAAAGGATTCGCAGTTATCGCCACCTTGCTACGTGCGAAATTTGCCATGGAAGATTATGGTGATGCCACGCTCAAGTCAGAGCCAGGAGAGACAACCTCAGCGATCGTTGGGATTCTTTTTGCAATGCAACGGCGAGAGCGAGTCGACCTCGTGGAGCTGTTACGCCGTGGCCGAGTTGCGCCTCCTGTCGTGTAAAGAGGGACAGGAACCGTTCAGTAGAAGTGAGTACGGCCGCCCAAGAACATACTATGAAAAAAAACAACCATGAGACTTTACAAAGACGTACTGAGGTCCGTCTATGTAAATTAGTAGCAACAGTGTCTATCTTCGAATGTCCTTGACATCCGCATAAGAGAGTCATTACTTTGAATACGATTCCTCATTTTGTTGCGACCAAAGTCTCGATTCGTGGCTTACCGATGATAACGATAGTAATAACTGACTATTATTACGTTAGGCTTTGCCTTTGCTGCACGAACTACCGGGAAGGGTCGAACTCGTTACCGACAATATTTAAAGGATACTGATATTTGTTAGTCGCACACAAGCGGCGAAAAATGTGTAAACACTTTTCGCGGTATTGTGACCGGAAGCACTCATGACAACAGAATGTCAAATTTTTTCGAAAACGAAACTCAATTTTTCAAAATCAAAACCCCGTAGTTTCGACCCACAGCCCATTTTCCAAAGAACTGAATGAACTTTTGGAAATGCAAGGCAAAATATAAAAAACATTCAGAGGTTAATCTCGCCCCTTTCTGGTCGCTTTCAGATAAAGTTTCTATTGTTATGTCCCAACAAATGAAACGCGAGTTGGCGAGGGTAGAAAAACGACAAAAAGAAAAAGCTAAACCACCTGCCGTGTAAAAGAATACTCAAAAATGCACAAAAAAAATGCAAGACGGACCGTTTTTTTGTATCTCTTCAATACTGACAATTCCTTTGCGCCTTTTTGTGGTCGAAATCTGCAGCTCTTCATTACAATCGGACACACGAAAAGTTCAGTCATAATGTTTGCCGGTCGTCGAGAAATGTTCGAAGAAAGTTTCTGCTTCGAAGTTGGCAATAAATATCACAACATCGTTTTCCAAAGAAAAAAAAGTATATATTCAAATCTCGCCATTGTAATGTATCATAAAAAATCGCGAGTTTAGCTGAGGTCCGTTCATTGACCTTGAAATTCCTCGGCAATTCACTAGTTTCCACAAGAAACTTGCCAATTGCGACATTTCAATACTTGTTTTTTTTTTTTTTTTTTTTTTTTTTTGCGAAAGCGACGAAGCTAATTTCCTGGAAAATTCAAAGTTCTCCGCTCGTACAGAAAGAGTCTAAAAAACGATCGGTATCCTCCAATATCTATTGATAAAAGGCTCGAGTTTGCCACGTACATAATAATATTCATCTCGAAGATAAAAAGCAAACGAGTGATTATCGCGAATCGTCACTTTCAGAGATACAGCATCTCTTCTACAACAAAGAGAACGATTGGGGCTTTAGCCACTTCATGCTCTGGCAAGACGTTCTGGATCCGGACAAGGGCTACATCAAAGACGACTCGATTACTCTCGAGGTGAGAAAAATCGCCGAAAAACAAACAGCGATACAACGTTTCAGACAAACATTCCGGATAATTTGTCTCGGAAATTTCGTTCTCCGACAACGCGGACACGTGTTTCGTGTTGTAGTGTACGGCTTCAAAATCAATACTCCACGCGTATATCCTGGCAACTTCAAGATTATCGTCGCGGACTATCTCTTGCCGCGATGTTTCTCGCGAGGATCAAACGTGCCACGCGTTAGCGTGAAAGTCGTAATCGGCCCAGTAACATTACCGGGAAATGTTATTTTTACGCTCCCTTTTTTTCCCTTTAGGTTCACGTTGTGGCCGACGCGCCTCACGGAGTTAGCTGGGACAGCAAAAAACACACTGGCTACGTTGGCTTGAAAAATCAAGGGGCCACGTGTTACATGAACTCGCTACTACAGACTCTTTACTTCACGAACCAGGTGAAGAATCATTTCACTCTATGGCTAAGTGGGCAAAATATGCGAAATTGGGGTCTGTTGCGAAAGAAGTAATTGAAGCGAGGAGATGCACAGTCTATTGAGGTCTAGACTGCTGTTCGGAAGGTCCTGGGCTGGATCCCAGCCGCTATCAATGAATTCATCCAAACGAATATACTGTGACCTTTGGCCTTTAGAATCCGCTCTAACGGGTGTGCTACGGGGTAAAGTTTACATCGTTGGGATGCAACGAAAATTATTTTCAATCGCTCGTTTTCATTATCACCCAAAGTCATACTCTGCAGATTCAGATTATAGACAGCTAAATAAGAATCGTAAAAAATGTTTACATGATATTCGTAGTTCAAATCAGCAGAAGGAAATTTCGGGAATTAAAAAAAATCATTTTCGCTGCATCCCGGCTATGTAAACTTCAACGTGATAAGAAAATAACGTAATGGGGCTTGTTTTTTTATCTTTCAAATACTACCCGAAACATTGTTTTGCGCATTATTTGGCAGAGATCTTTAAGCTTACATGACACTGAAGTTTGCATCGTTGAATGCCACAAAAGTTATGTTATATTTGTTTTCTTTATTTTTTTCCATTTTGATTATGGTCTATCATTTGTTTTATACGTTAAGGTCGTGGATCTCTAATGTGGATAAGAACAACCGGTTGGATGATTTTTATACCCTAAATCGGCGAAATAAATGTGAGCAATAGAAGAAAAAATTACCTTTCGTTGCATTCCAATGAAGCAGATTTCAACATCATCATGAGTTTAGGCCGCGAAACAGATCTATTTTGCAATATTTCTTTCGGGAGTCAGGATTTTGCGCACAATGAACACATTGTCTTGCAGACTCGGCGTTTTTTTTTTAATTGAAGCACATTGATAAGCAATGAAATTATTATTATTTAAACAAAGTACCACCGTTGTTTCATGGCCAATTAGTGTAGGTGGTTCTGGCAACTAGGGTGAACTGAAATGAAAACTGAAAAAATGTACTTTTAGTATAATAATAAAACTTTCGTATGACCGGATACCTTTTTTATTTTGAAAATTACCAAAAGGTCAAGCTGTAGAAAGGAAAATTTGGTTAAGATATTTTTTAATTATTTGTTAATAAATGAATAAACATGAAAAAAATTCGGTCACATGACAGAAAATGTTATAAACTATATTCTGTATGAATCTGAAGGGAATCAGGAGAATAAATTTTAAGATGCGGCCTACACCGTTTCGTAAAACATTTCGAGAAAAAGGCAATAGAAAAGGGGTAAAATGCAGCAATTTTCGGAACTTTTACAAAATCTTTGTTGACAATTAAAGTTGAGACCACAAGCTATAAAACTATGCAACAAAAATCCGAAATTTTAAGCTTAAAGAAATATGCTGTTTCCCAATATACACTCGGTTTATTTTGGAGGTTACGAAAACAGCCGAAACTATAAGATCGGAAACGAAAAAGGAAAGTGGTTAAGGATGTATGGGAATGGTGTTGATGTTTGCATCGTTGGAATGCAACGAAAATCCTTCTTGATTTTTCAATTTTTTATTTTTTATTATTCTCTAAACTCTTGTTGTGCAGGTTGTGTTTTGGTTGTACATTTTTAATGAGGATTCTCCAAAAAGTTTCAGTGATTTTCGTAGTCTACCTGTACAAAAAAAGACATACGGGGCAATGCGAAGGAAATGCAAAGATGCAAACGTTAATACCATGTATGGGAGTTGTACAGGAATGATAGCATGGTGATGAAAATTAGACGCGTCATTAATTGGTTCTGAGCTTATACGCAACGTGGGGAATCGGTCTGCTCATCCGTTCAATAATTCTAACATTTTTAATTTAAATTTCCTTTCTTACACGAAAACGTTTGTTGCCGTTTCATCGAATCGTCAATATCGGCGCTCTCGTTTCTTTTCCTCTCTTCAGCTACGCAAAGCCGTCTACAAGATGCCCACGGAGAGCGACGATTCAAGCAAGAGTGTAGCTCTCGCGCTTCAGAGGGTTTTTCACGAGTTGCAGTTCTGCGACAAACCCGTAGGCACCAAGAAACTCACCAAGAGCTTCGGCTGGGAGACCCTCGATTCTTTCATGCAACACGACGTGCAAGAATTTTTGCGCGTACTACTCGACAAACTCGAGAGCAAAATGAAGGGCACGTGCGTCGAGGGCACCGTACCAAAATTGTTCGAGGGAAAAATGGCTTCCTTTATCAAGTGCAAGAACATCGATTACACGTCTAACAGAGTCGAGACTTTTTACGATATACAACTCAACATCAAAGGAAAAAAGAACAGTGAGCATTTTACGTTCTTCCGGTGCGACCGAAGTATCGTCTCGAAAATACGAAGAAAAAAAACGTTAAAAACTGAACAATTTTGGGTAGCTACCGTTCAATGAGCAATTGCATGATTCAGTTTATTGATTCAAATTTTTTTGTTCTAAATCTTTACTTTTGCTGCGCTGATACAAAGACGCATCGGTTTTGACACTCGCAAATTTACAAGTACCATCATTATTGGAGAAACGGTGGAGTGTTCTTTATAGCTGGACACACTTTCATACGATTTAATTTACAATTGCTCCAACAACGCGCGTTGTATCGTCGCTGTTTTCTCTATGTTGCTTTGATTTTTCTCGCTTCTCGACAGTCTACGAATCTTTTCGGGACTACGTCAGCACGGAGATACTGGACGGCGACAACAAATACGACGCTGGTGAGCATGGTCTCCAGGAGGCTGAAAAGGGAGTCATCTTCCAGTCTTTTCCACCGGTTCTGCATCTCCATTTGATGCGATTTCAGTATGATCCCGTTACGGATTGCTCAGTCAAGTTCAACGACAGGTCAGTCCTACTTGATCGCTCATTCAGCCTTGTTATTACACGATGTAATAAAAAAACGCCCCAGCCTTTAAGGTAGTTCTCGGTGCACACGTTTTTCAACATAATTTATTCAAATGTATAGTGCATAAAAAGAAGGCTAATGCCCAATTGGTCGTAAAATTTCAAGAACATTTACCGTTACTCGAGGTATTTGATATCAAAGTTTGCAACTTTTACACGTATCGTCTAGATATTGACTGTATGAAATGGTGATGCTAGCATCGTTTTTAAATGTAGTTCATGCAGAAAATGGTTTCACACAGAAAGTTTTGTAATTCAATACTAATCTTGTCCAGGGCATCTGTTATTCTGCATACGTTTGTGAAACTTAAAATGTATTGACCATCTCGTTATCAAGATATTCGCTCTAGAAATTGGCATTTCTAACTCGCACGGGATAGGACAAGTCCCGGAGGATATCATATTTTTCTTGATAATGGAAAAAAATGAGGAGACTGAAGCTCATAAAAACGGTAGAACGATAGATGGCTGTGTTACGATTGTTATGGAAAAAAATGATCACTTTTAAACTTAAACTTTTCAATTTAGGAGTGCCTAAAGTATGAAATACGTGATAAAACGTGATCGGCCGAATGAGTTGATGCGGATAACTTGGCAACGCTGACGACGATGCGTATTTCATGGACTACCTTTTTCAAATTTTAGTCTCTACAAATCGTATTTTAACGAGCAGTCGATATTCCATTTTATTGAATCTTTGATACAATAGGTATGGCTAGGGTAAGGGATTGATTGTGCTCGCCAACGACGTTGCCCCATGCGAGGGTGCGGACACACAAACTCTCCAAGTGTTGGCATATGCCCCGGGCAAGCCCTGCTAAAAGTTCGGTACTACAGACAAGGAGATCGCTCTAAAACTTTTTGTCAATTAATTTACTATGTCATTTTTCAACTTTTAAATAGTAAGATATTCTACGTATGTAGTTTGGAAGTAAGTAAATTCATTACTTTTTAAAAATGATTGTTCATTTAAAAACTTGGAGATATATTTGTTTTTGATCGGGACTGTCTGGCATGTACTACCTTAATGTAAAGAGTACACGCATCGATATATTTTGATACACACAGACATGGGAGCAGAGAATTATTATCCCGATTAGAAGAAGGAAAAGAAAACCAGAACCACTGTTCTGTTTCCGAAATACAACAACGATATAGATCAAATTTTAACAAAGATTGGACGCGTGAACAATTTGAGTAGCAGTAATCCGCAATAAACGTAAACAGAGAAGGAGATTGAAGTTTGCAATCACTG